>JAQPZY010000920.1:0-630000 GCA_029931535.1 Margaritifera margaritifera | reverse complement strand
ATTAATCTTAAGAATTAGTATTTTTGTTTTTTGAATCATTTACTTTCTATGTGCTTTGTAATGTAGCCTTTCGTATTATCAAAGTCAAAGTATGATGAATTATCTTTTTCCTTTCTTTTTTCTAAATATGATATGTTTCATAAAGAAAAAACAATCAATCAATTAAACTGTGAACGAAAGAAAGAATGGTAAAAATAAAATCAATATATAAACGAATGAATCAATCAATGAACAAAAAGTGAACGAAGTTTTGAGACCAAATTAGTAATTATGCGCACATATACAGTTTGGAGTATTCGTTGTATTTTTTATATCTTTATTATGCGGATTTGCAGAGGAATGGTCATTTTCTGAATCATTTTTCAGCCCTTTTTGTCAATGAATACGAAAAGTTTTAAAGGAAACAGGTAACAATGAATGACCTTACGTTAATGGTTTTGAATGTGTTATGACCTAAGAAAGAAAAAGAAACAAACTACGAACGCTAGTAGTATACGGGGCTCCCGTAGGGTTAGATGGGCTGGTCTGGTGTCAATGGGAATGAACATTACCGTCGCCATCTTATAAGTATGGGGATCTGGATCAATGGGAATTTCATGTTAAACTGTCCATAGGTTTAACATGTGAGTGAGAGTCTGAGATCAATGGCAATTTGACATTATAAAATTAATATGATATTTCTCCTTGATGACATAAATTGTTTTCGTTTTAGATACAAAAATGGTACTCTAGGTTCAATTGAAAAGGCAATGTTAAAAATGTCCATACGTTTAACATGTGAGTGGGACTATGGGGTCAATGGGAATTTCTTGTTAAAATGTCCATACGTTTAACAGTTGAGTGTCAGTGTGGGGTCAATGAAAATTCCATGTCAAAATGTCTATAGCATTAATATGTGATTGGAAGTCTGGGCACAAGGGATATTCAACATTGACATTGGCCTCAAGAAAAAATGTAATGCGAAGAACATTCACCATTTTACTAGTCAACACCACGTTTGACTGATCATCACCC
Organism: Margaritifera margaritifera; assembly: GCA_029931535.1. NCBI lineage: Eukaryota > Metazoa > Mollusca > Bivalvia > Unionida > Margaritiferidae > Margaritifera > Margaritifera margaritifera. Next base: position 628,986 of record JAQPZY010000920.1, on the reverse strand, counting down.
ACACCTACTAACCAATACACTGTTTGACTGATCATCACCAGTCATCTTCTGACCAACACCCACACATACTAATCAATAAGTCGTTTTAACTGACCAACGCCAACTCATCTACTCACCAATACGTAGTTTTTACTGACTAATACCTACACTTTCTAATAAAAAGGATAGGAGTGTTTATACACTACACACACACACACACACACACACACACACACACACACACACACACACACACACACATACAAACATGCATACTATCAACACGCCGAGGCGTAGGGAGAGAAAAGAATAGAAGTGCTTACACACTATACACAAATAGACTATCAACCCTGAAAAGGGTGTAAGAGTACTTACGCTCTATACAAACAAACAATAGTTATATACTATCACCTATAGAGTGTAAGGACAGAAAAGAGTAGGAGTGCTCACGCACTATACACACAAGAGAGTAGGAGTGTTCACATCACACACAAAGACAAAAGAGTAGAGAGGGGTTTAAGTTTTAGTTCCTGTGGAAGACAAAACATGGACAAAGACATATACACATAAAACCATAGAGTTCTGGCAGTTACTGAGTAGAATATTTATGTTTCTGAGAGGACTGGGTGGCGCTGAAAAGGGTACTTCACCTCTTCATTTTTGTTCGTCGCAAGCTTCTCCTGACCCTGGGTCCACATTCTAATACTCCTCTAAGACAACCTTGTCTCTCAACATATATTCTTCAGACAAAGACAGCTGCCTTTGTCCTTTCCGTGCACGTCCACATGGCTATGGCGTAGATCTGGATGTTTGGATCAAACAACATATTTGAGATAGCGTTGGAGCTCTCTACAATCATCATCTACATCTTGACTTGTCTTGAGAATGGATAGCACAAGGGTAAACGAGCCGCTATACATAGTCCACAGACGGATTGAAACTGATTTGGAGGTTCCACCAATTAGAACGCGTGTGACATAGTTCAGTCAGGATGTGTTTTCTATCTTCTAAGCAGAATACACAGAATACAGCGACGCATGACGTCACATTCGATGTATATATATATATATATATAAACTAGTGTGCAATAAAGAATGGATAAAGCGATATAATACAATTGTTTGAAAAGAAAAATTATGTGCCTCAAGCAAACATGAGGAATGCAGAGTTACCATTGTCTTTGTGACTGGCAATATGGATCCGGCTGTGGTCGCAATGTCCCCCTTGACTGGCTGATATAGTAGCCAGTGGAGGGTACCGAGCAGGGGAGGAATGCTCGGTTCTTGGTACTCTAAGGATGATTCGAGCAGCTGTGTTTTGAACTTTTTGAATATTGTGTAGTAGATATTGTGACGAATCAGATATAAGGTAATTACAATAGTCAAGTCTATAAAGTACTAAGGAACACACAAGTGTTTTAGTGTCATCAACTGAAAGAAAATTGCGAATGGAGCTGATGCGTCTCAGCCTTGCATATGTTCATGACATGTTGGTGTAATAAGAGAGTACTGTCGAGCGTGACACCTAGGTTTCGAACTGTGTGATTTAATGTTGGTGTTGCTGATACTTATTATTTGAGGTAAACGATGGGAATGAGAAAGTCTTTGTGTGGTGATCAGAATGGCTTCAGTTTTATCATCATTCATCCATAGCTTGTTACATGTCATCCATGACTTCACATTGGAAATAGACCTCTCTATGCCTTGGATGGTAGCACCAACTTCAGTTGGGTGGCCAGATTTGTATATTTGGGTGTCATCAGCGTACAATTGGTGAGACAGCGGATGACGATCTTGAGAGAGTCTGAGCTTATATAATGAAGAGAACGGGTCCAAGAAAAGAACCCTGTGGAACACCAAAATATAGATCAACTCGGCTGGAATGTTTTTCATTTACGGACACAATTTGTGTTCTGTCGATTAAGTGTAGCTTGAACCATAGTAAGGTTGTACTGCAAATGCCAAATATATGCTGGAGACGGTGAAGTAATATATCATAGTCGATTGTGACAAATGCTGGAGACAAATCTTGGAGAGTGAGGACTATAATCTCTCAACTATCCAAAGCAGAGAGAAGGTCGTTAACTACTTTCAGAAGGGCAGTTTCGGTACTATGGCGAGAGCGATATACAAACTGTAAAATGCTAAAAAGACTATTTAAATTTAGATGAGATATAAGTTGGAACAGAACTACTTTTTCTAAGATTTGTGACATAAACGGGAGATTAGAAACAGGGCGGTAGATTTTTAAATCGTTAGGATCAAGCGTTGGTTTCTTCAACACAGGCTTTAAAATGGCTGTGTTGAAAAATTATGGGAATTCCGCGGATGAGAGAGAAGTATTAATATTATCGGTTAGTGAAGGCAATACTGAATCTAAGCACTGAAACAGCAGTGATGTCGGAATCGGAACAAGTTCACATGACTTTGGGGCGCTCTTCATCTGGGTTGTGCATAAGAAATTGTGTTGTCAAGTTGATCTCTAATGTTTTGCACTTTTCACGGAAGAAATTTGCAAACAAGTCCAGAAGGTCGACCGGAGAGAAGGTCGTTGGTGTACATTTGTTCCTTGACATTACCTTGTTAGTAATATCGAAGAGCTCTTTGCAGCTGGAACTTTCAGTGATCTTAGTACTGAAGTAGGTTGATTTTTAGCCATGTTATTGTCAGGAAAAAGTTTGCCGATATCCTGACCATTGATAAAGTTGACTATTTTTGTGCGCTTTTCCGGCGGTCCAAATGATTGTGCGTTGATGCAATGCGAAATAGTTGCTCAGACTGAAGAGGTTCAAATTAACGGTCGAGTTTTCAAATCGCTGTAAAGGAAAGGTCGAAAGGGAGATAAATTTCGTGGACAATGTAGAGCTTCAATATATGATATTTGATAATTTCAGTTTTAAACAATGTATCTGTAAATCAGTGAATCTCTGTGTAATTAAGAAAGGTTTAAAGACTGACAGGATTAATTACGCGCTTTGTATATAAATTCATATAAAATAATTTCGATTTCTTACTGACCGTCTGTTAAAGAACCATTACTTTTAACAAGACTCGGTATCTTTTTACTTATGAAATTTCGTATTTCAGAATTAGAGAAGTGTCTTGCCACTTTACATTCCATATAGATCTAGCTCTAACCTCACTCCATTCATCTTTTTCTGCATAGTATCTTCTCGTTAGCTTTTCCTCTAGGTTTGGTAGTTCATTGACATTTTCTTCTCTCTTCCAGATTACGTATCTCTCCAGGCAATAAGTTGATTTTTCTGTCAATGTTAATTTTTTTCTTCAATGATTCATACGAAAGTATTGTACTTCTCATTTCTATCAGAAGCATTTCAATGAAAAGTGACCATTTATCACAAATTTAAATTCAGATAAATGTATAATCTTATGAGTCCATAATTGTTCAGACATACATTTTGATGTTTTAATTTGAAAATATCTTCTTTTACTTTTACTCTGAACTTATTCAGGATTTTTAAAGAATGTTTTTCTTTTAATTCCTTTTGTAAAGTTATCCTCATTTTTACATGAGAATGATCAGTACTATAGTCTTATTGAACATTTTCATTTTCAATAAATCTGAATATATTTTCCCAAAGAAGATAAAACAAAAGTCTAGTCTGACTTGTTTAACTGGATTACTTTTTCTCCAAGTTCACCTACTCCTCATCCCTACATTAGTGACCAAACATCTTTATATATATCTCTCTCTCTCTCTCTCTCTCTCTCTCTCTCTCTCTCTCTCTCTCTGACTCTCTCTCTCTGTCTCTTTCTCTCTTTCTCTCTCTGTCTCTGTCTCTGTCTGTCTGTCTGTCTCTCTCTCTCTCTCTCTCTCTCTCTATATATATATATATATATATATATATATATATATATATATATATATATTAATACAGACAGACACTCTTTATATGATTATTTAGTGATAGGTATTCTCGCAAAAGTGATACGTATCGGACGTTTATGATGTGAATATAGATTGTATACGTGACGTCACCATCTATTTGTTTACATTCATAATCCACTGACAAAGGCGAAAAGGCGAATAAATTTGGAAACTTAGAAAATATGTAATTTATATATATATATATATATATATATATATATATATATAGAGAGAGAGAGAGAGAGAGAGAGAGAGAGAGAGAGAGAGAGAGAGAGAGAGAGAGAGAGAGAGTTACCGACATTGCATATGATATAGTCTTTGGTAGTGCCAGATTCCCAAGAAGATTGAAAGAAATGAAATGGGAATGCAGACCAACTTCACAAATATATGTATAATGATAAAAAAGTTGTCAAAAGCCTCGTAGAAAACCAGATATCCAGAATAATGAAGCACTCTGAACCACAAAAAAACCCCAACAAATATAACAATAAATAATACATGTATCAAAAGGATCTATTATCTATGAATAAGGATTTGATCCAAGCAATCAGCATAATAGCGTTATACTGTTGGGCGTGACAGTGTTATTCACGTGATTGCGAGGTGGCCGTGTTTTATATGGCGCCATCTATAGCGGTACATTATTAATAGCTTCATCCCGAGTATAGCTGCTTAAAAGAGTACTTGAGATGTTGTATATATGTATGTATGTATGTATGTATGTATGTATGTATGTATGTATGTATGTATGTATGTATGTATGTATGTATGTATGTATGTATGTATTTATGCATGCATGCATGTTTGTATGTATGTATGTATGTATGTATGTATGTATGTATGTATGTATGTATGTATGTATGTATGTATGTATGTATACATGTATGTTTGTATGCATGCATGTATGTATGTATGTATGTATGTGTGTATGTATGTATGTATGTGTGTATGTATGTATGTATGTATGTATGTATGTATGTATGTATGCGTGCATGCATGCATGCATGCATGTATGTATGTATGTATGTATGTATGTATGTATGTAGAACACTGTTATTGGCAAAACGAAAATAGGTGCTACTGAATTACAGAGAGAATATTTGCTTGAAACGAGTGAATAACGGATATATTTCATCGAGTGCGTAAACAAATCAGTTTTAAGTTTTTCACCCACGAGATGAAATATATCCGTTATTCACTCGGAGCAAGCAAATATTCTTTTTATTTTATGCCCGAGCGTATTGTCTAGCAATTTGTATGACACACTGAAGTAGCTGATTTCTTACTGCAACGCGCGATAATGTCAGCAGTTTACCGTTTATGTTCTGCTGTTTTGTGTATATTTGGACATAAGATATCAGTAGTTACATAATGCTCCTTCCCAATTCAAGATAAAATGAAAATGAAGAAAACAAATTTTTCCCATTGCTTGATTTGAACCCGGTTCGCGTATATGCGAAGCAGCTATCTTAACCTTTACACCATGCAATCGTCTTACAAAACAATTGAAAATTTCTTAGTTATAATTTTATCAATGTCTATTGACGGCCAGTGAAAAAATATCACAATTATTTCACTAGGAAAATCCAGTAATTCACTGCCTAGCATAAAATAAATTTGTATATTTCAACTCTTTCGTCTTCTACAACAAGTACTTTTTACACTGTTCAATGGTGTGAGTAAAATATAAGCTGAGTTTCCAACAATTACCAATAGTTTGCTCCTCTGTGACTTTTCATTAGATGTTCATATTTAAAACCAATAAGCTTCACCGCTGTGACATTGTTATCATTCATAGCATTGACAACGGTATGGTTATGCATTTGTGTCGTCTAGTCTTTATATTTAAGTTTAAATTGTCAATCTAAGTCAGGAAATTTGTCCACATTTAACTTGGATTTAGTTCCGTTTTGAATAATTTCAATTTGTTTAATCAAATGGAACTCAGTCGCCGCTTCAGGTAGTGTATTGTTGCTCAGATAGTTATTTAAATCACATAAACTCTAAACTAAGATAACTACCAATAGAAAACCTCACGACCCCCCATTGAACAATCTCAAAATTAAAAGATTCAAGTCACCCTTGACGGACAGTCACGTCGTGTACAGACAAACATGTATTGCACAATGCTTGTATTTCATAAATATGTACGAAGTCAATAATACAATAAAATACTGCGAGATGTTTTGTGGATTAAGGTGCCTGCACCATTTCAAAGTTCTTATTTTTTAAAATAGAAGGTTTTGTTTTCGCTCTTCTTCGTTGCTTTATTGCTCAATGCAATTTGTTCACTTGCGTTTTTTGCACATGCTTTTTTAATGCTTAGTTGGAAAACTGAGGTTCAGATGTAAATCGGCCAACATTCTGTGCAGTATTGTTAAGTTAAAGCAAAGTATCTCATTCTTAGATGTATTCAAAGTTTTGTCGTTCCACGCATCAAGGAATTTATGAGACGCTGAGACAGAAAGTTTAGGGAAAGAAAAAAAATTGCAAGGGAAATAATCCAATATATCTCACATTAATATTTGGTTGAGTTACTTCCCTTACTAGATTCATTACATGGTCATGACTACTTCGTACACTTGCTATCTATTAAATCTCTCCTTCTAAAGAAAACCAGAACGAAATAAAACCGTTGACATTTTGTGAAGTTCTATGAGTCATATGAAATTATAGAACACTTGTGAGTGAGTAAAAGCGTGAAGTCTGAGAAAAAATTTATACATAAATAAACCAGGTGGACAGGAACAATTCTCAGCACGAATTCAAATTCATGAGTGCTTGCACGATGTTTTGATATGGCATAATGTGTTTTGATATGGCATAATGTGCTTTGATAATAATGTGTTTTGATATGGCATAATGTGCTTTGATATGGCATAATGTCAGTAATATACTTCTTTTAAGTATCTTTTTGACAGAAAGTTCACAACAATGGAAATTTATTTATTAGAGGACGCTGGTTTGGTTTTTTACACAATGGTATTTGGGGGCTTTTTCCCTGAAATAGAAGAAAGGGGCGGATCCTGTTTGGGAGGGGGGAGGGGTTAAATGTCAGTCTATACCTTTAGTTCAAAGCACATCAAACAATTTAATGTGGATACTTTATTAAGTGCAGCATTATCAGAGTATAACAGGCAAAATTGAACTCCTTTTTATGCATTCATGACTTGTTCATGTAAATATATTTAAACCTATACCTTTGACACAACAATTCCTACTTATACAGTTGTATGCAGAATGGACCATGACAAGTCAAACGCAACCAAGCTTATAAACAATTATAACTTGATGAATTGGTTAGTTTGTCAGATCATAATATTCAGAATAATCTGACAGACACTTTTTAACATTTATTAGGGACTATCTTACTTTTCATAAAATGAACAGTGCGCAGCATGTATAATATGTCCAATTAGACACTTATTCAGGGTAGCTTGAATTTAAAAAGGAAACAATACAGGGCGCAATTGGTAAGGGTATTGTCTGTAAAGAAACGCATAGTTTCACTCAGCATCATGCTAGATATCATTTCTGGCATCATCGTGAATTTCAATTTTGCAGTTTTTTCAATTTTACTTATCTTGTAGATGCAAGAAGTTCTCTCTTTCACTTGCTTAAAATTAAATTCAGCGCATTTGATGTCGTTTTCACAAAACGTTCTACTGATAGTTATCTGTGCATAACATTCACCGAACTATTAACAGCGTTGTCCCAGAATTTCGGACGCACAATTCGCCGGCAGATAAGATTATATTCTGGTCGTTTGACGTAAGGTTTCAAACTAAAACAGCCAAGATCCCAAACTTCTAGCGGCGACACATAATGCGCCAGCATATCAAAGTCCATACTGCTCGCAGTCAGTGGCAGCGCGAGGGTTTGAGGCGCCCGGGGGCAATGTTCTTTAATGGCGCCCCCCCCCTACTGAGGCGCCCCGAGGGGCAATATTCTTTGGTGCGCCCGCTACTTTGCCACAGAGAACAGTTTTTATGTCAGTTGCCAACCTCCAAACCCCCCTCCCCCCATCTAAACCCTGAACCGCGGGCTTAGATGGTTAGATTGGGGGGGGGGGGGGGCAAACACCAAAAGAAAGCTTCCGACGGCGTCCACCCCCCCCCCCCCCCCCGTCCGGCTCACGGGGGCAATCTCTTCCCCCCCCCCTCGCGCCGCCTCTGCTCGCAGTTGGGTGAGCGTTGTGCATATATACAGACGATGGTTTATATATACTAAAGCAAAAGTTGGAAAACGGCGCAGGGTAAATAACAAAGTTTCCGCATTATGCTACCTAAGAAAGGTCTTTTCAGGAGACGATAAAGAACACACACACACACATACACTGTAATAAAGTACATTTGACATCAAAGTAAACATATAAAAAAAACTTGAAAAACCATGTACACTGTAAATTGCGAAGTTTTATTCAGAAAATTTACAATCCAATACGCGGTTTCATAGATGGACATTCTATGTATACCAGTAAGAGTGCAATCATATTTCACTGACAAATGACTTCCTTTATTAAAAATCTTAATTGGTCTTTTCTTTTTTTTTATCTTTTTTTTTTTTTTTTTCGTTGCAAGAAATGCATGCAATCTCGAATAACATAACCTATCGAAACGTACTTCTGACACTCCTTGAAAGTAAAGAGAACTATTTTTCCAGGACTTATTTCTTGGGTCGAAATCATACATGGTCACTTTTGCAATATAGCCAAAATGAAACATCGTCAAACAACTTATTTTCTCAATCTGTTTTTATTGTAAAATAAAACATGGAATGAACGTTTCAATGGAATAATGGAGATACACATTTAAAAAAATATAAATGATGCCTGTTTGTTTTTGTTTTGTTTTGTTTCGTTTTTTTCTGATCGTACTGAGAGCTCTCCTGGGGGCACATCAAAATAAATATCACATTTCTGTGCAACATTTTTTAAATTTAAACGTCGGCAGTGTAGGACGTATCACTACCAGGTCTGAACAGAAACTGAGGTTGCCTTCCAATGTTGAGCTTTCTTTTTGAAGCTTTTCTTCCAGTAGGCAAAGAACATACATGTTCGTATAATTCAGTCACCGATCATTTTCAGACACCCATTGCTGACTAAGTCCCCTTGTCTTCATTCATCACCCCTGGGTACATTCAAATGTAAACTGTGAAATTTATGACGAATTCATAATGCTATTTGAGTGAGTGTATTGGATCCGACAGAATCTGCTCTGAAATTCAAATTCCACACATGACGGTTTGGTGGCTCTATAACGAGATCATGAAAAACATTGGCCAATCAAAATTGTTCTTTCAAAGATCCTTTGGTCGGGTAACACCGCCATCTTTGTGTATTTATAGGCAACGTCGTTTTTACGAGTTTGCTACGAAGATATTATTTTCTAGGTAAGCAGAAGCTTTTCTTGCCAATGCAATCAAGGTTGAACAAAGTATGCAGAATTTGATAGACCTGGCAATTAGAGCATGGTCAATTGATCATCGAATGGCATAAATTCAAAAAATATAATTATTGGCTAAAACGTGTTTCTCACAATGAAAATAAAAATGTCTGAAACGTATCATCTTAACATCAGAATCATGGTTATAAAATGTTATAAGAATAATAATGACAGAGATTTAGTATTCATGCTAACATATGATGTTGGGTTTTTTTTAAATTGCGCATTTTTGTGACGTCGGCCGCATTCAAACATCGGAATTGCACTTGCTGCTTGGATACAGATTTGTCATGTTTGAGGAAAGAAATCTCTAAGTATTAGTTATATAATTTATGTACTAATTAACTGATCAAGTAATAAAGATCATGTTGGTTTGCTGTATGCAAAACATTTGCCGGAGTACTCGGGAAAGACTTCGTACCAATGAGATTCTCCCTTGTGATGAAACTTTTCCATCTTGCTTTGGCAAATGCATATGCACACTGCAAACAAGATTGGATCGCGATAGTTATCTATTCTATTTCATTAATATTCCCTTATTTGAAAACTGGATCAGAGAGGTTCATAATTCTCTTAATAGATATGAAAATTTAAAAAAGTGTATATTTCCGGCAATTATTAATTACATTTTGCTAACGCAATAGAGAAATTATGTAACTGTTATTTTCATTTCAACACGACATTGCAATATAAAGACTAAAAGAATAAAGCAAAATAAAGTGAGACTGGTTTTACAATTTTACAGATTTCCTTTAAAATGTCACGTTAACGACATGTAACTCTCAGACCAATACGTTGTGCATAAAAAAGAAGAAAAAAGCTTTGTATATTCTCGAAAAATCAATAATTTGTATTCATAAATGTTTATGATAAACATACAGCCATTATGCACTCTATATTTGTGACTTATGACGACATGCTGCAGAACTCCTTCGTCCACTTTTGTGATAAAATGATACAACAAAAAGTGATTTCCAAATACTTGCCATTGTTTTTACATAATTTCAGGGTTTTACTTTCTTAATCACATTTTAAACTGTGCCCTGGCCTAAACGTTCTACTTCTTAATGGACAACGTTAAATTCGATCCGAATATCTAAATTGGAAACTTATTGTTAATGTCTATAAATGTGTGTCTGTGTATATGCCTAGCTAATCCAATGTCAGTCAACCTGTAGCATATGCAAATATCGACGAACCTTTGATCAACACTATTGCTGGATAGTTGTAAGACATGCAGACACGTAGCATTTAGGCTTGACACTTCGACACATAGGTGTCTTTTTTACTCTACATCAAATACAAATTCAACTGGTCATAACATCAACATTTGTATCCATCTTCGTGAATATTTCCATTTAGACCTAACGTTTATATTAATTTAAACAGGAGTAATTGTCGGAAGAAAAACTTCATAGACGTCCTATGCTAATGAGTTAACGTGTTTATCTCTGTTCTGGCGAAAGGCCAGTTGCCATACCTGTGCTCACAGAAGGGTTATTTCTAAGTCAATAATGTAAGTCTAAGTCCAAAGGAATGGTTTAAAGTTTCTATAACTTCTAGACCATATCTCCCTTCTCCATGTTAAGATGTGTTACTAGTTGTACAAAATACTCAAACTAACCCCTCAAGTATCGATTATAAGAGATTCAAATGGATCTCGGACCAATCATATTACTAGAAACATGTAAGTATGACTCATTAATATAAATCACATTTTGACTGATAGCGTGTGGGTTGGTTGGTCAAGAGTTTATCCTGCTGAGCGTATCATCTATGTACTTTTCGCTATACATCAAATACAGTTCTCAGTCTGTATAATTTGGACATGTTTCATTCAATTTTCATAAATATTTTCTTTATTCTAATGAGTTCTGTGTCAATTACAAGGAGGGTTGTCTTTTTATACAAAAAAGATAAGAAAAGAAAAGTAAAATTCAAATTTAAAAACAGAAGTTAATATATTAAATATGCCGGATGTTCTCCGTTTTTGTTTTTTTTTTGAGTGGTAGATTTCAGTAGTGATAATCAGTATCTATGAAAGAAACCTGCTTTGTGGAAAAGCAGTAGTCCCTTCTGAAAACTAACGATTAGAAATCCACACAAATCGCCCCTTATGACAAAAAAATTCGATAAAGCAAAACCCATTTCCCATGATTGTGCCCTCTGGGATTCAATAGAGTTGTTCATTCTATCAGGAAATACTTAATAGCGAGGATTTATTGCATTTGGCTACATAGCAACTAACAAGAAATAAAGAAAGAAAACAGTTTAATTTAGCAAGCAGGTGGGTGGCTGGTGCGAGGGGGATTTTTTTTGGAATGGATGATTCTCATTTCCTGATAGCGTTAAATTACTGCATTTTTTTTGGGGGGGGGGTTGTTTTTTTTTTTTTTGTGGGGGGGGGGAGAGGGAAGACAGACAAACAGAAACAAGAATTAATTTAACAAAATGTAAACAACGTTTTGTGCTCTGGTTCCCGATTGCATTGAATGGTTCTAAGATAACAACTTTTTAAGTTTGAAAATGCATTGTTTTGTTTCGGCAAAAAATATGCAGACTCTGTCAGAAGTTTATGTCTTTTTCTCCTGTCCAAGCTGGATGTTCCTAGTGCCCGTTTTTTCGTACGTTCTCTTCCTTCTTCCGGGCCCTCGAGCACCAAACAAACTGTCTCGGGCTGAAAAAAAAAGTTAAAAACCCAAGAAATAAACTCGAAAAACCCTTTCTTTTTATTTGATGGCGGTCTTATCCCTTATTCTCTGATGATATTTTAATCAATCTTACTTATACACCGCAAACACAAATTTACAACACAAGGCTGAGGTAAAATGTTCATTATACTTTTAAAATAAATTTCATTATTATTAAGAACTCATTTTAAAGAGTAAGTCATACCATGATTCGTTTATCGAATTAGCTAGAACAAAAAGTGAAATATTTGTACTGCACATATACTCTGAAGCCAGAAAATAATAAGGAAATAGATAACCAAGGATATACATTTTTCTTGCTTTTAGCGGCTCAATCGAATAATATTGTTGTATTTTCAACGTAAATGTGGTATGCATTTCCAAGTGACTATTATTACCGATACTTTAATAAAATGTACTAAAATTATTGGCGATAGATTTACCATAATGTTTATATCTCATTTACGGAAATAAATTGCCTATATGGGTTTAACAAACATGGAAAAGTAAAATACCATTTAGTTATTTTCACTGTCAATTTACGGGAGCATATTTTTTTTTTTTTTTTTTTTTTAAATGTATTGCCTTATTATAAAGCAATGGGATCGGACGCAAGTTCTGGCAACTTGACTGTCCTCTCGCTACAATCAGTATCAATACGCACGTTTATTTTTTTTTTTCTCTCAAAATAATATAACTTTTATTGCATTCTTAACCTGAAAAGGAAAAAACATAATGGATCTTCTTACACAAGTACCGATTATTTGAATTAATTTATCGTCGGCGATGTCATGATATTGTTAATAAATTTATACTGAGGTCCGCCTAAGCATGGATTTTGTACGGTTAGTTCAAACATATTTTTGTTGTGATGGGTTAACGACATTCTCACAATAAAACGTTGCAGTAAGTCGGTCTATTATTGTCGTTATCCATTGTACTTTGGTTTCTCTCAACATTTATTAAGGTTCCGCTCAGTTATTACGTACTTCTAAAAGACGGACAGGTATAAAGTGAAGTTGTTTGCATTTGCAATATACACAATGGAGAGACTTTTATGTACTGTAACTAAACTTTCTTTATATTTGGTCATTATGGAAATCATGCATTATCTAAAGCAGACTTCTGATCAAAATGGCTGCTCCCATGTGCTGGAAAAATGAGCTTGAACTAGTCCAAAGTACACTAACATTAGCAGTTATTAAAATAGGGAAAATACATTTTGCAAGAGTTGGCAATAACAGCTCTGAAAGTGCAATAAATGAATTATAAAAGATATCAAAGTAAAAAACAAAGTATTTTGTTTCCAATTTACCTTTGAAGTCCAGGAAGTGAAAATGACCATGCGAAGCTAGCAATCTTTTGAGACGTGCACATCTGAAGTAAGGCTAGGCTGTATACTCTCTAACCCAAATTACACCATCAATCATGTACCCAAATCAAGGGAACTACAAATTTTTTTAACAGTACCTAAAATATACATGGTCTTTTTTCAAATAGCCAGGATTAGCAGTGAGGAAAAATCCGGGAAATTCTCTTTCTTCAAAAATCAAACACTATGCAAAGTACGAAACTGTAGAGCGGAACGTAAGTACTTCTGAAAGAGGGTGATGTGTAAGGTGAAGTTGTCTGCATTCGCAGCAAGCACAATGGAGAGAATGTTGGCATACTTTTGTGTTACTTCATGCATTGTGACTGAAATTTCTTTATATGTGATATTAGTGCAACAACACGCTGCCTAAAGTAGACAGCTGATCGAAATGGTTGCCCCCATGTGCTCCAGAGATGAACTTGAACCAGTCCAAAATACATTAAGTTTAGCAGTTATTTAAATAGGAAAAATGAATTTTCCCGAAGTAGATAGTACTAGCTTCTGAAAAAGGAAATAAATGAATTATACAACATAAAAATAAACTAAAAAAAAACTTATAACCTTTTTTTTAAATTTATTTCTGAAGTTCAAGAAGTGAAAATGGCCAAGCGGAGCTAGCATTCTTTTGAAAGATGCACATATGAAGTGAGGTCAAGCTGTATACTCTCCAACCCAAATTACCCAAATTACACCCATCAATCATATATCATAATCGCACACCCCATTTTCGTGCCCATTAAAAATCAGACTTAACTTATCAACAAGAAACAACAATTCAGCCATACTTGTGCGTTTCCATAATAAATATTATAATAAAACTTACAACTAAAACGGATAGAAAATTATCGTTGTTCCTTTTTATTCCAAAACCCATGACATATAGTATACATTAAAAAAGTAACTGTTAAAAAAATGACAGTAGAAATAGGATTTTGCAAGGTGATATTTTCCCCACTCGCGAAATAAATGCAGGTGATAAAAACAAGTTACATCTGAGCCCTGCAAGTGGTCAGGTCAGGGAACATCTGGAAAAATCAACAGGTCACTCTAAAATATTGATTCTGTTGGTTTTATAAAGGAATTTGCTACTGCTGTCTGGATTTATTAGAGATACAGACCATCGATATTAGTCTTCGGAAAGAAATCTAGTTCAGAGCCTTATCTAATAGTCTTAACATAACTGAATGAACTGGCTTTTAGAGCTTAATGAATTTTACCACAGACATATTTTTGTCTAACTCTCATTCTCGACGACGCAATACATTCGGATTATCTGTTATGTCGCCATATATTGTATTTATACACACTCTGTGTGTGTGTGTGCCTTCTATTTATTTGCCTGTTTATAAAATGGGAATAAGACCAGATCAAAGTTCTGATAAAAGTCACAAACTCGATCCTAAATTAGGATTTTACATTAGAGTGCATCTAGTGCTCTTGAAAATGTTGAGAATATTTGAAGCGGTTGAGATAGTGTAAAGAATGAAAATGACTTTTAATACCTTGTAGCTTTTTCCTTTATAGAAAATCGAGTAATTCCCATAATTTGATGAAGTTCTCACATTCCCCACAGAACGGACACCGATAAAAGGCTGCTTTATAGAATTTAAATTATATGGACTGCACTACGTCGTTTGCTGTACACGTATTTTAAATGCAATTTGCATAAAAGCTGGGAAGGCAAACAATAAGATATTTTGTAAATCTCAACCTGCGGGAGATAATTGGAGGTTTTTTACTGACACCGGTGTGTAGTTTTATTACAAGGAAAAATTACATATTCTAACCTTTCGAAAGATTGTGGACTGAATATGTCAAATGACAGAATCGATAGATATTTTATAGCCAATAGCCAGGCGACGACCATCGAAACTGGTTGCCGCAGCGAAGTGGTATAGGTACCGCTCGACAGTTCCTGCTTTGCACAGGGTTTGATTTTTAAAGAAAAAGAATTTCGTAGATTTTTCGCACTGGTTATACTTAATTTCTTTTTTTTAAAAAGACCTTGTATATATTATGTATTGCTAAAAGAACTTTTCTTTCCATATATTGTGGTGTGTGATTGATGGGTGTAATTTTAATTATAGAGTATACAGCTTGGCCTTACTTCAGATGTGCATCTCTGAAAAGACTGCTAGTTCCTCTTGGTCATTGCCACTTCCTGGACTTGAGAGGTTAATTGAAAGAAAAAAAATAGCCTATAATTTTTTTAATTTTTTTAAAAATATTTTAGAATTCATTTATTGCGCTTTCAGAAGTTAGTATTGTCTACTCTGAGAAAACTGCTGAAGTTAATGAACTTTGGACTAGTACATGTTCATTTCTCGAGCGCATGGGAGTAGCCATTTCAATCAGTTGTATGCTATAGGCGGCGCGCTGTTTCTCTAATACCACATATAAAGAAATTGCAGTCACAGTACATGAAAGTAGCATAGAGGTATGCCATCATTCTCTCCATTGTGCTTGTTGTGTTGTAAATACAAACAACATCACCTTATACATGTCCCGCTTTCAGAACTACTTAATAACTGTAGAGCGGAACCATACCTGTTTTTATGTTTACTAAGCGTAAGTCATAACATGTTCTGATGTAATCAATCGTTAGATTGTCGTAATGAAAGTGTTGTATAAAATCACACTTAAATAAACAAATCCAACGCATGTAACATTACCGAACAAAGCGATGTAATTTAAAAATTATCAAAATATGAATATATAATTTCAAAACATCTATTCGACAAAATTATCGAGTGAAGGGAGGTCCAATTTTCGTTCTTCCTTAAAACGTAACGGGCATAAACGAACATTTCCAAAATATTGCTATCTTTCAATTCGCAAAAAGACCGAATTTTTCCAACCTGTTATGAAAACATGTTTAATCTAAAGAATCGAGTCACTTACAGAAAGTAAAGAAAAATATTACTTTCATCTGATCTTACGAACCGTGCCTTAGCGGTATGACATACTGTTTGAGTCAATCAATTGTTTCTGTGTAGTCCCTAAGAAAACCATTATTATTTTTTCTCTGATTCTTTTTTTCCTCTGGAGAGTTGCTAAACAGTGAAGAACGTTACTTGAATTCAGTAGAAAGCAACATTAAAGCCTAAACAGAAAATAAAATGTTTATTGGGTTCAACCGTGCTCCTCACACTTCATCCTCTTTCAGAATATATTGCTGCCGTTAAGCTGCTTGGACCCCTGAGTCATCTAAACTGCAATCCATCGTCTCTGCGCATTCGTGCACGAACACACCTGACTGGATCATACCTTCCTTCTCTAACCACGGATTGAAATCCATTGAAAAACGAGGGATAAAAACCAGACTATGTATGCCGGCTCAGATGCGCTTCTTTGTGAAGTTATCGATATATTTTGACGTCTGTCGTGTGCTGCCTTATAACATCGACAGCCCTGTGCCCCACGTATTGCAAGTCAAGAATACATGACTTTTTCCTCCACGTATTAGAACCAATCTTTAAGTTCTGCACTATAGCCATTATAGAGAAATGATCGCAGGAAAATGCAGTATAAATTGAATGTGAAAGAGTTATCAAAGCATACGGTATTTTACAGGCAGCATTTTTAAGTCCAAATTTACAGCGTTGTGGCAGTGGCATTTCCTTCCAAAGGAAGATCACCCTCTGTGACGCGTTTGGAGTTCAGCTTCTTGGCCTTCGCGTCGGATAACGAAGTTTAAAGGTATGATTCTGCCAGTTCCGGAAGGGCCACTTGCACCATCATTTCCAGTCATATTATTTAAATTCTGCTACATCGCAATATAAGTAAGACATGCTTGGTGTATCTGAACTTATAACTAATGTTCATGATTTCATTAAAAATGCACATAACGTCTCAAATGTAAATCAGCTGTGATCTGCAGGCTTTATCTCTGCTACTGGCTTGCCGTCTGATCAATCAGACGTGTGTGTGGAAATTATATATATATATATATATATATATATATATATATATATATATATATCTATATATATATATATATATATATATATATAATTATGCCCTGGAGATGCGTAACATACAGGAACCTTGCATACTTGTTTAGCCACAACTCTCCCCCCCCCCACACACACACACACACAAACACACACCTTGTATATTATCATAGTAATCCTATCATGATTGCTAGATCACGTCAAGTTTTCAGCATTATGGAAGATTTCACCAGCTGAATGACGATGACAATTTCTCTCCAATGCCAGGCTGACAGAAGTTGAACTCTTTTGGCGCGACATTGTGAGAGGTTCCGATGGGGACTTGTCATGGGATTGACATTATTATTGTCAGTTATTTAAAGCACAGGTGGCTGAAGCAAGCTTAATGTTAAAAAAACCAATAGCCTGATGGGAACAAAAATCATACTCGGTGATTAAAAAAAAATCCTCAGAGTACTCATGATCCGTTCTGATACCGGACCCTGTCTATCATACTATACCAGAGACAAGGTAAGTAACTTCTAAACACTCTGTTCCCCGCCTGACCCTCGATCAGCTTGTACCCGTCCATGAAGGCACTCAGCCGTATTCTATGGCTCATTTTACACCTGATATATTCTTATATTCATCAAGCCATTGTTTACTTTTCTGCGTTGTACCAAACTGAAGTTACCTGCCCCGAAAAGTAAGCATTGCGCGAATTTTGCCTGCCTCGACAATGTTACGCTCATCTACAATTTGATGTTACTTACAGGGGATATGCTACTGGACGACACATTCTTTCATCAGTTTGAGAACAGAGGTAGATTCAAGGTAAGTTTCTGCTTACCATTCACTCGAATCAACGCTCGAAATCAGGTTCCGTGGAAGAATTACATATGTAGTTGCAAATATCCACTCAATTTTAAATACGTGAATTCAAAATTTGCTACATCCTGAGTGAAGAGCGCTTTTTTGGCACACATAACTACGGGGCGAAAAATGCTTGGCTCAAAAGTTACCACTGACATATTTAGTAACTGAATAAACAAAATTTAGTAAACTCATTATTTACTTTATTTTTTATAAACTGAAATGGTATGTATTGCAATCATTTAGTTTTTTATATAGTAACTGTTGAGTCAATCATCTTTCGTCCTAGAGGTATGTGTGTCACCAAAGCGCTTGGATATATTTCATCGTTTGGTACAAAAACATTGTATTTTAACAAGTGACGAAGCCACGAGTTAAAATACATCGTTTGTTTTTACTACAAGATGAAATATATTAGATATTACGCAGGAAAGTAAAATTTTCTTTTTATTACATACCACACTTGCTCCTGAATCGAAGCTTAGAAGATTAAACTCTCTTCAGTACACCACCCACACCACCCTTTTCGTAATTTCACATCATCTTGATTGGCTGATCACATAAATATCAGCGACTTAAGAGAGTGGTAGGATTGAGATGACCTAATCTGTTGCAGTAAAGTACATTTTTGACATTTTGTAAATTATTTTACCCTATTTGACCACAAAGCAAGTCCGATTCAGCAATGCATCACAGCGGGTTTATCATTGTTGTCATGGTAGCTAGGGAAAATAACATCATAGAGACGCGAGCGGCGTCGAGTCAAATTTCTTCAGCAAAACATAATTTCCATGTCTGAAAGGTAATGCAGTTTCCATTTATTTTTCTAGCTCACAAAGTGCTAGTTTTTCTTGCTGCAGGTATAACTTTTGTAGGCATACACAATCTGGCGTCACATGGCATGATGGGAAATATTGTATTTTCGTATGTAAAAATATAAGGATATATTTGATCACATGTGAAAATATAGGAAGCAAAAAATATGAAAATTATTTCACCAATAATTTTCTATAATTCACACTTAAGTATAGAATAAAATGATGTATTTTTACAATTTCTCTCAAATGAATGAAATTATTGATATTCGAAATGTCTTAAGAAAATTATCTATAATAATTACTCATCAGATGATGTGTCATCTTCCGACGTTATATTCTTAAGGTACAACATGACGTTGCTTCTAAAAATTAAAATGGATATCTCCATCTATATAGTATATAAGAGTGTGAAAAAATCATTAGGTCAGATTGATTATTGCAGCGGAAAACGAAGGTAAGGCGTTTTTTATTTACAATTATTACGATATAATGTGTATACTATTTGGAATATCATTATTACAGCCAACAAATGCTTTGCCACTAGAATCGACTGTGACGAATGTCCGACTATATTGAAATGAAAGGACCGTTTTTAGTACTATATGACAGTCACCTAGTGGTCACTCCAAGACACTTTAGAAAGGAAAACAGACGATGGCTCCGCCCATTTGTTACCAGGGTCTGGCCCTCGGGTGCCCACAGCGTTACCTGTGGGTTGATACAAATACGCCAGCATTGTTTGTATATGGGTGCCCCTTGTCATAACCTTACTCAAGTGTCAAAGCGATGCTTTTTTCGAAATCATATTTGTACTGGTTTTTAATGAAGAAGACAGTACAAAATTTTCTCTGTGTTACGCACCAACAGATAATCATTGAGTCGCTATGTTATGTATACTAATGCTGAATCACTGAGTAGCTATATACTGGTAAACAAGTAAGTCTTGAAACAGCAGAAACAAAGACGCGGTAATGTATTTACACTGAGCGTATGGCTGGCCATAAGCAATCCGTGTAAATAGTGGCTTCTGAAACTAGTAAACATCTTGCATAGGGGTAGCTCTACAGATATTGCGTACTCCTGAGAGAGTGATAGTTGTAAGGTGAAGTTGTTTGCATTTGCAACATGAACAGTGAAGAGAATGTTGGCATACCTCAATGCTACTTTCATGTACTGTGGCTGAAATTTCTTTAAATATTGTACTTGTGCAAATTGTACATTATCTAGCAAACAGCAGACAGAAATGGCCGCTCCAAAGTACTCGAAAAATCAGCCTGAATTAGTCAAAAGTAAACTATTTTCAGCAGTTATTAAAATAGCGAAACGAATTTTCCCAGAGTAGGCAACACCAACCTCCTAAAGTACAATTAATGAATTACAAAATATATAAAAAGTAAAATAGTTATCGCCTCTTTTTTTAAAATTAGTTACCATTGAAATCTAGGAAGTGAAAATGACCAAGCGGAGCTAGCATTTTTTTTTTTTATGTGCACATCTTAAATAAGCCCAAGCTGTATACTCTATAACCCAAATTGCACCCATCAATCATACACCAAAATAAAGGGAATTCAAAGTTCTTTTTACGATAACTAAGATATACAAGGTCTTTTTTAAGTAGCTAGGATAACTAGTGAGGAAAACCAGCGAAATTCTTTTTCTTTAAAAATCTAACCCTATGCAAAGTACAAAACTGGAGAGTGCCACTATATCTGAAAATGGTACCCATGAGTTAAATTCAGGCTCATAACCTTTCCGTTTGACGACTGCTTGTTTTTCTTGTAATCGCGTTTAATATTTGTTTCAGGTCTAAATATCTCTTGTTTTTTTGTTTTTTTTTTATTTTTTATAATTTTTTTTTTTTTTTTTTTTTGTAATTCAGACTCATAAAATGTAACATCGATTTTTTCGCCTCTTGAACCTTGCATTTCATAAGCAACTGGATTGGTATATCTAATATTGATAATTTTAAAAATGTCTTCTGTCCAATTTGGTATATATCTTTTCTCAAATGTATGTTTTTTCTTCGATATTCTAACAATATCACCTAATATAATTTTAAAGTCTTTTTTCCAGAAAAATCATGATCACCATATAGGGTCATATAAATAATTTGTTCATTTTCACGTTTACTAGCTTGTACAGGTGTAATTTTAATGCTTCAATTTTTTCTATAATGATATTTATCCATTATTTTTGGTACAGCATCTAAATATTTATGTGTATTGTTTTCTGTAATATACTTCCATATTATACCTTTAAGAGTTCTGTTCAAACATTGAACAATCACAGCTTTACCCTCATTAAACGTATAATACATTTTAATATTATTAATCATCCAACTATTCCTTAAATGTTCTGTTATAAAATTGTTCTCTGGTCAAGCAAAAGAATTTCTGGTTTCTTTTGGGGTTTTTTTGTTTGTTTTTTTGTTTTTGTTTTTGTTTTTTGTTTGTTGGCTGGATTTTGTTGCTGTTGTTTTTTGTTTTTTTGTTGTTTTCTTTTTAAAGAATTTCTTTCAAAGTATTTGTTATACTAATTCCAGTTTTATTTTGAAGTGGTATTGCCCATGAATATTCACTGTATGTATCAATTACAGTTGGTAAATATTTGTATCATGTATTAGCTTACTAAATTGCTGTATGGCAACTAAATCAGCCGTCCATATTGAATCTAGTTATTATACGGCGCTGAGTGAACTTTATTCATTTAGCCTTATGTAATTCTTCGGCTAATGATGTCGTCCACTTCAGCGCCTTTATTTTATTTGCCTAAACTTAACATTGTTGCACCAGAATGTTTCTTTAATTCATCAAGCATTACTTTATCACACTGTGTTTTAGGTGTACTACTATTATAGCAATTATCGTGTTTTTCACATATTGCATCCAATTTATTAAATGGTCGGCCATTGGGTAACGGATTCCCAGTACCACAGTAGCGGTAACCACCAGGCTATGTCTTGTTTTGCTAACGAAAGTATTAACTTGGCATGTATGTGTATATTACCTACTGTTTTAGTTTCAGGTGATAAAAATTTTGTTTTTTCTAGATCCACATGTTGAGCTTGTCGCCCTCATAATTTTTTATTGTTCCTTGTCTGAGTAACAACAGCATTATCAATTTCAGTTTGTTAGTTTGTTGATTTTTGTTTGTTTGTTATTTGTTGTTGTTGTTGTTGTTATTGTTGTTGTTTTGCATTTTAATCAATATGATAGCATTAATATATAATGTTATATTTATTTTGATGATAGAAATTTTTTTTTTTTCCTGTTCCACATATTGAACATGTTCCCCTCATAACTCTTTTATTATTTTTGTGTATAGCGAATAACCTCACCTTTTGTATTAGTTTGTTTGTTTGCTCTTTAAACAATATGACAGTATGTATTATATAATTATGTCATATTAAATTCGCTTATTATTTTATCAATCGCTCATTAACAATAATTGGCTGTTAGTTAAAATCTAATAATATATCTACTGTTTTTTTTCACATGGAACCACACATGAAACTATCAGCATGTTGTATCTGTGATGAGTTATATATAATTTCTTTTTTATTACCCACCATATATGTTTTGACAATATCAGCCGGAAGCAGTCCAAATAAGTCAAAATATTCAATATCATGGATCTTAGGGTTATTATAAACAGCGACCCAATGCGTGCCATTTCCATAAAAAAGTCTTCTATATTAATAAAAATGCTTTCATTAGATTATATTTTATGTGGGAATATATCGTTAGTAAAACAGCCTCTAAAATTGTTTATCTTATTTTTCTTCATGATTTTTTTTTTCAATTTGAATATTACAAACAGGGTCTATTACTTTTTGTCCCCTTTAGAAAAAGACCCCTACCTTTAATATAACGGCCCCTAGTTCCTGGAAGTTTTAACTCTCGCCCTCCACAAAGTTTTCCTAATAAACTTTGTAAAAGACTGCCAGCCCAGTGCACAAAGAATTTTTTTCAGTCACATGCCCAGGGCTAGTGGCTTTGAAATTGTCAATTGCCCTGACTAAAAATCCACTTGCCCGACAGTGCATATTTTTTACTATTATTCTGACACTACGTTGAAACTGCTAGCCTTTAAATAAAAAAAAATATATAAAAATGTGTTAAACTGACTAATGTTTGTGTGTATTTACCTCCCAGTACTTCAGACAAACATCGTGTGTGACCTTGTCTATTAAAATTTTGATTTGATTTGATTCATTAAAAGCTACGTTTTATCCAGGTCCTGATGTACACCAGCACTCAGTAGTTTTGTTTTCTGAACGCATATATGCTTCTTGATCAAAGTTGAAAACAGAAATGAAGTCGGAGAGGCACTGGTCTTTTCTTATCAGTATTTGTGTCAATCAGTACAAACAGTAGCATCACGTAAAAAAAAAAATTTTTTTTCTTTGTTTTTTTTTGGTTTTTTTTTAAAGACTTCTTTGATAAACTAGAACCAGTTACATGTTTTTGTGTGGCTCCAGTTATTGCTCCTATTGCCGCAGCCAAGCACAAATCTTGGAAATACAGTTTGTAATAAAAATCGTGCGGCCATTTTTAGGAATGGTATAATACCTACAAATGTGAATCCCCTCTGCTTTATTATTTTTTGATACTCTGTTTTCAATTTTTTTTTTCAGCGATAAATTTATCAAATTGTGTCTTGGTCAGGGTAATTTGATCAGGTCCTGATTTAATCTGATGTGATTTTAATATTACTGTAACACGCACAGGGGTTCCTCTACCGAGCGATTCAAACACCTGCGTGATGTTGGGCTGGAAGTCCCTTGTTTTCCCCTATTTCCAAGGACTTCCCGACAACATTCGTTGTCAACTGGAAGTTCTCGTAACGCGCCAAGACTAAAAACAATTTTTCTCTAATCAATAAATAAATTACCAGAATGTCACAACTACAACTTCACAATTCCATGACTTTTCCTTGTTAGCAAACACCCAATGCAGGGAACTATAAAAATACTAAGACTGCATCAATAGAATCTTGTCTCTTTTGTTTTAGGTACAGATAGGATAAGCTCTCAAAATAATTTGTTTACTCAAATTTTACTTTTCGTTATTAACCAAGTATGGACCACCAAACCCGTATATACTCTATTATATCTGAACCTATTTCTAGACTGGTTCACAGTTGTTCCGTATAATTAGTACCGTGAGTCCTAAAAACAACAGCCTGAATCGCGTTTCGTACGTGTACTTCCACCAACTTCTACAATGAAAGGCATCTCCAAACAAAGGGATGACCTCTTCCCAATTATTCCATAGCACAAAACAGTAGTTCTTGACACGAATGTTTCCCACCGAAAGGAACAATCAATCAACACCTCTGAATTAAGATAGGAACTACTTGGCTCCATGCCCACTTATGCTACTTATGCTAGTCTGCCCCCATCTCAAACTACGAAACCAATCCGCGCCATTGCAAAGTCTCTTAAAAACTCTAAGTATGACGAATGTTCCTAGAAATTGGCTAATTACTCGGGCTGGGAAATATTTTCCCAATACCGACTTCCCATAATCAAACAACTAATCACTAAAATCTAACTAACCTATAAATGAAGACGTAAATACAAAATGGAACATACCCAAATTTATTACATTACTTTTACTAGTTTCGTTTTGAATAGGCATTTGCTAATATTTCTTTCTGTTTATTTGAAAGCAACACACAAAGTTTAGCATAACTCATTATATTTCATGTTTATACAATAATCTGCATTTTGCCATTTATTGCGTTTAATGATAGGTAACCGTCACTTAAGGTAACAAGAGTATAATGGTAAGGGACATCTGCACCGGCATATTGAAAATTAACACCTAACCTCCATGTAACCTCAATATCATTGGTACTCATTACAAGTTTTTTTAATCATGTTTACTAACGTTCAAAATGAAATATGGGGTCCAGAGTTGCATGATCAAATATACTTACAAATGTGCCAGTAGATCTGAATATTTATTTACAGTCTTCTGAAACATTGTATATGCTCTTGTATAATTTTCACTAGCGGCGGTAAAATTGCACCGTCATGTACGCTCGGGATATTGGATAGAGTTCAGTCGCACATGTATTTGTCTTGAAGTTGCATTATCAAATACCATCTTGTTTTGTTCCTGGCTATTATTTTTTGCTACGGATTGAAATGCATAATAACATGTCTTGAAAGTTGTTCGGGTGTATTTGTGATAATTCGCCATATTGAATTTAATTCATTAGCGTCCTGTTGTTGTCTATATACTTTCATCTGTTCACAATACATCTTTTAGGCATACCCACTAACCAATTTTGCTTCGATATCACTTGCTACTGACAGTGATAATTGAAGGTTTGGCATCCATCATCTTATATGGGCGATTTTAAATCTACCATCAGCAGGTGCATTTGCTGCAACCACCTTCATAATATATTGTTTGGGTGGATTTTTATCTAAATTTATGGAGTGTTTAACACCACGGAATGTAATATTTATATCACGGAATATAATTTATATCACGGAATATAATATTTATATCACGGCATGAATTAGATATACTGGACAATAGTACAAACAACGACACTTGTTTGTCGCCATTCATTACCACCTGTATCTATACCCGCATTAAATGCCGCTCTAAAATGAGCACCTTCACATAGCTGCATTATCAGTACGAGTAGCAACTGCGCTCAATTCACTACCAGGTTTAAATCTTTTAATAACATCATTACCATTGCCAATATCTTTAAACCATAGCATGTTGTTTTCGGAGGAGTTTGCATAATTATTTGAATATGATACTAGCCCTATTAATTTGTTGTTGTTGTTGTTGTTTGTTTGTTTTTGTTATTTCCCTTTGCACATCTTAAACTGTTTTTATTGTTTAGAGTTCTGAATGTTTTTTTTATTATTTTTTTTATTTTTTTGCTGTTATTTTTTTTCTTTCTTTTTTTTTTGGGGGGGGTGATGCAAAAATTATGATGCTTTTATTACTTATTTAAGAATTTGATCATGCTTATCTAATGATCCGTTCAACAGTTAACTGTCCTAATGTTTCCACATGCTTACGTGTGATTTGTTGTTGTTTTTTTTTTTTTTTTTTTTTTTTTTATTTGTTTGTTTGGGGAATTTTTGTTTGTTTGTTTTTCTGTTTCTTGTTTCTAGCATTCTTTTTATTTTTTTTCGTGTATGGTTTCATCCAAGGTTGTTTTTTTTTTTTTTTTTTTTGGCAGTAACGTTTTTTCAAAATCATCTTCAAGAAGTTTATTAAAGTTCGGGAGGCCAATCTTTTTATAAAATTTAATGTCATCTCATGATACATTTTTTCAAGGTTATAAATTATTTGTTTTTTATCTTGTTGTGACATTATTTCCCATGGCCCTATTGTTGGTGGCATTATTACCTGCAATCTGGCATAATTTAATTGTGCTAATGCTACTTTTAGCTAGTCCTGTTTTTGTTCTATTTTTTTTATATAATTGTTCCTGTGGTAATTCCATAATGTAAGGAGTTATGATGGACATTTAAAAATGGGAACTGTTGAAAAGCAAAACTATGTGGTGAAGTAACATGTATATCCAATAATATGGACCAAACACATGTCCTTTTCTACTGGGCAATTAGGATTTATTCAATCTTTACAATTTCGTAACAACAATTTGGATAAACTATCATCTGATCTGTCTAGGATTTACCCATATGATGATATTAATAGTTTTGAAACATTGAATGAGACTAAACTACCAGAAAAAGATGCATTTTACTCATTATCAAATAAATCTGGAAAGTCAGACGAAGATTCTGCCCATGCAAAAGAAAGTATGGGAGATATGTCAAATAAAACCTTGGATGAATATCATGATCTATGATGAAAAACCGATGTCTTGCTGCTCGCTGATTTCGTCGAAAGGTTTAGAAATATGGCTATGAAACATTATAAATTTAATCCAGCGCATTACTTTTCGTCACAGGTATGTTTTGATGCATTATTTTTAAACAAATGTTGAAATAGAGTTAATAACAGACATTGATATGCATTTGTTTATAGAATTAGGGTCGAGAGGAAGTATTTCAATGGTATCGAAAAGATATGCTAAAGCCAATGATCCATTAGTTGATAGTTATAATCCAGATAAAGAAAACACATGGATTATGTATCTTATTTTAATAACCTTTATGACTGGGCGATGATGCAACTTTTTCCTATTTCATCTACATGATACTTATAATTTTTAACCTGAAACGTTAATTGTCGAAAAGGATTGGCTAAGCAACTATCAAACGGAATTAGCAACAGATCTATGTAGTAATTTGATTAACTGTGATAAAATGTTGCCTAATATAATGAAAATAAAAATATGTTGTACATTACCGCAATCTACAGTTATATTTAGAATTGGGCATGAAAGTAACAAAGGTGCATAGAGTACTACAATTTCATTAAAAACAATGGATAGCTGCGTATGTTCAATTAAATACTAGTCTTACAACTCAAGCTAAAATGAATTTTAATTTAAAGTTACACAAACTTAATACAACTAGTCTCCCTCCCTCCCCCTCGACACTAAGAAGTTTCTTTTCAATGATAGATTAAACACACTAGCATACGGTCATAAAGATATTAAAAATAAGATTGTTTTTCACATTTAATGATGTGCATCAATCTATTTAATTTTTAACGTGACAGATTGTTTTTCACATTTAATGATGTGCATCAATCTATTTAATTTTTAACGTGACATATTGTTTTTCACATTTAATGATGTGCATCAATATATTTCTTTTTTAATTTTATGTGACATATTGTTTTATTATATATAATAATGTTCATCAATCTATATTATTTTTTAATTTTTATGTGACAGATTGTTTTATTATATATAATGATCTTCATCAATCAATTTTATGTAACAGACTGTTATCATTATTCTAATTTTTTTGAACTTTTATTTATTTTATTCATTTTAGAGAAATTATAAAATTACACCATTATCATTCATTGCTAAGATATTTGCAACTATATTAGTAACACACATGAAACATAATTGAATACACCCTAAAATATCAACACATCTCAATGAAAATGACCAATACAAATTTCAATAAAACTTTCTATACAATTTTACTATAAAATTTTAGTTTTTAACTCAATTTCACAAATATGCCTCTAATCTGTTCTCTCATCTTATCTATAATGATGACTTCATCTCTGTGATCGCTTATTCTTTTTTATTACAAACCGCGAGAACGTTTTAAAGGCACTTTGAAAATTCCGAATATATAGTTTTAAAAAAATTTCAAATATATAGTTTTTACAATTTTTCAATTTTAAACGCACTTTCATAAATTCCAACTATATAGTTTTTAACATTTTTTAAATATATTGTTTCTACAAAATTTCAAAATATATCATTAACACCACTCGTTAAAGTAGGGGAAAAAATGGAGAATGAATGTGTATAAAACAATTTTGAATATTCCACAAATATATCAAATTTAAAAGCATAAAATATATTCACCGCACTTCTACTGTCAAATTACCTACTACTATATCATCACATAATTACGTTGTCAAGAAAAAAAGAAGAAAAAAAACAAGAAAAGAAAACGGTACCTGAAAACACTTACCTATTAGTGCCTTGGCTAGTTTTGTCGCTGCCTGTACCCTTGACCCGTATCCAACATCAGTAATATATGGCGATCTTTTACTACTGAAATGAAATTGCAAATATCATTATGTAGAGTTGCTTTTGACGTTGCATGAGCCAATTCCGGGAATGTGTACATGTTTTAATCTTTCATATTGGTAGAGTATATATTCCTTTTAATAAGAGTCAAATTTAATATTCACTTATATTAATCTTCCACTTGTCTTAAAAGTCACTTTTTCCAGGTCATTAAAACTTAACCAGTATAGACAATGACTGAATATCAATTTAAGCAACCACCTTTTTTCAAAGGCCACGTTTTGTTAACTTTCCATATATGGTTGTTTAAGAGAGATTTGACTATAGGACTTTATGACTTATATTGGAAAGTCTTAAACTGTATTCGTTAAATTTATGTTCCCATCTTGGTCATTATACCATGTATTTTGCCATATCACTTCAGATGATCACATCAGAAACTATGCATTGTATGAACTTCTAGCTGATAAGTGTAACTAGAATACATTATTGTAATTACAAATAGGTAAAAATATGTCATCATGACCCGACTGGGGCAAACAATTTTTTTTTTTTTTTTTAAACATTTCTCAAAACATCTCAAACATTTTCATAAATTTAGAGATGCCCCTTAAACAAGTACTTGTAATGTTAAGTTACTCACCTGAAACATCAATTGTGGGCAATATGGTTTGAATACACCACTATGGCATGAAGGCATAACTGCATGGGTTTCCTTTGCATTTATAATGATGTATTTAACATAGCTGTCATATTTCTGGGACTTATTCATTGTTATTGAAGTTTTAGAAACAAACAATAAATTAGTTGTTCTAGGGGCAGCTGACTAAATATAAAAAAGAGTTTGTATTTTCTTATTTAAAATCAGGCTCTACTTGTAGGACATTTTTAAGATACAGAGAATTGTGTCAGCGCAGTTTTATCTTTTTTTTTATTGTATGCGTTGTAGCTATGGATGTCTTGGAAATTGTATACATTATATATCTACTGACTTTTTCACCAGTATGCGAGTCCTTAAGATGAAGTTGTAAATGGAAAATGTAAATGCGAGATTGTTCACATCCCAGTAGAATACCTATTCTAAGTTATTCCAGGGCCATAACTATGTAAATTAAGATAAAAATCTGGTAATTTTAAGTTCATGAAAGCTCGTGTTGAGCTAAGGCTTCGCTGTAATTTGATCGGAATTAAACAAAACGTGTGAATGCTAGAGTGTTTCACTATCCATAGGAATGTTCATTCTAAGTTTATCAAATTCCATAACTCTGTAAGAAAAAGTAAAAATGTACTCATCACCGAATTTATCTGCGACCTTGTTCGGGTAAAGCTTTACAGCCAGTTTGGTTGAAATCAAACCAAATATGTAAATACCAGAGTGTGCACACACCAGTGGAATGACTGTTATAGTCAAACAAGGGCAATAACTCTTATAAATAAAAGCTAAATAGACTCATCATTAAAATCTTCTGAGCTCTTCTTGAGATGAAGTTTCACATCAAATTTGGTTTAAATCAAATGAAAAGGATGGATTCTTGAGTATTCACACATCTGTGCATTAGCAATGGCAACACTAAGATGATCAAGAGCCAGTACTCTAAGAAATATGTTCATCACGGAATTTCTCAGAGCTCTTGTTGAGATAAAGCTTCTAAACAAATTTGTTTGAAATCTAATAAAATATCTGTTCACAAGGTTGTGCATTAGGAACGCTAAAACGATCAAGGGCCATGATTCCACGAAATATGTGTAGAATGTGTTCATCATCAAACTCAGTCGAGCTCTTGGTCAGATGAAGCTTCGATGAAAATTCAGTTGAAATCTCATAATAAATGTGGAAGTTATAATGTTCACAAGGCTGTGTATATGCTAAGACTATCAAGGGCCATAACCAGGGCCGGCGCAAGGGTATTTGCCGCCCTAGGCGAACCTTCATCCTTGAGCCCCCTCCCCCAGAATTAACTTTTTTGAAAATGAATATTGTACATTTTTTCTTTTCTTCAGTTTTTGTCATTGTATTTTAGATACTTATTATCTTCAATTTTACGCTATATCTGTTGTTTTTTTTATTTATTCATTCAGTTTTTTGCCGCACCCCCCCCCCCCCAATTTTGCCGCTCTAGACGACCGCATAGTTTTGCCTAGCGGTTAAACCGGCCCTGGCCATAACTATATACGCAGAATGTACTCATCATCGGACCCCTTCAAGCCGTTGACGAGATGAAGCTTCAAAATTTATTTAGATAAAATAATACACGTGGATGCTAGGCGTTCACAAGCCAACGGAGGAAAGGGAAGCACGGACAGACGGACACCATTTATATGGCCTCTTACCTTCGCGGCGTGGGACAATAAGCATTGATGATAATTTGGTTTCAAAGACCTCGCTTGTAGTTTAACAGTTATGTGACATGGTTTCCCATCATTGATCCAATCCTATTTATCCATTTTAATTCCAAAGTAAGCACTAGTGTATATGAAAATGAAAATAAAACATAAAAAATAAGCATCTTACTAAGGAGTCTTTGGAGGCAGTGTATCGCTAAACA
Organism: Margaritifera margaritifera; assembly: GCA_029931535.1. NCBI lineage: Eukaryota > Metazoa > Mollusca > Bivalvia > Unionida > Margaritiferidae > Margaritifera > Margaritifera margaritifera. The sequence goes on along the minus strand of JAQPZY010000920.1, from coordinate 597,772 downwards.
TTGTAGGATCCTCTAAATAAATCGAGTGCAATGATCAGATGATTAAGAATCTCAAGGTCTGACAAGTAACGTATTTAAATACCAGGTTCTGGTGATTCATTGCCCGATTTGTGAATCGAAATTTCAATAAAGTCATTAACTTGGTCTAAGTAGGAAACGTCCTTTATTGGTTACGTGGAAATACTATTAAAACAAAGTTTGTAAAACATATCTATGCACGGATTCCTTACATGTAAAACATATTCATGGACGGATTCCTTACAGGTAAAAATGGGATAGTTCAACGAATTGTGTGCCCAAGGTTCTTAGAAATGAAAAACAGAATCACTAAATTAAACATAGTTCACCTCTATTAACTTAAGACAATATTTAAGGTTTCTCCCATTCTCGATCATCATCATTATCACCGATAGCATCATTATCATCATCATCATCAATTATAAAATCATGCTAACTCACACACAAAATGAGAATTTTTCTCTACGGGCTTTGTTGTAATATGACCCCTTCCATCAGAGTTCAGAAATATATCTACGATAATAGTTTGTTGTTGAGAAAAACGTGAATAAAAATATACTAAATGTAACGGAGGTACCAATGCACATGTCAGACTATTTTCTTAATTTTGCTGAGCAAGCGTGTCAATAAACAAATTTGCAAAAGTGCATCAGTCTCAGTGTGTAGTGGAAGATGTTTGTGTCAAAAAGACATTTTAGTCTGATTGCATCGCTAATCATCAACATTTTACGGTGTGCCTTAAAATGTATTTAATATATTGTAAAAGCCTTTGATAGAGATACTGTGGCATTCGTTTAGTTGTTTCTGTATAGAATTATTTTCCTGTCAACAACTTTAAAGTAAGCAAGAATTTTTGTAGATTATATTGATCTCCTGAAACCCGCCGTAAACTAACTTTTTATTTATGAATATATACTTCTACCATAGTAATATATATGTCCTGCGACCTATGTTCGATAAAATATTACAACTGTTTATACTACTCTACTTAAGACTAACTTCGTATAAAATAAAAATAAAAAACTTACTTTTAATTATATTTCTTCCCTGCATAATCAAACGCTTTAGCGAAGCTGTAACGACTTTACATTAAATCAGTAATTCATACATTTTCAGAATCAGTAGATATTAGGTTTTTGTATATATTAAAATTAATCTTACCGATAGAGTCGAACTAATAAGTTAAAATACAATACCTAGTCGCTTGACACTTCGTCTTTTTGAATATTTAAAGTTATTTTCGAAGAATGTTGCAAAAGTGACAATTATTGCAAAATTCATTTTAAAACATTGAGAGATTTTTCTGGGCACGTTATATCAAGCACGTTATATCAAGATACTTAAGGCAGACTTGTCGTTACGTTTTCAGCAACATAGTTTATTAAATAAAAATTTGACATTGAGATGATGCAAAATAGCAACATTTTAAATAAGATTCTTTTTTAAAATTGTACGGTTTTTGGATACAGAAACAGTTTTATAGGTCTTCCAATATTTTCCACCCTTTTAAAACATGAAGTACATTTAACTACAAATAAGACAATTTTAAAAATAAAATAAATTTAAAAATATTGAGTGACTTATAAATATTAATTTTATTTACGGCACAAAGGTAAGAAGATATTGGTTTGTTTTTGAAGATCTTGAAATGTCAGATGGTTAATATACTTACCTAGTAAATCTATGTAAAATGTTCTTGAATGCATCAGCATGTAAAATGTTGTCCCTTATTGTCTGACCAAATTCACGTAATCTGAAAATGAAAAGAATATACTTGTGACCCCAAAATTTTAAACGGAAGGAAATAATACTGAATTCGGTAATCAGACTTACTTCATGACAATAATTTTTAGTATGAACTTGACCAACTTTTCTTCCAAGATAGATAAGTGCTAATTAAATCGATTTTTTATATTCTTCTCTAAAACAAGTTTATTAAAAGAAGAAACTTTTGGAAGTGCAGAGTACGAAAGACATTGTGAATTCACAAAATGCTATAATAATTCCAATACTGGAATTCAAGTCTCCTATACAGGAGAGAGAGAGAGAGAGAGTCTTAGTATTTTGTGATTGCTTTATTTAGGATTTACACTTTGTATTTCTTTTTTATTTGTACGTGCGCTTTACTGAAAGAAAACAAATGATAGATAAGCTCGCGTACAGTCATTCAGTATAACTGACCTGTTCATAAAATCTGGACAACAATCAGTGGAACTCAGTAAATGACCTACCTCCAGAGGAGATTATTTACCCGAGATTTGTTTTACAAACAAATTCTTTGAATTCCTAAAGGTCCTTTTCTATAAAAAAAAAAAATCTACCTGATGAAATAATATATCCACTATAATCTCTTATACAACGAGTGCAATAAGGACACAGCACTTTAACATGTTATTTTCCCCGACTGCGCCCTGTTCTTGGAAAATATGACGACATCTTTTCGTTATCAAACTGGTTAATAACTTGTTTGCGAAAGGAAATTAGCAGGCAAGGGCAAACGTTTGAGCTTTCATAATTGAAACTTATGGTAGTGTTTTATGTTTTCGGACTCAATAGTGATTTATGCCTTCGGCTATTATCATTAGGAATGTTCGTCTCTGAATTGAGTCTCCAAGATCGAGTACTTGAGTATTGAAGTTTGTTCTTGCTTTTGTTGCACTTTGTTCTAACATATAAATACTCTCACAAATATACCCCCTTATAGCTAAGAAAAGCATAAGGAAGTGCAGAGAACAACAAATAAACACACAAAAAAAAAACAATAAAAAAAAAATAAAAATAACAGCAACAACAAAAACATAAAATCATCATAATTTATATAAGAATATTGCAAAAAATAACTAAGTACTCGAATATGATTTTTGCATTCGAAAGAGACTAGATTCGAGAATTCAACTAATGGGTGTTGGGTCGACTTCTAGTTCTTCTTTGAAGATTGTTTTGGAGACAATTTACACCCCTAAATCTTTTTTTACTTGCGATTTAATACGAGAATATGTATTGTTAATACGTTCACATTGCGCCATATAATACACCAGGCCTGTTCTTGCAAAACGAGCAAATATCGATACGGAGCCTGGTGCTCTGTCAGCCTGCGACACAAACTTCCTACTTGTGATTTTCCAACATAGTCTTCGATTTCACCTTTCTTTCTCTATATGGTAAAAAACGATATCCTATTTAATCTTGCAGGTGCTAACGTCTGTCTATATCTGAACGAGCGGGTGTAGTTGGGACAAGTCAGATCAACGTGTAATTTCCTTGCTCCATCTGCAAACCACCTGCGCCTCTTGTTTGCTGACAACAACGGCAATAGGCAGACTAATCGCAGGAGTTCGAGTCCTCGAGTACTAGTATCATATAGTTTGTACTCGTAGCAGACCCAACATAGAATTACTATCACGAACAAGTGCTCTTACATACATGCATGCATATATATACATAAGTCTAATTATTTATATTAGTAGTCGTGTGGGAGATATGCGTTTGAAAAGGGCTCTCACTTTGGAACATTATGAAAGATGGTTTTAAAACATTTTCTTTACTATATAGATTCTTTCTGGCCCTTAATTAGTCATACGGATAAATTTCATATGATTGCATATTGCTTGATTTGCTCCTTTGAAATTACTCTTAGACCCCTTTATATGCCTGAAAAATAGGTTATGGTCGTATCTTGACTTTTACTCGTGCACTATCAGTCTCGTGTTGAGTACAATTTCCCATACCAAGTAAACGAACTTTTATTCCAAATGCGTTAACAAGATTACATTTAGATGACTGTTGTTGCAAATGGGAAAAAAACTACTGCATATCAACTAAAAACCATAGCATGAAAATGAATACAATTTATTGAATAAAAATGAAAACTGTATAATATATAGATTGCTTTTTGTACAATTTCAATAACTATTACTTCACCTATGTTAAATAGGAATATGCAAAATTGCACATGTGCATTAGTACCATTATATTTTAATCATTACAAATTACAATTGAATGATAAAAAAACCCATGTAGAAGATCAATGTTTAAATTTGCAATGTGCTATACTTCATAGAGGACATTGCAATATGTTACACACCGTAGAAGACATTGCAATATGTTACACGCCACAGAGGACATTGAAATGTGTTACACGCCATAGAGGACATTGTAATATGTTACACGCCATAGAGGACATTGAAATGTGTTACACGCCACAGAGGACATTGAAATGTGTTACACGCCATAGAGGACATTGTAATGTGTTACACACCGTAGAAGACATTGCAATATGTTACACGCCACAGAGGACATTGAAATGTGTTACACGCCATAGAGGACATTGCAATATGTTACACACCGTAGAAGACATTGCAATATGTTACACGCCACAGAGGACATTGAAATGTGTTACACGCCAAAGAGGACATTGTAATGTGTTACACGCCGTAGAGGACATTGTAATGTGTTACACGCCGTAGAAGACATTGCAATATGTTACACGCCATAGAGGACATTGAAATGTGTTACACGCCATAGAGGACATTGTAATGTGTTACACGCCGTAGAGGACATTGCAATATGTTACACGCCGTACAGGACATTGCAATATGTTACACGCCGTACAAGACATTGCAATATGTTACACGCCATAGAGGACATTACAATGTATTACACGCCGTAGAGGACATTGTAATATGTTACACGCCATAGAGGACATTGCAATATGTTACACGCCGTAGAGGACATTGTAATGTGTTACACGCCATAGAGGACACTGTAATGTATTACACGCCATAGAGGACATTTTGTAATATGTTACACGCCATAGAGGACACTGTAATGTATTACACGCCATAGAGGACATTGTAATATGTTACACGCCATAGAGGACATTGTAATGTATTACACGCCATAGAGGACATTGTAATATGTTACCCGCCATAGACGACATTGTAATGTGTTACACGCCATAGAGGACATTGTAATATGTTACACGCCATAGAGGACATTGTAATGTGTTACACGCCGTAGTGTAAATTGTAGTGTGTCACACGCCATAGAGGACATTGTAATGTGTTACACGCCGTAGAGGACATTGTAATGTGTTACACGCCGTAGAGGACATTGTAATATGTTACACGCCATAGAGGACATTGCAATATGTTACACGCCATAGAGGACATTGTAATGTGTTACACGCCGTAGAGGACATTGTAATATGTTACACGCCATAGAGGACATTGCAATATGTTACACGCAGTAGAGGACATTGTAATGTGTTACACGCAGAAGAGGACATTACTTTGAAGTTCAGTGATAGACCTTGGATTACACTTCTAGAAAATCGCAGCAACGCAGAACATGTTTAGAATGTCATGAAAACTAGCATTCAATAGCAAAAACCTAGTTCGAAGACCTGATAATGCATGCCAACAATTGTCCTAACTTCTTGGTTTGCTTTTTTTGTTGTTAACTCAATACAATTTGCTCTATACTGTACTATGTGACTTGGTTAAAAGTAGAGAGGGGAAAAAGGGAACGAAAGTAAATCTTATAATTGCAAATATTACATTAGGGAGAGCTTTGTATTCCTTTGTGACCCCGCTCACCAACTAAAAATTAAGAACTTCCTCAAGTTTATATTAATTCTAGCATTCTACTCTGAGACGTCTTAATACTCCTACCTACACAACTATGAAAGCATTAGTTCATTTCCAGTTAATGTATTTTGAATGGTCGATACAAAGCTCCGCTAACAATTAGGAAGTACATACAAAGACACATGATAATCTACGCTTGTGAACAATAACACGAGATACTTTGTCAGACTGGTGCCTGAATTAGAGAGGTGGCTCTTTTGGCACGAGACAAAGTAAAATATATTTTTGACATAAGAATAGGACAAAATGCTCTGACCTATCAGAAGTAGCATAACAAACTGTACTCTCCAATCAGAAGATTCATTTTGTTTTATCGACTGAAGACTAAATTTCATTTAGGAACTTCATATTTTATTGTTGTAAACCAAAATGTAATGACGAAACAGACATAATTTTATATTTCGTTGTTTTAAAAAAAAATGACATGACGGATTTCTGTCTATTAACTTGGTGCGCCATTATAAAGCAGTGTGTTAGTTCATGGACATTGGAACTCACCCACATATCACTCCTCTAGATGGTATATTTGTACAATAAACCTCTTGATTCCCTGTTTCAGAAGTTTCACTCATAAGCAAAGCTTTCTGAAACAGAGAAGCAATTTTGATATCCTATAGTATACAATTTTTTTTCTTCCGGATAGCTGTTTTAGTCAGCTCAGATACAGGCAGGTAGGACTGACGTATTGAATATGAATCTAACGTTCACATTAGCATTCACCAGCAATGAAGTGAGCATCACGCTTGATAAGGTTTGTCAATGTTTATCAAAGTAGTTAATTTGTAAGACCTTTCTTTCTGCAAAAGACTTTTAGAATAAATTGTAATCAACCCCACACTCCATTGAAATAAAAATTATTGAAAACTTCTGTCTCTCAATACATCATTAACATTGACTGACTACACACGTGATTGTAAATACGAAACTCATAAAAGTCACATATTTCAAGGATGAGTATATCTCCAATTTACAGACATTTGTTGAAATATAATTACGATTGACGCTGAAACCATAAATATTGGCACATGTCAACATAAAAATTGGGTCACCGTTACATCTTACACGCGCAACACCTGGTGGTCAGACGACGGAGATAACTATTCTCACATCATCCAGAGACAAAGTTATGTGTGATGATGAATTCCAATACATGCAAATGAGTTTACATACTCTTTCCTCCCGCCCCCACCCCCCACCCCCGCCATCACACGAAAACTAAATTTCTAGTCAAGCCGTACAGTTAGTCCAGGCTAAAATACTCAGAACAATTAGCTGTGACTATATTATTTCAACCAGAACAAGCCAATTTGCACAGTAACCAATTACTAACCTCAAATCACATTCACATGCGTTGACCTCTTGAGCAAGCAAGTAAATTTGATTTGTCTGTCATCTTATGCTCTCCGTAGAGAGGATTAAGTGGTAAATTTAAGCCGGAGACAATTTATTTGTTCATTCAAATCGTTCTTGATTTAAATCAACGTCACGTTTTCTTACAAACCTGAATGCAACATCAACAACAAAACCCCACAAACTTAAATACCAGAGACCTGGTTTGAGAACAAAAATGTATACTGAACAACTGTCATGGAGTCAAACCCTATAATCTGGAAGCTTTACGACTGGTTTGATTGGGTGTTTTACGGCACAGCATCGATGGGTGGAAAAGATATGGAAGCTTCGAAAAGTTGCAATGAATTAAACCCAAAGTTGGAAAAGTCAATGTTTATATATATATATATATATATATATATATATATATATATATATATATATATATATATATATATATATATATATATATATATATATATATATAAGACAGGAGGAAATTTTATTGATTTCGATACATTTAAAGAAAGATCAGTCCACAGTGAGGAGAAGAACCAAAGGACATATCACATGACCATATTGCGCACTGGTAGAAAGAGTCAATAGTAGATGATTATTGAAGGGTATTGTCATCATGACAAGACAGGCTGGACCTTTTTATAAAAACGAGTACTTTGCATCTGTTGCCCGTACCGTCTTGAAAAAAAGTATAGACGGTCGATGCGAGCACTATTGCCCAGTGGGAACAGGAAATGCGTGTTTATAATTATGAGGTCTAAATTAGTATGAATGTATCGATATAATACGACAAAACCAATGAATGGTTTGTATATGGGCGGCCCGTGGAAAAGTTAGAAGTCCTGACACAAAATATGGGCCTTGAGAATGTGATTTATTTATATCTTGACCAGTAAGAGAATGAAAGAGTTCTTTTTGATACTCGTGTGGATTCTAAACTGGTCTTCCAAAAAAATGAGAATATTAACGTAGGAAAAGAATGTGAAAGGTAACAAAAGGCTTAAAATCAAAGTACATATTTGTAGAAATTAAAGCCTGAAAACTTCGGTGCTTTTTTTTTTCCATGGGGGATGCAAATCGGTAAAACCGTAGCTAACTATTGAAGTTGTCGGTTATGTGTCCATTCATTCCTCTGTATTTTGAAATGTAAATAAAAATATTTATAAAAGAACTAAAGAAAACGACAAGCCTTTCAAAATAATCGTCGAGTATTTTTGAAGTTAATTCCCACAACAATTAGCACTTTCTTACTAGAATCAATGGATTTAATTAATTTAATTTGCCAAAAAGGGTTGGCCACTACTGCAAAATTTCTTATCGTCTCCCAGCAACCGTCGTCCTAATCTCGATTTTATTTCAAGGGAGTTGCTCCAGTATTTATTTATGTATTAATAATATAAGATTTGTCTTTGTATTCTAAGAAGTTAGCAATTTACGTTCAGAGAGGAGACACGTCGGTTCCAGTCAGTTAGAAATGGAGACATCTCAACATTGTTTCAATAATCTAGTACTCACATATCGTAACTTATCGGTTTCCAAAGACCTATACCGTTGCGAACGTGGCCTGAGATCTACTTTGGCTAAAGGTGTTTGTATTTGGAAAATGACCTAGCTAAGTCCATACACCATCATCTACCCCAAAAAGCAGAGGATTTGTTTTTCTCCGAGTTCATTACGCGATGTTACTTAGCCCAGCAAGGAACTCGAATAGAAATTGCGCGCTTTCGCCATCTTGTAACTTCATTTGTTTTGCATTAAAATTATTTTAATGACAAACTTACACTTTATAAGAAACCTTGATTACGAATTATGAACGTGCATGAAAATGTATACTCTACGGTCAAACTGAAACTCATCGCAGGTTTTCGAAACTTGATAGGCATATAGAAAGATGCCCGTTTTAGTTGCACAACTAAATGTTTCGTCTGCATTCTAGATCGCGCTCATGCATAACTGACTGGTCCCACTCACAATTGTCTCGTCACAGCATTTTGCGGTGCATAATATAGTTTGGTGGCCATGCTATTCTAAGGCTGTCATGAAATAGCTGCTCAGTTAAGGCGGTTGCTGAGCAAAGTTTACCATTTTTAAAATCTCATATATATTTCACACCAAGCAATCAATTTTTCAAAAGACTACAACATGCAAGCATCGGGCAAAGACTTCACCTAAGTTTTCCATAAGCTTATCACTAATGTCATTCATTGACGTTCATCTATTATAAAATGCATGTCCGTGCATTCAAAACTTGACTGGCTGTTATCCCTAGAACTCCTTGAACTTCAATAACAAACACACACTTTAAACAGAACCGATTTTTATTTTAGAAAAACTGTAAAGAACATGCTAATGTTTGATTTTTTAAATATCTTTTTCAGATTTATTTCAAAACTATTTAGAAAGAGTTTACACTCTGAGTTTTTTAAGTTGGACCAGAAACAGGGACTGTGTAAACCGGCTGTTATACCCATCTACCGGAAACAGTTTGGTAACCCGTATTTTAAAGTGAAGGATATCGAGATGAAGACTCCAAGCTCAGATGTCTATCAAAAAGAACATTACATCTGAGCTACATCTCACCCCTGTTGTCTACTCAAGCCCTAACTCAAATGTAATGTTCGAAGTACTCTTTTCTCGAAACTTTTTGAGCAAGAAACTCGAGCTAAAAACCCGAAATTTACTTGAAATGTACCATGTTTGTAAAGGAACCAAAGTCAAAAAGAACCTGAAAGTTCTATGAATCTAGCTTTATTCCATACAAAGTTACATAACGTGCAAGTTTTGTTGTTTGAGATACAGTATGAGTGTCGTGCTCAAATATGTTCGAGAACAGAGGGCCTGGAAAGCCGATATTACTGATTCATCAGATGGAATAACATAATGGGGTGTGTTTATACCGGGTTAACCAAATGTGCCTGTTCTGACCAAAATTTTTTGATCAAAAATAGGTTTCTGTCTACGCGCAAAATAGCTTTGGTCTAACCAGACCGAAATAGAATTTGTTTAAAAAAATGTATTTCCATTTGAAACCTTTTACATGTTACTTTTAATAAGAAAAGAATAATGATTTTCTTACTTTATTAATTAAGTTATTGATTAAATTTCTTTTTAGTGACATGCCTTATGTTTGTGTCAAGGGACTCTCACCTACCCACCATCTTGCCATTTTTTTTTTTTTTTTTTTTTTTTTTTTTATAATCGAGGGTACTGCCCGGATACTGTTTATCCAGAACAGCAACGTCACATGACTATAACCAAGTCGGAAAAACGGTCAACTAATTATTGAAGTGAGACATAATTATGATCAAAGCATCTCCAAAACGCAGCCCATTTTAGTGAAAACTGGTTTATATTTGAAAAATCCCTATAAGACTTGCTAAGAAAAAAATGGAGAAGCACTCTCCTCAGAATTTCGAAACTAGTGACAACAGATTTCTAGTAGAAAAGAAACGTTTGGAGGAGACATCTATGAAAGTAGAAAAATGTTTCTAAGAATGAAGCTATTTGTGATGAATTCTACTGTTTACTTCATTTTGATATTCCTTTCTTTTCAATCAAAAACGAAAGCGTTATTTGCACACACAACAAATATATATCAGAGCAAAATTATTGAAATTAACGTTATAGCTGAAATTGACAAATTTCAGTTTAAACAAAAAAAATAGGCTTATAAATATTTTGGCTTACTTTTAGTATGTTAGAACTATGGAAGTAACTATCTTGTTTCTCTGCACACAGATGTATATCGCCGGAAAGTCGATTTGAGAGTAAATAAACTCTATAATTCTGTTATTCTATCTTGACCTTTTGTAATTTACCTTGCACGTACTGAAGTAATCAAGCGTTATAAAGAGTCTGCTCTGTTGTATAGCATATATCATCAAGACGAGTAAGTTCACGTCTTGAAATTATATCTATGGGTCAGCTGCCTGTAATAGGATTGTCTTTGGAGAGAGTTTTCACGGACGATGCTTGTATTACTGTCCAGTCGTGTTGCCTAGTATGGACGGAAAAATAGATTTTGTAATTAGGGGATATACTTCAGTGTGGATATATGCGGACAGTTCTACATAAACAATAAATGATTGGTACATGTAAGACCGGTGGAAACACCGGAAGTCTAGGGTTGTAAAAATATTACTGCTAATATTGGTTCTGGCGCCAAGAGGAGAGGCGGTTAATACGGTGATGAGATAGATCAATATTTTCATCAGCTGAGAAATTCTCCAATAAAATCTCAGGTGGACTGTAAACTGATCGCCTTAAAACCAATGGAACAACATTAAAAGAAATATTAGAAGAAACAGAAGATAGTGAAATAAAATGATAGGTGATTAAAAACTGTCCTTGTTTTTTTGTTTTTTTTTGTGGTGGGTGGGGTGGTTGATCAATTGATCTTTTACAGTAAGCAGACGAGTTTAAGATTCAGTGGTCAGTACATTTATCTGCGTGCATTACAAGCTGATAGCTGTTCCTAAATGTGTCAATTTAAATTTGCCATTTCCTACAATTCATACTACGACAAAATCAACACATATATTACTAATATAGACACTGAAGAAAGACTGTGGATTTGACTGGATTCTGTGGATTTGACTGGTTTGGTTTCTGTTGATTTTTTATGAAGTGCTAAATTCTTAACTCGCGATCTTGCTTGGATTCTGCTTTTTAATGCTAACATTTATGAAATAAAACACGCTCGATTTATGCATGGTAATTAGGTTTGATATCCGTTCTTTAATCTTGGACATACACAAAAGAAAGAACAATAGCGCAGTTCATAATTATCAAGCTTTAAAGCCCAACTTTACAAACAACATAGTTTAACCACCAAAGGAACAATTAAGTTAATCTTATTCTTTTTCACTTTTCATTTCGCCAAGGGAAATTCTTTGACATTTGGGATGTCCTCTTCTTTGCCCGAAATAAGACGAACATGCATACGACGAGAAAAGGCACAAAACTGATACCGAGAGGATATTGGTAAACAACGCTACAGACCGTTTGACCAAGGATTAAGCCTAGTCTGGGTCTCTGATAGATGTAATTGTTGCCTTGAGTTTTTACAGAAAGAGATAATAAGTTAACAATAGTAGCTCTACATATACCAGGTCAGGCCTTAACATTGTTATATTCTCCATTACTTTTTGCAAATTCCCGTTTCTGCAAGATTCTTTCAGATATCAACTTGTGGGGGAAATGGCGTTTAGAGAGAGACGAGAGCGCCATTAGGTCCCAGTTTCACTAATTATCTCAAAATTTCTTCCTCAATTTGAGATTTTTTAATATATTTCTTATTGCTTGGTAGGCAACAATGATATTTTCACAAAAAATTCATCAGGCATCAGGAATTAAAATACAGTCATAAAATCTTGAATTTTCCTTACAGGAGTATTGTCATTCAGGATTCGCTCAGATTTGAGGAATCCCTCAACTCCTTTTTTTTTCAAGCTAAGAAATGTTTGATGTGTTAAATTTTAAAACTTAAAAATGATTTTGCATTCTATCCACTATTTCTACCTCTGACGAAAATATTCATATTGTCTGAATTATTATCAGCAAGATAATGTAAAACTTCAATCTGGGAAGACAAAGCCATTGATTAGAATTTTAGTGAAACTGGTGCCTGGTGAGCAGTTATAGAAAAAGGCTAAAGATGATCGGATTTATTTTGCTATTGAACATCTGGTGCTTTTCATGGTAAACATTTCCATGAATAAATAAGATGCTGCATTTTGTATGCATATAAACAGTTAACAGGAAAAATCTAGAAACTAAGTGTGAAAAAAGGTGTTGCGGAAAAAATTAAGAAAACTAATGACGTTTGAAGGAAATTAGAGGCTAAACAATTTCGTTTGTTTTAATCAGTCTTACAGTCTTACAGAAATCATCCTCATTAAAGTAGAATTTAAATTGTCAAATACGCGTATAGAACACAAATTTGTTAAATTAGCTTAATAAGTTTGAAAATGCCAATTCATTCAATTCGTGCAATCATTTTTCATTTGATCATTCGTTGCTTTCTAATCTGTATTATGGCAATGTACAGAAATTTCTAGTTTAATTTGATAATAGATAAATCGTAATTTTTCATTTATAGAAGTTTACGGAGATTAAGACTTTGTAGAAAAAGATAATGACGAATTTTAGGATAATATTAGTGGGGGAAAAAAACAGTTAAAAAGTATTGTCCAAACCCTCTCTAACACTCTCTCACATCTGCCCCACCTCCCCCACCCCACTTTGCGGGTTTGGGACTGCAGAATAACCCCCCAATGAGCCCTCCTGCATGTTGTAAGAGGCGAGTAATGGAGGCAGGAGCCGCTACGGCTCAATGATCAGAGTGCCGAACTAGTGATTTAAAGGGTGCAGGTTTGAATCCCATCATACTATCAGACTAGGTCGGCTCTTGTGGCGTGTCCTTTGTCAAGTCACTTTACTCCAATTGTCTCGGCACTAAATAACCTACCTGTGTTGCTGTGCCGTAAAACATCAAATTACCCAACCCATTCTCTCTCCCTCTCTCTCTCTCTCAACCACACACATAATACACAAACACACACACGCACACACACGCACTCAGACAATAAAATAGAGACCTTTATAATGACCTGAGTATATTTGCCAAAGTTGTTGTTTGTGTGTTGTGTTTTTTTCCTTCTTTATTTTTTTGGGGAGAGGCAGTGGCGGCGCGAGGGTTCGAGGCGCCCGCGGGCAATGTTCTTTACTGGCGCACCTACCGAGGTGCTCGGGGGCAATGTTCTTTAGTGGCGCCCTTACTTTGCCACAGAGAACAGATTTTATGTCTGTTGTCAACCTCCAAACCCCCTCCCCCATCTAACTCCCGGTTACAGCTGCAAAAAAAAAAAAAACTCCCGACGGCGCCCCCCCCCCTCCGCCCCTCGCCCTGCGCCAGGGGCAATTGACCCACTCCACCCCCCCTCACGCCACCACTGGTGGAGGTCTCAATTTTTCGATATGTCTTTGTTCCTTTGTTTTAAACACACTCTTTTTTTTTACAATGTTACATCTTAAATAAATTATGTAATTATTTTACTTTGCCTCAAATGTAATTTTATATTCCTCCAAAATAAATAATTAAAACCGAAAAATAAAATATCTGCATTGTTCTTTTAAATACAAGACTGACAATTCCTCTGCCATTTCAAAGTAGGCGTTGCGATTCGCTGTAAACTCGGCTTTATTAATGAATAAACACACTGGAATTCCAATTGTTTACACACTACTGGAAGAAAGTGGCACACAGTATGCTCGAAAAAAATGTAAACCAGCTTACAGAACATGGAAAATTGTATTTAAATTTTTTTTTACATGAGCCGATATTTGTCTTTCAGGAAGAGAATTCTGCGTGCTGGTTTTATCTTTTCACCGCGAAACTTCCAATAGTGTGATTATTGAATTACATTGACAGTGATTTTAGTTTAGATAATTCCTAAGCCCTAAAAACCTTTCAAGCCTTTCCTATTCAATGTGCGTTATGAACTCAAGTGGTTACATTGATATATTGAACATTTTAGACATGAAGTGAGCGGTGATAAACGCTTTAATCTTTCCATAGCTACATTAGCTTAATTACAGGAGAACATCACAACATACGATTAATGCTTTCAATAATTGCAGGAATTATTGGAAACTAAAAACAATCCATCAGACAGTTGGCTTTCTTGACTTGAGCTCAATATTTATTGGCCTTCTCTGCTTGTGATGCCACACACAGACTAACAAATTTATGAGAGGAAAAGATTACACAATTTAAGATAGATTGTATGTGAGAGTACGAAGAGATAATGTATTTGATAATAATAAAGATAAGAATACAGATGTAATAACTATATATTTTATCATTGATTTTCATGTGGTAAGGATTACAAACTCTTATTTCATATATACTACCCATCTTTTAGTACTAGCGGGAACAAATGGCTAGCAAACAGAAATTCTGACATTATCAGGCTGGTGACGGCTGGTTTGCCTCATTTTGAATTTTGTTGTCTACGGCTTCTTCATTATTGAAAAGAAGTTGGATAAGCAGCAATTTATTTGTGTCATGCTTGATCATTTAAGAATAACGATCATATACAGTGCTGGGTGCTAAATTTCTGGCGAGCCAGTCATGAGCAACTGTTACGATCAGAATTAAACAAATTGCTATACTGGTCAGAAACAAGTGTATGTAGTACACTCTTGTCCGGCAAACAAATATCACGCGGCGTAGGCATGTGTGCGAGCACAACAACAGAACACTACTGACAATATGCAATCAAAATGTCGTCTGCTCGGATTTTATAGTTAAACAAATTTCGCATGGCGTACACAAGGGGGGGGGGGGGGGGGGCGAATGAATAAGGATGATAAGTTAGCACTTTTAATGACTCAAAAGACCTCGACTCAGAAGATATTTAAACCAGGAGAAAAATAAAAAAGCCCTTAGTGGAAAAAGGTAAGTACACCGTACCACAAAAGTCGAAGCTATTAAAGCACCAGTTAATAATATATATTTTTCATTGGCATTTTGGAAAACACTTTAACAATGTTTCATTACCCTTTCTTAGCAAAGAAATCAAATGTTATTAGCCTTAAAATGCAAATTATACCCTTAACACTCAAATCAAAGAATGATAAGTTAACGCTTTTTTACACTATTTGTGTAAAATATCTTTAAATCTTCTTTGGGGAAAAAAACCCTTATAGTTTCTTCTATCTCTTTCCCTGTAGCAATTATGAAACGCTGGAAGACAAATCTGTATCGTCATAGGAGGGCAAGATCTAACAATATTTTATTGTAAAATTTCTGAATTATTTCTATACACCATAAAAAAAATTTAGAACACAAACGATTATGCAATCAAATATACAACTCGATAGATATAATACACGTAGAGCGTTAAGTTTCAAAATTCAAAAACTATCAACATCTACTGAAAGTCTCATATGATGTATATATATATATATATATATATATATATATATATATATATATATATATATATATATATATATATATATATATATAAACCGATACTGCTCAGATAAAGATAACGATAGCAAATTAAGGAATGATGTAGAATACAAAAGGTCACGATTAAGGGCAGTCCTTATGCTCCTCTTGCGAATAACCTCTAAATTTGGGGATGTCTCAATAGGTGGCTTTACAACCAAAAATAGATGGAAAATTAAAAAGCAAATTCAAGTGATAGAGAAAGATTAGCTCAACAGGTCCGATGGTCATAGTCAGAGTATGATACTTGCTGCATTTTAGAAGTGGATTTAAAGATACTATTACATCTACATGATTGTTTTACAAATTACCCATTAGCTTGAGAAATATTAATTCTAGATGAAAATGACTTATGTCACTTGCAAAATAAATTGATTGATGATTACATACAGGGTACGAAACTAAAATTAAATAAATATGTATTAAACAAACATCAAACTGCACTATAAGAGGTGGTTTATATGCAACCATACTGAGAATTGCATGCTTTGTTTGACTATTTTTTCTCAAGGAAAACAGGTATTAATGATAGTAAGGAAGCCATGTACAATACAAGATTTTCCTAGCAAATGTCTGTTATTTACAGATTTACGTCAAAATATCTTGAACAGAATATCGAAACAGACTATAACATATATGGGAAGAGGTGCTTTTCAACGAAATTACCTTAGCTTCGACAACTTTCCGCCGTTCGTCTGAACAGAGAAGAGTCAAATATCCGTTATGAATTTCTAGAGATCATGCTAAATGTAATACTAGACTTCAACTGCCATAATCCTGAATGTGACTGGCATTGGCTGTAGCATCTGCTTACTCCTAATGTACCATTTTGAGTCAGTAAGCCTGAATGTGAATGGCATTGGATGTAGCATCTGCTTACTCCTAATGTACCATTTTGAGTCAGTAATCCTGAATGTGAATGGCATTGGATGTAGCATCTGCTTACTCCTAATGTACCATTTTGAGTCAGTAATCCTGAATGTGACTGGCATTGGCTGTAGCATCTGCTTACTCCTAATGTACCATTTTGAGTCAGTAAGCCTGAATGTGACTGGCATTGGCTGTAGCATATGCTTACTCCTAATGTACCATTTTGAGTCAGTAATCCTGAATGTGACTGGCATTGGCTGTAGCATCTGCTTACTCCTAATGTACCATTTTGAGTCAGTAAGCCTGAATGTGACTGGCATTGGATGTAGCATCTGCTTACTCCTAATGTACCATTTTGAGTCAGTAAGCCTATCAATAAATGAAAAAACAACAATGTTTCGCACATAAATTAATGTTTAACAAAAACAAAAAAACATTCTGCGACTCTGTCTGCTTTTTTTCTTCAGAAAATGGAAAGACAAAATATATATACAGACTTCTCTGCTTTGGGCATAACAGACTAGTCTTTGTAAAACCAACCGCAGTATATGCAAATGACATACTATTAATTGGTTCTAATACGTTGGGAATGCTAGTGTAGTGTCAACTATAATGTTGATTGCGAGTTCAAATCGCACGGTTAATAATATAATTTTTACTTGGCATTTTTCTCCTTTTTTATCTATAGAGATATGTTTTTGTTGTTGTGGATGTTTTTTGTTGTATTTTTACTCAAAGTAATATACAATTTTACCGTGCAAAGTTTGCTTTTTCTTCAGTGTCACAGAACTGTGTGCACGAAAACATTTTTTGTGTTATATATGAACATAAATGTTAATTGGGTTTCCTCGCCCAGTACAGCGTTACCCATGGTGTATGGTTTTAGCCTAGGCGATTTCAAAATACTACTTTGTGATCACTTACGGCAGCTGGGGCACATTTACCCTATGTTCTCGGGCCGTGGATTTGACCACGGCGGTAGTATTTATAGTCCTTTTTTTCTCTACATCGTCACAATGCATACGAGCCTTGTCAAAGAGCTATCCATTTTACGGAAGCAATCTACAGATGTAGAGGTATGTGAAAATGAAAAACTGTATTCATTCTTTCTATCCGTTCTATGTGATGAAATTGTTTCATATTTTGAATGTTTCGGAATTTATTATACATTTCTCGAAAGTCAGACTTATGTCACATAACGCCATGCTATCGGATAGAATATACTCTGTTTCAAGTTAGAGATTTTGTAGTAAACAGACAAGTTGAATTAATTATATTGTGTAAGCATTAAAGGAGGAGAAACGTTCGAATGTTTATAATCCAGTGCGATTATTCTTTTCGTGTACAGATTCATGCACGAACGTGGTTATTATCATAATAATCTCGTACATCCGTTGTGATGAAAAAAGAATGTAATGTGTAATGAGGTCAGTTTATGTGCAGACATGCGTAATATATATCACTGTATTCGCACTTAAATGTGTCACCTGTATTACACGGCTCAGTTATTGTATTTTTATCTCTTTTCGGGGAGTCGTTGAACTCCGTTGGGGTTATTCAACCCGGATACTGTAGTCAATGGCGACTTCGGTGATTTTGGTTCGATGGACGATACTGGTCGACTCAGTGTGAGATGCCAAAGGTTCTGGACCAATGGGTCAACGTCGTGGAGAGGTCACCGAGGGATCCTTCAGCAGGCAGGAGCAGTGGACTCCACGAGATCATTTCTCAACCATTCATCGGAAACGGTCGATCAGAAGTATTAATTATTTCGTCGAGATGTCATGAGATAACAGCATCATATCTGTTGATGGAATATATATTAGGTTTTCCACCTAAAATTCAGCGTCATTATATGTATGGCAATATAACGCACCATCAGACTTGTTGATGAACAATACATTGACCATATTATGTTGATACATTGATCATATATGTTGATAAATCCATATATTGATCATCTCTGTTGATAAAATTCCACGCATTGATACCATTTGTCATTATTTCTTAATGAACAAAACTTTGATCGTATATGTTGACAAAGATACCATTTCGAACTTTGTGTGCATGTAAGGGTAGGGTTTTCAGTTTATTTAGTTTAGTTTGTGAGAGATGGAAGTAAGGTTGTGAGCTAAGGTGTTGGATATTCAATTATCAATAATTTGTAATATAAATAAACATATCATTCATGTGCTTGTGTTATGTGTCTTCTCTAGATCCAATCCCACCCGGTTTCATCATGGCACATTCCACTCTTTCTATATTCATTTCATAATCAAATTAAAGTACACTTTAAAACATTTTATGTTAACGAAATAGTATTAAATACAAATGGGGAAGATGGGGCAAAAAGCACACAATTTCAACGAAATGGCTTTTCCCATTGCTATTCTTGAGATTCTAACATACGTCTCAAGATGTGTCCATTTCTCGGAAGGGATCAGTGAGATACAATTTAGGTGTTTAAGGGTACATCTCCTCAAAGTAAAGTTTTCGACAGTAACGAGGTTCTTCCACCCCACCCCCATCCTAACTTCTCGGCAATTCGCGAGGGGTCAGTTGGTAAGCCCTGGCCGTTATCAAGAAGAACAGAACAAAATGGAGATAACTGAGGAAAAGCTTAATCTACTTGTCGAGAAAGTGGACAAAATGGCCTGAAGAGAGCACATTGAATCCAAGATAAGCCAACTTGTCACTAAAAAGATTTTTGACACATCACTAGAGAAAGTTAAACTGGAAATGCAGGAGGGTCTGTGAAGTGAAAAGAGATATCAAAGATGAAGGCGGATATTACAAGACTTAGAGACGAAATCACTGCAACACAAAGTCAAAATGGCAATTTAAAGAAGAGAATTGAGACACTAGAGACAGAAAATAAATTACAGGCTTATTACATTACTGGTCTCCAAAGAGCATATAACAGAATCAAAGACAAAATGAATAAATTGGAACAATACTCCCGCAATGATTCAATAAAGATATTCGGTCTGGATGATAGAGGAGAAAAGAAAGAAACCATTGAACAGTGCTTGAGAAAGTGGTGAAATTTCTGAAAAATAAGCTGAATGTAGCAGCTACACACAAGAATATCAGTATTGCCATCGACCCGGTAGATTTACTGAAGATTCCAAACGACTGGTTATTTGCAAGATCACATCAAGAATAAAAAAACTAGATGATCTGAAAGACGGAAATTGTTAAAAAGTTCAGGAGTTGTTATTAATGACGACCTTACAAAACAAACAGCTGAGTTCCTAGATAAACTGTAAAAATCGGATCGTGTTGAGGAAGCATGG
Source organism: Margaritifera margaritifera (assembly GCA_029931535.1). Lineage (NCBI taxonomy): Eukaryota > Metazoa > Mollusca > Bivalvia > Unionida > Margaritiferidae > Margaritifera > Margaritifera margaritifera. The sequence continues at coordinate 577,571 of JAQPZY010000920.1, read as the reverse complement.
ATTTTCAATTGAAATTCTTTCACAAAATTGAAAAATGGCTACGAACAACACATTAGTGAAACATTATCTGTCTAAGATTGGTCATTAAACTCGCCTTTACCAGTCAGTTTCTTAACTATGAATATTTAAAGTTTTCACCTTTATTTGAGTAAAATCTGTTAGATATTACACATTACAAACTTTGATTTGTTTACAAGTCTACGGACGGAAGGGAATGTATTCTTACTTATATATATAGATATTATATATATATATATATATATATATATATATATATATATATATATATATATATATATATATATATATATATATATATATATATTCCAAACGGTCTACATTAGGTTTACAAGCAGACTTGAACTTGAATATAAACCTATAAATATGTGTATATTTTTAACAAAAATTTACTTTATGGACAGACTATACAGCCGATCTGTTAACTAAATCTGTATATTTGGACACATATATCAACCAGGTTTTACTTCAAAATATATTGTTGCAAAAAGGTGGTAAGCTTTTGGTTAAACACTATTTTGTTACCTTGAATATTAGCTTTAAATACAATATGGGAAAAAAAAGTTTCTGGAGGATCTGCGAGGCGTAAGACATACTTTACAAAAGGAAGACAAAAAGAAATTTTGTTGAGAAATAATCTTGTTCCGTGTTAGCTGTAAAAAATTATGTTACCTTCTTCTCCCTGAATATACTGTACAATATATTTTATGTCGAAAGATCTAACGATTTCACACTTGTGGGGGATGGATCTGTATTATTAGAGAATTTTAATTTTCGCCACCTTGATGGAATTAACATACAAGTTCTTAATTACTTTTTTCCTCTGTTGTTTCACCTCTTCTTGACTGAAGTAAACAAAATATGTTTGAAAGTACTTTACATATCGTTGTACATCAATGCCACAATTAAGTGGTCATCAGTCTGCTTCAGATTTTCGTTATTTGCTTTATCTAAACTTTCACTCTCTTTTACTTTTTCATCTTTCCCTTTATGAAAGCGAACAAGACTGGTTTTTTCTTTCTTTCTTAATTGTTTTAAGAGCCCAAGGACCAAAGAGTATCATCCATTTTGTAACGAGGCGCTTGGCCTACAGTGCACCTCTGATTTTAGCGTTTTGTTTGTTGTTTTTTATCACTGTTTTTTCTTCACTATGAAAGCAGTAATTCTTTTTTTATTTCTTATTCTATCTCACCTTTTGCACATTTTCCATATAGTTAGCAATCTAAAAGAACGCATATTCATTGAGTTACTTTTTTAAACTATACAATAGTTTATGGTTTCACCGCATACATACAGTTACATCAGAAAACTAAACAAAATTAATTCCTTTTGTTATGCCTGATCCAATTGCCAGGTAGGGGTGTCTCAATAAAAGGCTAGATGTTCTATATTTTACAATGGAAAGAAGTATTCAATTTGTTTTTCTTTCTACCAGAGATGCATTTCATTAAAAAATGGTAAAATATTATAAAGTCTAAATTGGGATATGATTTTTTTTATTATTTTTTATTTTTTTACATCGTAATCCACTAACTCGAAAGATGTAGATATATTATTGAACAATCATTTCTGATTTATCTCATATTAAGTGAAGAAAGACAACATGGAAAAAAAGCTTTTTATGAATATAACTAATTATAAGTATAGAGTCACACTAATCAATATCTATTGACCAAATAGAGACAGCCCAAAATTTTATTCTCAGATAAAAAGTGATGTTTTAGATTTTAAAAATGATTATATTGTAATTGGAGGAGACTTTAATTTAGTCATGGATACAGACTCTGACACTTATAATTATAATAATGTAAATTATCCAAAAGCAAAAGAAGTTCTTGTATACACTTGCATGTAATACAGTCTTATAGATATTTTTTCAGGAGCTGAATATTTGTGTCCATGGATACAAGTGGAGAAAAAGTAACCCAATATGGCAAGCAAGACTGTATTCTTTTAGTTTCTGAAAATTTAATTACAATAGTTTAAAATGTTATTATTGAACCGGGATTTAGGACTGGCCGTTCTTTGGTATAAAAGAAAAGCTGTTTGGAAATTTAATAAGTCTCGGCCATAAAAGAAAGGAAAGGAAAAATGTAGACAAATTAGATAATTTGGTAAATATAACATCTGCCGATTTAAAATGTGCTATTAATGATCAGCTTTTGTTTGTTATAAATTAGATTAATTACAATAATATTTTCTTCTTTTAGGAATTAACCTCAAGATCGACAGGAAAATCAACTGCTTAAAGTGAAAAAGCTTTTAGAAGAAATAAATAATGCAAACGCATTATCAAAATTTGATGAAGAAAAAGGAGAGAACTTGGTGAGATTAGGAACAATAAATGAAAGAAGTAAAGGTCAGGCGTAGATTGAAATGGGTTGAAGTGTGGGAGAAAGCACGGAAATATATCTGTAATCTGGAAAACAGAAACTACATTAGTAAAATTATGCCTGCACTTGTCCACAATAATGGATCGATAAAAGAAACTCAAGAGAAAATTTTGAAAGAAGCTAAACTTTACATTGGTAATTTTTATTTTACATGTGAAGTTGAACCTGCTGATCTCTAGACTTTTAAAAAATACTCTGATATTCCAAAATTAAATAATAGTCTGAAGAATTCAATGAATGATCCTATATCATATCTAGATGCAACTAACAGTCTCCGAAAAATGCAGATTTTATAGTAGAATTTTTGAAACTATTTTGGAAAGATATTGGTTACTTTTTGGTAAAAGCAATACATTTTGGATATGAACATGAGGAATTATCTCCCACCCAGAACGAGGATGTCATTACATGTATATCAAAAGATGACAAGCATAAGCAATATCTCTCACACTGGAGACCTATTTCACTTCTAAATGTGTCATATTCATATAAAATTGTTTCTGCTTGTATAGCAAATAGAATCACAAATGTTGTGTCTACAATTATACATGAAGATCAAATGGGTTTTATGAAAGGGAGATACATTGGTGAGCATTGGTGAGAAGATTCGGAATTTATATGATGTGATGTTTTACACCAAAAAACATTCCTGATCTGCTGATATGAACTGATTTTGAAAAAGCATTTGATTCTCTTGCTAGGTTGATCGTAGATACAGATATTACTTTTAAAATTTTGATGAATCAGTTAGAAAATGGGTTTAACTTTTTTATTGTAACATCAAACCATGTATAATTATTAATGGACAAATATCAAAATGGTTTCAAATTGACAGAGGATGCAGACAAAGCGATTCTCTCTGCACATACATCTTTATTTTGTGTACGGAGATACTGGCTCAAATTATGACACAAATAAGATTTTTAAAGATATAAATGTTAGTGGTACAATTTATGCTAATTCTCAATATACAGACGATACATCTCCTATTTTTGATAGTTCAGAAAGGTCTTTGGAGTCTGCTTTTAATCTTTTGTATCAATATTCTAAATTCTCAGATCTTAGTATTAATATAGAAAGAAAAAACAAAAATAATTTGGTTTGGAAGCATAATATACAGCAGATTAAAATTCTGTCCTGAATATAAACTTAAATGGTATTGCAATGAATTTGTTTTATTGGGGGTAAGTTATCAACTACGTTAGAGAATATTCATGTTCGTAACTATCCCACCAAAATTAGAGAAACAAAACATTTAGTTTTACAATGTAACAAGCTTATTCTTAAACTGTTTGGAAAGATAGCAATCTTAAACATTTCTCACCTTTTATTAACTTTACCAAATCTATCAGAACAGGTACTAAATAAACTAAATACACTCTTCTACATGTTTCTATGGAATGAAGCAAAAGATCAAATAAAACGAAAAATTATAACAAAAGGTTACTAAGAGGGAGACTTATAGATTATCAATGTTTTCAAACGTACACATGCTTTAAAATTTACATGGCTTATTAGAATGTTGTCTGGGAATTCTAAATGGAAAAGTCTATTACAACCTTCAGTACCAAATATTAATTATCTATTCTTTTTTGGAACAGAGTTTCTTCAGTCTGTAAAAAAGAATCTTAATCCATTTTGGATAGACGTATTTCCCGCCTTTTCAGAACTACTTACATCTATTAAAGTTAATTCAGCTGAATATGTTTTACAAGCATCTACATTGTTCAATCCCAGTATAAATATAGACGGTAAGAGTGTTTTGAACAAAATATTTTTTCAGAAAGGGATCATCTCTGAATGATTTCATTAATGAAGATGTTTCCTGGATATGTTTTGACAACTTGAAAAGTATATTCTCCCTTAAAACAAACATCTGAGAATTTCTGAGGATGTAAAATATTGTAAAAAGACATTTAACTTCAGCTGGAAGCTTAGTTCACAGAAACCTTTTACAAATTTTTTGGCACAAACTATCATAAAAATAAGAAAGTATGCAAAGGTTTTTATGTAACATTGATTGAAATTAACGAAAAAGCAACTTCTATACGAAAATGGAATGCTCAATTCAGTAACATAGAAGAAAAAGATGTCCATCAATACTTTATGCTTCCATAATAACCACAAAGTGACCAAAACCTTAAATTGATGTAATTGAAGATTTTACATACAACCCTATCTACAAATACTTTACGTAAAACAGTCAAAATTGTCACAAATGATATGTGTGTGTGTGTGTGTGTGTGTGTGTGTGTGTGTGTGTGTGTGTTACATGCTGAAACAATATCTCACCTGTTTGGGGAGTGTGATGTATCACAGGCGTTTTAAAGGACATGTAACAATGTATCAATTGTAAGTGCAGTCGCGCCTACATCTTAGTTTTCTCACTGAAAGAAGTAATATTAGAATCAAAGAGAGAACTCAGGCTGATGACGTAATAAATTTACTTATTTTCTTAGCAAAACAATTTACTTATAAATGTAGAATTTACAAAGACACTTAAATGTCATTTCAATGTCCAAAAAAGTTTGGTAGTAAATGGTTATCATGCAAACAATTGATTGAATAATCGTATGTTCACAGTCTGTTGATGTGTGAAGAAAAATCATGTTTTCATTTGAAAAAGCTATTTATTCTCTTTACTTCATACCTTATCTGACACTTGATTCTTTCCACGTACTTTTGTATAACAGTTACCTTGATATAGTTGAAACAAAACTGCATCATATTTGGACCTCATTAGTAAGAAGTATGTGTGCTCCTAAAACAAAACTGTAAAAATCGTATAAAGGAGGTGGACTTTGTGTTCTCTCTCCAATGTATATGTAAGGAAGAGACAGTTGTGATGTATCAATTGTTACCGGTTTAACTGGCACTGTAGATGTTTTGGAGGGTTGTTTATTTTTAACGTTTTACTTTACAAAGTCTCCAACATCTTTCTTTGGCTCACTTTTCAAAACAGAAATGTAATTACCTTTCGGTCCAAAAGTAATCATTCGCATTTCTCAAGTTCAAAAGGTCTATTATTGAGTAACAATTTTGTCTGCTAAATACCACCCGATATAAGGTAGTCCTTTGTTAACCACCCGATATAAGGTAGTCCTTTGTTAACCACCCGATATAAGGTAGTCCTTTGTTAACCACCCGATATAAGGTAGTCCTTTGTTAACCACCCGATATAAGGTAGTCCTTTGTTAACCACCCGATATAAGGTAGTCCTTTGTTAACCACCCGATATAAGGTAGTCCTTTGTTAACCACCCGATATAAGGTAGTCCTTTGTTAACCACCCGATATAAGGTAGTCCTTTGTTAACCACCCGATATAAGGTAGTCCTTTGTTAACCACCCGATATAAGGTAGTCCTTTGTTAACCACCCGATATAAGGTAGTCCTTTGTTAACCACCCGATATAAGGTAGTCCTTTGTTAACCACCCGATATAAGGTAGTCCTTTGTTAACCACCCGATATAAGGTAGTCCTTTGTTAACCACCCGATATAAGGTAGTCCTTTGTTAACCACCCGATATAAGGTAGTCCTTTGTTAACCACCCGATATAAGGTAGTCCTTTGTTAACCACCCGATATAAGGTAGTCCTTTGTTAACCACCCGATATAAGGTAGTCCTTTGTTAACCACCCGATATAAGGTAGTCCTTTGTTAACCACCCGATATAAGGTAGTCCTTTGTTAACCACCCGATATAAGGTAGTCCTTTGTTAACCACCCGATATAAGGTAGTCCTTTGTTAACCACCCGATATAAGGTAGTCCTTTGTTAACCACCCGATATAAGGTAGTCCTTTGTTAACCACCCGATATAAGGTAGTCCTTTGTTAACCACCCGATATAAGGTAGTCCTTTGTTAACCACCCGATATAAGGTAGTCCTTTGTTAACCACCCGATATAAGGTAGTCCTTTGTTAACCACCCGATATAAGGTAGTCCTTTGTTAACCACCCGATATAAGGTAGTCCTTTGTTAACCACCCGATATAAGGTAGTCCTTTGTTAACCACCCGATATAAGGTAGTCCTTTGTTAACCACCCGATATAAGGTAGTCCTTTGTTAACCACCCGATATAAGGTAGTCCTTTGTTAACCACCCGATATAAGGTAGTCCTTTGTTAACCACCCGATATAAGGTAGTCCTTTGTTAACCACCCGATATAAGGTAGTCCTTTGTTAACCACCCGATATAAGGTAGTCCTTTGTTAACCACCCGATATAAGGTAGTCCTTTGTTAACCACCCGATATAAGGTAGTCCTTTGTTAACCACCCGATATAAGGTAGTCCTTTGTTAACCACCCGATATAAGGTAGTCCTTTGTTAACCACCCGATATAAGGTAGTCCTTTGTTAACCACCCGATATAAGGTAGTCCTTTGTTAACCACCCGATATAAGGTAGTCCTTTGTTAACCACCCGATATAAGGTAGTCCTTTGTTAACCACCCGATATAAGGTAGTCCTTTGTTAACCACCCGATATAAGGTAGTCCTTTGTTAACCACCCGATATAAGGTAGTCCTTTGTTAACCACCCGATATAAGGTAGTCCTTTGTTAACCACCCGATATAAGGTAGTCCTTTGTTAACCACCCGATATAAGGTAGTCCTTTGTTAACCACCCGATATAAGGTAGTCCTTTGTTAACCACCCGATATAAGGTAGTCCTTTGTTAACCACCCGATATAAGGTAGTCCTTTGTTAACCACCCGATATAAGGTAGTCCTTTGTTAACCACCCGATATAAGGTAGTCCTTTGTTAACCACCCGATATAAGGTAGTCTTTTGTTAACTGACTGAGTGAACTTAGAATCGTAATCTTTAAAACTTCTTCAAAATGTATGCTTGAAGTGAGCCTATTAACATTGTGAACGATTATTTTCAAAAGCTTGCTGTATCTAAAGGTAAGGGCAGAATTCAGTGCTGAATAGCAAACAGTACTAATAATATGGCTTGTTTCACCTGTCACTTACATCTTAAATAAATGTTGACCTTTTTATGGTCTGAAAAGGATGAATACTCCAGCACAACTCCTGAAGATATTTTACCTGTTCCTCTCTGGCTTAACAAGTTCATTTAAAAAATGGTAAAAGTCTTATATAAAAATGGTGTGTCAAATCTATTTTCTACATTAACGATTTAGTCAATGCAAATAGCAATTTGCTTAATTATGAAGATTTTAAAAAAATATATATAATACTGATGTACACTTATCTTTCTTAAATGATTTGTAGTTCTCAATGCTCTACCAAGTACATAGAGAAAAACTAAAGAAAATCAGCAAACACTTTATACTCCAGTAAATAAATACTTTGATATACTGAGAAAACAGTCAGAACTAGCAATACAATAACTGTTAGGATGTCAATTTATTACGATTCAAGGATTCCAATGATACAGGAGTTTAGAGCTTTCAATACAAAATTATCCATAAAATAATTTACATCAAAAAAATAGATTTTTAAGATAAAAATTTCAGCAACACGTCTTTTTTTCTTTCTTTAATAAACATCCAGAAACATTGTTACACCATTTTTGACTACCATATTGTAAACAAGACATTATTCTTGAATTTTATGTTATTATTAGGAGATAAATGTGATATTCACGGGAAGCTACTGGAAAGCTTTCTCGTATACCAATGTTGGCTGAGCCGAGACTCAAACCCACGCTGACTTAGGTGAGGTGTCAGTGATATGTAAAGGCGAGCTCCTTAGGTTAATCGGCCAGCCTGGGCCCCATATATATATATATTATTTATTTTTACTTTCTGTGCAATTCTGTCATATATTTTTTCTATGTTTGTACTGATTACTGATCATTTTCAAAAAATATAACAAATCCATTGTCCTGCAAAACACCTTGATATGCGAAGTAGTCCTTTGTAAACTGACTGAGTGAAATTGTAATTGCAAGCTTTAAAATGTCATGAAACTTCATCCTTGATGGTGATCTATTGACTTTAAAAACAAACAAACAAAATTTGCAAAAGCTTGCTGTATCGAAATATAACAGCAGAATTAGGTGTCTAATAGCAAACAGTACAAATTATGTGGTTTATTTCACCTGTCACTTACTATCTGAAACAAACTATAACCTCTCAAGAAAAAGAGAAGACAATGATTAAATGATTACCTTTATTTTCTTGTGCTGATTGTTCGTCTGGCTCTGTTAGTAATTTAATGGAAAGACTTTATCAGCAATCTTGAAAACAGAGATAACTTTGCTATGTGAACACATCAACACAATACCTGAACCAATTATACCACTACTTATCCAATAATACATTTTGATTAAACGACGATCTGCATCATTCCTTTCATCTTTTGATGCTACGGTTGTTTTTTCAAAACCTGTAATCTTCACCTTTAGCTCTTTTACATTTTAATGAATGCTTACCAATTATTCTGCCAAGTTCAATTATACGTGGACCTTTTATTTTGTGAAGAACTTTCTCTGGTGATTGTTAATATTGATTTGTTCTTCATTTTCACTTTGTTTACCTTCCGTTCTTTTGCAATGATATTAAAGATATATTGTCAAGGTAACTGCACATTATTTCAAGATGATAGCGAGGTTAGTTGCAAGTTATCTCACAATATAACAGTAGTTGTAAAAATCAATTCGGAATCTAATTCATTAGATAAAACGCTTGATACAAAGAATGTCTTCAATTGGAAGATAAGACAGACATAACTGAATTTATCAGTAGTTATTGCAAACCTTGGAAACAAATAATACATGAAAAACTGGAGTGTTGGAAATAGACAGCATAGTTAAGAAGAAGACAAAAACAGCAACACAAATTAAACAAATGAGTACATAGATAAAGTAACGAATACATAACACAAAGATACCAAAATATTGAACATTTTGCATAATTTGCTTGACTAGAAGTAGACCTTTTATCAGCTTTGAAGCAACGCATCAAATGTCACACTACAATGAAAATACTTGGGGTACCTTATATTGACTACCACCTTAGATGGCTAAACATTACAAAATCTGAAGGTATTCATAAGAAAGATTTATGCATTGTTCGTATTTTGCCATGTGCCTCTTTTGATCCCGAGCAACAATGTAATGTTTTCATTGTCAAGCACAATATACAAATGAAGGCCCGTGAAAACAGATCAAAAATGATAAATGCCATCCTAGAAACAGATAGAGGACGGACAGTACAAAATTTAAACATTTTAAACTTTCAACTTCATCATTGAAGAAATTTTAAATAGTATTTGATAGTCACTATGCTTATCTCTTACTTTGTCTTCTGTTAAATTTTAGAAATGTACCTCCGCGTCCCGGAGCGCAGAAGAGCTAATATGTTTGAATTTACTCAAACGAGCATTCAATGAAGATAGAGGACAACCTAGCTTACATGACAAAAATCATGTAGAATATGTGATCAATTTGAAGTCAAGCAATCATCTTTCAATAAAAAAATATTTAGCTTTCTAAGATGTCGATCAGATGAAATTTTCTCACTAATTTTGGCAGGTATAGCATTGAGAAAGATGTCGTATGTCATTTTGAGCTCCTTCTCGCCCATTATTTCTGTCGCTTTTTCAGCAATGTGTTTGCCAGTTACCTCTTTGCACGTTCCATTTGCAAACGTTATGTTCAACTCTTGTATTCGTCGCATTCGATACAACCTAACGATTTTCCATTTCACTTTTCTATATTCATCTGAAGATAGAATCTTCGCCATTTAAATAACCGAACAATGGAAGAAGGTAGTAAGCCTTTTGATATTGATGACTCTGAAACGCATGAAAGACCTGAAGAATATATGAGAGATGATTATTAATACATTCGATCGGTACATAATATTGGATCATATTTAGACGAACCAAACAGAATGTTTTACAACCACTCAACAAAATCTTCAATCAGATTTAAACAAAAAATTCAAAAATTACATTATATGTGGTTTACAATCAGATGAGGAGCAATATCGGTTACTGATATAGATTCGAAATTGTTGACAACAGATTATATTTTTGTGATACTAATGGAAATAAAGTGGAGCTGTAGATAAGCAGCAGGATAAAACGATTCTGAAGAAGCTAAAAAAGAAGCTAAACGTTATTTTTTCTTCCGTTTTTCTTTTATTATTGTTTTGTTTTCTTTCTCCAAATTATGAGATGAAAAGAAATTAGAGTACATATATATGTTAACCCTGCAGATGTATGAGATAATGAGGTTCCTTTTTCTAACTTAACAGATGAATTTAAGGAAATATAAAATTAACTTAGAAGAATTAAAAAAAAAAAAAAAAAAAAAAAAACGCAATTCCCATTAAAACCACAATTTAATATCATAAAACCAGTATAGATTCCTGAGGATATACATATGCCAACAATAGACGCAACACAGCCATTTGATCATCAAGTAGAAGAAGAAGAGAATATTATAACTCCAACTAAAATATTCAAAGTGAAGAATTTTCACCTGCAGATTAATTATACGTTACACAAGGTATAAAAGTAGAAAGGGGTTATGTAAATTATGTAGAAGTTGTCGATCAAAAATAAAATCTATAAAATCTCATGCTCAAACAGACGAAAAATAGACAATAGCAAATGAACAGTTCCAAACAAAATAGTTAAATTGCAACAACTACTGAAAAGTGTTGAAAGTAAAAGAGCACAATTAATTTGACATTTAGTTGCGATGGAGAGAGATTTCAGAATAAAACATTGAATGAATTGATGAAACGGATACAGATAAATTGCCATCAGTGGAAAGGCTTTAACGATTATTTTTAAAATACCGTCATCACAATTACAATAGCACAGTGGCATTGTCTTTACCAAACGCTGTCAAGCCTTGTATTCATTAATTCATCTAATTTATAAAATTCTGGCACACGGTCGAAAATATAAATATAGACTTATTGCTCATTATTTAGATTTTAAGTATTAGTGCGAAATTCTTGTTTTGTAAATGCATTCATCCCATGTGTAATGTTTTATCGACATTCACACGTAATTCCATCTTGATTTTACACACTATTTACACCTCTAGTATAATCATATTTTGTTTTTTCATTTCCTCAACCGTTTTTTTTTTCTGTTGCATTTGTAACATTTTATAACTAATTATTCCATTTATTTGTTTAGTTTAATTTCAATTATTATTGTCAGATGAAAATTCAGCAAACATTGTGTCATTTTCAAAAAATGTGTGTTTAGCTTCATTTTCACTCATAAATTCTTCCCATATCAACAGGTTTTGGTCTAAGTTGTGGTAATTTCTTGTGCTACAATTTTATGGGTGCGTTGAAATTGAATACAGTCAAAAAAAATTCCAGGACGCATGCATAATTTATGGTATAGTAAGTATTCTCTTTTCTGTTTGAAATTTGAGAGAAGTTTAACTGTCGCCATTATTGTTTCAACAATGATGTGATTTTCATTTCCCTTTGTTTTCTGCACAATTTCATAAACTAACTTGTAATCTTCAACACTGTATTTCTTTTTCAACTTTCGTAATATGTAGATAGAATCAAGTTCATATTCATGAATGGTATTTTCTTTTCATCTCTTTTCTAATGTCATTTATTACTAAGGATATTATGCAAATTGAAGTCGCTTTATTACGTTTTTTATATGTACCAACTTATTACTTCCTTCTGTCGTTTTTGGATAAACTTTCTTTTCGTTTTTGCTGTTGTTATCAACATACATTCACATATTACACATATCTTAACTGCTTCATACACTAATCACTGTTGTTTTTGTGATATTTATTTTCATGTATCTGTCAAATTCTCAAACTCGTTATCATTCAAAAACTTAAAGTATTCACAGTCCTAAAATCTGATATGTATGTATTGTGTTTCTTTATTTATGTTTAATGGTGTGAAGTTTCCAACTGTTCCCAGATGTTGAATCAGTAATCATATATTTTCTACTTCAAAAAACACATGGGTTTTTTACCATTCATTCTTTCGGTTTTTAAAATCTTAACATTAATATGGATCAACCTATTCGGCTACCTGTCATTTTAAATATCTTCGCCCTTTTAAACCTATGAATTTCTAAACCATCAGATTACCTAAAATAACTTTGATTTTAAATATTTCTTCATTAAATCAACAAAGGTAGGTATTTTCAAACTTTGTATTTTGAAATTATGTTTCAGCTATATTAAACTTAGTTGTTCTAAATATATATGTTGTCAGTTAGCCTAATAGGTTGATCCATAATTTTTGGAAAAGCTGTTTTCCTCCTTGATTGCTTCAACCGGAGTCATGTCTATTCATCTGCGATGTGTGTTATTGTAGCCATCAATTGACAGATTCAAAACGGCTGTGCAATGTCTGGCTTCCTTTAGTGTGATGTATTTCCACATTCTAGTCTGTAAAGGTCTCTTAAACCTTTCCAAAACTAATGCCCTCTTGTCAGAGTAAGTTGAAAAGTATTTATATTTTGCCTTTTACAGCAGATCTGTAACTTTTCTTGTTGCAAAATTCCTTGCCCTCCAAAAAATGTATCTTTTCAGGCTTTCGCTCTTTCAAATTGAATATTTGCAGCTTATTCTGACAAAAGGACATCAATTTTTGTTTTCACTTTTCAGCCCAAGAGTATTTGGCAAATATGTCTCTGATTGTTAAAATATTTGTATTCATCGTTATCTTCCAAGTATGTTTGCATGTCAGCTATATCTGCCTGGCATTTATTATCCACATGACTAACAAACGCCCTTCTGTATGGAAATCTTTTGCTCGCTTGTTTGTGTAATGTTTAGGCAGATTGTTCAGTTAACCATTCTTTCAATTCGCTCAATTTTATTTTCATTTGTCTATTTTTTTCTAACTTGTTCCCGCAACTGATTTATATTTCTGTATGCAACTAGACTGTCACAGCAAATGTATCTGAAATACTGTTCTTCGTCTTTCATTTACTTTCTTTTCATTTATTTAAAATATCGAGATAATACTTTTTGTTTGATAATTTTTCTTTAGCTTTTACTATATATCCAACAGGACGACCCACTGAAGCAGGTTTTTTTTACAACAATTTACAAAGTTTCTTTATTCCTTTCAAACGTATGAATGATTTTAGGTTTATGTCAAATGTTGACCTTCCGAAAGTTAAATTACACAGATATTTCATATACTGAGTCGTCGTGTGAAGTTTTAAAGCTAAATCTAGCGTCCATATATATATATATTTTTTTTAATCATTGTAGATAGACCTTGTAAAGTTTACAGGATCTTCCACTTGCAATAGAAAATTAGCTGCATGTGCATCTGTATATTTACTTTCATCAAATATGCAATTTATTCCTTCTTTTTACTGTGCTGTTTTAACAATTTTGCTTTCAAAGCAGATAATGCCTTTGACAGTGTGGAACGATTTTTTGTTTCAATTTTGATCCTTAAAACCATACCTAAGTCTGGCTTGCCATATTTTATTTTTTTATTTTTATTTTTTTGTTTTTTTTTTTTGGTGTTGGGATCGCAAGGTTGCGAAGCGTGCGCATCATCAGCACTTCATTATGTAGACAGTTCAACTTTACATTAAGATATATATATATATATATATATATATATATATATATATATATATATATATATATATATATATATATATATATTTCATTTGTTTACAACAGAATACATAAACTTTGACCATATTGGTAGGGGCGAAAATCTGCAGCTTTATTCACGTAATCTTCACCGATCCTTTGATTTTTCAAACGTCTCTTATTTTGCTCGAACCTAGCAACAAAACTGTATCCTACCCCAAGGCATTAATAGACTGAGAATAGGTACTTCTATAATGGAAAGGAACTAGGAAGCTGGAGGACTTTTGTTTCCAATAATTTTGCCTAGAATGATGTTATAATTTCTTTATGGTGATAAAATATTTTTAAACTTAGAGATTGAGTTGTCCATTTATTGTTGGATATATAAAACTACTACTTTTATAATTCTCGCTCCGATACCTTCGGATCTGCATAAAACTGGACATATACACTAGCTTGACCGGGAAGTTAAAGAAGCATCATCAACGCTCTAAAATTGTGTATCTCTTTAGACATTCTAGATTTAAACTGATGAAAAGGAAAACTTTAGAAATATTCAAAGGATGTGCGCTTTTCTCGCTCCAAAAAAATGTTTCGTTCTGACCGCCAACTTTTTTGCAGAGATTTTGACTCTTCTTGCTATTTATCAGAATACTGGGCGAAATTTAGAGAGTACAACCGCACGCGTCGTACATCTTGTCATAAGGTACATGCTGTCGTTAGGATTTTTGTGTCTTCCACGCATTTCGTACGACTGTTCTGCTTATAGTTATCGATAATGACCTGAAAATGAGAAAGGGGTTTTGTGGGTCTTAATGATAGGATTTTCATGGATCTTTAGTTCTTCTAATGCGTAAATCGATTACACTGAACGATAATTAATGTTATACGTTTCTATAAATACCTGTTCACTGACATGTAAACGGTGCCCACCGTACCCACAACATATAGCACATAATTACCTTTACTTTAGAAATTGCTACACATAATTATAGATATTATCATCAGTTGTCCAAGTGTACAGTAATGCTAAGGTTGTAGTAAAACAGCTGACCATACATTTAGGAGTGGAGAGGCTAATTTTACAATATGAAAAGTTTGATTGAAATCATGGTAAAATACAATCATTCTTATGACCTAAATTCTTTTGTTTTAATTTGTTTAAAATTAGCGGGTTTCGTAAAGCGGATCATGAAATGAAGATGCAGTATTAATGGAAAAAGCGAAAAAAGTCAGTAAGATATTTAATTGGAAACCTATCAAACGATAACAATGGCTGAAGAATTTTCTCCATTTTGTAAGAACTCAGACGATTACAGCGAATATGTGATAACCTCCCGCATTAAAAAGAAAAACGTGTACATTTTTCTCAAGCTGCCTGATTGCGTGCATTTCGGTAATCAATTATTATTATTATTAACCTATTGTTAAGTATAATCACTGAAAAAAACAATAGTTTATAGGGATAAAACGTTTAGTTTTGTCATTTGCTGAAGCCATAGTTGACGATGTTGCAGGAGTTTGAATGAGCTTTTATCCAAAGACAATCTCAGAGATTTAAATCTTTAAATTGGTCATCTTTGTTACAATGACTGACAACGACCTGGACGTTTGAAAGAGTTATTTCAAACACCGAGTTTTAATTTTAAGCTTTCGTTTTAATTACATGCTTAGCAAGAAACATTCGAAAATAGTTTCTTTATGTAAAAACAATTTCTTCTTTCCCCTTGTTAATCAGTCTTTGTTTCTTGATAATCATTAAATTCCATTCAAGCAATGCATAACACGGCACAAGTTGAAAATGCTTTTTTCGAGTCAATGTATTATACGTTACAAAATGTCAATAACTAGGGTAAGAGTTCTATTTCCTTTAATACCGGTACCATTGCCGCGGCATTGAACTCCTTTATCAATCAATTAGTGTATTATGTGATGTATCATCTCCTCTACTAGGTGCCCGAACAGAGAAAACATGTTCTAAACTAGATATAGAATGCTGGGAACACGTTCTGCCTTGGATAAGTGAAAGTACTGAGTCGATTTCCTATGATGCACTCGTTAACCCAGAAGAGCAAGTGGTAACCTCTTGGCTGTGTATCTACCGTAATATACTCGCGTATAATTCGGGTCCAAATGCAAACAACATAGACCCTGATCTGCCGTCGCATAATGCGCCGGCAGATCAGGGTCTATGTTGTTTCTTCTACTGATTAGTCTTTACAAACTGCATAGACCCAGCGCATTATGCGACGGCAGATCTGGGTCTATGCAGTTTGCAGTTGGTAACGAATTATACGCGAGTATATAAGGGAGTTTTAGTTCAAACTAACCCAACTAGAGCGTATCGCTTCGTCAGTAGTGCGTCGTGGAGACTGCATAGGCCACCCTCTCACAAGAACCCATTTTGGTGACGAATTTCGTTAATACCGCATTGAGATCAATGTGCTCAGACTCACGAAATTCGTCACCAAAATTATAAATGCATGTGAATTGCTCTTAATTCATAGTAAACATCAACTGTATCAGAACATATTACAAATTCCTCTTTTTTATAATGGGCAATCACTGGAAAGTCTCATAAACAGAGATTTTTTTTAACCCCAAATGACATCTGACCATCGAATCCATTTATTGCTTTATAACATTTTTTTAAAATGGTCATAAATGCGGTCGAAGTATCAGTTCATGTATTGCTTTCAAAAGGGATGCGTCGACAACAAATAACAATACTTTAATATTAATTAACACAAAAACGTCAGATCTTATCTAAACCTATTCAAAAGATTTATGATACAAGTATTATACTTTCTTTAGACAAATAAAACTGCACAAACTGTGTGAAATAACTCTAATTACAAAACATGTTTTTGATGTGTGTGGGAAGAATTTAATGAGATATGATTGATTTATATCTACTTTTCCCACATTTTTCTGGAATTAAATTGAAAAATATTACACTTGTGTCAACAGTCGCATGTTTATATGCCTAATAAAAAGCATAATTTGTCATATCTAATGTACCGCTGTAAATTTATCCGTCCTAGTAATAACAATCATGGCGTCATGAGTGAGATATGGTATTCTATGCCCACATCCTGAATGGCACGTGTAAACTAATTGTTTTGGTTGTTGTTTATCTTCTAATTCAATATTTGATTAAAAAGTTAT
Source organism: Margaritifera margaritifera (assembly GCA_029931535.1). NCBI lineage: Eukaryota > Metazoa > Mollusca > Bivalvia > Unionida > Margaritiferidae > Margaritifera > Margaritifera margaritifera. The sequence continues at coordinate 560,453 of JAQPZY010000920.1, read as the reverse complement.
TCAATTTTTCCAGAATAGTTTGACATATTGACAATGCTTTTGAAATAAATTACAACAAAAAAACTTCACTCATTTTTAGGAGTCAATTTAATAAAAGGCTTCATTTAGTTTTTGATTACTAAAGATTCCTTCGTGGTTGTTTAACATCTTTGAAAGAATTGCCACGTGTGTACACGCAACAGGGCTAATAATAATATTGTTCCATGTTAACCACCATTCCGGATTTTTTGTTATTGTGCAGAATTTTAGTTGCCTTTTGTGCACTTGCGGTGGAAATGGCACTTTCCACATTTCCTAGGAAAGTTAGACATTCATATCGGAAGTCCATTTTGTTCTTCTTTACCTTATTTATTTCTGTCGCTATACTTGTGTTTAAACATAATTAACAGGTAATTCTTTGTCCATCGATATATATATATATATATATATATATATATATATATATATATATATATATATATATATATATATATAATTACTGAGGTGCATTTGGACAAAGATTTGATTTATGAGGTCTTAAATCTTTCTCACGCCCCAAGTAAGTATATGTAGTTACTTGCTTCTGAAATTCAAAATTTAGAATTTCATACGAATCTGGTGGCTAGTGGTCAAAGTAAGATATCATAAACGTCATACAGAGTTTGAATAAGGAACCGGAAAACTTATATTATACAAATGAGATTTTTTTCTTTCTTGATTCAGACAGTATGAAAATAATTAACCTGAACAGTTCATTTAGATACACAAACACATTAGTAACCCACCTATCCTTTGTATACTCTGGCCAAAGGTTTCATCAGTATTACACGTATACTTATATTTACGTTAATCTTATTTTGTCGCTTATTTGCGCTGACCTTTTGTGCGTGAATGTATGTCTAGCGCGATAATTTAACCTAATTAGAGGAGTGCACACAATGAGCAGTGCTCCAAGATTGTGACTGCGAGAAATGGTTGAAAAGCAGCGTTGCGCGCAAAATAAAATTGCGCGATTACAAGTACACTTACAGCAATTACAAGGTTAAATTTTAGATGCACGAGTTTCCATATTATGTTTAATCCTGAATTTTATTTGATATAACGGTTTAATGTTAAAGTTTGTAGGTAAAACCGAGTTTAGATTCTTCCCAAAACGTCAACGCCTTGGTATTCATGTCGTTTTGCAATATATGCACACTTTCTATGCTAAAGGTTATTTAACACTGATGAAATCACGAAACAACAACTAAATTTCCATATGTAGTGATGCTCTCTCACCAATGAAGAATGTATGAGACAGTGATAGGTTTAAAACACGAAAACTAAAGCAACCGCAAAATGGCTCGCCATCGCAAATCCCACACTTTTTACTGCATATCACACACACGCACACACACATACACACACGCACACACACATACACACACACACTCCATATTCCCTGGTACTCACCCTCACCCCAAACAGTGACCCAGGGGGTCATGGCTCGCCATCGCAAATCCCACGCTTTTTACTGCATATTACACACACACACACACGCACGCACGCACATACTCCATATCCCCTGGTACTCACCCTCACCCCAAACAGTAAACCAGGGGTCATAACGTAAATACCATCATACATATGACGCATCTCCATGCTATTACTGGATGTATACAATTTGGTCAGAAAATATTTAAAAATTGAATTGTAACTGAAATTTGTCTACATCTGACCTTTAATCCCACCCATCTCCCCTCCTCAACAAGAAACCCCAGGCCCCAGGGATGGGAGCCAAAGATGACATCCCTCTTGCATATAACAACGCCAAGTTCAACATAACTAAGATTTGTGAATTTCCATCCAGTGTATTAGGAGGAGATGTGATAAGTGACAGACGGACGAACAGACAGTCCAAGGGTATCAAAATATCCCCCGCTGAAGCATGGGGATAATAACCAAGTATTTATATAATTATGATTTTCACTCTCCTAAACACAATACAGCATTCGGGATATGCCACTTTCCTAAACACACTACAGTATTCGGGATATTCGTCTTTAACCTATTATATCCAGCGTTCAAATTTTCGTATTTCTGCACAAAGTATTTATCGCAAAACGAGTTTACACTATCTAAGTTTACATTTTCTTGATTAAATATTACATATTTATATGTTTTCAAATAGTATGGTACAAATTTTAAACATTTATTAATTTCACTCGGTTTAGTAAAAAATAAAGAACTACAAAAATATGAATTTCTACAGATTTAAAATTAACTTTCGAACGTTTATCCTTTTTTTTTGAAAGTTCATATAAAATAGGAAAATATTTTATTTTACGTCGATTGTAAAACAAATTCCTTCAATTTATTATTGCTACTCTAAACGGCACAGTTGGAAGCGTGAGACAACCACTATGTGGAGGAAATAGGGAACATAGAGAATCATCAGCGAACGTGAGGGAACCAGAAATCGAACCTGGGATTATAGGTCATTTCAAAGCTAACGCTTCAGAACAACCATAAAAAGATAGCGTGACTTACCTTTTATCCTTCGGGTCTATCTGAAAACAAATGATCAGGTCACTGGTTATAGTCCATAAAAGTAGACATGTCCATGCAGTCATATGTCTAGTCATTGTGGAAAAATTGTCCACCTTTTTTTCGAAGCCGACCAAAAACCTGACAGAGAGTAAGATCCAAACTAATGGCCGTTCGAGGCCTTTGCTGGTGTTGATTCACTAAAGCGAAATGTTCGAGATGAGTGTCGACGGTCTTCAATTCGTGAATTTGTCAAATATTTAAATTTACAAAACTCCTTGGAAATAAAATATGTGTACATTAAAGTATTCGCCACCAATATTGAACGCTTGCCGTTGGTACAACAGAAACATTGATTTTAAAGAAATGGTAAGATGGTTCCCATCAAGTTCTCTGTGTATGCTCTCTGCAACTACACTTCTATGGTTCGAAATGTTCTTCTAAATAGTCTTTCTCGAAGTTCGAAAGAAACGCAGCTTAAATAAATCAGAAACTTTCCGAACAAGCTCCAACCATAATCGTACAGGATTGGTCCTTGAGCTAGCAGTGTGCGCATGCGCTAGATTAACTTCGAATGCCTGGCTATCAATGGACTGCAGTTGTTCAAATAACACACCGACAGCAAGAATGAGTGTCAATCAGAAGCAATTGAACCCACCAGCTGGATCGATATGACCCGCCGTTAGGATCATAAACTAGATTTTCTCCACCTTCGGGGAAATTGTACTCAAAATTAGCGTGCATCTAATTGAGACATATGTGTGATCTATTCACTGATTGGCTTTGTTTCCTGTGCTGCCTATTCGTTTGTTTGTTACTTGCTTGCTTGTTTCTACTTAATCACATTCTCATCTCAAAAAAAAAAAAAGTTTGTCCTGCACATAGATAACAAAAAATAATGTTCAGTTCCTCAACATTTTGAGCTCTTCTGCTCTCCATCTCAAATAATGCACTAAATTGAGTGAGTTGGTGGGTGAGTGAGCTTGTCAGTGAGAGAGGGAAGTAGAAAGGAAGTTAGTAAGTGATCGATTGGTTGATTGATTGATTGAACGATTGATTGAGTCATTGGTCTAAACATGTTTTGTGCCACCTATCAATCTGTCATAATGTATGTATCGATTAGTTCGAAGCATAATAAAGTGGCCAAATGCGGACTTAATTATCAAAGCTTTTAGCGTTTATTATTTGTATAAATGGGTGTTGTCGTATCCTGTGATTTGGCGGATTGCAAACGGACATTCTCTAATTTTGACGTTAGATTATTCGACTACACTGTCAACGCTTTATTCTTTTTTGATGTTGTTGTTGGGGTTTTTTTTGTTTTTTGTTTTTTTTTTTGAGGGATTTTTTTGTTTGTTTGTTTGTTTGGGGTTTTTTATGGGGGGGGGGGGGGCCCTCAATTTTACTTGAATCGTAAACGAAAAATCTGCTTCAGTGAAAATACAACTTATCATTTTATGTACAATTTCAAAATGTGTATTAAACAATTTCATGAGTTTGTGCTCAATATTTCCTCTACAGCAGCTGGTTAAGTATGGTTCAGTAAATTTGAAAAAAATGTATATAACAGAGGTAATGGTTAAATTGTTGTCTTCTGGCGGATATTGAAGGGCTAAGTTCTTATAGCCATGGATTTTAAAGTAACGTATTGTATGTAGGCGATTCATTCATAGCTTTTTTCAAGTCTTTTGCCATTTTCCGAGTTATTTATTAAAACCAGCAAATTCAATGGAATGTACCTCGAATAAATAAATAATTAAATAAATAAATTATATATATATATATTGGTAATGGCGCAATTACAAGACAGTTTCCTGACGTTTCGAGCTAATCAAGCTCTTAATTGGAGGAAGAAAAACAACTTATATCCACCAACAAACACTAAACACATAAACACAAATAGGGAAGAGGAAAACTGGACAATTACATGTTTTAATGACAGGGGATATCTACAAATAAGTGTCAAATAATGGAAGAAAGAGAGAAGAACTAATTGTAAAACTGTCTTAAAATGAGTAAACTACATATCTATTTTGTGTATGAACGATAACTTCAAATTAGCGGTTAGCTTGAAGAAATTTTTTTTTTTTTTTTGGGGGGGGGGGGTATTATAGTGATAATTTTAGTCCAATCCATTTCATACTGGTAGCTTAATAAGAAATCAGCATGAGCATACTGTAGTTGACCTGTTATTAGCTTTGAATTTTTATCAGGCAGAATGTGTTATTGTTCACGGCTATCAATCAGGTTATCACACTTCTCGAAATTGCGAACTGATAAGAGCTGTGTAAGTTCATTATAAAACTTGTAAGTGCCCAAAGAGTAGGGATAAAAAGTAACTTTACTTCTGTCAAGCTATCGCTAGTGTTAAAGATGTTTGGATATGCTTCCGCAACAAATACAAAATACAGAGAGAAAAAAACTGTTGAAAGCAATGCCCTTAGAAAATGTATTAACGCCGGTATATCAGAACACACAGACGCACAGACACACACTTTTCTTCATTATGTTTATTTTTTTTATATTATTTTTAAATTTTAGGTTGATTATTTTACTCATCCACCATAAGAAATCTCTCGGTCAACTATCTTGGACCTTTTTTTTAAAATCAAATCTCATCCCTACGGGTACTTAATAGCGGTCCCCTCTCTCCTTCTCCCTCCAGATGCGTGTGTAAAAAAGTTTTCTCCCCACATCATCATATCGGTATACACCTAGACATCTCGTTGCGTCATCTGAAAAGGACACTAAACACCTTGACAGTACCTTTGTATATACCTTAACGCTTATGTTACAAAAATACATAATTAGCATCCCCAATCGCACTAGTTTTATTTATTTATTTATTTATTTATTTATTTATTTATTTATTTATTTATTTATTTATTTATTTATTGTCTTTCGCGATAGAAATTTACATAACTTCATTATCCCTAACTAGGTACATAGATCCTGACCTAACTGATCTTTTTACTACTCTAAAATGGATCGTTTTCTGCAAGGTGTACTAGCAGCTATTTCTTTTACAAATAAAGAAGAAAGAATAAAAAAAGAAGAAATCCGTTGTGAAATTTGTGTAGAATATGAGCCAATGACCCCTGCTTACTTTCAGAAAGAAAGAGTTAGGGTCGGGGGATAAGATGTAATAAAACACAGTTTGGACATTTAGGAAAGATAACAGTTGCTGGGGGGGGGGGGGGTATTTTCATTTTCCCTTTTAATCATCTGGGAGTAAAATGCAAATGGAGGAAATATATGATACTTATTATCATACACTCTATAATAGGCATCTCTCTCGCACACACACACACACACAAGCGCGCGCACGCACACCCACCCACACACCCACACTTTAATTGGATTATTACCTGGGACAATGCCTCTGCCTTATCTTGGTCCCAGGTATAACGCAGTCGAACTAAAAATATTCCATATCTTGTATCAATCACATTGCCTGTAAAGGTTTAGAAAATAAAAAGCACCGTATTGTTATAACACATCATCCAAGTAAAGTTTTCGATAATACAACAAAATGTGCGAGTACCAAAAAAAAAAAAAAAAATAGAAAAGAAAATTAAATTATTAAAATCAAAATTTAGATTCAGAACATGTTGACCAGTCGCAGATTTACTGGAGGACACGGAAGTCAACCACCTCCCCTCCCCTCCTGGGTCAAAACTTTTTTCATTGTTTTTTGTTGCCTCTTCTCTAGATATTAATGTTATCGTGAATAATTACACAGCTAAAACCGGTAATGTCTCATGTCATTTTTCATGGCCTGAGAAAGACAAATTAATAAAGCCACATCACTTTCTAAAAACATGTGATCCTTAAAAGGTGTTACGTCGAAGCTTTGCACGCACGACTAGGAAAAATATATTTCATGTACTTTTCAACAAATCCGAAGTAGCAAATAGTCTGGTTGTTTTAATTATAATTCGTCTGGAAATGACATGAAATAAGAACATGAAAACGTTTGTTACGACAGAATTTACTACATATTTTTTTCATAAAGTTAAAGTGACATATTAGGTAAATACTGCGGAATAGTAGTGTTGCCTTCAGTGCAAAAATATAAGATATGTGACCCGATTCTACTATTTCCTACGTTTTGTGCACTTAGAATGGTTATAATGAACTAACACAACTCTTATAACTTAATGATTCCGAGAAATGTGTTTGCTGGCTTGATAGCTGTGAACAATGTGTGGCCTGATAACACACTCTACTTGATAAACATTCAATGCTAATAACTGGTTAACTACTGTGCGTAGATCGCTCAAAGCATCGCAGTCTAATCAACATGCTAATATTATGCATAAAATCCTAATTGCAAGTCCAATTTAAAGTTCATATTTATTATCTGATAATGTTATATTAAGCAAATATTGTAACAAGCCAGGGGTGTAACATCAGCTAGTTCATAATTCACATCAAGATAGAGCGGGAAAAGGAAAAAAAAAACAAAACAATATCGAACACACTACGTGAGATTGAGTTGGGGTCATTGTTTCCTTTTCTTTCTTATGATCTTTGTGTAACAGTCGTTGTCACAGAAGGGTTCCATAAGCAGCATTAATACCACAGGTAATTTTCCTCTAATCAAACACATTCACGAGACTCTAATTTCACACTAATATGTTTTTTCTTACTTCACATTGGCATGATTTATCAGCACGCAATTCTAAGCCGTAACGCTGTATTTCATGTCACATACCACAAAACTGGACCCAAGTATCTAATACATAGAATTATTTCTATCTCTAATTGCTAAACGCTTGCAAGTGAGAATATTCAAAAAAATCCTTATGTTAAAAACTTGGACATGGGCCATTTTACAAAACTAGTCCAAGCTAAAAGTAAATCCAGCAAATACGGTTCAGTATGACGCCTGTACCTAGTAATTGGCTCATAATCGTTTTGAGACGTATTTTTCCAACACCGACTCACCATAATCAAACAAATAATCACTAAAATCAGTCAAAACTATAAACGGAGACGTAAATATAAAAAGCACATTTATTAGGTTTCTTACAATATATAGGTATATACTTCTTTAAAAATATTAGATTACTTGTATTATATAAAATATATGATTTCATTAATCAGAACTAACAACTGCTTCAATAAAATACATGGTAAAAATTGTAGACATTTTATTTAAAGGTATGTAGTCATCTTATTCTTTGTAAATTCTAGATTGTACCACTTTATGCCTTGTAGATTTTAATTTATTTTCTCATATGCAATATCAGTATGGTGATATGAGTGACTGTTGTAATGATTGTTTGAATCTTCTCTTTCTAAAGTTCTCTGAAATTACAATTCTTATTTTAATTTTAATGGTTTGAAATTGCAAAATATAGAGTGTCAAGGACTGGTCTACTTTTGTTAGAAATTTATATCTAATAATTAGGAAAATAACATAATAATAGGAATTTATTCTTATTAATTTTGGTTATTATTGCTTGTGATTATAAGATTAATTTTGCTATGAAAGTTTTTGATGACACCTTCATGGTCAACGATAATTTTTGGGAAAAATAATTTCTTCCTACTGTGAAATTTATAAATCTCAGAGAGTGGGGATTGGGGTATTATTTATGGTCTAACATTCGAAATTGTGTATTTGTTTGAATTAATGCACAATGATTTCAGTATTATTAAAGAATAACGGACTCCTACTACATCTCTAGTACATTTAGGCCACTTTTGATTAATTGTTTATTTAATCATTAACAGAATTTCATATGATATTTCAAATACAGAAATTCTTTGAAAATATGAAGTTTGTAAGCCTTATTTAATGTTTAGCATTAAGTAGAATAATTTAATGTTTAGCATTAAGTAGAATAATTTAATGTTCAGCATTAAGTAGAATAATTTAATGTTTAACATTAAGTAGAATAATTTAATGTTTAGCATTAAGTAGAATAATTTAATGTTTAACATTACGTAGAATAATTTAATGTTTAGCATTAAGTAGAATAATTTAATGTTTAGCATTAAGTAGAATAATTTAATGTTTAGCATTAAGTAGAATAATTTAATGTTTAGCATTACGTAGAATAATTTAATGTTTAGCATTAAGTAGAATAATTTAATGTTCAGCATTAAGTAGAATAATTTAATGTTTAACATTAAGTAGAATAATTTAATGTTTAACATTAAGTAGAATAATTTAATGTTTAGCATTAAGTAGAATAATTTAATGTTTAGCATTAAGTAGAATAATTTAATGTTTAGCATTAAGTAGAATAATTTAATGTTTAACATTAAGTAGAATAATTTAATGTTTAACATTAAGTAGAATAATTTAATGTTTAACATTAAGTAGAATAATTTAATGTTTAGCATTAAGTAGAATAATTTAATGTTTAGCATTAAGTAGAATAATTTAATGTTTAGCATTAAGTAGAATAATTTAATGTTTAACATTAAGTAGAATAATTTAATGTTTAACATTAAGTAGAATAATTTAATGTTTAGCATTAAGTAGAATAATTTAATGTTTAGCATTAAGTAGAATAATTTAATGTTTAAGATTAAGTAGAATAATTTAATATTTAGCATTATGTGGAATAATTTAATGTTTAGCATTAAGTAGAATAATTTAATGTTTGTTTTCATATCTGTCATTTTATATATGGAATGTTGTTATCACTTTATTAAAAAATACTGCATCTACATTCCTGATAGTTATCATCTTCCTGCAGAAAGTATCGAACCTAGTCACCTCTTGCACACTTGTAACACCTATTTCGAAAGTTGGTGGAGTGACACCTGTCAAGTCACTGTGACCAAGAGAATGTCTAAATGCTGTCACTAACTGTTATTTGGTCCTAAGAGTTGTCTCGCAAAAACTTTCGTTGGAATCATGGCAACAACACAACTTTCATGATCAATCGGCGGAAAGCACAAACCATTTCATATTAATTGGTGTGGACGAAATTTTATTTCATAACACGTCCACAGATCTTATTCACAGTGTGTGTTGAAATTATGTCTATTTTATTTTTTATTTTTTCTTCTTATTTAGTCCATCCTATTTTCATTTCATATAATTTTTATAAAGAAAAGAACCACCTCCACGCGTCGGTCAGTTCTCCTTGTCATATCTCATCTACTTCTACAATACTGTTATCACTCTTGTCACTCTTGACAATTTGGAAACGGGGAGTCGGGAGGGGTCACTTGTATAGATTAAGAGGAAATAAAGAGAAGATGGTTAGAGACATAGAAAATAAGTATTGATCATAAAACTGAAATGAAAAACAGACAATGTAAACTTGTAACCTGAATTCCGTCCACATCGATTAGTAGGAAGAGTGGTCAGTTTTTTGTTGGTGTTAGGTTTCAGCAGAAGGAGTAAATGATAAAGAACGTTTTTTCCTTTGAATGCACCCCATACGGTGGGAGAATTGTGAGAAGGTATTGTAACACGTAAAGAGGTATCACTTAAGCGCGCAAATACTACAAATAATTTTCCTCTAATCACCTAATGACTTCACATCACGAAACTCTAATTTCACACTCACATGGGTTTTCTTCTTTCACATTTGTATGACCCATCAGTAAGCCTTCCCAACCCAAAGATTGGTACTTTACGCCATGCACCACAAAACACTACCCATACACCTAATACAAACAAGTATTCCTATCTCAAATTATTAAACATTTATACATTAGAATATCTCGAGAATTCCTCATGTTAAGAAATTAGGGAGGGTCAATGTTACGAAACTAATCTATGCTACCATCAAATATCGTGAATACTGTACATTAATACGTCTGCTCCTAGAAAATGGCTAATTCCTTGGTTTGAGACATATCTTCCCAACACCGACTCCCCATAATCAACAAATAATCACGAAAATCTAACAAAGCTATATACGGAGACGTAAATACAAATAGTACATACCTAGGTTTATTAGTATGTTTTCTTACGTCCAGTTAGTCACGGTTTAGATCAGCATGTTAATATTACCAATCCGGAAAAGCAAGCATAGTAATCAGCTATACGTCTCCCTAGCAAATCCCTTTGAGGGACATTCGACAGAGCCTCAATATTTCTACAATGTCTAATATGGTCTAATTCCACAACGACCTAATTACTTTTCATATCAATACTAGTATCATTGCCGAAATTAAAACATAGCAAAGTACGTAGCAATACCACAGCTAATCCCATAATTGATCCCCTAACAATCAGGGCTTTGATTTGCGAAGCAATATGTCCAGAGATTGGACAAATATTATGAATCTATAAATTTGAAACAATAGACCACGTCCGCAACAAAATGAGATGTGCAAGCTTTGCGTTTATTTGTTTATCAAACATAACCACAAAAGACACACCATAGAGCCGAACATAACGTAATAATATGACGAATGCTACTTAAAACTACATAACATTACATGATTTAATTCATTTGTTAATTATTATTATTATTATTATTATTATTATTATTATTATTATTATCTTTTCTTCTTAAGTTCACTGTTACTTTCATCTCATCTCCATTTCATTGTTTAATATATACATTACTAACTCTCATATTTCATGTATAATGTTCTTATGGTACTATCAAGAAAAGAATTTTGAATACTTTTTATATATTGATGACACTTTTTGAACCTTATCCAGTAAGATCTTGTATTTAAGCGCACACATGTGATTGAACAAACATTTTCTGGTGTATTTTACAGGCCACACATTAATATCTTGTATACTAACTTTGTATCATACTCCATGTATACATACATGCAGGTATGTATGTTTATGTGCATGTGTGTGTCTATATATGTGTATATGTATGTATGTATGTATGTATGTATGTATGTATGTATGTATGTATGTATGTATGTATGTATGTATGTATGTATGTATGTATGTATGTATGTATGTATGTATGTATGTATGTGTGTATGTATGTAAATTACATTTAATTAGTGTGAAGATCAATCAATGAGAGAGAGAATACACTTTTATGTTTGTCTGGAGAGTTCATTGTTCATACAGCTATGAAGTGAACTAGACATTCATAGGCACGATAAATTCAATACATAAATAAATAGTTTTAAAACTACCGAACTAATGTGTTAAAAATGTCAAAAAGATATGACGTCATCTTAAAAAAGATGATCTTTGCCATCATTATTAGTGCTAGTTATCATCAAATAATGAATATGGATACATTTATTTCTACATTAGATTGCATTCATTATTAGTGCTAGTTATCATTAAATAATAATATGTATACATTGATTTCTACATGAGATTGCATTAGACAGAAGTTATCATCAAATAATGAATATGTATACATTGATTTCTGCATGAGATTGCACTAGACAGAAGTTATCATCAAATAATGAATATGTATACATTGATTTCTGCATGAGATTGAATTAGACAGAAGTTATCATCAAATAATGAATATGTATACATTGATTTCTGCATGAGATTGCATTAGACAAAAGTTATCATCAAATAATGAATATATATACATTGATTTCTGCATGAGATTGCATTAGACAGAAGTTATCATCAAATAATGAATACGTATACATTGATTTCTAAATGAGATTGCATTAGACAGAAGTTTCTTTTTTAAAGATGTCCTTAAAACATTTTTCTTTTCATGGTAGAATTTATTAATTAGCCTAACAGTTAGAGAAACTAATATTATTGAGCGCGAAATATAGCTATTTGTTTTGCTTCTTCAAAGTCACTGGCAATCCATTGCAAATATGTAGCAATGAAAAATACATGTAATAAATCTTGAAATATAGTAATAGTATCTAACATGTAAACAAATTTCATCATCATCATCGATTGACTGTGTTGTAAAACTGTCATTAAAGATCTTAATCATCATAAATATTGTGTAGTTTGCTCCGTTTGTGAGACGATCAATGAATCTATTTGGTTCATTTTTCCAGTTTCATTGTAAAATGCTTGTAATATACCTTTTAATTTTGAATTTGTGTTGTAAGATGCAACAATTTAGTTTATGAAGAAGATTCCTTACAAGATAGAAGATGACGTTGACGTAATTAGGAATTACATATACATTAATTTACTGTAAGTTTAATGGGAAATCTATATGAAAATTTCAAATTGTAATTTGCGGCTTATTTTTTGTGACGTGTATTTTTCTAATATTGTGTATGAGGAAAACTGTTAAAATACTCTCCATGTTAAAATACACTCCATGTTAAAATTCGAGGACCTAACATAATTGTACTTACCTATATTTATTCTACCTTTCTCATTCCTACTTGTTTCCAAAGACAAATGAATGAATGAATGAATGAATGTATGTATGAATGAATGAATGAATGAATGAATGAATGAATGAATGAATGAATGAATGAATGAATGAATAAAGAATCAAGCAAATATGGGGAAAATATTAAATAAATGAACGAATCAGTTTATCAGATACATCAAATTAACTAAACATAAAAAAAATGGTAGTAAATAGGTAGACAGATAAACGGATGAACGAATTAATGAACATGACAACTATAAAACAGAATGAAATTCAGTTAATAAATTAAAGGTTGCCACAATAAGTTCAACTAGTGAATCTGAATATTTTAATGATTTATAATGAATTGCTACATATGTACAAATGACCAATAGTTTGTTCACATTGGTAAACTAGAGTGCACTAGAAGTTCACTCATCATGCATTATGATTGTTCGTACAGATAAATTGGAGTGCACTAGAAGTTCACTCATCATGCAATATGATTGGTCATAACTTCATACACGTAAACTGGATTGTACTAAAAGTTACCTCATTATGCAATATGATGTTTGTTCCTCGTTTAAACGTTGTGTACAAGAAGTGCACTATATGCCAAGTTCAGTTTTCAACGTAGTGAAAATATTACATTAACTACTGGGAATTTTATAAAGTGTTAGAACATATCTGGCTTACAATTTCATCTTTCATATTCTAAGACACTATGATTTACAGTAATTTCATAAATCTAACATAGAACGTATTGAGAACAAAAAAAAAAACTCAGGTTTTACACGAAAAAAATGTAATTTCTAAATTCTTTGCAATTTAAACACTTTCATGAGATTTCATAAGAAAAAAGTAATAACATTATTTAATGAAAATGCTGCTTATTCAATGACAAAAGAAAGGATTTAAAATGTGTACGGATGATAACACTATAATACTGTTGCTTCTTTATTTATGTACAGTGCCAATTAAATTGCAAGCGATTCAATAACATCACAAATTATAATGTATCAATAAATGTGATCATAACATATACTCTTATAAAACATATTTAATAAATCTGCGTGCATATAATAAAATCTTGAATTAGTACTTTGCATCCTAAGCCGTTAACAACATTTACTGCTTTTATTAAATCGGGGATTAGGAAAATTAACTAAACATTGAAGCGATTTTACGATATCTCTGATTTCAAAATCTTACTGTAATATTATGTTTTTGCGGATATACCAGTTGACACTTTTGCACACTGCGCGTGACTGACGCAATATACATTTTCAAAGCTTCGTTTACTCACACAGTGTGTTGCTTTCGACGGACCTAGATCAACGTTCAGGGCCTGTGTAGCGCGGGACAGTAAATTGCATGGTCTATTGAACTCATCATCAAATTCAGAGAACAAATACAAAATAAATCTACTCTTCAAATGAGCAAGTGGATCAAACTTGAAATTTACAGCGCTAGATATGCTGTTTCAGTCTTTGAAATTGTTATATTTTCCATTACTTTTTGCAAATTCATTGGAAACTGAGCTAAAAACAGAACATGCGTTTCAGAGTTTTATGCAGACATCAACTTGTGGTGGCGGTGTTTCGAGAAAAGTGAGAGCGCTACCTGAGGAGCACTTTGCAAATGGATCTAAAAGTACGGTTTCTAATTTTCTGAATGCCGTTGAAGACGTAATGATAACATGATAGATTTTCTTCCTCAACTTGAACCATCGTTTCCGTTATGGCAACAGCTTTTGTTTATGTATAATCTGCGGTATAGTTTATGTGTTAAGCAAGCCACATGCTTAGAACTCTTGGACAGTCATAGAAGGTATTAGCTTGGAAAAAAAGATTATTTGCCGTCGAAATAAGCCAATGACTAATCCTTGCATTTCATATTCGTTCTGCTTTTAAAAGGACAAGTTGAAAGTTCTCTGCCTCTAGAGCTATCGTCTTTTCTTAACCTCGCAGTGCCAGGTTATATTAGATTCTTTTCTTTCGCGTTTTCGCAAGCCAAGGGTCGTCTATCCATTTCGTTCCACATCGACGTGGAGCAAAGTGGATCGCCGACACATGGCTAGCGAAGATGTTCCGCTCTCGATGATACTGTCAGACTATAAGCCACACATGTTCTGCAATTTAATGTTGTGGCTCATTACCACTCGAAATGACCCAATTTCAGGTACTTGTGATCTAGATAGCGCAAAAATAAAACATCCGTTTGGCATCTCTTTGGTTTCCCGTTCGTCTCTCTCTCTCTCTCTCTATCTCGTTTGAGTGCTCATTACATCCCAATGTGACGGATAGTTAACCAGGGTACTATTATTTCATTTGGCTTGATGACTACATAGCGGCACCATCTAGTCCTCCAAAAATAATGTTGGGAATCAGATGAAATTTTGTGATCGAGTATCAGTTTCTGCTAAATGATCGATGATCGATTACCAAATAGCGTCGTTCCGAAGCTGGGGCTTTTTTTTTTTTTTTAAATAGCCTCAAGTTAGATAGAACGGGAATGGTGCAAAACTGAATTTTCGACCAAAATCATACACAGAGATCGTAATCGATTAAATTGCTCATTTCACTGAAAGTGACTAGTGCTGGACCAAACCAATTAATCCGAATATCACTATCTGAAAGTGTATACTAACTTCAAAGGACTTTTAAAGTCTCTGTAACACAGCGTTTAATTTTCTCTACCTGTTGAATCACCTCTCCTCCCCTTCCCTCTTTTCTCTTTCAAATTATCCCGTCGACTCTCTATGTCAGTTTTTGCAGCTACGGGCCTCGGCTCTGATAAACCAAGTGATAGAGCAGCCCCTAGAGTTAGAGAGCTCCCTAGTTTAAGCCACGGTACTGCCACGCATCCACCCCTTCATTGATGTTTTACATTAGTTTCCCTCGAACCTCTTCGCAATGTTGTTTGACTAGATCTAGGGCTGGAAAAAGGGTATAATGGAATGCGTTATAAAGATTTACTTCTAGATCAAATATCCCTTTTAGTAATTTGATGCCCTGATGTTTCTATAGATTGTTATGCATTTATGTATTGCATGGTCGGCATCTCTTAGTAGTCTAAAAGCTTTAATGGACAATGGCGCTTTGTTTCTATGGGATTTACATTTCTGTCTCAAACATTCTTCTGATAGTACGCGTTAAAATATATTTGCCAGCTGAAGCGCTTTTCATATATGTATATAAATATAAATAAGAACGAAATTTTAAAACAGATGGCGAGTATTGATATCGTTGGCAGTTATTTTGTAAACACCAAAACTTGAACATGAACGTACAGCATAAAAATAAAATTAAAAACTTCTGGGAGTATTTTCTGCAGAAACAATATAAAAGATAAACTTCAGATAACAGGGTTGGGGTCTCCTGTGCAGAAAGTAACTAACCTGCAAATCATATATAAATTTCTTATCTTGAGTTGAGATTGATTTTTCGCTCTAAGCAAATCAAACGTGGCATTTGAAAAGGAAAGTTCTATGTGATTCACATAAAATCTCAATCTCCAACTCGATCTTAGAAGTTTTATGCTTTTTTGGTTCTAATTAACGCTTAGAAGTTTTATGTAATTCTGGTTCGACTTTACGCTTAGAAGTTTTATGCTATTCTGGTTCTACTTAACGCTAGAAGTTTTATGCTATTTTGGTTCTACTTAACGCTTAGAGGTTTTATGCTATTCTGGTTCTACTTAACGCTTAGAGGTTTTATGCTATTTTGGTTCGACTTAACGCTTAGAGGTTTTATGCTATTTTGGTTCTACTTAACGCTTAGAAGTTTTATGCTGTTTTGGTTCGACTTAACGCTTAGAAGTGTTATGCTATTCTGGTTCTACTTAACGCTTAGAGGTTTTATGCTATCTTGGTTCTATATACGCTTAGAAGTTGTATGCTATTATGGTTCCACTTAACACTTAGAAGTTTTATGCTATCTTGGTTCTACTTAACGCTTAGAAGTTTTATGCTATTTTGATTCTGCTTAACGCTTAAAGAGACTTGTTTCGCAAAGCGTACTTGTAGATATGAATCAAGTGGGAATTAAGTTTCTAATAGAGAATACACAATGCTCTTCATTTCCTTTTTAAATAGCCGTATATATCTAATATCACTTACAGTTTACTCAACTGTACAGCATGGATCCAGATGAGGATTTATCGTTATACTGTTCTAATCATAAATAAAATGCATTGGGCGTTGCTTTTACTGTTGTTGCTGTTGTTGTTGTTTTAGAGCTACTCCTGGAATGTGAAACAATAAGCATCACTGTATCATGTTACAACAAATGGAATTGAACTAGACGACAGACGGAAAGAATGAGACGCTGAAAACTTTCAGTCTGGCTGAAACTGCTATATAGTGAGTCTGTTCTTTCTTTGTTTTCTATTTTCTTGGGGGGGGGGGGCTGGTTTGTCCTTTGTGAACTGCTAAAATGTTAAAAAATCTGAGTACTTATAACAAAAGACAAGAGGCAGTAGATGGGCGTATCGCTAAACCGGATTTGTTTTTCAACATGCGAAGTAAGTATTCCAGAAACGTGTTATTTTATATACCCATCATTATACAACTCATGATAAAGATTACTTTTATCCAGGCTCATCTGAAACCTTGCATCAGATCTGATACAGATGTAGATTCCTTTCTGTCAAGGATGACGTCACCTAAGAACGGTCGCTTGAACAGAGCAGATGGATGGGAATCACGGTCCTTACAGCTCATACTCTTTCAGAATATATCGCTGCTGTAAGGCTGTTTCGGACCCTGGGTCTAAATCTTCGTATATCGTCTCCGAACATTAGTACACAAGCACCTTGACTGGATCCCCCCTTACTTCTTCTGTCACAGATCGGAATCCAACCATAAAGAAGTATAAAAGAACCAGACTATGTATGGTGGCTCCAATGCGCTTCATTGTGTCGCTTGCCGCGTGCTACCTTGTAGCATCAACATCCTTGTACTCATTCACTGCAAGTAAAGAATTCCTTTCTTATTTCTCTTACGTATTGAGCAAAATCTTCCCATTATACACAAAAGCCACTGTAGAGAAAAGATTGCGGCAAATGCAGTCTAAATTGGGTGTCATGCAGATATCAAAACGTACAGATTTCAACAGGTGGCATTTTAGCACCAAATTTACATCGTTGTGTTAATGGCATTGTCCTAACTAAAGAAGGTAACCCAGTTTGAGGAGTATAATCGAGTAAAAGAACAACAATATATATATATATATATATATATATATATATATATATATATATATATATATATATAATAATAATAATAATAATAATAATAATTATTATTATTTTAGGGTTTGGGGCTTGTGTAGATCGTCTAAGAAATTCAGAGAATACAAGCCAGCTTTACTGAACAATTCGGGTGGGGTGCGGTTGCCAGTTATTCAGAATTTGTTGGTCTGGTCGTCGAAGTGGCCGTCTTATGATTGTACACTAAAAATCATATAAAACATTGTATTGGTGATTACAGAAATTATAACGTTATATAAACGTAAATGTTACATCATTTTTCAAACGTTTTTACGAAAATAACCTCATTTTTGAAACATCTAATGAGAAGACGAATAGCTCTATATATAAATCGAAGCCACCCAGTCTCATTATATAAATGAAATGCAGCCAAATCAACTTTACATGAAAAGTTCTTTAATTATTTAGATGCAATGCAAAAAGAAAATATAGGGAGTAAAGACAACTATTTGAGCATATGTATTTCCTGATGGATTTGTTCGTATCGTCCCGAAACATAATGAACTTTTTGATCCCATTGCCACATGTATTGTTGCTTTTCCAGACTGCTTGCACAATTTCATATTTTGTACGTAACAAAATAGTTTTCCTTTCATGTAATAGTGGCATGATTATTTTCACTGCCAGATTTGAGATAATTACGATAATGTATGCAATCTACCATATATACTCGGGTATAAGTCGATACCAACTGCAAACTGCATAGACCCAGATCTGCCGTGGCATAATGCGTCGGCAGATCTGGGTCTATGCAATTTGTAAGGACTAATCAATAGAACAAACAACATAGACCCTGATCTGCCGGCGCATTATGCGACGGCAGATCAGGGTCTATGTTGTTTGCATTTGGACTCGGTTTATACGCGAGTATAACGGTAGTACATATTAACATTTTGAGTGAAAGTCATCCAAAAGACAGAAATTATTCAAGGCAAGTAAAACATTGATCCATTCAGCTATGGATAATTCAGAACAATATAAATTGCGCCTTTCGCCCTGGGGCAATTTATTTTAAACCCGTGTCAGTTCGCAAGATATCCTTTTCAGTTAATAACTTATGTATCAGAGATCACTTTGTGCATACTCGAAAACGTTAATATAAAAACTGCATCTACGGGCAGATTAGCACATTGAATCCCATGAAAAATGTCTTACGGATGAGTAGATATATCCATAATTGTTTCATATGATTTATGAACACAGCAACGGGGGGGGGGGGGGGGGGTCGCGAACTGACAAAACGTTATTACCAGTAACATATGAAAGATGTATGTATGTATATATGTCTGCTTGGATGGTGCATGCGTGGAAAAATGTATATAGTTTCGTTAATTTGTTGGTTCAGATGTCTCTCTGATTGTGTGGTTGTTTATTCCTTCTATTGTCTTCAATGTAGACATGTTCACAGAGGTTTTCTTTAGGTTATAAATATGTCCGAAAAGAAACAAATTTTGTCATTTTGGTGTCATGCGCATAAGTAAATGTCCTTGGCACCAAGAGGAATAGCCGTCGTTTTATGAACAAATTCACTCCCTCTGTGTGAAGTTCAGAAGATCATACTTTTCCTTCGTTATTAGGTCTTCTTTATATGATTCTCTGTAACAAAAGATGTCAACAGTTTCCTCGTTGCTGTCAAACAATTAGCAAAAGAAAAGTTTCCTTGCTGGTGTGATAAATCATGACAAGAATATTTGCAGTGTTGTAAAGCTGTTCGTTTGAACAGTTACAGCTTTATCTCCTTCTTTTAGCGCCGTATGTAATATTTCTTAATTTGCTGGAGAACAGTTATCCCTTACACTCATGTGAAGCAATCTCCAGGTGTAAGCACATAAATATTGTCCATGTTTTGACAACTAGCTTTTGACAGGCCGCTGGAAAGATTTGAGAATTCGGTAGTATTGCACTCTCTATCAGTAGTCTATATTTCATCTGATATAAATATTAATTACAAAACGCTTGCAGACAAGTAAATCAGATTTTCGTATTCTGGGTTTTAAAAGGTTTCTTTTTCCAAATCACAGATGGATATTCAGGCAGGAGTGTGGTGTTAAAATGGTAATCAAGGTGACTGATTCGAAATAAATGATGCAATGCAAAAAAGTCAGACTAAAGGAACAGTCCTATACCCTCTACATACCCATGTATCACAACAAAGTTTTTTTTTCTTCAATTTTCTCCTCTATGCTACCTTTTTTTCTTTCAAAAAATAAGTCATTCATAGGAATACAAATTCAACAGTTCAGATACATTCCCTTGAAAGTAATACCTTTATTTTACATATGTATAACAAAATAACATGAAGTTATTGACACCTTTCTGCTAAAAAGTTACCCAACCCCTTCTCATGGTCAGTTAGACTGGTTCAAAAACGAGCCTCAGCATTCATTCTCTGACAACCTCGTCACACTTCCGGTGCTCGTGAGACCGTAGTTGACTATCACCCTCCATCATAGTGAAAGTACGGAATCTCATGTGAAGCTACTGTTCAATGGGTAATTTTCAAACTAACATTTATGGGAATGACGTCACTGTTGTGCGAATGACGTCATTGACTAATTAATCGGTAGACACAGCTTTTACTAGTTAACGGCCAATGATTGGCCTGCCAATTAAGACTGGGTACCAGCGAGCAGCACACATTGGCTTCTCTTGATTAGATTTGACTTATTAGATACGGGTATTTTTGCAATGTTTTTATTTGTTGAAGCAAAAGAGTACTTCCTTACTGGACTGTATTTCCTAGTTTAATACAAGAAAGGTTGACTGTGATAGTAGAATGGTGTACCCAGTACGAATGATATAAAGAGGACAGTGTGCCTGACAAAAATCTATTCTTATCGATGAAATCATGTCCCCTTCCTGATTTCTCTGAATGCGTATTTAAGGGGTAGTGATGATTGACCAAATTGTGCAAAACAGCGGTTTTAAAACAACATATGTGATCTAAAAAGAAAATACAGATAATCCATTTCAAATAATTGATCTTATCCGTTCCTTGGATATCCGTTCAAAATTTGATTTGTGGAAACTTTATTTCGAATATTAGCAGCCAAATCTGGGTCAATAATCCAGATTTATCCAGCGATTATAATTACCTTGGCAAAGTACGTCAGAAACTCTTTGGTGCACAGATACCCCGTACTGCATTGTATCGCATGTTCGAAATTCCAAGTGACTGCCGCCTAATCCCATCGAGTTATCGTTAAATGGTGCTAACTTTGAGAAAGATTAAAATAAATAAAATATTTGGATAACCCTTATATCAGTTTAAAAGATATGTCATTTCTTAAATTAACGGAAACATATTATTCCATGGTAAGTGTTGGTAGAAGTGACACTCATATACTTTTCTTGCTTAATTGAATATTTTCTTATCATTTGAATTTACATGCAGCACATGTATCTACACATAGTTACATGTATGTGCATGAAACGTGATATGCGCATTCACTTTTATCACTTATGTTAGCACCAAGAAAAGTAAATTATCATTGTAATGACCTACCTTTTCTTGTTAATCCGGCTATGCTAAGTTTCTGGATCATGTACGGTAAATCAGGCGAGACAAAATATTAATCAGAATATAAGTACGAAGCCTAGCCTTTGTAACAAGCATATATAGTGGTTAGATTGCTTTGTTATAGCCTTTGTAACAAGCATATAGATTGGTTAGATTGCATCGCTATAGTCGTTCATGCAGCGTATAATCAATTTTCAAGCTTCGAGACTTCATGAATCAAGTAAATATGAAATTCAATTCTTAATTTCAGTTGGTTCATTCTTAGCACAGACCTTCAATTTTGTTTAATTATAAGCGTGAAAGAAGAGAAAAATCTATAATTTGGATTGATTTCATGGAGAGAAAAAATATTAAAATTTTGTTTCATGTAATTTCACACGCGTCCTCTCTTTTTCGAAAGTACTAATGTTATTCTTGTAAACAATATCCCTTTGCCAATTGTGAAGCTTAAGAAAAGAAAAGAATAATAATAATATGGAACATTTTTTCAAAGCTCAAAACAATTTAAACGCCCTTGACCTTTTCCGTCGCATGCTAGAAAAAGACCTCGAATGTAAATAGTGGTCATTTTGAACTACGAGCAAGCCGGTAGTTGTTATTATGTCATTATAACGTCATTGACGTCACAACGCCTTGATGACATGTAACCACTAATAACAACGTAAGCAATAGTTTGAGGCAATTTAAACCAATAATTTGTTTTTCAATTTGTTTTTTCATTAAAAATAAGTAGCAGGAGTAACATTAAAAATGAAGTGCATGTATTTATTTGACGGTTGAAACGTTTAGTAGAGTTAGTTTCAACACCTATCTTTTTACAATGATCTATTCTTCGCAACCTCTAGCCGAATGTACGTCTGCCAAAAAAACTTAGCAATTTGGAAAGTAGCATTACGATTACTCCAGTCTCTTTCAGAGAGTCGACGTTATTTGACTCTCAAGGGAAGGAGATGAGAATGCTCCGATTGAGCTCAGAAGTGGCGCAATTCAAACGCAGTCATTGACAGTTAAAAGTATAGAAAAAAAGCCCTGTGCGAGGCAACCGTTTTGAGAAACCCCAGAAACCGCATAAACAGTGGTATATAGTGACACATACAACTCTACTATTGTGATCTGTGTCATAACTGTCTTGTTTACTAAGTTTTGTGTTCAGATATTAAGTACTTTCAGACCAGAATCCTGTGCCTGTTCCTAATTTGGCCCTCTCAGAATTGTTACCCTGAAGCCATGAAGACTGAATTAAACCATAGAGTAAGTAAGATTGAACGGGCATTTGTCGCCAAAGAGGTCGGTTTTATGGAATATAAAATTAGATTAGGCCTGTAACCTCAGGAGTGGGGTCTTTTAAAACAAATAAGGGAAAAGTTTACAATAAGTATGCATTAAAACCTTTAGAGATCTCGACAGCACACGAATATTATCTTGCAATTTCTAATTCCATTTTTCATTCCATCAAATATTTAAAGTTACATTTAAAAAATACCGAGATGACGAAATCCATGGAGTTAGCGTACATTTACCTATAATTTAAAAAAGAAAAGATTTATGTAGAACCCGTCATCAATTTACATATCGTGTCTGTTTAATACGTGGTTTATCCAAAAATATCCACGTGTCAACTCGTCAACAAATATGTCACATACCATGTATATCAGTGATTCCCAAACTTTTTTTGATTGCGACCCTAAATACCACATTTTGCGACCCAAAATGCAGTACCGGTATAGGGTAATTTGGGTCGAGATCCGGGGTTAGGGAACCGCTGATGTACATTGATAAGTGAGAGGCTAGATGATCTCGTATATGTTATTGATATTTTAACCAAATGCATCCATTTATATATCCATTCATTCATGAATAACTGGAAGATAATAAGAAAAAAGCAGGTTGTTCCTTAGTAACAAATTATCAGTAATGAATTTTATACAGTTTTACTATTACGTTATATTCTTGTAGTCGTCAAAACATGTACTTATTTTTTACAATTCCAGGCTCCGACGTATCTCCTGAGATAAATGAGACGTTCTTGGATGTAACCCAAATGGATCTAATTCATAACTCAAGTTGAAAAAAATATTTACACAAATAAAAAAGATTTGTTCATCTTGGAAAAGGTAATTGTTACATTCCTTTTATTAATGGTTTGGAAGATATTTTTTTTATTATAAAAAAATTGAAATTGGTATCCAAGGGCAAAAGTCTGAAAATATACATTTCTTTTTTGCCCTTGTCAAATAATTTTTGTGGTAAAAAGCATTTGAATCTGATATTATATCATGACTTATTTTTGAAGAAATGTACGCATTTCCTTTTTGTAATAATACTGATACTAGTTTAAAAAGTTGTCCACGAGAGAATGTTATAAATTTGTATAGCATTTTAGGATCACTTTTTTTTTCTCTTGAAAGGAATGCAGAAACATTGTAATCCTTTCAAATACTACATGCGTTACAAACATGTGTAGAAGATTGGACTAATTTCAAGTTTTCAAGTGGTCTTGAAATTTTCTTTTACTCCAACACAAATAGGTGGTAATTTCAAATTGGAAAAATTACTATCTGGTTTAATCCGGTCGAGGGAGCTCGTCCTCTCACAATAGTCAGAAAACCAAATTACAAGTGGGTTCGCACTCTCACGTACGTTACCGGAAAAATAAGACGATATTACCGTATGTACTCGCGTATAACTGCAAACTGCATAGACTCAGATCTGCCGTCGCATAATGCGCCGGTAGATATGGGTCTGTGCAGTTTGTAAGGACTAATCAGTAGAGCAAACAACATAGACCCTGATCTGCCGGCGCATTATGCGACGGCAGATCAGGGTCTATGTTGTTTGCATTTGGAACTGAATCATACGCAAGTATATACGGTATGAGAGACTATGATAATTTTAATTTATCAGTGGATCATTTTGTATTTATGTTTATTTGGCGTGGACTGTTTTTAGTACAAGATGTGCTTACACTCCCCCGTACTATTTAATTTAAAGCACAAAGGAGTATCTCCGAAATATTTGCCATAAGGAAGGTCGTGATACAATTTTCATTTAAATTTTTTTCTTTAAAGAACAATTATGGAGGTACTCAGATATGTTATACACGAGAAAGTTACTTTTAACTAAAGAAACAAATGTGGTTTTAAACTTATAATGATGATTTAGTTATACACTAAACTCATCAATCCTTAATTCTTGTTCTAGTTAGCTCAGTGGTTAGTGTGATTGCACAGTATGACAGAGGTAATGGGATCGATTCCAGTGGAATTTTCTTCTCCATCTTTCGACTTTTTAACCTGCCACAATTTTTCACGTTTAATTAGACAGATAAATCACTACTGGTGATTCTGTGTCTTGCTTTTGGTTGTTTAAACAAACTTTTTCAGAAAATTTGTAATTAAAAAAATGGTAGCATTTGGTTTTATTGTTTGATAATGGATTATGTTATATGATTATCATATACTGACCGGTGATCTCTTGCTCACAGCTTCAGTCATGCAAATCGCTTTATCCAGGACAAATTCTCACTAAATCTGGCCTTGTTTTCGCCATAAAATTAAGCCGCGATGGTGATGGACTATGTTCTCGATATTATGGCCGCCATATCAGAAAAGGCGACCATACGTGTCGATTTATATTCCAAAAATTGTGTAATTTCAGTCGCTTTTTCTGGATTTAGGGCGTAAATAAAAAAAACATTCTGCGTTTTTTATCAGGGAAAGCGGGCATAATTGAACAGTATTGCAATTTAGACATTTTATTTATTTACACCAAGAGACAATAAATATACAAAAAGCTACATTTTGACAAAGTTAAACTAGAAAGAGTCTTACAAACACACTTTTTTCGTAAACGTCTAACTTTAAAATGTTCTAATTTACACATTTTTTCTTGAATCTAATATCATATCCGTAAAGAAACCTGCGATACGGGCAGCATGATGTTTTAACCGAATATTGACAGTTGGAAATCGGAGAATGTCCCAAAATGTGAACTAATCTTGATCGATATAAATCCCAGTTCTATAGATGACTGTTTAATTCATAACTTAGCCCATGACGTCATCCCTGGTTTCGACCAATCAGTCGATATTATTTCATTGAAAAGTGGTTATTTGATTGGTATGTATCCCTGCAGCTCCGTTAACATGAGTGACGATTACCATTTTGCAGCAATGTTGCTTTTTGTAGTGGGAAAAATATATGCCGTGGAAAGTATTATAACATTTATTTTCCCGATTTATTGAGCTTTATTTCGAATAGTTCGGAAATTACTGCCGTCGAAGATGTTATACAAAATTGCGGACAAGGTCAGAAAATACATGTAATATTTTTACCCGCCTAAAACAGGGTTTTAACCCAAATGCTAAAATAATGGATTATGGAGGCACTTAAGTAGAATGCTTGACCTTAATTGAGCTCGCTTTGAACTTTACGATCACATGTTCTCCTGATCAGGCACGTACCATCATACTTTTTCGCCCATGCTTTGCCGATGCTTTCCTTTGATTTCTTCGGCTTCATTTGCCTCAAAGACCACTTAACCCCGACATATGAGCAGTTCGAGAGTACGCTAGACTAGTTGTTAGAACTACGTAAAATCCAAGTAGAATAATTTAACCTTAAAGGTTAGTTAACAAAAGAATTAAACTAAAAGTAGGAAATCGTGTAACTATGTAACTACTGATCTGATGTGCCAAATGACATTACTCTATACAATTGCATTAATATAGCATTTGCATAAAATCTAATCCATCAAAAGAAAAGTAAACACGTCTTACCGCGAATTCTTAAAGACTCATAAACAAGTTAGCTGTGACTTCATTGAATTTAGCCAGCGGTGTAAACACTTATTGACTAGGAATAAAAAATTTGAAATTTGGGGTTTTTTAACGGTCACGCAATCAATTAAAGAGTAGTATTTTTTCATAGCCCCGCAACAGTGGTAGCGCGAGGGTTCGCGGCGCCCGGGGGCAATGTTCTTTAGTGGCGCCCCTGCCGAGGCGCCCGGGGCAATGTTCTTTAGTGGCGCCCCTACCTTGCCAAAGAGAACCGTTTTTATGTCAGTTGCCAACCTGCATCCTCCCCCATTCCCCCCCCCCCATCTTAAAATAAGTTTTGTGAAGAATTGCTCCCGTTACACTAACGTGAGGTGAAATACTATGATAATTTCAGCTGCAAAAAAAAAAAAAAGCTCCCGAGGCCCCCCCCCCCCCCTTCCTTCGCCTGGCGCCCGGACGCAATTGCTCCACCCCACCCTGACCTCTCCCTAGCGACGTAACTGCCCCACAACATTCATTTGTATCTCAGAAACAAAAATGATAAATTGTTAGTCACCCATTAGATAATGATGAGAACAATGTATGTGTGTGTGTGTGCGTTTGTAAGATGCAGAGCAGTTCCTATATCACGTATATGAAAAGCAAAGTAGACCAATAGTTTAATCTTATATATTTATCACTATGAGATATAAGATGTATCAATACTAGTGTAAACATAGGTCTACAGTGTATTAAAATATATTACATTGCATTATATCGTAAACTATGTTAATGCTAAATCTTGTTTATTTCCTTTCAATGTTTGTGAATAAATTGTGTTGTAATATGCTAACCAAATATATTTAAATCAAGGATACACTGGTTGATCGATATATCTCCATTTTTCTATATTTGCCTTATAATGTCTTACTTGTAAAAGTATGATTATCTCAGATTTCAGGATCTACAATGCTTTAAGTATGTTAATAGACATGGAATACAAGACATTTGTATATCGTTCATTTACTCATTTTGCTAAAACAGAGAACATTGGCTGCATGATTCATACACGTTTTCAAACAATCATTTCTTTTTTACCCCAAATTCTGATTATTTATATGTATGTTTATTTCCTTTTTCCTCTAACCTTTCTTTCACTGTCTTCTTTTTTTTTCTTCTTTTTTTCGTTTCTTCCTGAAATCAATAGAGACGACCACGATCTTTTCTCTGATTTTGTGCATCTTATGTACTGTGTATGCTTATATTGTAGTACCCATCGAACAAGACCCTTTTCTAATTTATTCCTTTATACATCTTTTGTTTCTGATGTTCCAAATGAATAGTTCTCTGATATTACATAGAATAATCATGATTCTTTTTCTTTCTCAAGCTAGAAGAGTTCCAACGAAAAAGTGTTTGAATTTTTTATGAGTACTTGTTTGCTGATATCCTATTGACACAAGAGGTGAATAATATTCCAATTGTTTTATTTCCTCATTTTCTTTGTGCCTAAGTAATCAATGAATTTTACAAATATATGTTCTGTGCTATCGCACATGTATTATTCTCAATTTAACCCACCTTCTACCTCTCTGAAAATACTGTTTAATTCTGCAATTTTTAAAGTAGCAATTACTTTTATGTTAGTATATACTTTTTAAAATAGTATTTAATATTTTTATCATCGGATATAGAATTAAATTCAGTACCGATCCTCGTTAGTTCTGGGCCTGAATCGAGCTATTCGGAACATAATAGGTATATTGATTTTTTTGAAAATTGCTTATGTATATGATACGTTTAATATCAGGCTAGTGCGTAATGAATTGTACTATATTGAAAATAAATCAAGTGAGTTTCATATTATCACGCTCACGCACACCCACCTTGATTCAGATGTGACTTGCGATGATTTAATATTGCCCGGTTTTAATAAACCAGTCAGACAATACGGGAATAGATATGGAAAAGGAGTTATGGACTAATTTCAGAGAAAATGCTTCACGCTAATCGCTCTGATCTTAGTTTTGAAAATATCGAAGCATTACGTATTGCAATCTTTGTTAAAAGTATATAATTGTATCTTATGACGATCTACCGCTCACCATCCGAAAACATTAGTTTTTGGGAATGTGTCAACGTTTTTATCGAGCACACCGTCAGTATACGTGAAAATCTTACAGTTCTATGTGATTTAAATGAGGGTTTGCTCGATGGTCGTTATAACAACCTAGTCAATATAATAAGCAGTAATCATACAAAAAATCTTATAACTGAGCCGACACGTGTAACGTTGACACAGCTACTCCCCTTGGTCACGTATGCTCTTAGCGTAGCTGCTTCAGGAGTAGCCACAATTGACGCACCAATATGTGACCATAGAACAACCTATATTTGAACACAGTTTTGTTACAAATCTACTCTGTCTTACTTGAGATAAGTATGGTTATATAAACAATAAAATTTTAACAAATATTCAATAAAAAAAACTGATACTATAGCCGAATTCGTAATAATACCAGATAACAAACCCTGGTATGACAGTTTATTTCAAAATAATGCCAGATAACAAATCCTTGTGCAAGAGTTTAATTAAAAATAATGCCAGATAACAAACCCTGGTACGACAGATTAATTCAAAAGTTTAGCAGATCAAGGTACAGATTTTTATGACGTAATCTATCAAGATTGATATCATCAGAAAAAGTAATAAACAAAAGTTAGCAATCATGTAAGCATTCTAAAACAAAAGTATGCAAAAGAACAATTTCTAATCAATTATGAAATACTGATAACCTTGGATTAAATTTTAGAGAATAATAAAAAATAATTTGACTTATGGTTAATTAAAGATAACTCTTCCTTCCACAGTCCTCCTTTGGTATCTAAAAGTGATGATTGACTTGAAACTAGTATACTGGAGTCATTGGGTTTTACGTATTTAAGTACTTTCTTTCACCATTTTCGAAATATACTTCATTCAACTTGATACCATTTATTTCAAACATAAGATCTTTTACTAAAAGCATGCAAATAAAATGTCAATAATATAAACTCCCATACTCTTTAATTCGTGCTTACAATTATCGGAAAGTTCGCGTTTAGAGAGAGAGAGAGAGATACCCTTTAAACTGTTCTGCATATCATCCGCGGGGAAAAAAAATATGGCAGAACAATATCAATATCACATGAAAATAACAGAAGTTTATCGGGAAAATCACAGAATGAAAGTTAATCAAGCATTCCTAAAGCTGATCTTAGTGGTGGCATATTTTTTTTATCATCAGACAGTTTTATTCTCTAAAGCTAAAAACTATATAATTGGGGAAGGTCATGATGATATTATACAACTTTTTCTTTTACTTGTAAGTAAAAAATATTAGATTTAGGTTGTGAACTATTTTTGGAACAATAATTAACAACGTGGACATGCAGACCATTCATCTATTGTTTGTATTGTTTTGGAACAGCAATTAATCAGAGTAAAGACACACGAAGATGCAGGAGAAAGGGTTTTCTTTTAAATTTCTTATCATTCTTATCATTATCTACAAATAAAGAAAAGTAAATACTGTAGGTCAAAATAAGTTAAAATTAGCAAGATTTGCTTAAATTAACAAGCTTTGGTTCATTCGGGAAAGAATTTTTCAAAAAACAAAAACAAATCAATACTATTGAAGTAAAATCACTAATGTACGGTCAGATAGAAAAGAGTAACATTTTGATAGAAATTACACATATTTTTAGAAACATTTCTTTTAGAGGGATCTGAAATATCCATGAAAAATAATGTAAAAGTATGTTTTTCTTGTAAATATGAGCAAATAACAAAGATCCACCAATGAACATCAGTGATGACAGTTCAACATGACACTTTATAATGCAGTACTGTGTTACTGATGCTGCTGCCCAAACGAGTCACGTTGCTGTTACACCCTCAGTAGCTGAATGTATGCCTGTTATGTCTGGAAGTTGCTAATTTTACTCCTGTTTTCAACACAGTTGACAAAAGCGAACTTTCAAATTATAGACCTATACCATTTTTGAGCTGTGAGGAAAAATGATGGAAATGGTCGTGTTGAAACATGTATACAACTGACTTCATGAAAATTATGGTAATGTTCGTGTTGAAACATTTATACAACTGACTTCATGAAAATTATGGAAATGGTCGTGTTGAAACATTTATACAACTGACTCATGAAAATTATGGAAATGGTCGTAATTAAACATTTATACAACTGACTTCATGAAAATGATGGAAATGGTCGTGTTTAAATATTTATAAACTGACATCATGAAAATTATGGAAATGGTCGTGTTGAAACATTTATACAACTGACTTCATGAAAATTATGGAAATGGTCGTGTTGAAACATTTATACAACTGACAATTTGATACTGAATGTGAGATAAATGAGGCCTTTGATCGTGTCTGTGACATATATAAGTCCTTTGATAGTGTCTGTGGCATATATAAGCCCTTTGATAGTGTCTGTGACACATATAAGCCCTTTGATAGTGTCTGTGACATATATAAGACCTTTTGATAGTGTCTGTGACATATATAAGCCCTTTGATAGTGTCTGTGACATATATAAGCCCTTTGATAGTGTCTGTGACATATAAGCCCATTGATAGTATCTGTGACATATAAGCCCTTTGATAGTGTCTGTGACATATATAAGACCTTTGATAGTGTCTGTGACATATATAAGACCTTATGATAGTGTCTGTGACATATATAAGTCCTTTGATAGTGTCTGTGGCATATATAAGCCCTTTGATAGTGTCTGTGACACATATAAGCCCTTTGATAGTGTCTGTGACATATATAAGACCTTTTGATAGTGTCTGTGACATATATAAGCCCTTTGATAGTGTCTGTGACATATATAAGCCCTTTGATAGTGTCTGTGACATATAAGCCCATTGATAGTATCTGTGACATATAAGCCCTTTGATAGTGTCTGTGACATATATAAGACCTTTGATAGTGTCTGTGACATATATAAGACCTTATGATAGTGTCTGTGACACATATAAGCCCTTTGATAGTGTCTGTGACATATATAAGACCTTTTGATAGTGTCTGTGGCATATATAAGCCCTTTGATAGTGTCTGTGACATATATAAGCCCTTTGATAGTGTCTGTGACATATAAGCCCTTTGATAGTATCTGTGACATATAAGCCCTTTGATAGTGTCTGTGACATATAAGCCCTTTGATAGTGTCTGTGACATATAAGCCCTTTGATAGTGTCTGTGACATATGAGCCCTTTGATAGTATCTGTGACATATAAGCCCTTTGATAGTGTCTGTGGCATATAAGCCCTTTGATAGTGTCTGTGACATATGAGCCCTTTGATAGTATCTGTGACATGTAAGCCCTTTGATAGTGTCTGTGACATATGAGCCCTTTGATAGTATCTGTGACATATAAGCCCTTTGATAGTGTCTGTGACATGTAAGCCCTTTGATAGTGTATGTGACATATAAGCCCTTTGATAGTGTCTGTGACATATATAAGACATTTTGATAGTGTCCGTGACATATATAAGCCCTTTGATTGCGTCTGACATCTTAGTTTAATTGGTTACTTAATCGAATATGGTTTAAACACTGATATTGAAACTCTTAAGGCCTTAAATCAATATCTAGTCAAGTTTAGTCCTAATGAAACAGATGTGATGTTATTTCCTACTCGTTTGGCATATGATGTTATTTCTACTCGTTTGCCATATGATGTTATTTCATACTCGTTAGTCATATGATGTTACTTCCTACTCGTTTGCCATATGATGTTTTTCCTACTCGTTTGCCATATGATGTTATTTCTACTCGTTTGCCATATGATGTTATATCATACTCGTTAGTCATATGATGTTACTTCCTACTCGTTTGCCATTTGATGTTATTTCCTACTCGTTTGTCAGACTCCTTTCCTAAATTATTGTTTGACAATGAAATATTTAGCTGTACAAATTGTCATAAGCACTCAAGCTTAACTTTTAGTTGCGATGAAAAATGGTCATTACATATGCATGATTTTTTTAACTCTGTTTCCAAAATGATAGGCTTGCTTGCAATTAGAATTTGAGCCAGTTAGAGCAGGGATTCCACGGGCATCGGTATTAGCTCCACTTCTGTTTCTTCTGCATATAAATGATATTGCTGATGAAATTGTTTGTCTCAAGAGATTACTTGCTGATAATAGTTCACTAGCATATTCTTCAAACGGTTGTATGACATCGATTGTTTTAAATACTGATATTAAAAAACTTGAGGCTTGGTCAGACCAATGACAAGTGAAGTTTATCCTAATAAACAAATGTGATGTTATTTCCTACTCGTTTGCAATATCATGTTGTTTTCTACTTATTTGCCAGTCTCCTTTCCTAAATCGTTCTTTGAAAATGAAATACTTAGTTTTACAAATTGTCATAAACACTTGGGGTTAACTTTCAGTAAAGAGGGAAAATAGTAAATTCATATACGTTACATATTTAACTCTGTTTCCCAAATGAGTCGATAGAATTTAAATTAAGCATGAAATCTCTGGAAGACTATATATGTCATTTATACGACCATGCCTAGAGTATGACGCTTCTGTTTACATGAAGGTCTTTCATTAATTCGCCCACATCGCTGTGGAACAACCTCTCCGAAAACATTAGAATTTCCCCAACTCTTTCCGAATTTTAACGTCTACTGCATATGAAAAAAAAAACAAAAAACAAAAAAAAAAAAAACAAGCCATCACTCTACTATACATATAAGGGGTGTATAAAAAGTTCTGAATATTAGTGCGCTGTACAACAACGTTCTGCATTAATGAACAGCACGTCAGTGCATCCCCTCAAAACACTCCCCATGCACCTCTACACACTTTCTCAGTCGGATTATCCAATTACTACATGCTATTTTGTATTCACTTTTGTTGCTCATACTATGTAAAACTGCACTTCCAACAGCATGGCGGCTTTCAAATCGTCTGTGGCTTAGCAAATCTTTGATTCAGCCAAAAATCACCTGGAGCATGGAGAATGTGGCAATGCTTGGACACTGTGCTCCTTCTGAAAGTCTGTCACGATGGCGGATTTGTGCGCCGGTGCGTTGTCATGAAGTAGATGGATACTGCGGGTACCGGTGCGAGGACAGGTGGTTCGGTGGTGTACCACAACTTTTAGCAACGGTTTGGAAGCATAAAACTGTCCAGTGACACTTGCAGAATTAGGCACAGGTACCTAGACGACTGGGCCTTTTGAATCGAAATATAATGCGTATAAAACTCTCTTGACAGTTCGACTACGTCGAACGATTTGTGGTCCCTGCTCGTTTACTCCGACGCAAACTTTAATTTATTTTCTTTTGAGTCGGGTTCAAAACGTCATGCTTCATCACCTGTGACAATCCCATTCAAACGTCTCTGGTCACTCTCTTAATATATTTGGCGAGTAGCTGTTTGGCAATTTCAACCTGAATCTGTTTTTGATCAGCCGTCAACAAATGCGTGCCTTAACTTGCACAAACCTTTCTGATCTTCAAATGATTCTTCAATATATCAAAAACAGCCGACAAATTAATGTACGTGACCATACAAATATATTCCAATAAATATCGAGCATCTTCATCAATTGCTTCATTCACAGTAGCCACTTCCCGCTTACCAATCGCAGACAACGGTCTTCCAGAATGTGCGTCATCTCCCATGGATTCGCGTCTATCTTTAAAACGATGAAACTACCTCAGAGATGTAGAAATTTACATCCGTCAACTTTATCCAAGTCGGCCGTGATATCAGTCGGAGAGTACCCAAGAACGCCCTGATTTTATAGCATACTGTATGCTCAGGGGCAGAATTGTTCTCCTTCTCCGTCATTTTAGGTCACTGTCATTTACTTATGTTACGTCACACTCATATATCTGCAGGTGTCCTGCGTGCTGCACGTACAGCCGCAAATTATTTTACACAACGCTATTTTAACTATCGATCGGTGTTACATTTATTGACAGTTTCATAGAAACAAAAAAGTTAGATCAAAAATATTCAGAAATTTTCATATAACCCAGACAATCCTCCATCCTCCATACAAGAATTGTAAACAATTGTAGTACACTGAATATAGGAATTTTTTGTCAACCATATAATTCATTCACGCTTATGTAATGGTGGCTAGGCAACTGATGCCGCTTAGTATTATTTCGTAGAGTGTAACCGGTATGTTGTATGTCGCACAAAATTATTTCAAACCTTCAATCGGTTATCATTTCTAGTATCACTTGATTTGCTTCTACATTGTTCCTTACTTATTTCCTATAACGCTAACCGTATTAAAAAGTCTGTCCAAGATTTTATAAAAAAAATCTGGAATACTTTCCTAACACGGATGCTGAGATATTTATATGTATTATACTAATTGTTGCTTCATTCATGGTCCTCTCTCTCTCTCTCTCTGCCTCACGTATACGTATATATGTTAACTATTCTTGTAGGAGTGTGTTTTATTTAAATTGGAGAACTTGTAGCCCAATCCTAATGCATCATAAAAAGGCAATAAAATATGTTTAAACTAGGATATGCATTTCAAGCTTTCAAAAAAATTACCGCGCACAAAGTAAAGCTAGGATTCCTATTTCCTTTCGGAGTAAGTTGAGTCCTGAAATGTATTGTACAAATAGTTAATAATAGTGGAACCTAAGTAATCCGCCCCCTAATTATCTGGCCATTGAGACCAAATACATGAGTTTGTCTTAACCTCATTGGACACTCGGACATACGGACGCACGGACACGAACAGATGGAATGACGAACAAACACGGCAAATTACAATATTTCCGCAAAAGCGCAAATATAATAGGTAATTTGCATAGGATAATAAATAATTATATGTTCATCTGAGTTTATTTTCTCCCTGTCTTTATATGAAAACCCAAGGGCAATAGCTTTCAGGCCGTTTATTTCCGCCATGAAATGAATTTAGTTCCGTTAGCTGCTAAAAATACATTTCTTGACAATGTTATAATTTAAATTATTAGGGTCCAGCTCGACGAATTGAGGGAAGCCTGCAATAATCACTTTGTCCATCAGTGCGTCAGTCCGTCAACAATTTGGTTTCCGCAAGAGAACTTTACTGGAAATTGTTGGATTTGAAACAACTTTGGTATTCAGGTTTACATTGATGAGACCTCAAATGAGTTCGATTTCCAGCCTTCTCTGCCATCATTTAGGGGAGTTGTGGCCCCTGGTTGCTTATCTCCTTAACTTTCGTTTCCTAAGCTGAACTTCAATCAGGTTTGGCATGCAGCTCTATATTGATGAGACCTTGAATGAGTTCGATTTACAGCGTTCCACGAGATCATTTACAGCAGTTATGACCCCTGATTGCCCGTACTCCTGTCTTGGCTTCTGCAGAATAACTTTTCCAACGTTTGCTGGTTTTTAACAAATTTGGTATGCGCCTAATATTGATCAGAGCTTGAAAGAATTCGATTTCCAGCGTTCCACAACATAATTTACAGGAGATGTAGCCCTCTAATTGCCTATTTTTCATACTTTGGTTTCCGCAACATAACTTTACCAAGTTTTTTGTTGGATTTCAGCCAAATGTGGAATGCGGCATAATATTATTAGACCTTTAACGAGCTCTCTGTCTAGCGGTCTACATTATTTACAAGAGTTATGTCCCTTGATTGCTCGTCCTCCCGACTTTGGTTTCTTCATGAATACTTTACCAAAGATTGTTGGATTTCAAGAGTACCGGTAGTATACTTTACCAAAGACTGTTGGATTTCAAGAGTACCGGTGTTATACCGCGTACCAAAGATTGTTGGATTTTAAGTGTACCGGTAGTATACCGCGTACCAAACTGCGAACAGCATGCACCCATATTTTGGCCTGGAGATCATACCGCTATGAGATTGAGTTTTCACTATCAGCATATCGTGATTGATCAAAACAAACTCTCAAGCTCAAACTCAAGTTCAAGAGATTTATGATTTGAAGGTCTAGAGTTGCCTGATGCTCCGGCAGATCGGGGTCTACGCTGCTCGCAATCGCAATTACACAAGGAAAATACAAGAGTACTGTTAAACGCACGTTATACGCCGCCATCTGCAGTGACGTAGCGAGGGGGGTGGGGCGAAGGGGGCTGTGGCCCCGGGCGGCACTTTCTAGGGGGCAGCAATTTGGTAAGAGTACCGTATATATCATAAATAATACGAATGGAGTGGGGGCGTAATTTTGGTAGTTGGCCCTAGGCAGCACTTTGTCTCACAACGCCACTGGCAATGTGTTTAATATTTCCCTATCTAGGCACTTAAGACACTAAATTTAACGTGCAAAAAACATTATTTTCTGATTAGAACTACCAGGACCAGGACCTGTGACCCTTTCAACCATGAATCGATAGGTTTCTTTATTATCCTAAGTGCAAGCTATCCACAAAGGTTGATGAGGAACTGATTCTAGAACAAAGGTTATGCTGCAAAATTCATTTTTTTAAGCACTATCATCCGACCTTTGATCTCAAATTTAAAAAGACTCTTCCATCCATACTGTAAGTGCAAAACTAACCCCATACTTTGGTCAAGGTACGTTGTCTAGAACTAGAGCTTATAACGCACCTAAAAAAACCACCCTATAAAATCCTATTTTAACAGTAAAAAAGACCTATATGAAAGTAAAATGGATCATGATGATAGGTTCACTAGCGAAAAGCTTGGATAATATCCTGAATTCTTTTTATATTTTTTATGTTAGTTCCAAGGTCATGCGTCAGCGGAATCGCTATAATCTTAATTGTGTGACAGCAGTACAAATAAGTTGTGATAAAAAAAAAAAAAAAAAAAAAAAAAAAATCTGAGAGATGGTGGTCTTGTGGCTCAAAATAACAATTATGATGCATGCTTACGACTATAATCTTTTACATTTTTTCAGGTTTTGCGTTTTAAAACGTAAAAAGACAATTGATGTTATGGAAGTTGAAACATATTTCTATTAGTCTATAAGAGCAAAACTAGGTTGGGCTACAAGTTCTCACAAAATAATATGAAACCAACCCACCCATCCACCCACCAACGCACCCCCAACCCCGGGAAAAATACAACGTATCAAAACATATAAAGCAGTAGCTAAAGATACATACTAACTTTCCATTATGCACGAATAACAACAAAACATGAAAAGAAACTTTAAACTTGTTGTATGTACGTGTTTAAAGGCACATCAGCACAATCCTGGTTATATATTGCAGAGTATAAGTTAAGTACAAAAGATGGCAAATAAGAAGAGTAAGCAAAATGATAGAGAAATTGAAATAAAGATACGGTTGGATTCATGATGTGAGGTCAGATCTGTAAGAATTTGCAGTATATCACTCCACACACACACACACACACACACACACACACACACAAACACACACACATATATGTATCTATCTATCTATCTATATATATATATATATATATATATATATATATATATATATATATATATATATATATATATATATATATATATATATATTGGAGAAATGTATTTAGTATGTAATTTTTGACAAATTTCAGTAATTGAATTTGGATGAGGTGTGGCAACAGTGATTTATCTTACCTTTCAACCTGTTACAACTGCTAAACTCTGTGACTAATGCACAATGCAAATTGCCGGTTGAGACAGATTACCATTTTACCTTCCTTTTATAAGGGCCGCGGGTGGCCGAGTGGTCTAAGGTGCTCGCCTTTACAAAGCACTGACATCTCACCTCTGTCCGCGTGGGTTCTAGTATCGGGCTCGGCTAATGTTCACAATAAAGTGATAAATTCAATAAATGACAGTACCATTTTACTTTGGCGAGAATTACTGAATTACTGTATTTTATCGAAATTTCTAATGATAGGGTAGCTTATACCATGACAGTTAGATCATTGGATAATTATCAGCTACCGCATGCTTAATCAACACTATGTATGGACGTTAGAATAGACACTCTATAATGTATAAGCATGTCACAAATGCATGACATGATTGATTTTCAAGCATGTCGCTATTGTTGTACTAGCGGTTGCAATAAGCACATGGTGGTGGTGGTGGTGGTGGTGGTGGTGGTGGGGTAATCCGAGTGCAATCTCATCTTTACAGACATTCTTCTTCGAACAGTACTAATTAGTCTTTAATGCGCTAATTGGCACCAGAAATAAATACATATCAACAGAGTAAGCACTGTACCGGTATATTAAGGTAGATACTCTATTGCGTAATACACATATCAATTCGAGACCAAATTATATGGCAATTTATACAGTCTACCGGTTTCTTCAAGTCTACAAGTAATGATTTGGACAAGTTGAAATTTTTTTTCAAGAAATCACGTACAGGAAGATCTCATCCGTCAGTTATTAATGGAAGCAACAAAAGACGAAAAAGAATGGGTAGTTTCACAGGAAATACCTCTCCGCAAACTGGAATGTCAACAGTGTTGTAAACTCGGTTGAGTTGTTTGACTCTGACAGAAGACTTCTCTCCAAAGTCCTCAACGTTTGTGTATGGTCCAAAAAGTGCAATGTATTCGAATTGAAAGCAGATATTGAGAGTTCTGCACGGCGAATGAGACGCTATAAAAGGTTCCGTGTTTATGTTGTAAAATCCAATTCTATTGGCGCTGAGTCCAATAGATTCCACCCCCACCCCCCAAAAAAAGTATATAATAAATAATAAATATAAAATTCAAGCCGTCGATGCATTCTTGCGCGCGGTAGAAAATGACATCAATTGACACAAACAGCGCCATACCAAAAAAAGACAATTTAATCCGACAAGAAAGACATTCGTTGAAAAAAAAAAACGAAAAAAAAAAACCGGGAAAGATGATATTGTCACGAAGCCAGCAGATAATGGATCCTGTATTATGGTCATGAATGTGTATAACTACATCTCTGAAGTGAAGGGTCAACTTTCATACAGGAGATTTTATAAGAAATTTTGCAATGACTCAACGACTAAGCAAGCTGAAATTGTGTGTCAGACAATTAAAAATGTTCACAATCTGTAGCGTACTAACGGGGGGAGGGGGTCTGGCTGGGCGGTTGCCCTGGGCGAAAGAGGTCTTGGGGCGCCAAAACAGCTGATAAAAAATTCGGGCCTAGAATTCTGGCCCTTTGGGCCATCATCGTCGTCGGTGCGCCATTTAATCTTAGTACGCCACTGTTCACAATCCATGGCACGTTGATGACAAAACATTGATTTACCTCCTACCAGATGATTCTAAACCTAGAGATTTTAGTTGACTATCGCCTTCGGCCTTTCATGGAAAAAAACTGCCTTCATACATCCCAGATACTACCGACTACCTTAACAAAGCACTGAAAACTAACCTTTCAGACAACATTCTCCTTATCACTATGGATGTATATTCGTTATACACCAACTACACGAGGAGCTAATCAAAACTTGCAAGGAAGTGTGAGATAGCCGGCTTGATCCTTCGCCTCCTACTGGCTCTTTAGTCAAGATTTTAATATATGTTCTTAAGTTGAACAATTCTGTGTTCAACAAGCAACTCTTCTTGGACGTCAATAGGTTTGAAATGGGTAATAAAATTACATATTTGAATGTCAATATTTTTTATTGGAAGGCTCGAGAAAAGGCTCTTCAATAATGTATGTAATAAACCTTTAAGTTGCGGTAGATAAATTGCCGATGTAGACTAAAACTGTTTCGAAATGGGCTACAATTTAAACAAATTCGTTGAATTCGCCAATTATTTCCCCCCTACAATTAAATTTACGTCGGAGTCATCAAACCGGTCTAGTGTCTTCCTGGATACTCAGTCTATTCTCTGGGAGTGGAACAAAAACTGACATGTACTGTAAACCAACTGGCTCGCATCAGTATCTGCTCCAGACCAGCTGCCACTCGATGCACGTAATAAAAAATCTACCTTAACGGCCTGTGTGTTCGGACCAAACGCATCTGCTCCAATCCAATTACACTTGAAAAGATGCACAGAGAGCTCAAGGGGTATTCTAGAAGGAGAGGACACAGAAGGAAATGTATTGACAAGGCTATGAATAAAACTTGAACCCATGATAGTAATTGCCTCCTGAAATATGAAATCAATCAAGACAACAAACCCACTGGAACCAGATCGAATCTTCCGAACGTCTGAAGGGCATATATTTCAAGAAGTTCATATATCTGCGTGCCTTAGATCTAAAAATGTCAAGGACCATCTGGTACGTATCAAGAAAATTTTGGACAGGACCACAGATGCAGCACATAAATTTACAAACACAAGTGCTGTCTAATCTGCAAGCATATTCCCGAGACCAAATCGTTAACTTTACTATCTATCGTTGGTTAGGATGTCGAGTCAAAAATGTAATCTATCCGATATGTTAGCGAAACCGCTGAGACCAGGAAACGAATGAATATCCATAAGAGTCACATTCGCAATAAAATCAATGCGAAACTCGTAAACCAATACAACTCAACTTGACATTCAGTAAAGTCTAACGAGATTATACCGAGTCAAACACGGGTCGGACTTATATAGAACGTACACGTACATGTAAGGAACGATACTGGATTCTGCAATTGAGAACTAATGGGGAATTTTGGTGTAAATGAGAAACCAAAATCTAATCTTAAATATTTCAGGCAGGCATAAGTTTGTGACTCGCAGGCAAATCTTTGCCACAATTTTTAACTATGTAACTATTCCTGTACTGTTGACATGAATTGTTGTTGTTGTTGTTGTTGCTGTTATTATTATTATTATTATTAGTAGTAGTAGTAGTAGAAGTAGTAGTAGTAGTATCTCTTTCTCAGTATTCCGTTACAACATTCTCATTACACATTTCCTTTTTACTTTCTCCACGAACAACATGACCAGAATATACATTTTAGTACATATTGCAGCATCTGGTCTTAGAAGGCATTAGTTTTCTCTACGCATAGTTTCCGATCTTTGTTCTTAACCTGGAATTGTGTCAAAGAAATTCTGTTCCCGTACGAAAAGCACGCAATTACACAGATCAACCCATCTTTGATAAAACATTTTTTTATTTATTCATTTATTTTATAAACTTTTGCTATTTTGAACCCAATAAAAAATAGACATTGTAGTTCACATATTTTGAGACCAATTTTTGTCGTTTTGCTTTGTTTCATTATTTAATTATTTTATCTAGATTTCACTGTCAATCAAACATGTAAATATTTAAGATTTTATCTCGGCTTTAATGTTACATGTTTATTTTGTTTATAGTCTATATAAGCTGTTTCTTCCTCTGACGAACAGCTTAATAAGCTCGAAACCTTGGGTGACTGTTTTGGGAACTGCACAGTTACCAATATATATATATATATATATATATATATATATATATATATATATATATATATATATATATATATATATATATCGGGTTTACCGGATGAACGAATGCATCATAACAAGTTCACGTGTCGTCTTGCACTTCCGGAACAATATGTTTTTATGGTGGATTATGTCAAATTGTCTTGTTTCCATTATTAGATATATTCGTTAGATAACATGCTCTCTGGTAACACATAATAAGAAATCTATACTGCTAATTGTCGTAAGTCCGTTTTTTTTTTGTTTTTTGTTTTTTTCGTGCCGCTAATACCAACAGCCCATAACAAACACCTGTGACCATAATTTTCACGCACAAAACAAAGTTTAACATGCATCATGATCACCTTGCGCTTCGCATGTTTTTGTTTTATAATGAGAATATTTCCTTTGGTTTGAGATTATATCCCATGTTTTTCCAAGGAGCCGCGGCAGCTCAGTTGGTAAAGCGTTGGATTTGTAACCTAAGATTACGGGTTCAATATCCCCCGGGTCATCCCAGGTCACTTGTCTCAAAGTGTCATTTGGAAAGGCACTAGTCCCAATCAAAAATTAACACAAATCATTGACAAGACAATTTGCCGATGACTCATCTCTCCGGTTCTCTTCCCGTCAGCCTCTCGAGAAATATTTAAAGCATGTGCTAATAAATGATTCATACACTTTCATCCTTCCAAAACTAAATGTATCTTTTTCAGTTGTAGAAATCCGCCACTATTGCCACTATTGTTAAGTCATACAAACACCTCAGAGTAACGCTATGCTATATATAATGGATCATGGACACAGCATGTTGATAACATTATTTCAGCTTCCAAGAGAATAGGCAGTCTAATATCTCAAAAACAACTTTGATTTTTTTTTAAAATCACCAGACCTATGCTTGAGTAAATGCACCTGAGATGTAATTTAGCTGGTAGGGAAAAACTTGAAAAGGTTCAACTAAAAGTTGCTCGATTAGTAACAGGTTTACCTAAAGATGCAGCAAATATTCACTTTATTAACAAACCGGTTGGAACACAATAGCAGAAAAACAATCGGTAAAAAAAATATGTACATATCATAAAATCACCATCAATTTGGCACCAACACCTCTCGCTTTGTAACCTTACTGAGTAGAACAGCATTTTAAAAAAATGCATGTATACCCTCGACCACAACAGTGTGGATCAATCTTGAACAATCAACATGAAATTAAACATCCATCACAATTGTTTGGGTCTCCTGATAAAGCGACGGCATTTTAAATGTGGAAATCGTCATGATAATATCCTGTTCCACATTGGTCAATCATAATGCAATGTCAACGATACCTACGCAACGGCAACAGTATTTCTACGCACTATCAACGACATTGGGCGGAAGCAAAAGACACGGAACTGGTTCTTGATCGATTTATATATTTTATTTATATGAAGACAGTAATGCTGCTGCTGGTAATAGTCACACGGAATGTCTGTAAGATTCATCTTTTGATCCTTACCTTTTGAAATAGTTACTTATTTATGTATTGGCTGTAAAACACCACCGTTTGACAACCACGCCATTAAAGTTGACGTTTTCACAAAGATTTCAATTTTGTGGCCATTTTTATGTTCACTACTTTTTAGCACATAATTAAAAATAATTCAAGCAATTTTTGAAAATGGATTACTTGTATTTATTGTTTATAGTTGTGGTTTTATTATAACGATTATGCAACGAATTTGACAACGCAAATCCAACGATGTTCACTTAGATATGGACTATCTCTATGTACTTTGTAATATATTTTGTAATTTATTTGTCATTTTGAAGTAACCTGTCATGCTTTCGATAGATGCAATGTATCTTTAAAAATGTACCCGACGTTAGAGGAAGAAGCTGATGGTAGTGCAAGGATGAGGAACTGCATTTCACATGCTAGCCCCCAAAACAAGCCGCTGGGCTCCAATCTACATAAATACACCTGTTCACTTTTTTCTGTTTTATTATATAATTACGAGTAATTTTACCTGAAAAATTACAAATGATACTGTTTGATAGTTAGGATCTGTACGAAAAAAAACATGTAACATTAATTAATTAATTGGATTACATGCTCGTTAGTGGTTGT
This sequence comes from Margaritifera margaritifera, assembly GCA_029931535.1. Lineage (NCBI taxonomy): Eukaryota > Metazoa > Mollusca > Bivalvia > Unionida > Margaritiferidae > Margaritifera > Margaritifera margaritifera. The sequence goes on along the minus strand of JAQPZY010000920.1, from coordinate 516,674 downwards.
TTTATATAGAATCCTAGAATTTTAGAGAAAAAACGAATTAGTGGTGTATATTTTTGTGTTTGACGGTCAAAATCTTTTTTTTTTTGATATTCATGATACGGTAGTTTAGGATGGCAGCAGAACCTTCTCAACTTGCCAATATAGAGAAGAATCGTCCAGTCAATAAAAGATTATTGTACACACAGGCACACACAAAAATAAAGGATCACAGCTATAAAACCGTCAATTAGTTGGTATCTTGTCTAATCTGGACAATACTTATCAATGTATTCTGTTCTAAAATTATTACAAGCGCTAAAAGTATGAAATATTAGTCCTATAATTAAAAATTAATATTTATACGGCAGTTTACCATGAGAAAATAACTAATCATATTTGCCAGACTAATTTTATCCGAGCTAGTTGACTTCTGCTTGTTCCTCAGCAACTTCGAGCAATATGTAATTCTGTTAGTGACACGCATAAAATTATAAGTTACATGCATCTTGGACTTCTGTGGAAAATGAAAGATCATTCAAACGGTAGATCTCTAATATTCTTAAACGGTAGATCTCTAATACTCTTAAACGGTAGATCTCTAATACTCTTAAACGATAGATCTCTAATACTCTTAAACGGTAGATCTCTCATACTCTTAAACGATAGATCTCTAATACTCTTAAACGATAGATCTCTAATACTCTTAAATGGTAGATCTCTAATACTCTTTCGAAGGAAGAATGATAATAAGAAAGCAAAGGCATAAAACAATGAATCAGGACAAATACATGTATATAATGTACAACAAAACTGTAATAGGTATATTTTTGTAAAAATTATTGTCGAAATCAAACATAGTGAATACTGGAAAACGTTGTGCCAAGAACTATATGAATAAGTATTATATTTAACAGCTGTCATTATATGTGTAATTCCTGTTTGTTTTAATTGGAGAACTGATTTGAAAAAAAAGTTAGGTATATGCATGTACATTGGCGCCTAGCTGGTGGGTTTTCGGATTTCGCGTGAAATGCCGTTTCTCATTATTTCACAACCATCTGTTACATCCTCCTAGAGAAACTGGCCACAGGTCACGAAACAATTTTTTAAAATCTTTATTTAAACGGCGTGGTTGGCAAACTGTAATCAGGTTTAGAATCAAATCCTGAGGAATTCATTAATACGGAAAGTAAGGGTCAAAAGGCTAATCTTTTAGACATTTGGTGTGTATATTACCAGCAGCAGCATGAACAATTTCCATGACTTCAGCTTTCGCCATTTTTCCATTGCCAGTATGTTGAAATATCTTGCGACATACATGTAGTACTCTCAAAATTTGTATTCATGTTATAAATAGTCCTGCCTGATCGTGTGATTCACACTTGAAAACGACTTTCACTGAGTTGTTGTATATTAAAAGCATTCATTTGCAGAAAATGGTATGTTATAGTGTTTTAAAGGATCTAGAAAAGTCAAATATCGATTTTACGTTTCACTCCGATTATAGATAAGTGTTTTATATCTTTAAATGGTATTCATGGATTAAATTCTGGATCATATCCTTTCCATTTGACAAAATGCTGTTTCTTTTTATAATCGCGTTTTAATATTTTTTCAATTCAAAATACATTTATATTTCCTTTTTGTAGTTCTTGTTCATAAAATGTTCCCTCAATTGTTTCGCCATTTTAAGTTTTTATTTCATATACAATATGGTCAGTATGCATGATATTTGTCATTTTAAACAATTTGGGAGTATATCACTTTTCGAATTTTTTTACAGTGAAATTCTTACCATATTACCTATTTTGCACTTTGGGGTTTTTCTTTAGAAAAGGAATCACCATACAGATTCATATAAACATATATTTCATTGTCTTGTTTACTAGCCTTTACATGAGTTATTTTAATGCTCTGATGTTTGGTGTTATTATATTTATCTCTTATTTCTGGTAAAACATCCAACTATTTATTTGTAGTATAATGGGGCGATTTGGCGTCAAACGGGAATCTTATGTTAAAAAGTGTCTACGGCTTATAGCGTCTAACGGGAAATTAACATTAGATTAGGTCGCCATTTTTTGTTTGTGCGGCATAATGGCGACAAGGGGAAATTAACATTAGGCCACCATTTTTGTGGGTTTATAGGGTAAAGATGGGAAATCCTATGTTAAAAATGTGTCCATAGGATTAGCATGATGCAACACTTGGGCGCATAAGTGGAATCCTATGTTAAAAACGGTCTGTGGATTATTTTCTAAAATGGAAATTAACATTAAGCCGCCATTTGTGTGGGTTTATAGGGTCTATGGGAAATCATGTGTTAAAAATGTCCATAGGTTTAACATTATGTGTCTGTTTGGCGGGAAATGTAAAATATTTGATTTCAAACATGGCACTCCAGCCTCAAAAATGGCACTCTGGCCTCTAACAGGAATTTAACATGGGAATGGCACCATGGCCTCTAATGGAAATTTAACATAGTGGGGTTAATGGGAAATGTAATGTTAAAACTACACCTACTATCTAACACGCCATTTGGAGAGACCATCACACACTCATCTACTGCCCACAAAGGGTAGGATGTAAAAGAAGGGGTAATACAAATTAGAGATTTTGACTACGGCAGACTTTATTTACAATTACTTGCAATGAAATGTCTGTTACTGGTTAAAATCTATTTAATGTAAATTATAAATTAATTATAGTAAAGAATTATTTTATCAGGGTGTAGAAATATCAAAATGCTATTTATATTTTAATATTTATATACGATTCTACATTTTGTTTTCTTTTCACGTAGACATTTTCCTTACGGCAAATTTTTACTATGGCAAGATATATATATATATATATATATATATATATATATATATATATATATATATATATACATGTGTGTGTCTGTGTGTGTGTGTGTGTATGTGTGTGTGAATATCTTATCCATACTTAAACTAACAAATCAAGACACAGATACACTTGATACTTACGCATTTTGGGTATATTCTCCTGAATGGAGTATCTCAATGAAATTTCAAAAACATCACAAAATTCTATTTTTCTTCTTTTTTAAATGTCAGTACATATTCTAATAGGAATTTAAGACTGCGTTGATGAAAAAAATACCCACAGTATTGTCCATACGCTATTGGAATCTTATCATTGTAGTAGCACATTATTGAACAGCGTAGATACAGCTTTAATACTGTATTCATTCTATTCTCCAGCTCTGAATTTAATGGTCTCACAAAAACTGCTACCGGTGTTAGCAAGTTGTATTAAAAAATATTCAGTGTTAAGTCAGGCAAATTTTCATTCATTCCTTGTTCATACATTTTTTTTTTCTTCACGAATTTTCGCTATGCCATCGTAGTTAGATTTAGTAAACTGACAGACCTTTTAACGTACTCAATGCGCGGCGTGAAAATATTGCTGTTGAGGCCAGAGTTATTTTGCTACATTGTGAAATGAAGGCAGAATTAGGCATGAGCCAGACTAGTTCTTAAGTTTTCTTGTTGCACATTTTACAGTTCTGCCAGCAATGGTACATCGTATAAACGCTCATGGATTGGTACTGCAACGGTAAAAGTCGGTTTTTTTCTCTCACTAACATTGTGCTACTGCAACAGAAAAGTCAGTTGTTCACTAAAATTTTACTACTGCAACAGTAAAAGTTAGTTTTCTTCACTACAAAGTGTGGTATATGAGCAGTAAGTCAGTTGGTCACTAAACTGTGTGCTACTGCAACAGTACAGGTCTCTCATTTGTTGATTTTTAAAAAATGTAAATATGTTGTACCATGAAAGAACACATGAACTTTGTTGTGTTTTTTTTCTTTCTGGAATGTATTTTTTTTAACATAAAAGAAAGAAAATGCACCAACAAAAATTTTCAGATAACAAAGTTCATGTTTTTTTTCATTCATGTTGCAAGAATATTACATTTCAAAAAACAAAGTTCGTGTTTTTTTCCTTCATTGTGCAACAAATTCACACTTAAACAACAAAATTCATGTTTGTCTTTCATGGTACAACAGATTTACATTTCAAAAAACATCATTTGTTGTATTCTTTCTTTCATTGTGCAAAAATTTACATTTCAAAAAATAAAATTCATGTTTTCTTTACTTCCTGGTGCAACAAATTTACATTTCAATAAACAAAATTCATGTTTTCTTTTTTTCATGGTACAACATATTTACATTTGTAAAAAAATCATGTTTTTCCTTTCATGGTACAACAAATTACTGACATGTACTCTTGCAGTAGCACACAATTTAGTAAAGAACTGACTTCCCATGAGCGTTTCTACGATCGACCATTGCTGAACAGTTCAAGTATAGTATAACATGGCTGAAATGAGTACTTTGGGTTTGGGTGCGCTTGCAGTGGATACTTCTTATACTCGGAGTGATAACATGACTACAACTTCTGCTGTAGCGAGTATTCTTGCAGAGGAGGATGGATTCAATCTGGCTTTGTGTGATTTCTTATCAACTTCACAAGAATGTTTGCTGGGAATACCACTTTCACCTTCTTCTCCATCATTACGAGTCCATGATGATTTCAGAAACAAACAGAAGGAAGAGTTAAAGGCTTTTTTTGCAACGCCATAAAGAAGAAGATACATTTGTTCAACAGCAAGAAGAGGAAAAGACAAAGCAACAAGAGGAGAAGAGGAAAACTTTGAATAGTGAACAAAAGGAAGAGAGTGAAAAGAAATCTTTTAATGTGTTACAAGACATTCTGGCACAGTTAGAACACTTGAGAAAAATGTATAAACTTCTTTGGAGAAACCTAAGAGCAAGAGACCTACACCTACACCTAAACCCTCCACTATACAAACGTCAACAGCAGCGTCAACCACTACCACTACTACTACCACAGCAGGAGTAGGACTTAGACGTGGAAAAGGTGTAAGGCAATTGCAGTTGATGCTATCAAGTCCATATTTTTTTCTTCAAAACCCAACGGTTCTTTTGTTTGCAATCGAGTTCTCGTAAAAACAGAGATACTATTCAATCACCGCCATTTTATGTGTTTTATGTTTGTGTATGTCTATATCTTCCACAAAAAACTAAAAAATTAAACCCCTTACCACGCATGTGTGATAGTATATAAGTATGTTTATGTGTAGAATGTGTGTAAGCTCTCCGAACCTTTGTGGGTTTTTTTTTTTTTTTTTTTTTTTTTGGGGGGGGGTTTATACAGTGTTAGAAACTGTGATGTTGCAAACGTTCGCAGGTTAGCAAAATGCACAATGTGTTATGTAACATTTTACTGTTGCAACAGCATACAATTTAGTGAATAAACTTTCTTTTACTCTTGCAGTAGCACACATTTTAGTAAGAAAAAATGACTTTACCTTTTGCAGTAACATACAATTTAGTGAAGAAACTGACTTTTATTGTTGCAGTAGCAAACAAATTAGTGGAAGAAAATACTAACTTTTACTGTTGCAGTAGCATACAATTTAGTGAATAAACTGACTTTTGCAGTTGCAGTAGCACACGTTTTAGTGAGAAAGACTGAATTTTACTGTTGCAGTAGCACATAATTTAGTTTTAAAAAACCCACTGACTTTAACTGTTCCAGTAGCACACATTTTAGTGAAGAAATTGACTTTTGTTGTTACAGTTGGATAGTAGATAACAGGGTGTTGGATTGTAGATGACTAGGTGTTGGTTAGGCCAAAACCGTGTATTCGTTAGTAGGGGTAGATTTAACATTACATTTCCCGTTAGAGCCCATAGAGACCCATAGTGTTAAACCTATGGACGTTTTTAGCTTTACATTTCACGTTGAGGCCATAGATGTATCTGTTCTTCTCTCCAGCCTGTTTAATATGTAAAATGCATAACTTGGATTGTTATGTGTTGAGTAAGTTGGTGTGTTACGCTAATAATTGAACCTTTGGTACACGTGCTTTGCGTGATCATTCGCTTTAATCAGGTTTAGTGATTTTATCATCTCCATTTATTTTAGTAAGATTTAAAGTAGAATGATAGTAGGATATACCGGCCAGTAGAGCTTGTGGGCAGCATGTTCTTACCAATAAAAAAAATACTTAACATTTGTGCAGGAAAGAAACGATGTCGTTTTTGGGGCCAAGTCGTCGAGTTGGATCAACAATGTTATATTCCAAGATATGACAATGAACTTGAACAAGAATTGAATGACGACCAGAACAAGACAAAGAAACAGGACCATCGTGTGATTTTTTAAATTATTATTATTTTTTTTTTTACAATGAATGTTCTCAAGAGACTGAAATTCACATTTCTAACTTTTGTGTGGCTCATCGCGATTGCGACAAGTGCAAAAACCATTATCTCTTCACGGTCAAGATTGTAGATTTCCAGGAGAACGTGAAAAGCTAATTTTTTTTGGCTCTCGTACTCTTTCTGATTTTGTTGAGTGGAGTTTATATCCCATCGACACAGCAGCATTAGTGTGTAGGTAGTTTATCTGAACGCTCTTAAAAGACAGAGATTGAAGACGGAAAGTATTCTTCCGCGAACACGTTATAAGTCTTGTCATTCTACGACTTCTGTTATTATATACACCCCTCTCTACATAAGAGGGTACACTCATGCAGTTTTAATCTGTGAAGATGAAAGAGCCACAACATATGACTTCTGGTCAGATATTTACAAAGAGTCATTCGAAAATACACTTGCAACACGACTTCTGTAGAAACTCCCGACTACTCCTCTCAAGATAAAAGTAAAGATACTTGTTATGTCTGTCAAGAGAAAGGACATTGGAATCCAGATTGTCCACAACGTCAAATAAAAAGAACCTCTCAGAAAGGAGAAAAGATAGATAAACATAAAGATACATGTTATCATTGTCAAGAAAAAGGACATTGGTCTAGTCAAGAAAGCAAAAAAGGGACATTGGTCTAGTCAAGAAAGCAAAAAAGGGAAAAAGGAGGAAATTTCAGAAGAAGAAGAAGAAAGAGAAACAGAAGAAGAACCCATTCCAGCAAAGAAATATAAACCAAGACAAGCAGAAGAAACAGCCGAAGAACTTATTCCAGTGAAGAAATTAAAAAAAAAAAAAGAAGATAGTCAGTAAAAGAAGAGTGAAAAAATGGACTTTTGTGATGTGTTTTTGAAATTTCATTGTGATTCTTATTCACGAGAACATACCCCAAAAAGTAAGTGTCTCTATGTCTTGATTTGTGTTTTTTAAAGTACGGATAAGATATTCAAATCACACACACACACACACACACACACACACACACAATTTTATAATGTAGTGATTTGGTGTTTGTTTAATTTGGAAATCATTTGAATAGGATCTCTTTTACAAAATATCTGAAAAGTGCCTCTTAAGTGTGTGTGTGTGTTTATTTGTGTGTGTTCTTCTCTCCATTCTGTTGTCTGACACTTGCAGACAGTCATTCGAAAATATACTGCCAACAAGACGTCTGGAGGGATTTGAGTTTTGTTTCTTTAGGAAACCATATGAGTAGTATTTCTTTTCAACGGGCTGTTTGGGTTTTGAAAAAAATTATGGACTTGACAATATTAGCTGTAACTGCCTTACAAGTATATATAAACCCTCTATACCTATGTTTGTGTATGACATAATATCTTGCCGTAGTCAAAAATGCCGTAATCAAAATGATTACGTGAAAAACCCAAAACCCAAACTGAAAAAAAACAACATTATGGCTGGCTTGACAGTGGTTGTTTTTTATATTTCTACATCTGGAAAATATTATAGTTTACTATAATTTGAAGTCTAAAATCATTACATTTTACTAGAATTAAATATTTCATGGCAAGTCATTCTAAATAAAAATTGCCGTACTCTAAATCTCTCCTCTCTACCCATGTTTGTGTATGTCATAATGATATGACTTGTTGAACTCAAAATTAGTAAAAATCATTACGTAAAAAATGTAGAACCGATGTGTGTTGATGCTTTTCAACATCGTGGTTCTTCATAGTGTACATCTCACTCATCATATTAAATCTAGAGCCATGTTTTGCCGTTTTCAAAAACTTGATAACTAAATGTCTCAACCTCACAAGAAATCTTAACTTCATGCTGGCCAAATTCGTTAGTTTGACAATGTAGCAAAATAACTCTGGTCTCAGAAACAGTTCATATAGGTAATATTTTCACTCTGTGTCTTATTTTTAACACTGGGTGAGCGACGGTCAAGTCAGTGTAGTCTGGCAGAATTGTAACGTTTTTAATGTAAGACTTAAGAACCAAATCTGGCTCATGCCAAATTCTGCCTACATTTGACAATGTAGCAAAATAACACTTGTCGCAACAGCAACATTTTCACGCCGCGCTTTGAGTAAGTTAATAGGTCTGTCAGTTTACTAAATCTAGCTACGGTGGCATAGCGTAAATTCGTGACGAAAAGAAAAATAAAACAAACAACGGATAAATGAAAATTTGTCTGACTTAACACTCAATATTTTTTTTAAACACAACTTGCTGACAGCAGGTTGCAGACCATTAAATCTAGAGCTGGAAAATAGAATCAATACAGTATTGTAGCTGTATCTGCGCAGTTCAATAATGTGCGATTACTAAAATAGGATTCCAATAGTGTGTTGACAATATTGTCTATATTTTCTTCATCAATGCAGGTTTAGATTCCTGTTAGAATATGTTCTGACTCAAATGATGAATCCATGCCAGTGAAGAAATTAAACACACACACACACACACACACACACACACACACACACACACACACACACAAGAACTACAGTAAAAAAGAAGAAAAATGGACGTTTGTGATATGTTTTTGAAATTTCATTGTGATTCTTAATTCAGGACAATATACAAAAAAGCAAGTTTCTCTATGTCTTTATTTGTTTCTTAAGTATGGATAATATATTCAAACACACATACATACATTTAAAAACAGAAAATTCTACTCAATCATTAAAAATATTTGTGTTCTATGTTTATGTATGTCATAATGGCTTGGCGTAGTCAAAATATCTACTCGAAGCAAAAATGTAGAATCATATACAAACATTAAAATATAAATAGTATTTCTACATCATGACAAAATAATTCTTTATTATAATTTATAATTTAAAATAAATAGATTTTTACAAGTAATAAACATTGCATGGCAAGTAATTGTAAATAAAGTCTGCCGTAGTCAAAATCTCTAGTATTGTATACCCCTTGTTTGACATCCTGCCATGTGTGGTCAGTAGAGAAGTCGGTGATGGTCACTCCAAATGGCGTGTTAGATAGTAGGTGCAGTTTAACAATTACATTTGCCGTTAGAGGCCAGAGAACAATACCATGTTAAATTCCCGTTTGAGTCCAGAGTGCCATTCCTATGTTAAATTCCCGTTAGAGGCCAGAGTGCCATTTCTGAGGCTAGAATGCCATATTTGAGACAAAATAATATAGCCTCAATGCAATGTGATGTCTGAACAAGGAAGCTCTGAGACCTAGGCAAGGTGGTGAAAGAGCCTTTACGCTTTTCTCTGTTAAATATTCAAGGGGTATATACAGAAAGAGTGAATAAACTAAAAAGTAAAGAGCTAAATGAAATATTTTCTAAAAATGATGTGTATTTGTTACAGAAACTTAGACAAATAAATTATCTGATTTGTCTATAAAAAACATTTCATCATTTACTTTGCACAAAAATTAAGGAAAGAAAGTAGTAAAAGAAACTCTGGGGAAATAATTGAATACATTAGAGATAATTTTGTTAAGAACAATACCTTTGTTTGCAGGTATAAAGATAATATTTTTATGCGTTAAATTTGATGGTTCAATATTTTGGCAAAATTTTGATTTACGTGTTTGCCTTCGTTATATTGCACCAGATGGACCTAGTAGGAAATCTATGGTAGATACAAATAGTTTTTAAGTTCTCTTACAGTCTCAGGTGAGAATATAAAATGATTCGAATACAGATTTTAAATTTATCATAATTGGTGATTTTATTGCCCGAACGTGAACAATACCAGATTGTGTTATTGATGACAATTGTCAATATATGTATGCATTACCCAACGAGTATATTGTTGATGATTATAATACAAGTGGTAAATCAGATTATAACAAACTGGTATTAAATTGACGAACTGAAAATATTAGAATCTGAAAAAGCAAAATTTAATGATGCAAAGTTGTTACTGAAAAATATTAAAAGATGCCACGAATCCTAAACCCTCAAATTATTACAATGGGTTCTTTTGAAAAATACGTTAAAGCTGTAAACAATTCTAATGATCGCTTTTTTATACTTAATGAAGATGTTTTTCACTTTAATTAATGATATGTAAAAGGAGAGTTTAATATCATGTTTAACGAACTAAATTAAGATATTTCCCTTCAAGAGGTAGAAAAGGATACACATCAAATAAAAGTAGGCCGCAGTGCTGGTCCAGATATGATTATCAACGAGTTTCTTTACCATAGTAAAAATATAATTTTAAATACATTCTGTAATTTATTTAATGCTGTATTTAAAAGTGGTCACTTTCCAGAAATGTGATTCGAATGTCTAGTTATACTGTTGCATAAAAATGGAAATTTAGATGATGTTAATAACTATAGCGGTCTAACACTTCTGAGTTGCATAGGTGAATTATTCACACGTATACTTAATAATAGACTTAATGACTGGCCATAAAACTATGATGTTTTTATTGAAACACAAGCAGGATTTAGAAAACACATGAGTACAGTTGTCAATACTTTTATTTTACATGGGCTTATCTCGCATATTATTATTAATCAAGGTAACAATATTATTTTGTGGGTTTATAATTTCACCAAAGCATGTGTTTACATAGTAAGGGATTAATATATATAAAGCATGGTTTAAGGGGAACTATTCAAGAATCAAATCGATGTACAGCAATATAAAGTCAAGAGTTAAATATGATAATATGTTAAGTGATAATTTATCTTGTATTCTTGGTGTCCGGCAAGGTGAATGTTTATCACCATTTCTTTTTTCAATATTTGTAAAATGATTTAAAGAAAGAGTTTGCCATGCATGGTATTGAAAGTATAGATATTAGCATGTTACAACTTTTTATTCTTTATACGCAGATGACGTTACCATCTTTTTAGGTTCGCCCGAAGACATTCAGGTCGGGCTAAATTATTTGAAAGATTATTGTTCTAAGTGGAAACTTGGTTAACACCTCAAAACAAAGGTTATTATTTTTTAGAAAAGGTGATAATTTACCTAGAAATATGTAATTCACTTACTGTAATGGAAAATTAGAAATTGTAAATAAGTTTACATATCTTCAACTTGTTATGACGTCTCGTGGTTCCTTTACCAAAGCTCAGACAACATTGAAAGGGTAAGCAAAGAAGCGACATTTTTACTTGAAAAATACCTTTATAAATTTACATCCTTAAAAACAAGCCATGTCATGAACCTTTTTGACAGACTGATACAGCCTATCGTTAATTATTGTTACCAAGTCTGGGGCATTATTCCTCCTAAATGCATTAAAATAGTGCACTTACATTTTTGCAAAATGATATTAAGAGTGAAGAAGACATCAAAAATGATTTTATTTACGGGGAGTTAGGGCGTACGAGAATGGTAGTAAATAGATTTTATTACATTGTGAAGTATTGGTTTAAAATATTAGACGCAAAGGAGGACAAATATGTAATATATATATATATATATATATATATATATATATATATATATATATATATATATATATATATATATACCACATGATGTTGAACGATTTAGAAGCTCTACCCAATAAAGTAAATTGGGCATATTTAGTTAAAGATTTATTGTCAAGATTAGGGTTCAATGAAGTTTGGGTTAATCAAGGGGTCGGTAAGACTTGGCTATTTTTAATTTTGTTTCAAATTAAGGTTATCGGACAATTTTATTCAAATATGGATGGATAGTCTTATGAACAGTAATCGAGCATTATTTTTTTATATGTAAATATTGCAAATTACGGATCAATACTTTACCTTGACAGCATCTATTCTCTGAAATCTAGAAATGCAATTGCTAAATTTAGAGTATCCTCTCACAGACTCGAAGCTGAAGGTGGTAGATGGGCGAGACCTAAAAAACCAATTTATGATAGATTTTGTTATATTTGTAACTTCCGTGAAGATGAATATCATTTCATACTTGAATGCTTATTGTATAAAGATCTAAGAACCAAACGTATAGAGAAATATTACAGAAAAGACCAAATATGTTTAAGTATGTAGAAATTATGAATACCCAGGATACTAGAATTTGAATAATTTGGCCACTTACATTCATAAAGCTTTTAATCACGGAAATAGCGTCGTAATCCAGATATCTTGTAAATATTTTGACTTACCATTGCTTAAACATGAATTCAAATTACATAACTTCTGATTTTATCTTCATATTATTACCCTTAATAATGTAGATAACTCTTTCTCCCTACTGATATATTTTGTGAATTAACCTGCTTATTTCATTGGCATTGATCTGCATCTGTATGCATATTAAATTTCATTTCTTAATATGTTTTCTTTGTACATTGTACACTATAGATGATACCTTGTTGTTTATTGAAGTATCCGCCATTCAATTCAATTAATTGAAAAACTTGATTTAACATACGATTTCCAATCTTGAGTCGAGAGTGGGATATATTGTTCATCCTATGGACACATTTTTAACATACGATTTTCCATTTTGACCTTATAAAACCACAAAAATGGTGGCCTAATGTTAATTTTCCCTTGTCGCCATAATGCCGCAAAAAATGGCGATCTAATCTAATGTTAAACGCTATAATCAGCAGACCCTTTTTAACATAGGATTCCCGTTTGACGCCAAATGGACACACTATACTACTTTTGTTTGTGTTGTTTGCTGTGAAATACTTCCACATTATATCCTTTAGTGTCCAATTAAATCTTTGGACAACGACAGCTTTGCCTTCATTATAAATGTGATACACCTCAATATTGGTTAGATCAGTTCCAATTTTATTATGAATTTGTATACTCCAGGAGTATTTACAAAATGTCTCAATAACATTTAGCAAATATTTATATCCTTTATTCCAATTAATTTTTTTTCTTCATATCAGCTAAATGGGCTGACAATATATAATATATTTTATCTGTTAGTACACGGCGTTGAGTACATTTTCATATGACTAGTTTATGCTACTCATCAGCTAGTTGTGTTTTGGCTCACTCAACGCCTTTTCCCGTTTTTTTTTTTTTTTTTTTTTTTTTTCGTCCTAACCCAAACTTATGTTTAGCGCTAATAATAGACCTGACAGCGAATTGTTTCAATGCATTTTGGCTCCATGTTATACTCCCATGCATATGTAACTCATCCAACACTTTTTTATCACATTGATCTTTGTTGGTAGGATTTTCATCATAACTGCAGTCATGGCGCATACATATGCCATCAAGCTGATTAACTGGCGGTCCATTTTCTAACGGATTTCCAGGGACACAGGCAGCGTCAGTCCGCCCTTTGGCAACAATGCCATGATTGCCTTGTGTATGTCATCTTTGCTGTCTTTATCTCTGATGGAAGAAATCTTGTTTTTCTAGCATTACAAATTGCATAGTAACTTTTCATGATATTCCTTCATTATGTTTTATCGGTTTCTTTTCTGCATCTCAAACAATACTATTTCATATCTATAATTATATTACATAGTTTTTCGCAAACATTTTTGTTTTCATTATTCCACGTATTGTGCATACTCCTTTCATATTATTCCTACCATTTTTAGTTTATGCGATAACTTCATTATTTGTATCAGTTTCTTTTCTACATCTTAGGCAATATGATTTTATACATTTATATGATTATATTACATAATATCTTGCATATTGTTGTGTCAATTGTTTATTAAAAATTGCGTCCCAAAACTTAAGTAATATATTAATTTGTTGCTCATTTTAAAAACGATGCATTGTGTAATACACAATAATATTCACACATAACTGAATCAATATGTTGTATATGCGTTCTGGCCGGCGACCAATTGTCGCCACTTTTTCCGGAGTCGTCTGAGTTTACCCTGAAATTACACAGGCACTTGCAAAGACAAAATGACACACAAAAATATATCCTTTCTCGATGTTTTTGATTCCAACAAAAACAACTGAGCTCGTTACGGGGGAGCATTCATTACTTGAAAGATTTTGTTAAATGTTCGATCGTCACTGTACCAATTGTCGCCACCTCCGAAATTTAAAAAACAAAATTTCGGATTTGTAAAACTTGATTAATTCGGATAAATATTAGTTCATAAAAAACATATTCTCCTGTTATGATTATTGATTTCTTTTAAGGTATCTGAAGCTAAAATCTACATGTTCAGTGATTTTCTTCACACAAAATATATACGGCAATGTTTGTACTCAAACACCACTTTGTAGACAACATAGTTGCACTTTATGAGCATCACAAGTAACGGAGAGACAGATTGGTAAAGCATATATATTTAATTCACAGGTCATAAATAATATTTTAATGACATTAATTTAAAAAACAAACAAAAAATTGAACAATTTGTTGCATATTGGAGAGAAGATAATGAAGAACAAGTACCTGCTACAGATATGATGTAATCTACGGATAACTGCTACACGTGTTTCAAGAAATATTTAATTTATAAAATGTAGTCAAACATTCGTAAATACTTTGTATTAAAAGAACAATTAATTCTTTATGATTCCTGCTTTCCAGTCACATGAACAAAACCAAGGAAAATACAATTCACAAGTTAACAAGTCTTTTAATTCAGAGTACTGAATTTGACAAAATCTAAAGTATACGGATTATTCTTGGCAAGCAAAGCACAGAAATGTAAAACCATCATCATCAGCTATTTCTGGAATGATGTATGGGCAATATTGATGGAAGCAGTCTTCACACACATCACATTGAATCCAGCTTACATTGGTGTTTGCATCTTCACTGGTATTTGAATCTTTGGATTGTGGGTCTGAACATCCACAACTACCAAAATTATATTTCCAGTGATCTATGTCTGTTGCTTTGCTGTGTTCTTTAGCAGCTTTTCATATGGAAAGGCCATAACATTTTACAAGCTGAAATTGCAGCTAAGAGATCCTCTTTCGTGTAATTTTTGGGCATACTTTAAAGAAAATAAAAGGTTCGAAATAGTGGCAGTTACAGAATGAATTACAAATTTTTTAAGTATGTCTATTGTATGAAATCAGAGATTAAATTTATTGGGTATCTGTTTTTCCTTACATTTGAAAATAAAGTTTAAACCATACACAATTTTGTGTAAATACTTGTATTTACCGTCTGTCTGTTTCTCTCTCTCTCTCTCTTACACACACATACGCACGTACAAACACATATACACACAGTCATGTTATACAATTTAACAGGCCACGAAGAACTCCATTTCTTGAGACAATAATTCAAAACATCCATATTTTTCTATGATGTCATTTTGAAGACTTAAACAATTCCACAGTACAAAATTATTATTATTATGAAACCTGAAGTCAAAATACAAATATTGCATTGCATAATTTGAGAAGAATTTAATCTTTGCAAATGCTATGAATAACAGAACCCGAAGTGTAGCATGCATGAAGTACAGTATTGTATGTTTGCAATGATTAGTAACAGGACATGCAGAGGTTACTGCCCTTTGGGTAATTATTATTTTAGAAAATACCCAATGCTCCCCATATCATGACCTTGACATTGTTTGGCGTTTGTAATGGAGACGCTTCACTAGAGCAGTATGGAATAAATACATTACAGTGTATGCACTCATAATACAATTACTTCCTACCTCGTTTTCTCTAATACCAGACCCAGTTGTGGCTTTCTGTGTTGCCCCACTGATAGCACCACTAGCAGCGGCTAATCCTAATGTAGAAATAATCTTCCCAAATGTAGGCAATATCTTTGTTATAAGGGATTTTATAATGGTAAAATAGCTCTTATAAAACCTCCTCGTTTCGTTAGCTGTTTTTTATTTTAGATTGTATCCAAAATCATGCTGCCTTCTTTTTGGTGCAAGGAACTTAGAAAATTGCTGTTTATTCATAAATAACTCATCTGAACTACCATAAAACTGAGTTGGTTAAATATTATTTCTATTGGCTTATTTTTGGCAGAAGCTCTGACAATAGCATTTTTATGTCGTGTTGGATTTAAATCTGTAACTGATATGATTTTATATAATATCATTATATAATAATATTCACCGTACCATTAATTGCATCCAATGTTATATGTCTATCGCTCAGCACAACACAATATGCGTAATATGCTCCAATCAACCCCACAACATTGAAAGCTTCCCCCGAGTTGCCATATAATTTAAATATCAGATGGAGAATGTATTAACTGTTTACTATGATGAGATACATCGAAATGAAAAACTATATATTACTATTGGAAATCAGCTATTGAAATAGAAGCTGGAGTCCCAGTTTCATTATATGTATTTACTGCATCCAGCAACATCATGTATGCACGACTATTGTTTAAGTTTGTTGGTGTCAAAATAATATATGAAGGCTCTGTCAGGATACTAAACTGAATCGATACGTACAAATATTTGTCTAACACCGGCATTATAAAAAATCATGTTTTTTTTTTAATTGTGTGCCATGCCAGACCACGAGCTTGGAATACAACAAAAAAATGTCTTGGTAATTGCTTGGATGCATTCCTTGTTACCCTCATGTATTTGATAAAACACAAACATTATATTGTTGTCTGTATACATTACTTTTTTGAAAATATAATTTCTTGTTAAACCCAGAAGCTAAGTTACTTTCTAAATCCATCGAAATGTTCAATGATTGCTATACTTTGGGCATCCACAAGGATATGTGATAAATCCTAAAGCGACCATCTGCGGGCGCAGCATTATCCTTCATTAAACAGTTATTTCTCTCCTCATTCCAATATCAATGAAAGTTTAACACCTCTCGTTATAGCGTCCGTATCTCTACAATAACCCAATATTGAAGCTAATGGGTGCATCATTGTTATTATTTTGTTTCCAGTTGTTATTGAACGCCGTTTGGCAAACCCTGAATTATAACCTGCGGCTCTTATGCCAACATCAAATGCGTTTTTTTTATTTTGCCAATATCTTATGCCGGCATCAAATGCATTTCTTAAATTTACACCTGTTACATCTGCACCATCTGCAGCTGTCGAGCAGGTATAAATGCTTCATCTGCCTTAAATTCTACTCTACTATTCCTGTATCTTTGTTTTGGTTTGGCTCCAAAAGCTTCAGCTTGTTCTCTTTCCACTCTTTCATACGCTTGTGCCCTTCGTTGTTCTCTGTCCACTCTTTCATAAGCTTGTGCCCTTCGTTGTTCTCTTTCTTGAATTGTTTTTGGCACCTTTTGTTGCTTCTATTTTTTTTTCTTTGGTTAATATTTGGTAAGGCTGTATACTTGAATTTATTTCTTCTAATATCATATTTTTATATTTTGTCAATGCTTCATTTTGTTTAACATTTTAGGATAGACTGTTTCCTTGCTGCTTTACTGCGCTCATTCTATAGTTCATTAATAGATTTAGCACTAAACTTTGAGGTTGCTAAATTATTTAAAGCTATAATTTCTTTTTGTTCAGGTGTAACGAAAGGGGGGGGTATACTTCTATCAGTGTTTGCGTTGCTTCTTCTGTAGGAGTTGCAACTTCCAGTGGCAGCAACAAAGTGGATGAATTGCTTTTTTTTTCTAAATTTGATTAATAATTTTCTTCCTGTTTCTAAGCCTTTTTTCAAATATTTCTTTACGTTTTTGCATACTAGTAACTTTTTGAAAGCTCACAGTCTATAGTAATATATTATATAAGATTTTTCACAACATAATGTATAATAAAATATTAATAATGTCACCCACCATTATAAAAATGGTCGAAACCAGTGTACGCTGATTCATTGTATATATTGATAAAACATTGTTTGTCAGCATCACCAGAACAATGATCATCTGAAATTTGGCGTATGTCTTTATTATCCAATCCATTAAAAAGTACAAAACATTTCGTGTTTTGTTTTGAATGCATTTTGGCACATAATAATAAGACGGAGTTAAAAATATATGCAAGTGCAATTTTTATTACGACTCAAACTGAAGTATTACATTGTCAATTTGTATATCACACGATTATTTTATTTGTATAGTTCGCCAATTCTTCTATAGGAATAATGTCTTCAGGTGCCAGCATAGTGAGGACTTTTTGGTCTTTTTTTCATGTATTGTATCAAATAGTTCTTCTAACATGGTATATTTTTATTGGGTAATATGGATAGTATATGAAGTAATTTTATCATAGTCAAGATATTGTAGTAATAGGTTTATTAATAAATTTGTTTTTTCTTGCCCAGTACATCCAACGATAAGGTAATATCATTCAGGTAAATGGAAAAGGAAATGATGTTCGATATTTTTAGCCTGCTCAACATCAAAATTAATTATTTCCAATATAATACTTAGTTATATAAAACTAAGTCTGATTTCTCTCATAGCCATTGAGCTTGTAAATGTTAAATATTTTTCGAAGGGCTCTACATAGTTTTGACACGTTTGGAATTTGTTTTCTTCAAGCACATAGTTTATGGTTTATTTTACATCACTATCAAAACTGGACTTTACATGCATCAATAATCCCTTGATTAAATTTTTATTTGATATCATGCAATTTCAATGCACTATTTATCGATATTGCTATCACAGGGATAACACTCAATATTACCACAAAAATCGGAATTGGTATAACTGTTATAGATGCTGTACCATCCACCAATGTTATTATCAGCGTAGTATATATATATATATATATATATATATATATATATATATATATATATATATATATATATATATATATAATGTGTAGTTTTTCCTATATGCAGAACACAATCGCGTTAAATAATCGTGTAATTCTGTAATGTTACTTGTTGTATTAATTAATATTTTTTATGTTATCATGTTAGATTGAAACCGAATATTGATATAAAAGCGTCAAAGTAAAATTTAGCATTATTCCAAAATTTAATTATTGCTGGGTTTTTTTCTTCTCTCTCTCTCTCTCTCTCTCTCTCTCTCTCTCTCTCTCAAAACTAATTGTCTATTGTTACGACTAGGGGTAATGTAACAAAAGAAAAGACTCAAACAAGCTTTCAAGATTTAAAATACAAATCTTTAATTTCCTAAAATATTAAAATATTTCAACAAACAATTAAAATGAAAGAATTCAAAATAACTTACAGTATATAATGTCCTTAAAAGTCCTAAATTGTTTTAAAGTTCACTGTTCCGGAAGTTAATCCAAATATTCCGAATGTATGTTCCGAATGAAGTAGCCTTCACTGTGCTAATATGTTGATAAGATTAAGTTATATCCAAATAATCCTTGCTAATATGGAATCTTACAAGTTCTAGAAATGTTTCCGATAATTCCACGGAGTTGTATAATAATTAAGTTGAAGACACAGTACTAATCCAAAATGCACTGTATTAATATAAATAAATCTCCAAAGAATATCCCACACACAAAATGAACCAAATTCGTTATGACCTCTCTATTCAATGTAACTATGAAGAATCCTTAAACACAGGATTTTTTCCTATAAAATAGTCTCCCAATGCGCATAAACAAAATAAAATCCATTGCGTCTTTAATAAAGAACAGGACATTTCGAAACATTGCAACCCTCTCCGAACCAATCAGAAATTAGGTTATGCATGACATTTCTAAAGTGCTAGAGTACCACTGTTTTACACAGTAAATATTGTATTGATTCATAGAATCTAGGTCAGAAGTTCACCCTCTTCCCGCGCTTTAAAACCACGTGATATGACTAAGGTTTCGAAATAGTGATCGAGCCTACCGTATGTATAACAAGATGACAGCTGTTTAGACTAAGAACAGAGATCATAAACTAATAAACTATACCATTATTAAAAGAAAAATGATATATAATTCCGTAACACTATATATTATTTATTGAAGAGGATTCCGACAACACTTTCCATACTTTTGTATCATAGTCTTTCACAATAATGAATCCCGCTTTATCATCGCTATAATCACAACCAAATATCCATGAAATATCAGACAGGGTGTATATTTCTGGTTTTCTTAATACGAACGAACTTTATTGTGCATGAAGCCGGGTAATCATTTAATCGTAGAATATGATAGAATAACTCAGGTCTAGTTTTTCTATTAAATGTACTGTTGACATTTGTATTTCAATATTTCCGCTTTTTGTGCAAGACTTTGTTGCTCCTTCTTGTTTCGCAACACTTATGGTTTTCACCAAATTATATTTTGAGACTTTTTGAGAATATAAAACGATGTTAATGTTTTATTTTATCTTTAAATTTTATTTTTGTATCATTAGGATCTCAGCTGTTTCCACCATCTATATATGCGCCATCATCAATTGATGATATGCCATGCAATACTATTGAATAACCTTTATTAAATTTAATCTTAATTCTGGCAATTGAATTTATACATAATCACTGTTTTTCTGTAAAAGTACCTCATATGATGTTGATCCAGGGATCATTTCATAGTGGGTTTTAGAATCAAGATCTGATTTTCGACATTATAAATATATTCTCAATTCAGAAAATACGCTCCTCCCCGGGCGAGCAGGAACTATTGCGTTTGTAGTCGAGTTGTCCTCTCCACCAATGTTGAATAATATATCGCAAAGCATCGCTTCCTTCAAACACTGAAAGTGTAATTTTGGTACCTATTCGAGATTGGGCTGTGTGTATATTAAAATATGTATTATCATTAACTTTTACAAAATCTATATAACTTTCTACACTTTTTATTTCACCATCTATTTTATCATCAACATTTTTTTTTTCAAATCAACATCATCAATGCTTTTATAGCTTGTTTTAATTTTATTTTTACTCATATTCCATGTGCCACTCAGTGGTGTCAACATTATCCACAAATGATTTGGTGGATGCATCTTCATCGGCTGTTGAATGAATTAGATTTGTTATCTTTTTTATCCATATTTACATTGGAGAAAAAAAAATTGTTGCAGCACTATCCGAACTCCCAAATGGAACTATCTGATCACCATTTGTTCTTGTCACCAATTCTTCAGAAGATGGAATAGTAATAGGGTGTTGTTTTTTTCATCATCATAACTAACAACATTTACATCATTATCAGGCTTAACTGTAATATTTTCCCAGCTCCAATAGCTGAGCAAGCAATATGTATAACTGGGGCCTTGTCCATAGAAATGTCTGATATGCCTTTCATTGTATCACCACTTTTTAACATATAAATATCATCAAATTTCTGAAATTGTTCATGAAGTCTTCGGATCTGGTTATCAATGAAATTTGTTATAAGATTTTTGACACTATTATCTATGTACTGTTTTATTTACTTCATCATTTGCACTAACAGGTGAAACTAATTTGACAATCTTATTATTGTTCATATTCAGATTTTGCAACATTTCCGTAGAACCAGGTTGTAGACTTCACGGTGAAGGCATTCGTCCAGTTCATTTTTAATATTTATAACTTCATATTTATTTTGTAGTATCCAGTTGTACATCAATAGTTTTATTTGTTAGTGTTCCAAAAATTGTATAACTCATTTATATTATATAAGTATATAATATATATAGAAGAAATATTGAATATACACAAAATAAAATTAAAAAAAGAACGCCCCCCCCCCCCAAAAAAAAGGAAACATTCTTAAGGTAATTATAAAGCTATATAATGATCCAAATAAGGATCACACCATAAAATTAAATGTAGCAATAAACAAGAGAAGTTAATGATAAAATGTTTTGCTATCTTATTCTGAAATTATAAAATGAGAACATAACAGTGTAATTGAAATTGAATATGACAATATCAAATTGCAAAAGCATGCAGCATGTTGCATGTAAAGAGAGACAAATAAAACGTATGTTTTACTATCAGGATTATGAAGTTTAGGTTGTATTTTCCCCTTTTTGTTGTGAAAGATCTTATAGTTGAATTTTTATGTTATACCATAAGGAATCTTTTTAAAATTTGTTTTGTTTTAATTGAGATATATTAATATTGATGTTATAAAGTTTTCGGGTTTTTAACAACATATAATCAAATTCTACTGTTATATTTTTATCTTGTAAATTCTTTTAAAGTAAACCAACTGCATTATAAACACTTTTTTTGTATTTTCTCTTGTGTAGTTTAAAGTGATGCGATTTTTAATGTCATATTTTCATGTAATACATTTTTTATATGATATTTCTTAATATATTTTGATTTTGATATAATTTTATATTTATTTTAAGGATAAATAACATATTCATTTAAAATTTTATATCCATGATGACTAGCACAGTTTAAATAAAAAATATCCGCCATCAGTTATTTAATATATTTTTTTTTATCGCAACAGGAATCAATATCTTTATCATCAAATGATTCCTCATTGTTTCTTTCAGTTTTAAACTTCTCTCAATCAGTATAAAAATTAAGCCAAGATAATATTTCTTCATTTGACAAAGGACCATATTCTATGTGAATTTTGTTTATATCCTTCATTATAGACCCTATATACTCGCGTATAATGCGATACCAACGGCAAACTGCATAGACCCAGATCTGCCGGCAAATATGTGTCTATGCAGTTTGTAAGGACTAATCAGTAGAAATCAGTAGAACAAACAACATAGACCCTGATCTGCCGGTGCTTTATACGTGAGTATATACGATATATATATATATATATATATATATATATATATATATATATATATATATATATATATATATATATATATATATATCCTTAAACCCTTTTTCTAATGATTCATTGTCATGTGAATTAAGACAAGACAGTGAATAAAACAATATTTTAGAAAATACTTAAGTCGGCAAACTCTTGAACTCACTAAATTAGTCAGCTAAGCAATCTTCGATTGTTACAATTAATTATCTTAACTCTCACCCATGGTATCTGTTGTTTTTTTTTAAATTTATCATTAATAAAATACTTCAGTTTCTTGTAAATTGATTAAGTTGTCTATGTATTGTGGTATTTCTTTTAAAGTTTTGGCTATGACACTTAATTTCTGTAAATTAATTAGCTGGCCTATAACCGGCGGAATTGTTTCTAACTTATTCCAAACTAGTTTAAGTTCTTTGGCTGGTGATATTGTTTCTATTTTATTATTACTTAGTTCAAATATTTGTAAGTTTATTAAGTTGCCTACTGTTGGATGTATTCTTTCTATTTTATTATGATTTAGGTAACGTTTCTGTAAATTAGTTTATATTGATATTTCTGGCGGAATTTCACGTATTTTGTTTTTTAATTTTGTTTTTGAGTTTCAAATCTAGTTCAGTTAGATTATATATTCACATTTATTTTAATGTGTAAATTTTTGTATTATTTTTTCTCCATATTATATATATATATATATATATATATATATATATATATATATATATATATATATATATATATATATATATATATATATATATCATTTGCCGACGATTTTTGTCATTTTGTCGACCATTTTTGGGCATTATAGTGATCATTTTTATATCATTTTATACTATTGTGGCGACCATTTTCAGCCTTTTTCGACCAAAAACTGACTTAAAGAAATATTAAGTATATAATATATAGAATTAGAAAATAAGAAAATCTAACCCCAACAAGCAAAACTATTTTCTATTAGTGCTGTCATATTTCGTCGTATAGAGTATTACAAATATACAAGTTGAGCAAAAGCAGGTTAATTAAAGATGGAAATGGATATTATTATCATTCATATATGGCTCGCTTCTGTACAGTAGAAAGTACTGATATATAGATATATAGGGAAGAGAACATATGATTATGACAAAAACCGGTTCGACTGAAAATAGAGATTCTAAGTACATCTGACTAAACTAGCGAGTTATATGAATACTATGAGCCTGAAATAAATGATACAATTATTTTAACAATGTCATATTCCCAGAAAAAAATTATAATAAAGATATATTAAGTGATGATCTATTTTTATCGAGAATGGAAAAAGGTGTGTATAGTAAATATCTCGCGTTTGACATCAAGAAAAACCTAATACCAGACCAAATATCCATTATTTGTTATCTTATTCGTGTAGAAATACAGACCATCATTGGAGAAAGCTAAAGTAGATGGTCATTATACTTAATTTGAGTTAACACCAGAAAAATTATGTGAGATATGTGAAATTGGATATAACAAAGAAAATATTGGTCTATCTATTTATAAAAATCTTAAATTCTTCAAAAGGTCTTCACTAGGATTATGTGTTTATAGTCAATTCCAAAGAATTTTCAAGTACATGCCAGAAAAACAAAATAAAATTATCAGTCCTTTGAGTTTATATGGTGGGGGGGGGGGGAGAGAGGGAGATGGAGATGGAGGTTGGCAACTAACACAAAAACTGTTCTCTGTGGCAAAATAGGTGCGCCACTAAAGAACAATGCACCCGGGCGCCTCAGTAGGGGCGCCACTAAAGTATATTGCGGCCAGGGGTCTCGAACTCTGGCGCCGCCACTGAATGGATAGAAGTTGAAAAATATATTGATATAGATGATAAATATAGAAAGTATATGAAAATGTGGAAAGTGACATATTACATGCGCTTTTGTGTCAGTTAAGACCAATAAGATCTTTTGCGATTCCAAAATAGAACAATACAAAAACGACTAAAAATAGAGTTAGTAATTGTTAGAGAACACACTTTTAGAAACGAAAAAAATAAAAAAAATAATAAAAAATCTGAAATTAATACCACTCCTAAAAACCTTAACACATTTCAAAAGGAAAGGATGTAGGAAAAACATAATGTGCTACTCATTCTTGTTTTTTAATGAAACATTATTTATTAGTCCTTATAATAAGTTATGCCTGCAACATTTTAAAGACGGGCATAAATCAATTACGTTGAACATGTTGCTTGGTATTGGAATAACCGATAATCAGACTTTTAAATTGATAAATTGTGACAATCAACATTAAGCCAAAAATGGTGCGAAATAAACAGGTTATTACAAGGACTTAGAAATCGTGTGTAAACAATATTACAAAGCAAAAGGCATACGATTATATATAATTATCATTACATAATAAAATCAATCAGAGATCGTAATGGAACAAGTAGAAAACACTGAGATTAAGCAAAACTTAGATATATTAAACCATATTAAACTACCGTATATACTCGCGTATAATGCAATACCAACTGCAAACTGCATAGACCCTGATCTGCCGTCGCATAATGCGCCGGCCGATCTGGGTCTTTGCAGTTTGTAAGGACTAATCAGTAGTTCTTCTGAACTTGTTTCTTATCCGTTTGCAAAAACATATTATATGTACTGCTGTAAAGTATGTTTAAATTTATAACCACTGGTAAATACCAATTTGTGGGTTTTTTTTTTTTTTTGCATTCGACAGAAAATGTAGCACAAATGTCACCTAACAGAAGACAGTACGTATTGTTTCATATATGACCGATACGCGCTATGCTGCATTCGACCGAGTCTTTCTTGGTCGAATGCTGCATATAGTGTAGCGTCATCTGTCGAATGCGAAACAACGAGTACCGTCTTCGGTCGAATGCCAAAATCGCAAATTGGTATTTACCTATGTACACCCACGCCTTAGAAAATATGCACGCTGTGAAAGAAGTAGATTTTCAGAATCGCTCCAATTCTGTAAGCATGTCACTGACTTGTCATAATGCTCATGCATAGAGGTTTTTACATGAATACTCAATTTCATATGAAATTTATGAAACGAGTAGAATAATGTCTATCTTTAAAAAGCCTTGGTCCTGAAAAGATTGAAATTAATTCGGCGAGTTTCATAAATTTCATATGAAATTGAGGAAAAATATCAGATTCTTTATATCACATGATGAAAATACTGATTTTTTTTAAAAATATCTTTTTTTACATTCAAGAAACCGCATAATACAGTAGTGAAATAATTTTGAAATATATTCGGATGACTCGGTCATTGCATCTTTGCCTAAAATGGCGCCATGAAGTGTTATTTATACGTGTTACATATAGAAACATTATGGGTATTGTACGTGTTACATATAGAAACAGTATGGGTATTATACGTGTTACATATAGAAACATTATGGGTATTATACGTGTTACATATAGAAACATTATGGGTATTATACGTGTTATATATAGAAACATTATGGGTATTATACGTGTTACATATAGAAACATTATGGGTATTATACGTGTTACATACAGAAACATTATGGGTATTATACGTGTTATATATAGAAACATTATGGGTATTGTACGTGTTATATATAGAAACATTATGGGTATTATACGTGTTACGTAGAGAAATATAATGGGTATATTAATGTCAATAGAAAAGTAAGTAGCTTGTCATAAAAATTTATACAGAAAAGTTGCCCTCCAAAAGCTCCTTCACACAGTGATTTTTCTCGCATGTCATTGATGACAGTTTAAGAGCTTTAATATAAGGAAATATAATACAATATTTGTTATTTCCAGCAGAATCAAGCAATATATTTTAACGTTTCAATATAAAATGCGGCACCTCCACCACACACCCACCCCAATTTTTGCAATATACATTTTTTGAGAAGTTAAGACTAACTAAATTAACATCGAGAACTTTTACTCTTTTTGCAAAGTAAATTGGGGACAAATCTTAGAAACTGAATTGTTTACGCCATTATATTGCCATTAAACAGTCCTGCGTCACAATTTCCCAAAATGGCCCCGCTGTTACTTTCCCTATTTGTTTGAAGAAAAAAATCAAGTTTATATTTAACAAATCTAATAGAAAGGAATTTTTGGAGAGCAATATATTTCACCTTATTATATATTTATATATGCACCATCGCTTGTACGTATGCATGTAGGTATGAATGTTGTAGGTATGTAGGTATGTGTGTATATATAATATATATATATATATATATATATATATATATATATATATGTGTGTGTGTGTGTGTGTGTGTGTGTGTGTGTGTGTGTGTTTGTGTGTATGTATGTGTGTGTGTATGTGTGCGTAGGAATGTATATATGTATGCATGTATAGGGGTTATTGTCGCATCAGCTCAATCTTTGCTATATAGTGCCGAGCAAAAGCAAGGTGGCAAAAATGGTAAATCCAAAAACCTTGTCAAAATGCCTAGGAAGACAAACCCCTCCAACCAAAAGTAAATATGAACTATGAGACAATAGATACATTGTGAATACGTTGCAAAATCCCATCCTAAAGGTATACTCAACAAAGATAAAGGTAAAAATCCTTAAAATACAATTAAGTCAACATTTATATATATATATATATATATATATATATATATATATATATATATATATATATATATATATATATATAAACTGCACTCTTTTCAAAAGTCCATGACCTCTGTTGGAACGTCAAAAAGGGACGCATACCACTGCAAACAGCTTGCCTCAGTTAATCGCCTGTTACGACATTCAGGATAGTGCAATCGGGCTATTCTACATCCCCAAGACCGCACTGGGGAAGCAGCTCGTATGGACGATGACAACAACAATCTCGGAAACTATATGCTACGCAAATGTATCCAACGGACGATAGGGAACCATTAATACGATCAAAAGTGATTATTGTCTTTTATTATGTATAGTATACAAAACCTCTCGCATCGTCCACAGAGGAAATTACTCTGCGGGTAACTTAGTTATATTATACAGTGTCATGTCTTCCAAACCTACTGAGGAAACTGGGGGGACATAAAATTAATATCCGTATTTGCTGAGCCTTCTAAATAAAGCATGCATAATTCAGACGGAGGATGTCCATATTTGCGTGAATAATCAACGTGAAAGTAATAAAGAAAGGAGATGAAGTTATCATCAACCCTAAGCTATTTCTGGAAGGAATCGGCGACTATATGATTCTGCATGTTCGTGCGTACGTTCGTCCGTGCGTGAATCATTCTCTGAAGGTTGGAGATAGGGCTATGAGGCAAAGAAGCGAAAAGGTAAAGGCCATATGTATTTTGTATGTCTTCGGCGTATAATTGATATTATACCAGAATACCAGCAGCATATATCATGTGAATATATTGGACCAGTATGCGTAGTGTCTCCATAAAACACTACCACTACAAAGTATAGCATAATACCATAAAGAAAAGAAAGTGATTTATGACCAGTTGGAGATAAATATATGTTGTTTTAATGGTTGCTTTATCGAGAAAAAACTAATATGTGAGCATGACCAGGTCTTGAATTAAAAAAACATTTAGTACTACTTTGATAATTTGCAAGAATCTATGTGATAAACAATCTCTGCAGCTCAGAAAATACTGATAGCGTTTGCAAGAAATTTACACTTCTGGCATTTTCGTTTGTTTAAAATATTCCTGCAAATTTTGAATGCTTTATCTGATTCACTTTCGAGTAAAATTGTTACGCTTTTGGTTGAAATGCTTACGAATTTCCAATTTCATGAATGTAGTGTTTAAACTTAAGTCTAAAGATATCTGATCTGTCAGTTTTAAGTCAGACATAAATTTTCGATTGCTGGATTTAAAACTTAAATTTAAGTCCAGACTCAAACTTAAATTTAAGTCCAGACTCAAGTTTCAAGTCAGACATAAATAAATTTTCGATTGCTGGAT
Source organism: Margaritifera margaritifera (assembly GCA_029931535.1). Classification (NCBI taxonomy): domain Eukaryota; kingdom Metazoa; phylum Mollusca; class Bivalvia; order Unionida; family Margaritiferidae; genus Margaritifera; species Margaritifera margaritifera. Next base: position 487,993 of record JAQPZY010000920.1, on the reverse strand, counting down.
TTAAAACTTAAATTTAAGTCCAGACTCAAGTTTCAAGTCAGACATAAATAAATTTTCGATTGCTGGATTTAAAACTTAAATTTAAGTCCAGACTCAAGTTTTGTTCGTGAATTCCAGACCAGGAATATTACTTACAGTTAGGATTCTTTCAAGTCAATAAAAAAAAAAGACTACAATGAATATCTCGAATAAAATTCATTTAAATTATTTAAATTTAACTTTTTAAGCTCTCTACTGAGCAAAAGTTTTATTTTTAAAAACTCGATTTGAAAATATCTACCAGGCTCATGGTATCACAAAATTAGACGTTGCTCGTAACCATTAAAGGCAGAAATATACTTCAGGAGTCTATAGGTAGCGATCGTGTCTGGATGATTTTGTTACGACAAAACATTATTTCAATACGTAGTGGTACACACACACACACACACACACACACACACACACACACACACACACACACTTATAAGGCCACCCCTTCTGCACTTAAAAGGTGACCTTATGAAAGTGGTTGCCTTTCATGAGGTGGGGGTGGGGAATAGTATAAGTATACTATTTTACTCTCAAGCTGTGGCCCCTGTTCAGGGATGGGCTTCTCATAAGAGGGCTCTCTGAATAGGGGACCACTGTGAAACATTGACTTGAATTTGAAGAAATCAAAATCACGTTTACACAGAACGAGTCTTTGCTCACACACATTCTCTCGACCCCACCCCCACCCCACCCCCCAAATATAGAAATAAAATAAATAAAAATTATCTGTTTCAATTATTCAGCGCTGCAAATTAAAAGCTTGAAAATGTCAAAGCTGCTTGGAAGTTCTCTTTTCCGCATTTTTCTACATCAATAAAATTTACTTTTAGAAAGCTTTTAAAAAGTCATCCGTAGTTAACTCCTTGGCACCATGGGGAGAAGTGGTTGGTTGATTTCACCAGCAATCATTCTCATATCCGATTTTAAATATATTTTTCTCGAGTGTGACGTTGAATATTTTATTAAAGATTATCAGGGAATGTTGTATATTAAATAGACAGCGTGGAGTTGTCACTTGCAAAGGAAAGACTGTCAATCAATATGTTCGTAGAATTCTTATTGCAAGAAATATTTACTGTACGTAGTTGTCCTACCGCCAGCAAATACCGGAAAAGACTAGGATTTATTCATTTTAAGGACAGAAAAACTATAGGATTTTAAAGACATTTTTGTTATTACCATCTGATATATTTGTTTAAAAATTTGATCTTATGTAAGATAATAAAAAATATTAAAAAATCAAAGTATGACGCAAAGTAAACGCATGATGGAAAAGCCTTTACTCAGTCTTAGAATAATCGCAAATGTGGACATGCTGATTTTAAGACAAAAGGGCAGACACACACATACATACATACATACATACATACATACATACATACATACATACATACATACATACATACATACATACATACATACATACATACATACATACATACATACATACATACATACATACATAGACAGATAGACAAAATCTTATATTCGACTCAGGTTGCTATTATGCTTTCTTAATGCCAATTCCATAATATGTAAAAACGATATGAAAATTCTAGATGGTGAAAGACTTCGATGCAAAAAAAACGACATTTAGGTGAAGTCAAAGCCAGAAATGTTAAGTTCTTCATCTAATGACTCTCTCTCTTTCTCTCTCTCTCTCTCTCTCTCTCTCTCTCTCTCTCTCTCTCTCTCTCTCTCTCTCTCTCTCTTTCCTTAATATACTCAAGCTAAATTAAAATATGTTCATGCACTGCCGTTAGCTTACGTCATAAGATTAGTGGCTATAACAATTTCTCTGTCTATGAAGCAAAAAGAGTATAGTATTTTTAGAAGCTGTACCATTGTTAGTAATAATATAATATCCGATCTTATCGCAAAATGTGTCCTCTGGATAGACATTGCCACTGTGTAAGCCTTGTCCATAGTAATTAAGCTATGATATAAAATACCATACTACGTCACGGACTGTAGTTACCAGAGTTATCGGGGAGCCGCGTTAGCTCAGCTGGTAGAGCGTTGGACCCGTAATTCAATAGTCACTGGTTCGATACACCGGGGAGGGCAGCCCGGGTCGACTGCCACGGTGTGTCCTTATCTATCATTTTAGGCATGATATTACCAGTAAGTGCCGTTAAAACCAACAAAAACAAAGTAGAGTTATTAAGGATTAAATACATGGGCAGATTAGGGTCCAAACTGTGCATCGGAAATTCTAAGTAAACAGCTTAGTGATCTGCAGGCGCAACAATCCTACGGAAGATCTAGATTTACAATACGCTGTTTACAGTTGTGTGTGTGTGTGTGTGTGTGTGTGTGTGTGTGTGTGTGTGTGTGTGTGTGTGCGTGTGTGTGCAGAAAGTGGTAGTCTTTACAGAACACTCTTCTCATTAACTGCTGTCTCATTTCGCAAGGAACCCAGTTCCGAAAACCATAAAAATTAAATCTAATATACCTACTTAATCTTCAAAACATTTATTAAAACCGACCCCAATTTCACCTTTTGCTTCGAAATATTCTCGCATTGAAACATGACCATAAGTAGTTAGGGGGGGGGGTATCGAGTTACTGGCCTATAGGGGGGCACTCTGGGTACCAACGGGAATGTAACATTGGGACCTATCGGGGTACCAACGGGAAATTTAACATGGCTGGGCCTCTCTGGGTACCAACGGGAATGTAACATTGGGGCCTATCGGGATACCAATGGGAAAAAAGGAACAGGCGTAGGGGGGCACTTGGGGTACGAACGGGAATTGGAACAGGGAGGGAAAACACACACACACACATACACACAGTGGAAAGGCAATCATGAAAAAATTATCTTTTCTTGAAAAATGTTGGCCCTGAAAAGGGCCGTTGGAGTGTTTACTTTCTCCAACATTGGGTTAGGAAGCCTAGGAGGATGTTGGTCTTTTTCTTCTGGAGTGGTGGTGGTGAAGAATCCGGCAGCCAGTTGGGATGTCCCATTCGCCTGAACTTGTCCTGGATTTTCATCCAGTTCCAATTCAGGCGTTGGAAATCTTGTTCTTTCTTGGCTTGTTCCTTGATCCTTCTTTCTTGTGCCCACAGGGTCTTGATGTGGGCAACTTCCTTCTCTAATACTTTCCTCAATAGTAATTTGGTAATGTGGACGCCTGACGCTACTGGGGGTGGATAGATCCACAAATCTTCCTGGACTTTGTTTAGGAAGTATTCCACCCCTTCCAGTAAGTCTAGGGCCGTCTTGATGAACCCCACACGACAAGGAGCCAAGGAAGTCTTTTCCGTTTCCTCCACCAAGACATCGTTCACCAGTCTCCTCGCTGAGGTGAGAGCTGCCAGTTGGCTGGTGACGTATGGCTAGGTGGCAGGGTATCTCCACCAATAACTCCATTCTTTCCACCAAAGATTCCACACCCACCATCACATCCCAGGCTTCCTGCAATAATTCTACAGTAGTCATGTTGATCTACTGGTTCAGTGGATTGTGAATGGTGCGACTGATGATGATGATGATGATTTGTATTAAAGTCGTGTGCGGCCATTCGGCCATGTACGACTATTTACCCCCGCAGCGTGCGAAGCACGCCGTGGGGGATTCAATGTGTGCTGAGCACACTATTAATTTGTGGTCAAGTGTGTTGCTAGATTGCAACACACCTGACACGTTAAAGCGTTATAGAAAACGCTATTTTGTTTTTCACACCCCTCCATCGGTGCATGGTTTCCCCACAATTATGGGGGTTCATTAACGGCGCGATATTGGGGGGTGTGTATAAAAGTTTTATACCTGTACATAGGACTGGAACCACAATGTTTACAGGTATGCAGGTGTGCGCGAAGCTGTTCATGTCCGGAGTGGCAGGCAGCACGGGCTAGGCAAGGCAGGCGCGAAGCGCGACGGAGAATTGAAACGCCAGGAACGTACATGATCAAATTCTGCCGAGTTAACTAAGTCGGGCTGTCCCTATTACCAATAATGTGTTAACCACATACTTAATTATGACAATTCATTCAAGTTACAAATTTATTTATTTAATTCAACCATTCAGTTATAAATTTTGCGTACATAGTGTACATGTTTTTCCAACAAAAAAAAAAAAAAAAAAAAAAAAATACCAATAAACGAGTTCAAGTTACTCATGTCATTTTTGTACCACGCACAGATTAAGAAATTAGAGGTTGTATTTTTGACGGTGGTTCAAAATAAATCAAATTTGTGATATAAAGAGTATAATCAAAAGGGGTTTTCAAAAATTCAAAAGGAAAACCCCATAGTCAGGCAATTTTGATCAGTCTGCGGCGAAGAGGACGGCGAACTTCAAGCTCCCAGTTTTCCTCCTCGGGCAGGCTGACTTCCCCAGTCTTCATATGCAGCAGTCTCACCTACTGCATTCGGTCTTCACTCTCGCTCTGTCGGGATACTTCCCGATGGAAACCCCCAGTGTTCTATATTATCACCGGGGCCACTCGTTTGTACTCCTCGACATGGTGCGACTTATATACTTTAAGCACGGACGTGAAGGAAAACATCCCTTTTCCAAAAAACATACATACAAAATCTTATCATCCATATAAAAAGTACGCGGACCTAAAAGAAAGTATTTTTGATTTTTTTTATCAAACACACACCAACCAACCATTTTAAAAAAATTTTATTTTTATTTTTTATAAAACAAACACACACCACACAACCATTTTAAAAAAGTTTTTTATTTTTTTATTTTTTATAAAACACAAACACACCCTACATACACATACAAGGGAATGGGAATTTGTTTTTGGAGTGGGAAAGACAAAGACAAACACACAAACACAAAAACATACACGAAAACTAATTAGGCAATCTGAGATTAATCTTTTCTTGATAAATGGGTGGCCCTGAAAAGGGCCGTTGGGTTTTTGAGTACATCTAGAGGTGTGGGCACCTCCCTGGTCGAGCCCTACACGCAGGACAGCTCTCACTCCATCGATTTCTATCTCCACCACCATGGTTGGAGATAGGGAAAGTCGACGGAGGATGGGTAACTTCAGTTTCCCAATCCTCCGTCATCATCTGATGCGGCCTGATGGGCTCCTTCTCTTTTTCCTCCTCCTCCCTCTTCTCCACTTCCCTTAGGAGGTGCCACGCCACCTCTAGATGCACTCGGATCTGTCGGATGATTTCTTTTTTCTCCATCTTGATAGATAAACGGGGTAGCTCAACTGATTGATTAATTGATGATTGAATTAGAGTCGTGTTCGGGTATGTACGACTATATATCCCCAGTGCGTGTTAAGATGTGTGCTGGGCACACTTAAATTAGGGACAGGTGTGTTGTAACAAACACACCTGTCACATTAAGCGTATAGAAACGCAGCTGAATACACTCCTCCATCGCAGCATGGTTTCCCCACAATTAAGGGTGTTCATTGAAGGCGCGATATTGGAGGATGTGTATATTTTAATTTGGTTTATACCTGTACATAGGACTAGAACCACAATGTTTACAGGTATGAAGGTGTGCGCAGAGCGCACTAAAGTAATTAAGCTGTTCATGTCAGGAGTGTCAGGAAGCACGGACCATGCAAGCGAAGTGCAAAGCGTGACGGAACTGAAACGCCATGAACTTACATGATCAAATTCTGCCCAGTTAACTAAATAGGGCTGTCCCTATTACCAATTGTGTGTTAGCCACATATTGTAATTACGGTCACATTTAATCAGCTTTATAAATTTTCCTAATTTCCTTTCAATTTTGAAATTTCGTGTACAGGGTGTTATTTTCCGAAAAAATAATAAATGAATTTGGGTTTGAGTAACCCTCTCAATGTTTGTGGTCTTAATCAGATATTGTCAAATTATCATTTGATTCGGCGGAATATTGATCATATTTGTGTTGATGTTTAGTTATATTTCGAAAAGGTTTTCAAGCCAAAATGAAAACCAATAGGCAATAAAAACTCTTTTTAGCCCTTAAAAGGACTGAGAGGCTTCAGGGAAGCATCTGCTCGTAGAAATCCTTCAGACGGTCCGGTATAAGTTCCATGGGCGTCAGTCTTTTTCTCTTTTCCGGGCTATTTGGGTCCATGAAATCGCCCATGTCATAATCTTTCATGGATGCTTCGAAAAGATACGTTTATCTCTTGAGTCCATAGTAAGATTCCAAGTTGTTACATATGCATACCGCCAACGTTGCTGGACAGTCGGCGAATTTTTTTCCATATGCTCGAAAGGACTCGATAGCTTTTTTTGCCCGGGTTTTGGTGGTTTTGGATTGACGGCCACCACGCACCGATTGGATTTTTGATCGTATTACCAATTTAAAATCCTCAATATATTTAGTGGCTGCATTCTTATCATGCCAGAGTACGTTCTGGCCCATTGAGTATGACAAGTCATACATCATTTGTCCAACCTGCCCCCGTTTTTCAAGGTCACTCTGTTCCGGTTGTGAAGTTGGTTCTGAGGTGGGTGGGGGAGACTTGTACTCTTCCGCCGCTGCCTGGCTTCCCGCCTGTTTTTCCGGAGTTTTATTTGTTTGCGACCTTGGTGTTGGAGAGGCTGGTGGAGAGGCTGGTGCTGCTGTTTTGGTAACTAGTTTCGGTTGTTGTTGTTGTTGTTGTTTCATTTGTTGTTGTTTTTTTTCCCCTTTGGTGCCTGAAAGGGTGGTGTACGTTTGCCGGCTTCGACTATTGTTCATTCCGGCTCTTTTTCTTTTTTTTGTCCCTAGTCTGGGGTGCCGGTTTTGGGATAGAAGCAGTGCATACTTCTGGTGTTTTCCCCTTTTCTTCCTCTTGACAGAGTTGCTTTGGGGCCCCTTTCTGTGTTTTGTTTCCCCTACTAAAATCCTCTGTTTCTTGACCGGCCCCTTTCTGCAGACTGCTTGCCGCAGCTGGCAGAGGAATTTCATTCCTAGCTGGAATTGGAGCTGGAATGTCCAGTGTTTTTGTTGTTGTTGTTGTTGTTGTAGTTAATGTAGTAGGTGGCTGTGTCCTTGGTTCCATGGGAGGAGCAGTTGACATCGGTTGTCTCTGATGTGTGGGCGGCGTCTGCCTAAAACTCCCCCACTGTTGTTGTTGTCATACTCCCTGTCCAGGCCTTCTGTACGGTATTCTTCTTTCTTCTTCTATTTTGTTTTCCCATATCAGGAGAAGAGTAGTTCTCTTCTCCTGAGCTCTGAGACTCCACCCTGAGGCAACTGAAAGACCGATGCCATTCAGTGCACTCAGGGCTTTCGCGGGTATAATTTGTTCCATCTCTAGTGTAATCCTATAACTGCTTTCTTCTGTGCTCGCTGTAGACTGGGTAGCTCAACTGATTGATAGTTGAATTAAAGTCGTGTTCGCCCATTCGGGCATGTACGACTATGTACCCCCACAGCGTGCGAAGCACGCCGTGGGGGGTTAAATGTGTGCTGAGCACACTATATTTGTGGTCAAGTGTGTTGCTAGTTTGCAACACACCTGACACGTTAAAGCGTTATAGAAAACGCTATTTGTTTTTCACACCCCTCCATCGGTGCATGGTTTCCCCACAATTACGGGGGTTCATTGACGGCGCGATATTGGGGGGTGTGTACAAAATTTATATACCTGTACATAGGACTTGAACCACAATGTTTACAGGTATACAGGTGTGCGCTAGCGCACTTACGTAATTTAGGTAGCTGTTCATTCTGGAGTGGCAGGCAGCACGGGCTAGGCAAGGCAGGCGCGAAGCGTGACGGAGAACTGAAACGCCAGGAACGTATATGATCAAATTCTGCCCAGTTAGCTAAGTCGGGCTGTCCCTAATACCAATAATGTGTTAACCACATATTTAATTATGACAAATTCTTTCGAGTTTCGAATTTTGTTTATTTGATTCCGTATAATTTTGAATTTTGCGTACATAGTGTACATATTTATCCAAAAAAGATTTTACCAATAAACGAGTAAAGTTACTCATATCATTTTTGTATCACGCACAGATTAATAAATTAGAGATTGTATTTTTGACGGTGGTTCAAAATAGAACAAATTTGTGATATAAAGAGTCTTATCAAAAGGGGTTTTCAAAAATTCGAAAGGAAAACCCCATAACAGTCAGGCAATTTTGACCAGTCTGCTTGGTGGGAGAGCCATTCCATATTTGGTCTGCTCTCCGGCTCTCCCGTCTTCTGACAGCAGGCTGGTTCGTCCGGCTGTCGACAGCAAATCGTATAAAAAAGGGCTGTTAGTATCGCCTATATCTGGTGGGCGCTCGGCGTCCTCCCTGCTCCTTCTTGTATTCAATTCCTGGCTTGGCAGGCTACACCTGCTGCGTCGGGGTACTTCCGGATGGTCTTTACCAGTCCTTTGTACTCCTTGACTCGGCTACGGCTCTTTAATGGCGGTGCTTTGGTGGTGGGGGTAGGTTGGCCACTGCTGTGACGAAACTGCCACGTATAAGCAAGTATGCCCCTGTCTTCCTGCATACCAGTAGCAGGCTGGTCATTACTTGCATGTGGCAGTCCGTCTCATACACAAGTGACCCCCTCCCCTTCATCCTACCACAGCAGGTGTCGGCGGTATCAGGGACGATCTGACTTGCTGGACAGCTGGCTCCTGACTGGGAATGTGACTGCACTGGCCAACGCACCGCTTTATATGCTTTAAGCGCGGACGCGATGGAAAACATGGTTCAGATCGATAGTGAGAAATGGACAGAGTTGGTCACCTCAGATCGATAGAAAGAGATAGAGCATATACATTTTTCATTTTTTTCAAATTCAATAAACCACACAACACCATTTTTTTTTCTTCAAAAAATCGACATTTTTTAATGAACAAGAAGCTTCTCTAACATAAAAATGCAACTAACCAACAAGATTAAACATGAACGTATTTACAGGGTTGACAACATTGGGAAGGCGACTGAACTTCCACTGTTCTACATCATTTTGATGCACACTACGTTTCTGAGCTAAAGACAAAAGATAACCATAATGTTCACAAAACCATCTTTCTACTTTAGCATCGTTTCGAGCATACTCCCTATCAAAACAAGTCACTAAATGTTCTAAGGAATATCCGAGACTGCGTTGATGAAGAAAATGTACACAATATTGTCCGCACACCATAGAATCCGATCCTTGTAATCTGGCATTATTAAATCGAGTGGAGACAGCATTTCTTCTCATAAAGTCGATGATGTCGTCTTCCAAAGGAGGTAATCCATAAGAATCAAAATATTCCACACTGTGATCGTTGGGAAAGTACACGGCCACCCAATGGGTTCCTGGTCGATGACTGTCGTCGGTATTGATGACATAGGCATGAACGTCTTTTGGTTTGCGATGGGGAAGTTCATCTTTAGCACACACCACAGGATTCCAAGAAGAAGTGTACGAACTGCGAGTCAACAGGTAATGAAGTTCCCAGGTATCCATTTTTTCTGGCTTCACAGGTAACAAAAAGTCATCAATTCCCACTTGACTTTATGCTTGAATTGGTCTCTCAAGTAAGTCGATGAATCACGGACAGTCTCTATACTCTTTTGCAAGTGAGCTTCGATGCGTCGAATCTCCAGAGGAGTGAGTGGAGGTGATTTAGAATCCTGCAAGTCTTTATACCACTTTCTCAATACCTTTTCTTCAGAGATCAGAGACCAAGCGTCCTCCAAATTTTCGTCCATTTTTTCTTGTGCACTCGTCATCAAACATTTGTCGTGTTGTTTCTGGCTCGGATGATTGATTTGACATCCATGACAATGTTCTATAGACAGATCTGTAATTTTGGCACCCAAATCCGTAGCAAAACAGGACACTAAATGTTGTTCTTGTTCTGGCCATCTTGACGGCATACATGGGATAAATCCATCAAACTTCGGAACACTATTTTTCTCTTCTTCTTTTTTGGGTTCTGGATGAAAAACATCGTCATCACTGGTGGAGGGTAGTGGCTGCTGTGCTTCACAAAATCCCTCATGTTCTTCGTCTATCTCCATAGGTTCTTCGTGTTGCATCTTGTTTTCTTCTAATAGTCTAGAATCACTTCTATCAAACTGTTGATTTCTAGAGTATTATCAAATTCTGCATACAAGATGACGTTCACCGTGTTGGCTAGAGCTAGTGCAAACTGAAGTTCCACACGAAGTTGGCCTGATTTTATAGGGTGGAAATGTCCTTTGTCGCTGCCTTGGTCATGAGTGAAATCAAATCCCCACAACGCATATCCTCCTGCATAATCCTCGTACGAAATGCCGTGGCTGCTGTTGACGCCTAACTGTCCTGTGGCTTCAAACAGAGCCAAGTAAGATCGCAAGTAATTTCTCTGGGCAAAGTTAGGTTCAAAAGGTCTGGTACACAACGTCTGGCCATCTCGACTGACTTCTATCTTGGAGACGTTAAAGTGTTGAAACTCGAACGGATTTTGATCGATGACTCCGTTGAGGGCTGCATTACTGGCAATGCCAATCAGCAAAGTTTGGGGAGCTGTCCTTGGAAAACGTGATCTTCGACTTTGGATCGGAGTCCAGCGGCAATGGTAAGCGTTTTCACTTCCACTCGTCGCACAGGATACTTGGCGGTGGTTCTGCTCAACGTTTGACTAATGTCGTTGGCCACTTTAGATAAGACTTCCACACGGCGTACGTACAGTCTGGCTTCTTCGATGATGGTTTTTTACTCGTTGGCATTGGCCATCAAATGGAAGACGGTACTACTGCAATTCAGTCTTAGGCGTACATCCACTCCGTTCAACAAATACTTGTCTTGCAACCACACGTCCAAATGCAAACAATCCATCAGTTCTAAAGTGCGCCCTTGTCTGATTTTCTTTGGTCGGTCGTTAAATCCCACATTGTGAGGATCGTCCGCTTCTGTCACCGCTGTGTCCTTGAAGGCATCCAAGGTGTCAGGTTTCCATACCACGGAAGCATCCAGATGGGTGTTCTTGGCTTCTTTTCCGTACGTCAAGAGATTTTCCAAGTAAGCACGGTAAGGGTAAGAATCCATGCTGCTGTTGATCAGTTTGTTATTCAAGTACAAATCTACTTCACTGAACAAAGAATGCATGAAATTATTGACGGAGCCACTCAGGCATCGGCATCAGGATTGATGTTGTCCGTTTTGATCACTTTGAGTTTCAGGTACAAGTGGCTGCTATTCAGATCAATGTAATCTTCGGTTTGTCCATTGATTTCAAATTCGATAGGAGCTGAAGTCGTCAAAGACGATACAGGATGAAATTCCACCCATTGGGATTCTTGCATTGTATTCATGGTAAACAGATCCAGTTCCGACTTGGTACATTCGCAAGAATCTCGGTGCATCATTTTCAAGGGTTTAGTAATCAAACACGTCTAATTCTCTGACTGTTCTTCTTTTCTTATTCTTTTTTGGAACACCGTGTGGTTTATGAGCTCTGAAGGGATTTCGACGTCGTCTCTTTCTGCCTTGTCCTTGCTGTGGAGTGGAGGAAGAAGTAATGCCAGGCCCAGAAGCGTGAAGTGAATTTATAGGAGTCTCTCGTCGACCCAAAAGATCTTTTCCAGTTTGCATCAACACATTTTTTCCTGCTCTCATAAAGGCTTCTTTTGGATTTTGTTTGTCGATGAGGACGTTTTGAAGAAATTATTTTCCTTGCGTCAAAGCGGCATCTTTTAAGGCATGCAATCCTCGAGTCACCATGGGTTTCAAAATAGGGGCTACCGTCCAAAAAGCCGATTTTAACATATCTCCTAAACCGTGTCCTCGTTGTCGAGCCACTCCTCGGTATACAGGATACATTTTTTTGGTCAGTTACAATTCGCTGGAGAACCTTTTTCGAAAATGTAGTTTCGCCGTGACTTTTCCTTCGTCAATGAATGGAACGCTTTGTCCCAAATCTCCTTTTACACTAATGTTGACACTGTCAAAATACGATTTACTGACTGGAAAATAATGAGGATGTACAAATTCACGGTGAACGTGATACGTGTTTCCACCTTCTTCGTGCGCACCAGCATAAGTATCCACTTTGAAAGGAATGACTCTCAGTAACGGAGCGGCTGTGTTTCCCACCACGTTGTACTCCACCACATCCGAGTACACAAACATTAAATTCAGGCCAACGTTCAATTCAATAGGGTGGTGAAAAGCCTTTCCGTATCCTAAGTTGCTTTGGACTTTTTTATTGAGAAACTTTCTATTTCCACCCAAAATAGCATACAACCCAGGAGAAAAAGTGATGGCCAATGTTTTGTCGTCCGAAAATTGCAAGATGAGACGGCGTGCCACAGGATGGTAACTGATCTGTACCGATTTCTTGGCTTTTTCTAAGGCTTTGGCAAATTGGGCCTCGAAGATGGCTGCAATCGTGTCCACCAAATGTTGAGCACTAAAATAATACCCTGTAGAAATTCTCACGGTATAGCTCGTCAAGGGAGAATTTTTATCTGGTAATATTTTGGATTCGTGAAAGCTAGGATCAGCTTTGTCCAAGTGTTCTTGTACTTGTTCGTTCAGGATATCCACGATAAAAGTGTTTTGACCTTCGTCGATGTTTTGGACTTGAGTAGGATAAATGATTTCTACCAAACCCACTTCCCAATGAGCTTCGTGATCCAATTGGATGGACTGAGGTAATTTGGTCGTGAAACAACATAAGGTGTTGTTGGGAAACACATCCATGGAACTGTCACTCGGTAAAGTTAAATAAAATTGGTTATTCATAGTTCCAAGGTGGTTCTATTCTCCGAGGAGTCACTCGAGTTCAAAAGAGAATGATGTTCAAACGGTTCCAAAAGAGGACTGGTATTATGGTGACTGGAAGAAGGTGGACTGGCGTTGGTTGTACCGTTGCGCTGGTTGTCCGTCGTAAATTTCAAGGAGGGACTGTGTGGAAGATAACCGATGCAACTGCTGAGTAAAATGGTCCACAATTGTTTGTCCCCTTGTTGCAGACTCAAATTGGCAATGGCTGCTCCGATGACACAATACACCACAAAGATTTGGCAGAAAAAGACGATTTGATTTTTAGGCACACGTTCTCCGCACCACACCCAGAGCGGTTGTTTTTGTAATTCTTGAAAAGAGGAACTCTGCGAAGGAGTCGAGGTCGTGGCTGTGTTGAACGGCATTTTGGGTTACTTCTTCTTTTTATAGTCGACGATTTGGGAAGCGGCAATCCAAGAATCAAAACTAGGGGGATATCCTTTCCAACGTACTTTGACTTCTTCCACTCAACGTTTGCCCACTTTGCGAGTTCTTCGTCGGAGAATGCTTTCGATGTCGTACAAGTCGTCTTCTTTTTTGGTCACTCGTTGTAACTCAGGCAAGTAAAGAGTTCCTTTGAGCACTTCTCCGTGCATGTCTTCCAATTTATAGACGGGAGGATCACGTCCACGCACGGGTGTAGTGACAGGAAACAATTCGGTGGTCCAGTTGGGTAAATAACCTTTGTCAAAAGTGCGTTTGGTTTTTCCGATGCGAACCCAATCTCCCGTCTTCAACCCCAGGGTTTTCTTCTGGGGTCTCCATTTAGGTGTGCCAAACAATCGATCAAACACTGTCACTTCGTTTTCAGGGCTGACCTCTTCGGGGGCACATCCGATGCTACGATGGTACGATTGATTGTACGCTTTGACCAAACGAAGTAACACGTCGATGTACTTGAGAGTGTGTTGATGTGTACAATATTTCCACATGCGTTCTTTCAGAGTTCTTTGAAAACGTTCCACGACACTAGCTTTGGTTTCAGGATTTTCGGTGGTAAAAAAATGAATGTGCCTTTGTTTCAATTCTTTTTGAAAAGCTTGGTTTAGAAATTCGGTGCCTTTGTCGGTTTGCCATCGTAAAGGGTGACGGCCACTTTGTTTCAACACCAGTTTTAAGGCACGTACCAATTCGGTACTGCTTTTAGAAGTCAAAGGCACTACCCAAGCGCATTTGGAAAACACGTCGATGACACAAAACAAATATTTGTGGCCACGATTGTAGGCTTCCAAATGAGAGACGTCGGCTGAATCTGCTTCCCATTGATGATCGATGCCCTCCACTTTGGTTGGACTTCTAGAAAATTTTCGTCGAATGGGTTTGTGTAACGTGTACGTCGATTGTTCTTGTAACCATCGTCGTACTTCTGGCAAACGTACACTTTTCAATTTACTTTTGGCAGCCCGATACAATTTTTGAACTCCTCCGTAACCAGCAGCATGGCCAGGATTGTAGTAAAGGCTAGCTAAAAGTCTCTACATGTTTTGACTCCTCAATAAGTCAACCAAGTACCAATGCTCTTTTCTTCGTGGGGTATCTTTTTGGATTGCAATGCTTTACGTGTCTGACGAGCCACTGGTGTAAAGGAGGATGTCTGAACAGGGGTCATCGGTTCTGTTTTGACTTCTGTCTTCACTTCTTTCCTTTTCTCTTCTGATGGCAAAAGGGTAGACATCATCTTTTTCATCCAACCTGGTGTGGCTAACTTTCGTATTTTTTTAGGAGGTGCAGTTTGTAACTCTTCTTCTTCTTCTTTCACTGTCATCCCCGTGGCGGTGTCTGTTTTAGTGGTGGTGACTTTAGGTTCGCTTTTCATCAGGGCCTTGAAATCTCTCAGAGTGGGTTGAGCTGTTTCGTCTAAAGCTTTTTGGTGAAAGAGTTGCAGACGTTGTAAGAGTTGACCGTACCGTTGCGATTTTTCTGTTTCTGACAAATCGCTTCGATCCATCAGCGATTGTAATTCTTGTTGTAACTGTGACATCTCGTGGAGATTGGGATTGGGTGGTAAATGAGGTATCCGTTGTTCGTTCCAACGATGGAATTCCATCCATCGTTTGGAGGAACTAAAGTCAGTTTTCGTCCTTCCATGACATCCAAAGGTACAAATGTATCGTCTTTCCAGAGAAGGGTGTCCTTTTTATCTTCTTTTTATCGCATGACTCCTCCTAAAAGAGGTCCAGCAATCGTTCCTAACAAAGGAGCCGCTATTTTTAACAACGGTCCTATCAGCATGGGTAGAAATCCTCCTCGTTGCACCAACATTTTTTTCTTTTGCTGGAGAGGTATTTTCTTTTTGACCATTTGGCGAAGAACGTTCCGATGTTTGCCCAATTTCTGTTTCTGTATCTTGGACAAAGGTACCGTTCCTTTCAAGACCTTCAAACAACATTCACTCACGGTATCGATGATTTCTTTAGGGGCTGTTTGAATGAGTTGTTTTCGTATGGGAGGATTGGATTTGGTCAGGACGGACAAGACGTCCCAATGTTTAGCCAGACGAGGTGGAAGTCCTTTTTTGGTTTTGCCTTTCTTCTTTTGGTGGTGTGCACGTTTGGGGGTCATCTTGGATGTCAGGAGCAAGTCTGAGGTCTCTGACAGGTCACACTTCTATTTTATACTGGAACACGTCTCCACTGATTGTCTGCACGACGTACCATCTTCATGACTGGCATCACTCGACGTTGAGGTGTTTTCAACGGACTAAATCGTCTCAGTTCTTCTTTGGATAAATCCACTAAACTTTGTAAATCGCCGGCTATCTCTTGGACTTTGGTTTTAGGGGAGGGTACTTTTTTAGCGGCAGCCGCCGTGGCCAGATCAGCCGAAGTCGAGGGTCCCGAAGTGGTGACTTTCGAAATGGGTTTCCATCTTTGCATCAAATTAGGAAACACGGATCTTAAGTCCGGTTTGGCAGGCATCATGACGAACGGAGGTGAAGACGATGTGGACGCAGGAGAAGGAGACACCGTCACTGCCTTTCGTGGTTTTCGGGTGTACGTTTGCGTCCTCGCAGCAGTACCTCTCTTGCGGGTCGTAGTGGTTGGTGTTTTCTTGGCAGGGCTTTTCTTTTTCTTGGGGGCTTTCTTCTTAGTGCTTTTCTTCTTGGGTCTTTTCTTTTTGGTTTTTGGTTTTTTGGCTTGGGCATTAGGATCCCATTTCAAAAGTGAACGAATCATGACCCCTCCTAAAGAACCGCTACCCCCAGGGGTTAAAATGATTTGTTTTTTAGTCCGTGGATCGATTCTAGGATCGGCCAGTTGTGACAACTCCCCTTTATGTTTTTGAAAAAAACGTTGGGTTTGATGAGGGATGTGAATGATGCCTTGCAGTAATTGATGTGCCGTCAAAGTAAACAATCGTAACACTTCTTTGAGACTAGCTTCTAACAAATGGGCACCGACTTGTGCATTTTTTTCGCGACTGATGCCATACAAGGCACGAATCAATTTGGCAGGAGGATGAGATTGAAAGGATGTCATCTCGAAGACTGTGAGAAAGAAAATGACGTGCTGGATGTTTTTATAGTTTTTTTCTTTTCAGAAAGTGGCTGAAGGGTACGTGTAAATGACAGGATCTCCTACTTGGCACCAGTGGTGAAACAACTGGGTACGAAATCTCAAATATTCGGGAGTGGTAGGTTTTAAGTCGATGAGTAAATACTCATGAGGTGTTTGAGTGGCATCGTCGTACGCATAATTCAGCCAAGGCAAGCCTAACTGTTTGGCTAATGCTTGCACTTGAGGTTTGTCTCTGGGGCTTTAAACAAGACCACGTAATGAGCGTTGAGACTGATGGTACGATGGGCTTTACTTTGTTGAAATAAATTTTGAGTAATGTAAATGATGCTGGCATTTCGATGATGGCCTTTTCGTGTAAACCAAAGTTTTATTTCTTCTTCGTCTTCTCCTAACATGTCGTCGAAGATGACCAGATCTGTTTGACTCACGTCAGACACGATCCCATCGTCTTCGCGAGGTATGCCTTCCACAAACGAAATGGCATCTCCTTGACTTTCACGAAGTAACGTGTAAGACGATTGCCACTCTTTGTAACACCACACGATGCGTTGAGGAGGACGATCGAACAGATGAGATTTGTGTTCGATCAAACGTTTGACAAATTCGGTTTTGCCTGAACCACTGGGTCCCGCAATCAACATGCTAAAAGGATGGCGCAGATACAAAGCTTCCCAACTTGGACGATCTAACTTTTCGTCGATCACTTTGACCACAGAAGAAGAAGAGGCAGAGGAAGAAGATGCAGCATTGACTGAGATAGGAAGAATTTTGAGAAGAAGAAGAAAGACACAAGACATTTTATACGTTTCATACACGCTCATGCTTTTTTTTTTAAATGTCAACACAACAAAACAAAAACATCTTTACAAGTCATGAAGTACAAAAACGCATACAACAAAAATGGTCATGTACAACAATAAGGCACCACTAAAAGAATCAAAGTACTGTATAAACAAGTCAATGTACAACATTCTGGATGAATAGGTGTCCTACGAATGAAGTGTACAGGCACTGGTGGTATTCTGGTCTCTATGGTGGTGGAAGAATGAAATGTCTCTGACGGAAAGGGGGTGTGTTCCTCAGGTGTTTGTATCGGTACGACGGTGTGGTCTTCTTTTTCTTCTTGAGGTGTAAATGTCATGGTGAACTTGGGTTCTCAATTCACTTTTGGAAACTTAGTGACGTGCCAGGTCCTTGGCAAACTGTGCCACTTCTTGTAGCCAAGCATCGAAACCAATACTTTTCCAGTCACGTACATCTTTCCAATCGTAAAGTTGTTGGTGTAACCAACTAGCAATGCACACTTCTTGAAACCTGTGAAGGGTAGATAAAGTTTGACTAATGTCTTCTTCATCACGAGTCTCAATACTTTGAGTACAATTTGTCTTTCGTGTGTCGATAAAGCGTGAATGGTCATGTTTTGGATGGTTCATCAAAATAATTCAGCACCAACACTCGTCCTCCAAAATAGTCCACAACGAATGTCCTGAAAAACGAAATCCAAGAAATGCAGTCACTAACACACACACGGCATAGCGTCCAAAATTCAATGGAAACAGTTCTTGTATCAAGTGACTATAATCTTCTAAGGTCTGAACACGATCGTTGACTTCCTTCCACGGAATACGTTTCACAAGTGAAGATCACGGTTCTGGCATGGTGGGTTTTTATATCCAGGTTCCCAAGGTTGGTATCTTTTGTGAAAGTCTACTCCAAGGTGTCTGTGATAGCTTCTCCCCAGAATCAGTCTTCTCATACTTTGGAAGTAAGCATAGTTTACAAATCGAGGAATGACTTTGAGTTTGCGTTTCACTTGTATCTGGACAAACTCTCTGTAAATGCGTTCTCACAGCTCCAAAGGCAAACCACGAATGTGTTCTTGTAAAGTATCTGACGTGGAAAGAAGTGACTCACTTTTGTTTTCTTCACAATACCTGTGATAGAATCAGGCTTCTTATACGGTGGAAGTCGCGATAGTTTTAAAATCGAGGAATGAATTTGAGTTTTTGTTTCACTTGTATCTTGACCCACTCTCTGTAAATGCATTATCGCAGCTCCAAAGACAAACCACGAATGTGTTCTTCTAAAGTTTTTTGACATGCGTTACTTCTTAGAACTGGCATCCTACTCATCGTACACGTACTCGTCACCGACCAAAGGCAAGTACTGACAGCGCGGAGACCATCTGGCATGTTCCAAGTAAGCCGAGTCTTTAGTCTCCCATTCGTGAAGTCTCACACTGCAACTGAAACACTGAACTTTATCGCCTTCTCCCAAGTAGATAAATCCGGCTCTGGCTAAATCTTTGGAAGTAGGTCCTTGCAGATATTTAGGCCACTTATCTTTGAACGTCTGGAGTCGCTTTTCAAACTTGGAATAGCCAGCCAAAGCCACAAGTAGCGTCAATTCTTTACCAATGTAAGGATGACATTCACAGATATGGACACGTTTAGCATCCCCAATAAAGAAGAAAGGACGTCCTGCATCGCTAGTGGGGCGGTAAGGTCGTGCTGCATCGCTGATGCCAAAGCGCACGGCTCGCATGGCACTGCATCGCACTCCAGGTCGTGATTACCCTTGGAGTTCACAGTAGATTTCTCACTCGGTGACTGGGTGGTAATAGTATTCATCTTTTTTCTTCTTGCTCGGTCAACGCTGGAAGTCCTAATGAATGGTTAGGCTTGGAAGTGGTCCCTTTTTTATACTGCAGATCGGAGTGTCCGTACGGCAAAGTGGTGTGGTCTGGCAGTCTCACTCGTTTCTGGTACACAATTTGATAAACTTTTCCTACAGGGCGACTGACGATTTGGTAATTAGGTAACCGTACGATCTTGTGAGGTTCTAACGTTTTCACTCGAAAGTCTTCCACTTGTCCAGACCACTCGGCTGTTTCGATAGTTCAGGGTCAATCCTTTGACTTTGCATTGGGTGTGAAGTTGGCTTTCTAGGTCTCGGTATCGGTAGCCGTAATTTTTAGGGCCGCCGCCAGCAAAACTCAGGATGGTCTCTTGAGGGTGCTCGTCCGTCCAGGCTCCTAAGCGATCTCCTTGGATGGTAGGGTGTGGGGCACCAGAGCGATGGATGTACATACAACTGTGTCAAAGTACAGGACACGATCTCCCAAGACTTCTAAAGCTTCGTCGTACAATTTCAAGCAAGCATGAGCTGTCACGTAGGCTGCAATGACCACGTTGCTAAACTTGTCGGGTGTACAAACTTGCATTCTTCTTCGAAATTGACTAAGATGAAATCTTCACGGACGATTTCTACGTGTTTCATCAGTATACTTTTGTTGTCCACCAGTTTAAAGTAGGCACTGGGATCGGTCAAGTATTCCGTCTTGGGTAAGATCGTACGTTGTGCCATTTTTCCCCACAAGCAATTGAGCATGACTTTGGCAAACGATCTTCTTCCTTCGTTCTTTTCTACGTCTTCCAAAGTGATCCCTTCGATGGCACGGTACTCTTCTTTGAATCGGACTTGGTCTTCGGGAGTCTGACACCACGAGGGATAGCAGCTGGCTTCTTGTTTGAGTTTGAGAAACTGGTTGACGTACCCCGCGAAAATGCCTGGATGGAAGGCGTCGTCCTTTTGGTATTGTGCTGTGGTTGGAAAGTGCCAGATCTCGTACACTTTCAACAAGCGGTATCCACGATCCAGAGCCCGAAACAATTCGGCGCTAACCCACGTTCCTGTCAAAGCGCGTTCTTCCTCCGTGTGGTGACAGGGGTGATCTTGGTTACATGTTTCGGCACACGTACAGCATAAAGGAAACATCAGTTTTCCTTGGCAATGATGAGGTAAGATAGGATGGTACAAGTCGGTCGGGGGTAAGACTTTGCATTTGATCAATCCTTCGTATTGACGAATGTGTTCCACGTCGATGTGTTCTGTCAAGATTTCAGGGTGTCCGGTAGGAAATCGAGCATATTTACACACCCAAGGATACAACGAACACACGTCGATGTACTTGATTTCTTCTTCTCTTGATTCGCCTACGTCGTAGAGCAAACGCGTGGCATTGGTTCGTCCTCCAAACAAACTGTGGCGTGGATACATAGGTTCGATGTCGGCCACGTCGTAACTTTCGGCAATGCTCCTAAATTCAGAATCGGTTTTGAAACGTCTATCGTACTCGTGCTCCCATTTTCTACCACTTGGTATCCTTGACTTTCTAACTTTAGTCGTTGGTAGGTGCGTTCGTACAAGTCTTCCATGCTGGCTCCCGTGAGAGGACTTTTCAGGTCTCGTTGAGGAAAACAGGTAGGGCATCCGTGAAACAAGCAGCCCTGAAATTCGTACCCTGTGTGCGGGTTTTCTAAATCCCAACCATCCACTGAAAGACTGCCTATTTTCTTTTCTCCTCCTCCGTTTCTGGCATGTTGTATCCATTTGTCTTCTTTTTGGCACAAGTAATGGAGCCAACGCAAAGCTGTGGCTGAGTATTGACGACTGGTAAAGAGAGAAGTGTTGGAGTCTATGATGGCTAGTTCGTTCTCGGGCATGAAGTTTTTTGGTGTACACTAAGGTACAGGCTTTAGGTAGGGTGCACGCTTCCTTCAAAGGATGGACTTCTCCGTGATCTAGAAATAACTGTCGAAACTTTCCACAGAAACGGCGTAAAATGTCCACATCGGATCGGCAATACTTCAGCATTTCTTCTTGGAAGTCAAACGGTTCTGACAGGTGAGCGTGGTACCAAGCGTGAAAGGTTTCTCGGTGTTAGGTGCGCATTCCGTCGGGGTCGTAATAGTCAACGTCAGGCAAATGCGGTAGTACGGCGTGTTGATTGGCTTCCGTATTGAAGAAGTGAGGAAAATACCCTTTGGCCATTTCTGTCATGCCAAATGTTTTAGGCATTCGACTCAAAGGCATGGCCAAATAACTCATGGAATCTTTGAATTTGACTTGTCCCACTTTCATGTAGATGAGTTTGGCTCCATCCATGGTGACCATGGGACATTCGGTACCTTGTTGTGAATAATATTTTAACAAAAACTGTCCATCGTATCTCGAGAAAGTGTGAGCTATGACGGTTGCATAGCGATGACAATCTCCGTAACGTTGAATGTCCTCTTCGCTCCAAGTGTCGTCGGTAGGGTCTAAAATCCATTGAGCAAACTCGGACAGAGTGTTAGGACCTCGAACGATTTTTTCACGTCCTCCTGGAATCCTACTACAATGAGGACAGTGCACGTGGATAGGTTCTTGGATGCACTTCTCACAAGCCCGATGAGCGACGCAGAAATTGGGAATGTGAATGCCTGTTTCTTGCATGCATTCAAAATCAAAAAAGATGAAATCCACTTGGTTCTTGTTCTGATCCGTCTTTAATTCTTTCTTCAGTGTATTGTCGTACTTTTGAATGAAACATTGATGATCAAAGTCTACCATCTGCTTGCAAATGCGGCATCTTTTCTTTCCAGGACAAACGTGTGTCTTGGGGTCGTTGGTTCGAATCAGGTGTCCACACGTGGAGCACAATTTCAATAAGTTGCAAGCACATTTTTGTTGGTGACCTTGTGTCCTACGATGGTGTTCGTAACAAGAGGGGCTAACAAAGGTTCATCGACACGTCGCACAATGCACGTGTCTTTCAGGAGGGCATGCGTTGGCAGCTAAACAGACCCGAAATCGCTCTCCGCAATGAATGTGTTTCTCCCGACTGTTAAATCCT
Source organism: Margaritifera margaritifera (assembly GCA_029931535.1). NCBI lineage: Eukaryota > Metazoa > Mollusca > Bivalvia > Unionida > Margaritiferidae > Margaritifera > Margaritifera margaritifera. The sequence goes on along the minus strand of JAQPZY010000920.1, from coordinate 466,085 downwards.
TGGTCGCATTTCTCGCAGTAGTAGGAGTATCCCAGAAATCCTGTGATACTGGTGATGGCATCGAAATGTTCTCGATGGTAATACACATGAATGTATTTTCCCTCCGGGAAATTGGGGCCTCGAAACAGCAGAGCTCCGCGCACTTCTTGAGGGTGTACTTTCAAGGTGTAGCCAGGAGCCAAGACGTCTTGAAGTTGTTGCATTTGAGAAATGCCACACACGGTGTCTTTGGGTATGCCCGCTTGTTGTAATAGGAGTTCTGCTTCTTTTCGTTGTTTGGCTTTCTCCGATCGTCGAATGTTATTCCAGGCTCTTTTCCATTCTGTGCTCTCGTTCTTGTTGGCATACGTTCGTCCCACCACGACGGCGCGGGCTAAGCACATCTGGTCCTGAGAATTGTCGATTTGGACGACACTCTGTTTGGTACTGCGAAGGTCGTCCACCAGTAACACTTTCCTACTTCGTCCGCTACCTCGAGGAGGGGATACGTGAGTCATGTGAAGTGTACCCTTTCCATCAGTGATGGTAAACTCTTCGTTGGATTGTTGAACGTGTTCGATTTTGGTCATGACTTTGGCTGGTGTTAATTCTGCCGGGGTGCTGAACTCGATCCAGACAGGCGACTTCAAACTGTCGTGATGAATGGACAGTCTCAATCGATCGTCCTCTTTGGCTCCGCATTGTTGTTTCAAGTTCTGTAACACAGAACCCCACAAATCGGTAATGAACCCGGCAGCTTTCTCGGGAGGCACTTCGGACTTGAAGTCTTTAAAGTGGACGGTGTGAGTGTAAGCCGTAGTTCGAAATTTTCCGGAGGTTATTTTTTGTGTCTCTCGAATGCGATAGTAATTTTCGGGAGCCACGGTAGGCCTTTCTTGGTGAGGGGTGGTAGATTCTTTGGGTTGGGTAGAAGGTGGTACGGTTTCAGGCTCACTCATCTCCTCTTCGAAATCGCTAGCATGGACTTGAGCTAACTGTTCATCGAGCGGTGTTTCAGGCGGCACGGAAAGTCTCCGTCGTCGCCGTCTCTACATTTCTTCTTCTTCTGTTTTCTCATGGATTGAGCGTGATCTTTTCATCTTGAAGTCTGACTTGAATCTTATGGAGTTTCACACAGGCTCTCTCCCTATATATAGAGAGACCTTTCTACCCTCAGAATCAGTATTTGTTATTCCACTTTCAAACTGTGAAGATGGAAGAGTCAAGAAGACAGATTGCCTTTCTGGTCAGAGATTTGCAGACAGTCCTTCGAAAGTATACCAGTAAGACTAAGGACTACTCCTCTTCTCGAGATAAAAGTCAAGATAATTGTTATATCTGTCAAGAGAAAGGACATTGGGCTCCAGAATTTCCACAATACCACGGAAAAGAAAAAAGAGATAAAGGGAAAGATACTTGTTATCATTGTCAAGAAAAAGGACATTGGTCTTCCGAGTGTCCTAAGAAACAAGAGAACCTACCAGAGAGGGAGGAAACCGAAGGCTCTTCAGCCCCAGAAGAAGAAGAACTCATTCCCGTCGTCAAGAAAAGTAAAAAAGCTAGACGACTGGAAGACAGTGAGAAAGAAGAAGAAAAAGAACCCTTGATCCCTGTGAAGAAATTCAAGAACAAGAGAGACAGACAGTGAACGATGAACTTTGAGTGTGGTGTTATGTTCATTGTGATTTTTTAAAAAAAGAGAATAGACCAGAATGGAAAAAAAGTAAGTGTCTTTGTGTTTTTTTAGAGTATGGACGCACTCACGCACGCACTCTTACACAAACTAAGGAATGGGTTTAAAGTTTTATTTGATTTTTTGCCAAATGGGATGATCATCTTTTCTAGATAAATGGGGTGGCCCTGAAAAGGACCGTTGGGGTGTTTGTTTAAAAAACAAACTTATGGACTGGACATGATCAGCTTCAACTGCCTCAATCCCTTTCCACGACCAACTCCTATTCCTCCTCCTGCTGCTGCTGCTTTGGTGGTAGTAGTAGTAGTAGTGAATGGTGGTGGTGGTAGCATCTCACTACTAGTAGTAGTGATGGGTTTAGAATGTTTCGCCCGTGATGGTCTCTTTCTCTTAGGTTGTGTTAAAGAAATCTGATACATGTTTCTCAGATTCTTTAACTCCGCTAAAATGTCTTGTAACAAACTCACCATTTTGTTTTCCTCACTCTCTTCTTTCTGTTCTTCACCCTTCTCCTCTTCTAACTTTCTTATTTCCTCTTCTTGCTTTCTTCTTTCCTCTTCTTGCTGAAGAAACACTTCTTCGGCTTCTCTCTGACGTTGTAAAAAAAATTCTAATTCTTCTTGTTGCCTCTTTTTAAAATCGTCCATGACAGGCAAAGAGGCTGGTACAGCAGTCGTGGTGGTTTCGGGCATAAATTCTTGAGAAGAAGACAGAAAATCCCTAAAATCTAAATTAAAATCTTCCGGTTGGAAGTTCACTACGGTATTCGCTGCTGTCGTCGTCGCAGGCTCACTCCAATACATGGTCTTCGTAGTCTCCATTATGCCGCTCAAGGTAAAACCCGACGAACGCTGTGATGCCTTTATACTCAAGATGACGTCACACCCCGGCTCTCTTCCGATTGGAAGAAAAACCTACCCGGTTGTAACGCGCTTTTGGATTGGTAGTTCATTTCGATCCGTTTCAATCCGCTCTTAGGCTATATATACCACCACTTGTCTCATAAAGCTTCATCGATTTTCTCCAAGACCACTCCAAAAGAAGAAGAAAAAAAAAAATGTGGACTAGTGTAGAGTCATCTACCATCGTCTCAGGAATGCTCTTCGACCCAGACTATCCCATGTATGTAAAAGCCCCATGGGTTATTACGAAAATGACCGAGACGGTCCTCTGGAAGAGACGGATTTATGTGGAACGCCAAGGATGCTTGAAGCGTGTCTTGATCTACGGTCCGGAAGTCAGACGAAGTCTAAGGAAAAGAAAACCCTCCAGGAGATGTCTTCTATGTTAACTTAGTTAACCAACTCCAACGGCCCTTTTCAGGGCCAACCATTTTTCAAGAAAAGATTAATTTTTCATGATTGCCTTTCCACTGTGTGTATGTATATATGTGTGTGTGTGTGTGTTTTCCCTCCCTGTTCCCATGCCCGTTCGTACCCCAAGTGCCCCCCTACGCCTGTTCCTTTTTCCCGTTGGTACCCCGATAGGCCCCAATGTTACATTCCCGTTGGTACCCAGTGAAGCCCAGCCATGTTAAATTTCCCGTTGGTACCCCGATAGGCCCCAATGTTACATTCCCGTTGGTACCCAGAGTGCCCCCCTATAGGCCAGTACCTCGATACCCCCCCCCCCATAACTACTACCATACCGTATTTTCACCATTAAATTGCCAACTTCTCTACGCTCATGCGTTAGTAGTATAGTATGGCATAACTGGGGCTCCATGTTTAATAGGGTCGAAAGTTATAGCCTCTAATTTGACCCTATCAATTATGAGCAACAAAGGGTCGAACGTTCATGGGGACACACATGATATTTTGGAATACTTCGGTTTTGATCCTTAAGTTGAATGTATCATGGCATTGTTCAGCAGCGCACGTTATTTCATTGACGGAAAGGAAATCGAAGCAATTCTCGACTACGTCGACATCGCTACAACAATTCTCAGACTCTCCCGTTACAGTGACGATTACGCAAGGTCTGCTAGCCGGTCTATGATGTTTGTCAAAGACACAAGCGACCGTCCTGATCATATTCAGTATGTAAGTAGACAACTTCAAAATCAGGCAGGCAACGCTGCTGCAGATATATAAAATGTACTCATTAGGCCTAATGTCAACCCGAATTTCAACGGAGGATTCGCACAACGTCGAGGTAAGCTTAACGCGCGCGGGGAGTTTTCTTGCGCGATTCCACTCTCGCACATATTCGAATTTTGCAGAGACTATCGTAAGGTAATTTTCGGGCCAAACACACAGTCGTGTTAATCCGAAAGTGTAACGCCAACGAGGCAATCTGGCGTGATAATGTCGTCGCCGCCGATGGCAAAGTTGTATTATCCAAATTTATACTCTGTCTGGATGCCATCAATGAATCCATCAGTGGCCACAGAAACATTTTTGACATCATGTATAGAGTCTGGCGGAACATCTGCGATTTCATTCCTTGCGATGATCACAGACTCGCACCTAAGCGACGTTCGAGGAGGGTTGTCATAGCAAATAAGTACACAACAAGGTATTAGCTAGCGCACCACGGCACGTATTTGCAGCATTTCAAGTCCTGGATTATCTGGGGAACCAATGGGAAAGTCCGATGATATTTTCAAAACTGGCGGTGACTGACGTTAAACGGTCACCAAGAACCAACTGAAAACATTTTGCTTAACTTTGACAACATTCAATTAGCGCGTGTGTATCATCGGCTGTTGAAATACCTAGACCGAGACCAAAACGTCGACACAGGCTTACAGATTTCCGATAAAGACTTTACTCATTTGTATCCGATTTATTACTTTTCTCTCGAGCACCTGGACCTGTTTAAGCAGTCCGTGGTGGACATAATGCACGTGTAGGTCAGGACATAAAGTACAGATGCTTTGCTGTAATACTCTACGACAAGACTCTGTTGTTGAAGGGCTTGAGAGGCCGAATGAGGGTCGTTGACTCACCTGTGGAAAATTCGTAGAACCTAGTGAGTAATTGAACCTGTAACATTTTAAATAAAATGTCATATCTGCGTAAACATGTCACGTTGAGCTGAGGTCAACTCGAAAAGATCTCAGCCGTGATAAAAAAAAACAAAAAACAAACCGGAGTTCATTTGAAACTTTCCTGGGAGAAGTTATCCGGGACCACCCCACTGATGTTGACACTGGCGCAGGCTCAACAGTTTGCAGCAGATCAACGTCAACGCCGCGGGATAACTCTTAATTTGTCAGCGGTCGGGGTTGCCGCGATGAAACATCATGGTGGAATATTTCCATTCCTCGTAGCTATTCCAGCGTTGTTGCCGGCTGCGGCTCCCGAGGTTTCAAAAGCAGCTGCGTTAGGGGCCGTCAGAACTGCATCCGGGATGGCTTTGAAAAAGGCTGTGGGAGGCCACATAGCCTCTCATAGACGCATAACAAGAGGAAAAGGCCTTCGACTATCCAGTCGGAGCTACAGGTGCCCGAGCGGAAGTGGTCTTTGGTTGTGGTCTTGCCATTGACGGCCGCAGTGTGTTCATTGAATAACTTTGATTTACTCGCGATGACAAAGTCAGTCAAGCATTTCCGATGTGTTTTATGTGGGATGAACTCGGAGCCAAGGGCTCTCAGGCGATGATCCCACGCAAGGGGGAAACCGGAATCGTTAACCTGGATTAAACAACAGGACCTGGAACGCATTGGGTTGCATACGTGGAAACACCTCAACATCTTTTGTATTTTCACTCGTGCGGGCTTTCACCGTGACGTGAAGTTGTTGATTATTTAACCCGGAGCGCACGACTATCGCTGTTGTATTTAACGTTGCCGTTCCAAATTCGAATGGACCGCCCCATATGTGAACATCTTGTTGTTCACGCACCGCATGCACTCGAGCGTTGACCACACCACAAGCGCTTATTACTTCTCTCTCTCTTTCTCTCTCTCTCTCTCTCTCTGCGCGCGCTTTTAATGGAAACTGATCCAGAGATAAAATGCCTACTTCTGTGGAAATCAGGGCATTTGATGTGTAAATTGTTTGCTATTGACCTATATAATACACATCGTACTAAGTCCAAGTTATATTAATTAGAGAGTTGAAATATAAGGATTATAACGCATGTATGTTATATGTATGCATGCGATGGATGGATGGAAAAAGGATGGATGAATGGATATATGTATTGATGGAAGGAGAAAAAGATGAACATGTGAATGTAGGGCTACAACTCACGATAGGTCCTAGTGAATCATTGGATATGGCCGTAATCTGCACATAAGTTATTAAATGTAGATTGAATGTGTTGGATATGGCCGTAATCTGCACATAAGTTATTAAATGTAGATTGAATGTGTTGGATATGGCCGTAATCTGCACATAAGTTATGACATGTAGATTGAATGTCTTGGATATGGCCGTAATCTGCATATAAGTTATTAAATGTAGATTGAATGTGTTGGATATGGCCGTAATCTGCACATAAGTTATTAAATGTAGATTGAATGTGTAGGATATGGCCGTAATCTGCACATAAGTTATTAAATGTAGATTGAATGTCTTGGATATGGCTGTAATCTGCACATAAGTTATTAAATATAGATTGAATGCGTTTAAATTGTGGTACAAGGAACATGCTTGTTGTTCGATTTAAAGGTTTTCAATCATATATGCATGATATGTAATCGTCAGGGTCGAAATTGCAAGTCTGGCTATTATGTGTTTGCCTTTGAGCACGACGCTCCCGTCCATTTCGCAGTGGAATGGGAGAACACAGGCCATATTTCCGCTTGACTATATACGTCTGAAATACTAACGTTATATATCCCATATCACAGGGCCTCGTATTGTTACTTACAATTTACCTATCAGTAATACATGTACTATATAAAACTAGTTTTATATAGTACATGAATGACTGATAGGTAAATTGTAAGCAACAATACGAGGCCCTCTGTCCAATATATTTCTATAATTTACCTTTTTTTATAAATAATTCATTTGTTATTCAAAAACGTATATCTTGTGATTCTGCGGTCAAAATGAAATACAACTGAACAATATTTCTAATTAGGATAGAAAGTAATAAAAATTATCCCCCAAAATCGGACAGAATCGAGCTTCATGCAGATATTACCACACATTCTATCCAAGAAGTCCCAACAATTTATTTAGGTCGACCGTACAGCCCTTCCAAAAAAAAAAAAAAAAAAATTTTGATAGACCGGAAAGATAAATCAAACATACCGCATTTTGTTTAAACGGACCGTACACTGGGGTTAGGCCGACCCTCTCCGTAAAGAATGCTGGCTGATTCGGCTCAAATTACGGGCTGATTTGGCCCAAATTCCAGGCTGATTCCGACCATGTGAAATATTATTCAGTTTCGTCTTGGATTTAACAGTGATATTTACATTTGTTTAAAATATGATATAAATTATTATTTCCCAGGTACGCTCAGCAGTTCAAATCTGCATTTAATGAAAGAAAACTCCGATTTTACGCGAGATAATGACGTTTTTATAATGATGTAAGACTGTTTATCTCGCATCGGCAATTTAATAGTGAAATATTTTCAAAGCAGCTCATTCACCTTTGTGCAATTTATTATTTTTATTTATTTATTTTTTTCTTCTCGAAATTCTTGTTTATTTATATTACACTGAAAAAAAAAAAAAACGGGTTATGTCAAAACAATTAAGTAGTTAATTTGGATTAAGGTGGATTACTGCAGGTGTGTAATATTTCTCCAGTTCATTTTGTCGCTAAGCGCTGATCTGATTAATGTAATAATTATATTTTGTAGGAATAAGTTGATTTTAGTGCAGCTAAATATTTTATATTACTCCTTAAAATCGCTAGTATTTAACAAAAAGAGAAGCGTAAGAAAATTATCACTGATGATTCAAGCTGATCAACTGCATAGATCATCGGGCCAAAGCTTAATTGTCCCAAATTATCATGGTTTACTTAATGCCTGTGATAACATAATTTTCTTTTTTTAATTTGGTGGGTGAACTGCAAGGTATTATATTCATTCCAAGGGTGATCACTCCTACGCACAGGTTTACCAGGAGCCAAGGACACTGCAGACAGAAAAGATTATCTTAGTCCATGTACAAAAGGACAGTGCCCAAAAGACACAATGAAAAACACATAATACAGAAGGAAAACTGTCGTGGGGAAATCCATAGGTAACACAACGCATGTAATGTGCAGTAAAGTAATTAAACCAGGGCCTGTCAATAATAGGTAGCACCTTAAGTCTGGTAGCATCTGAATACACTAGTTAAGGGTAGTAACTAAGGTAGTGATGTAATTTTCACCCCTTAAGGGTAGATGTTAGGCTTCCAATAGTATTGAAGATTTGGTGGAGTTCTATAATACCAGGGCAGCACACCTTTTTCTAGTTATAAAAGGGGTAGAGAGGATAATTCTTGTACTTTTACATGCAGTTATTTTAACTGAAACCATGAAAGGGTACACCAGGAAGAAGAAAACTTTTTTTAAACCAGGAAATATTCCACATAACAAAGGGGTCAGATTTCTGACTGATGATACTGATTAATACTTCCGGTTCAGTACCCGTAGTCTGAGTCTATTTTTAGATCATTTTTTTTCTCTCTCTATTTGGTGGTGATGTATGCATTAGATTTAGTCATTCTTGGTATTAATTTAAAGGAAATTGGTTATTGTTTAGAATATGAGAATTATAGTGTGGTTGTCTGTGTGTATTTTGGCGACAGTGCATTGGTGCTGATCCGGAAGTGAAACCTGTGACTCATTGCACGTTGCTTTGTTTACAGTCCAGCCATTCATAAGAATGCCGGTTTACCTATGATAAGAACTTCAGCGTGAGTTCATCTTTGAAGATACTTTACAGCAACATATGATTTATTAGGATTTGGACACAGTGGAAGGTTATAAAAGTTTAAATTGTTCTCCTGAGTTTATTTCAAGAGTTTACTTTTCCATGTAGTTATTTTAACTGAAACCATGAAAGGGTACACCAAGAAGAAGAAAACTTTTTTTTAAACCAGGAAATATTCCACATAACAAAGGGGTCAGATTTCTGACTGATGATACTCTACTCGGACTACATTCGTGGGTACTGAACCGGAAGTATTAATTGTGTCCTGATTCCATATGATGATGAATTTGACAGAATTATTCTAGCTGTTTGACAGGTAAACCCCCCAAGTTTTCAGTGTGTTTTGATGATAGAAAATAACATATTGTATTATTTTACAAATTCCAATCTATGGTAATTATAACATCAGTGAGAACGATTGCTTGTAGCTAATAGAGGAGTGGACGTAATAAATCGAAAATAAGGTACAAAAGTCAGTTCGTTTGAACGAAATTAAGACTAATGGTAAATGGATATCTGGATTCCCGTATGAAATGGAGAGGCGGTTAACTACCCGTCATTGAGACGGAAACCACTTGGTTTCCGCCTGGAATGGAAATATTCCAGGCGGAATTGAGCAGGAGAAGTGATTTCAGTAAGATTTCAGTCTGACTTACGCCTCTCATCTGATACGTAATTCTACATTTTTCCGCCTGGCTATGGAGGAAAACACTGCGACTCATGTTCAGAGACGTCATTTTTTCCTTTTAAATTTGTACAAGGCGGAAATTTTGGTTTAGAATGAGGGCGAACTGGACTTTGAAATTTGCAGAAGGCAGATAATTTGGACTTAGAATTCACAGGAGGAGGATTTCTGTACAAGTTAATAATAAAGAACTTTTACCAGAGATAACTAAAAATAAGGGCTTTAATATATGGTATACATTTGCAAAGACCTAACCTTGAATATAGTCTATGAATTTGTTAAGCAAAATTTAGTATTTGCAATAATTATAGAATTACAATTGTGATCATTTTAAATTTGCAAAGTGCAGTGTAAAAATACAAACTGGAATTTATTGCATTCAGGACTTTTTCTTACTGTTTTCTTCTAGAGTGTTTCAAACTCTGTCAACCCCTATGTGTCAACAAGGCATTTAGCTCTGTAACAAAAAAATGTTTTAAACAAAATAAATGTAAACAGCAGAAGTGTTGCTAAGTAATAAATGCAACATGAGTAGGCTTAAACCAGAACATAGAAGATAGAAGAAACCAAGTTTGGTAATTATACATCACATAATTTTTGCAAAGCATAAATTTTTATTCATATTTTATATAGCTTAAATGAAACATGAAAATTTTCTTTTAATTTCCAGTAATACCATTTTGCTAAATACTTAATATTAGTACCAGATTTATGCTACATTTTGTGACTGTGGTAAATTAAAAAACTTTTAATAATAATAATAATAATAATAATAATAATAATAATAATAATAATAATAAACTCCCTCATTATTCACAGAAGACAGAAAAGCAAATGTGTTTGATTTTATCTCCAGTATAGTAAATTTCCATAAAATATCAATCATTAAATGATTTTTTAAATCCAAAAGAAAAAAATGATCCTTATTTATAAAAATTTCATTCTTTTGAATCTTTTGTATTCCTTCCAATTATGATACATATTATACCTGGCCCTCAGTTGTTACTGCTGCCAGAAAAAGAAACCCAATTGGCAGTTCTTGTTATTTTAAGTATAAACTTCAAAATGTATATATCCTGGATTTTAATTATTGTTTTCTTTGAGTGAGAGAGGGAGGGACACCCATTCCATCTGCCTACATTCTGTAAAGGATTATTAGCACAAATGTGGGTTAAAAAAAAAAAAAAAAAAATTACACAAAGATGAAATGTGGTTTTCGGCGACTGAGACCATCAGTATCGAGATAGTAACGGTGGTTATTTCCCTTGTTTACGCGACAGCCTTGTTTTCAAACGGGCTCCATTTTTGAAGTTCGAAGACACGTTTTTTGTTCGTTGATTTGGCAAGTTTTATTGCAAGTAATACAAATACATGTGCAGCAACTGATCATACAGCTCTGGCGATAACTATAGCGAACCAAGGTCATCGAGTTATCTTGTTGGTAAGTAAAATCCATTCTGTATTGTATTTTGCTGGTTTACAGACTGCATATGATTAGCGGGCATTTATCTGTAAACACTTTTGCCCTTAGGATTTAATACGTCAAATGATATGACTTTATAATTTTGCGCTTCAGAATCATCGAGACCATCATTTTGCATATCAGTATAATTTACTGCTACCGCCTGCCAAACTACAGTTATCGGTACAATCTTATTGTCTGTTATCGACAATAGGGTGACGTTGTTACCATATTAAATTCTAACTTGTTATCGCATTCCATTTTCTGTTGGGACTTTTTTTTTCTAACAGACAGCAGAACTTTGCAAATTTTTGCACATTTACTCAAAGGCGGGCATTTTCCCATACCGCTGAAGAGAAAAATGCGGCTATATATACTCAACACGTGTACGATATCGTCAATATGTCATCGTTCGTGCCCTCTACGTGAATTTTACCGCTTATGTTATAATATTGCTACAAACTATTAAAATAAGCAAAGAAATTGTTCAACTATATCTGCTTAATTTATTCAACAGTGAGAAATGTTTATAAACTCTCTAAATTCTTTGCGATCAACCGTTTTTCCGATAGTGTCGAAATGTTTCTATTTCTAGAAAGAAATCCATGGTTCGTGCCCCTGAATAAAGCCACGTGACATAAGATTGGATTGTGATAATTTGGCCAAGGTGTGGACATATATCGTTCATGTTGTCCCTATATTATTATGTATTTGCATCTGATATATATTTCACTTCTTTCAAATGCATATTGACTGCAATAAAACTTACAAATAATAATGACAAAAATATTAAAGAAAAAAATCTGATGCATTTTTTTATTTTGTTTTTTTCATATTGATTTCTGATAAATTATCATATTTAAAAATGTGCATTTTTTAAAGATTTTTTTTTTCATGCTGTCTCATAACAAAGCTTTTTTTGTTCGTTATATTAAAATATTTCGATTACAAATTTCAAAATACATAGTTTTCCAGTAGAATCATTTTTCCTAACACAAGATAAGTTTATGTTAAATTAACCAAGTTTTTACATTGCCTTTGCCATCTCAAAAATCTCTGTTGTGGTTTTCCCACTAACAAAAAGGTCAAGAAAACCAACATGCGAACAGCATCCCTGAACTGAACAGCTAGCACTCAATCCAGGGCCACAAAGTTGTGGCAAATATGGCATTAGTTGGACATTTTCAGTGTGTTTTCTTTGATTTTAATTGTAGTACGTATTTAAATCTTATTTCGTCGAATATGTCATAATCAGCACTTATTTTCACTGTCAACAAATGGTATTGACCCAGTTGATGACATCAGGATCTCAAAATAAGCACGTGAGGTTGCGAGAAACATGGCAGATGACTCAAGGACAGGGATGAAGCTAGGATGGTTGACGATATTGTTGTCATAAATGGCCGCTGATGACCGACCATTTCATTGGGGGAGGTGGAACGTGTAATATTCTTGAGTCAGGGTTTTTTTTCTTATACATCAATATACATTTTGTTTTTCAACTAATATAATGGATGTAATAGGTTCTGTTTTTTTTTTAAATTATAAATCAGAGCAAAAATATTTGTTTGAAGCTATTTAAGGGCCGGAAATCCAGACCCACACCCACCTTGAAAATGAAACATTAGTAACATTTTTTAACTACCATTACCCAATATGCGCCAAAATTTTAGCTAATTTTTACACAAATGTGGATATCGCATATCAAATTCTACAGTTGTCATCATGCAATGAATTTTAACTCTTTCAGTAAAATGGAAGTGATTCTTTTTCAAAGGTTTTGAGAAATTAAACGAGTAATATGCTTTCTTTATTTTTAAAGATGTAAAGTACTGAATGTTTGATGTATAATGTCACAGCACTTCCAGAATGGATGATAACACTAACATTTGGGATCTTTTTAAAGGATGGTCATAAATAACACTTAGATATGTTTCTAAGAGACTGTGTAGTGATTTTGGAACGTTCAGCTAAATTAAAGGCTTGCATTGTTTTGCCAAACAATTAAATAGTCATATTTGTGTCCACGTTACATACTATATGTTACTATAATCTATTTCAGTGTATGATATGGTACCAAAGCCATACAAGAAGCAGGGAAAGATGCAGGATTTTTTCTGAGGATTTGTTTACAAGAGGTGGTTCATTGTACTGCAAATAGTTTACATTCTTGTATTTCACCTAAAAGTGTACTACGTTTTCAAAAAAAGGAGGGGCCAAACCATCTGACAACATCCACCCCACTTCCTATCTGGATTTGCTTCTGGAGGAATAACGTGTGAATATCGGAGAAAACAGCTGTGAGAGATTCCTTATACTGAAGAGCTTGCCTTTCTCTGGATCAGTTTGGATTTCTGGAATCTTTCCTTAGTGATTTATTGTATATGATCCAAATCACACTCACAAAGTCTCCTGCATTTGCTTTATGTGTAACCGTTTTGCAAGGAAAGCAGCATATTTCAAATGTATCAGCTAATTAAATATATTTTGTGTACACGGTGAAATTGAACAGCATATCGGAACATCGAGGTTTAATTTTAATAAACTTTTAAATGTTATGATAGAAACTACTAATATATTGCACAACTGTGTGAAAGAATGTTTAGCTTTGATAAAACCTGTTTCAAACAATTATGAAAGAAAGTGCATATGCATATGTAAAAGAAAACAATTTAAAGCTACAACCCCAGCAGTTAGAAAACAATGGCACTATAAGTACATGTAGTCTCTGCTATGCTCCATTACAAAAATAAAGAACTACTACAATTGCAACAATATCAGAATTCTCATAATTTGTATCAACTATCGCAAAGTACCTAACAAGTCCAAAGCACGCAAGACTCCTATTGGAATACAAAAAAGAAGAGTTGTCACACTTTTTCATTTCTGCATACTCCTGACCAATATATTAGGTTTCGATTTAAATCAAGTCGGTTAAAACTTTTGAAGGTGTTGACCAATAAAATACAACATTCTTGAATAAAATTAGTTTGTAGCCAATTTTGTCTTTTTGTAATTTATTTATTGTTTAAATGTGGGTTCATCAAAACATAAATATATTTTTGTTAATTCAAGGCAGGCCTGATCATATAATTCTCAAATGATACTCAATACTGGTCCTTTAAAATGACACCCGTCACTTTCCCTGATAATATTCTGTTCTCGGCGTCTTTTGGGAGGGAGGCAGGAACCCAAAACATTATTCCAGGCGGCAAGCTGAAGCATTTTTCCAGGCGGCAAGCTTAAGCATTTTCCAGGCGTCAAAGTGTAATTCCAGGCAGAGCTAATTTAATATTTCGCCTCAAATTCCACCTGACTTACGTCTCAATTCCGCTTGGTTTACGTCTCCGATCATTTAGTCTGTATTAGATTCCACGCCTGGAATTTTTAAAAAAAATTGACGCCTCACGTACATCTAAATTACGGGCTGAGCTAATTTACATATTTCGCCTAAAATTCCACCCGACTTGCATCTCAATTCCGCTTGGTTTACGTCTCAGATCAGTGAGTCTTTATTAGATCTCACGCCTGGAATTTTAAAAAAATTGACACCTCGGGTACGTCTAAATTACGGGCGAAAAATTTTGTACAGGTTGGGAGGGGGAATCAAAAGGTGGTAGCAGATGGATATAGAGATTAATCCCAATATCCATTTGTTACTGTCTTTGTCCACCCCTACCCCTCCTTATATTCATTTACCGAAAGTCATAAATTTGTTTCCGAGTCTTAGTGAATAGGACCCTTACATTTACTAAAGAACAGGAAGTAGTTTCATGTTAAGACAGAACATTTGACACTTTAAATGGATCGATGACCCACTTTCTTACATAAAACTTTCTCGTGACATTAAGAACTATTATTGCCTCCATTAAGACGATGTCATCATTGGCTTATGGTCATTTCGGCCCAAAACCAGTTCAGCCTGTGTCATTTCGGCCCGAATGCTACTTTCGGTCAGATCATTTCGGCTAGGTCGTTTCAGTCCACATATGTTTTATTAGGGATATACTGTGCTACTATAATAAAGATGTTTTCATTGGAATAGTATAACGTTGAGCAACAAAGTGCCAGTGATCATAGTGACATATCAGCTGATTATGTATTCTGATGAAATAAAAACAAATTAAAAGTTATTCTAAATGAAATGGATTGACCAGACAAATGGTGACATTTAAAGAATACCTGTCCAATCCAACTTCATAAAACAGATACTAGTTAAAGTATACATACTTGCACACTTTTTCGCAGATCCCCTCTGCTGTATTTGTTCCTTATTCTATTCAGCCCATTCAAATTTCTTATGCATTATGATAGTTTTCTCTTACAAACTTAATGCCGCAAATCCCACTTGTATGAATGAAACAATGTGTTTAAGACGATTCAGGCAACAAGTGATTATTCATTGAATTTGTTGATAGATATTTTCAATAGTGCGAAATCACGTTATTTTTATTTTACAAACAAAGAAATTTTGTTTTCTTTTATCATTAACTGAAAAATTAAACAACTAAGAACAAAACTGTTAACCAAATTTTAATCATGTTTTAATATATCATTAAAAAAAGTATTTTAATACAAATAATATGCAGCATAACACATCAGTAGATATTGGAAATTGTCCCTGGTTATAAAACTACAAGTTATAATACATCGCTGCTGTCTTTGTAAGCAGCTCACTTTTTCGCAAATCCCCTGTGCTTTCATTTGTCACATATTCTATTCAGCCAATTAAAATATCTTATGTATCATAGTTTTCTCTTACAAACTTAACTCTGCAAACCCCACTTTTATGAATGAAACCGTGTATTTACGGCAATTCAGGCAACCACTGATTATTTGTTGAATTTGTATATCGATATTGTCAATAGTGCGAAATCATGTTATATTTATTTTCCAAAGGAATTTCGTCATCTTTTTATCTTTGTAAACACCTAAAAATCATATGTCCATAATTAAAGTTATTAAATAAGACATGTAAATAGTACATGTAGATAGATATGTAGATGAGAAAAAAAGGAAGGGTTAGAATGCAGATATAGTTAGAAGAGTAAAGACATATATACATGTATATAGATAGATAAATGGATGGGTAGCAAATATTAGTTGGAAATAGCTACATTTCTGAGGGGGGGGGGGTTAATATCATTAACTGAAAAATTAAACAACTGTGTTAACCAAAGTTTAATCATGTTTTAATATATCATAACAAAGTTTTTCAATACAAGTAATATGCAGTATGACACATATCAGTAGATATTGGAAACTACAGGTACCCATAATTTGCTGATGTCTTCCCAAACAGTGAACTTGTCTGCAGAACACCTATGCTATATTGGTCCCACAATATTTTTTCCTTTGGATGATTTTTTCTAAAACAGATAACCAATCTTGTTTGTGTTGATTCACGAGGACGATTTTAATGTAAATTCTAGTACCCCCTATGCATTTGGCAACTAATAATATCAAGTGGGATTTTGTCAATCTTTCTTATCAAAGACTCAGTTATAAGACGGAAAGATATAACATTAATTTATAGACTAACAAAATCATCGTTTTGCAATCAGTTACATACATTAATCAATCTGACAATAAAGCTGATAAGAGAAACGAACATTGACAAACATCTACTTAATCAAGTTTAATTCAATTAATACATCGATTAAAAATCAATAAAAGGTACCATTATTAGTATTTATTTATTTTAATGTTAACATTACAAACACAAGGCATATATGCACATGAGAAAATGTTATTTATTATTTGATTCACTTTTGCCCAATACATACATTTACATATTTTTAACTAGATAAATTATACATTCACATTCTCTTTTGCTTAAATGTACAAATTCAATACATAAATAGTTAAATTCACAAAGTACATACCCACATACTAAATGCATAACTTTTGCACTCAACTTTTAGTTAAATTAGTAATTAAAACAGCATAAACCATAATTATAAATGCTACATACACAACATATTATATGTATAATAAGTCAAAAATTTTCTTTATCAGTATTACTGAATCTCTACATGAAAAGAATTATATACTGTCTATATTAAAGTATAGTGGGCCAAAAACGACCTGCATATGTGGGCCAAAATGACCCACTTGACAGTGGGCCAAAACAATTTGACTGAATCGACTTGGGCCGAACTGGTTTTGGACTGAACTGACCTGTACCAACCTCATTTCACGGGTGCATAGAAATGCAGAAATGCACTGGAACACAGTGAATACACTGAAACACATTTAAATTATATTGTATACACCACAGTTTATCATTGGTTGTGTATATAGTTCATAACTTTGATAATTTAATATTAATTATATTATATAGTAATGTATACTTTTTTTACTGACAAAAGTGATGAAATAGCAACTTTTACAGGCAAGAATTGGAGAGCAAATTAATAAGAAAATACATGTATACATTACTGGAACAGACAGGAATCTGCAGAATGATGAAACAATCATTGTTTGATTTTTAACTAAACGCAAGTTTAAAGTTTAATATTAATAATTATTTAAATTTTTATACATGATTGTGGGGGTATCTGTATTTGCCGGAACTAACCAAACAAAGGCAATTACTAGAACAAAAAGAGAAATGATTGAAGCAAATGGAAAAATCCAAATTTATGCTTATATTACATTGTTTTATTGCTTTTCTAGAGATTTTTGGTCATATGCATTGCACATAAAAAAAATTTTTTTTTTTTTTGAGAAAGAAAATATTTTCTATTTGTATTACATAAGAATCTGTTAGAATGAAAAGGATAATATATATTTCCCTAATTCCTATGTTAAAGATCTGTTTAGTACAATTCTTAATCCATCTGCTTTATTATATAATTAATATTAAATTATCAAAGTTATGAATTATATATACACAACTAATGATACATATACAATATAATCTAAGTGTGTTTCGGTGTATCCACTGTATTATGGTATTTTGGTGCATTTCAGTGTTTCTATGCACGGCATTTGACGTGGTGAATGACTCCGCATCTAAAGCTATTTTGCTCAGCTGATGACCTGCTGATCGCAATCACTGTAAAGACAATTTAAAAGTCAGCATGAACTAAACTTTAATATTGTTTTGTGTATGAATGGAATCTTGTAACAATATTTTGTGCACAACACAGATACACACACACACAAGGTTTTCAGCCTCCTAAATTAACATTATATGGCTGCTTTTCAACAGTGACCACAGTCAATAAGTTAGACACCCAAAAGATCATCTGAAAAGTTATATTTATAAGAATTACTTTTTTCAGATAAAAAGTGTTCATATATTTTTCATATATTTAAGAAACACAATTCTTCCAATTTAAAAGAATTACCTTTTAGCAACCAAAAACCCAGCTATTTTAGTGCACATAAAAATGTGATTAGCAAATAATGTACCATTGAACTCCTTGTTTAGAAATTAATTGACCAGGTTAACTGTATAGGTAATTATTTCCAGCACCCCTTTGAAGATTCACTGTTATGTTCCACAGCAAGTTGTGCTGGATTCTCCCAGACAAGTCTGCAATAATTTAATCGGTTTTGTTACATGGGAGTGTTTTCTATTTTTATACTGATTCTTATACAAATTTACTGTTATTTACACATAAATGAATGTTGACACAGGTTATTTACTACCGTATAATGATCAAACTGATTGAAGAACTATTTTCTTGAGATTATTTGATACATCCATATAATAATTCTGCTGTAGTTTTAATAGATATTCTACTGTTGTTTTCCAATTTCTTAAAATTATATTAAATAAATTATAAAATTTTTGATAATTGATTTGATGCTATGTTAGAACTTATGTATCATTCACTTAAACACTTGTCAGTAGAACTTATGTATCATTCACTTAAACACTTGTCATCATTTATATAACTTATTTGTACAGTTCTTTTTGAAACATCTTCTCATGTACAAGACCTCATAATCAAACACTAAAAACCATGAAAAGAGAAAATCAAAAATTTCATGCAGGCAGGTCTTTTTAATTTGTGAACAAGTAATGCATTTACCAGACAACAGTTTTTGTCAGTGTTTTAGCATGGATTACAATTGTGTGCTTTAGAGTAGCTGGTAATATTGTTGAATTCACACTTACTAATGTAACAATCTTAAAAAATTAATAGGCAGAAACATCTTGTTGGTCTACCAGATGTAAAAACTATCCTGATACTATCTCTAAGTACTCAGCTTCTTGTTAAAGTTTATGTGAATCGTCCAGTCCAGTTTGAAATCATTTTGTATTAAAAACAGGTTTATAAAATTTGACAAAGGATCATACTTCACTGAGACAGGAATTTTGGTTATAGATACGGGCATCAAAACTTTTAAAGAATAACCTGAACCGTTAATTTTCCTCCAAGGACCCTGTTTAACATAAGCATGTGCACCTAAGATTTGTGCTTTTGACTTTGTGAAAAGAGTTTATACATATTTAAAAAAAACATCAGTACTAATTTTGGCTTGTGAAATTATTTTTTTAACATTTGTACTTTGAAGTTAACACTCACACTTCTTAACTGTGTAGACATGAACAGTCTTTTTATGGAAAATATTTATATCACTTTCCATAATATAATTACAAAATATAAACATCACAACAGATGGCAGTGATTCAAATTTAGTTTCTTTTATATTTTTGTTTTTTTATATATTTAAAACTTTTAAAGAGCTGATATGTTTGGCAATAGGCCAGTCTTCGATGTCGGTATCAAAATATCAATGAAATCTCAAAGAAAGTAAATACAGCTTTCCCTCATTATAACATGATTCTAGATATAACATGGTATCACTATGAACCCATAACCAGAATCATACAAATGTATAACAATATGGGTTGAAAAAACAACATGAAGCTTAGTGTTTTATCTTTACATGTATTTCTGTTTCAAATCACTGATATGTAACAAATTTTGATAATTCCCACTATACTGTGGTTTGGTATATTACACAATTTTCACTAGATCACAGTTCTATATATTACACTCTTTCCAATACATCGTGGTTGGATACGTAATGTGGTTGGCAGTTGTGGACCCCAACTACTGCATTATAATGAGGGAGAGCTGTATGTTTGCATGGTGGTCTTTATTTCCCTAATTTGCATGGTGGTCTTTATTTCCCTAATTTGCATGGTGGTCTTTATTTCCCTAATTTCCATCATGTTCTCAAGCCAAAAGTCTTCACAATCTTTAAATTTAATTACCGGACTGAAAGTCTTTTCATCAACAAACTATTGATTTATCGTCTTTAAAATCCTAAAAATCACCATGTAGTTTCAAATTTATGCTATTCCATCCCACTCTCACCCCACCTGCTGGTTGTAGTTTCAAATTTATGCTATCCCATCCAACTCCCACCCCACCTGCTGGTAAGTAAAGCAAAAGATAGCAATATGGAAAACTTGTATCTGATCCAACAATTTCCACCCAGGAGACTAAATCTTCCATTTAGTGTTAAAGTCAGAATTTCATTTCTTCAGCTGTAGCGTTATAACGTGGAGGGGTGCAGACAGGGCAGTTGCCCCAGGTGCAAGAGGTCTTGGGGTGCCAAAACAGCTGTTACAAATTTGGGCCTTGTATTCTGGTCCTTGGGGCCATCATCGTCACCCCAGGCGCCATTTACCCTTAGTACGCCACTGTTCTTCAGATCCTTCTTTTACTTCATGAGCGAAATATTGCTTTTGGAACCTGAATCTGAAAACTCTTCAGTCCATCTCAACATTGGGTTGGCCATGCCCTAGGTAATTTTACATTTTTATTCATAATTATACATAAGAATTTAACAAACCGATCTTGTGATAGTGTCAGTGAACAGACTGAACCAACATCAAAGGTTTTTCGTCGTGCACTGGCAGTTGGGCCAAGCAATGTACAGTAGATACGGCTGACCAAGGAAGTAATTATTATTAGTGATTATTATAATTGCATAATCCATAAATGGTAAGAAAATGCATCATTTGAGAGATGAGACTTGAGTAAGGTCAAAGTATGTTTATTTAACTAAACAATTTTGGAAGGATAGCGGGAAACATTGCATATCATCATTGTTTTATAAGATAAGAAATTATTTATTTCAGACTGCATGGTCCATACATCTAAATTAAAATATAAAATATAGAAGTATTTTAAACATAAAAGTTTGTAGGTGTCTTATGTACAAATATTCAGACCCATCTATAACTAAAGAATGTGTCTGTCATTGTTAAGAACAAAATTATGTAAGACATTTAACGAGTAATTTGTTCCATCTATCTATAATCTGAGAATTTAAATGAATATCATAGTTCCACAAAGATTTCAAGGTACAATTCTTACTATTAGATATTTGTATCATCATTGACAACACATACTTTCTCATTAAGTCATGTAAACTGAATACCATATATACTCGCATATAAGCTGAGTCCAAATGCAAACAACATGGACCCTGATCTGCCATCACATAATATGCCAGCAGATCAGGGTCTCTGTTGTTTGTTTTACTGATTAGTCCTTACAAACTGCATAGACCCAGATCTGCTGACATATTACGCAACAGCAGATCTGGGTCTATGCAGTTTGAAGTTGGTATCAGCTAGCTTATATGCAAATATATACGGTACATTATAGTTTACAAACATGATAGAGGCACTATTCCATTTTGGAACGGTTAATAGGAAATGAAGACTATTATTATAGCCAATAACTAGTTTTCTTTTCATACATTCACTAAAGTTTGTCCACAGAGGAGCACAGTACATTGTGCAGCAATAAAATTTGAATAATTTAATCTTGATATTCAAAGAACAATTTCTAAATTTATGTAAAAGCATGTTTGTTCGAGTACACAAAAATCTGTAATGTCTCATAGACTTACATGTACATGTGCCTTTTATTGGTTTTGTCTTGTCAATTCCATTTTAGACAGAGTTGAGGCCTTGTCAGTCGACTTCATGCCTTTACATGGGATGTTGCATGTAATCAGTATAGCTATAAAATAAATTCAACACATTCTGATACAATTTGATACATACATTGTTTCATAGCTCTAGATGTTTCTTATATGCATTTTGTCTCATCGACTCCATTTTGGACAGAGTTATGGCACTTGTCAGTCAACTTCATATCTTTACATGGTATGTCGCTTGTATTAATGAGTTTTTGAAGGAGTTGGCCCCCTTATTGCCCATTTAATAGTAGTAGCAGTAATACAATGCCTTCTATTATTGTTTGTGGTGCAGCGAGCTTTGTTACTTGGTGGAAAGTCGCAGGATCTATAGGGCCAGGAAGAATAACCCCATCTCCCTTTTTTTCTCTGGAGGATCCCCTCTCTTCGCAGGAGGGGGCTATAGCACTTCCTGATGTAGGGAAGTTGCCAGCTTCAGTGAGAGAGATATCTGGAGCTAGGAACTCACCTGCTTCCATGGGGGTGGGGTGGGGGGCACTGTTCTCTGAGGGAGGGATCTTTGTCACGTCCTGGTGTAGGGCACTCTCTGTCTATGGATCTGTCTGCAGAGCTCCTTCACCTCTGTAGGGATGTGACCATGGAGATATCAAAAGTTTTTGCTGGATCACATCAAAAACCTGTGCAAGACACCCCTCTTAATGTGGAGATGCTATTCTGAGGGCTAATCCCTTCAATGGCCTCTCAGAATTTGAGAGCTCAGCAACACTGGTGCCTGACTGCAGTACTGGGTCAAGCTAAATCAATGAAGAAATGCCACATCCCAAAAGGTCTGCTGCTCCCCATCATAAGTGTTTTAAACAGAGAAACAACCAGAATTTAAATCAGTTCAGTTTAAAACCCAACTCTGCCTGTCATTCTCACGACAAGGTGACCTGAGGGGCAAGTGGAAGAAGTCTACAGACTGCTTCCTTAGGAGGGCATCAATTGCCCCAAGGGAGTCACACCCTCTCCTGCTGAGTCCTCTTCCCAATGCCCAGTAGGTCCCAGATTATGTCTATTCGCAGAGGATTGTTCTGACCTTTTGGATGATGCATGGGTCCTTTCCACAATAAAAGAATGTTACCGGCTTTGCTTCTGGTTCTCTCCACCTCTTTCAAAGACCCTCATTTTGTTCCACTGGTCCCAACTAGTAACTCTATGGGAAGAGATGTACACCCTTCTAAGGAAGGGAACAGAGGTTGCAGAACATAAGAAATTCATGATTTATTCCCAGATTTTCTTATTTTCAAAGAGAGGGGGAAACTTTCAACTATTCATTGATCTTTTTCCTTTGAAAAAATTGAAGAGCAGTTCAAGATATAGACAACCACCTCAGTCAGGAATGCCATCAGGCCAGATAACTGGGTGGTCTCCATAAATCTCCAGTATCTCCATCTTCTCAGCCGAATTGATATTTCTGTTTTTTTTTTTTTCTTTCTGGGACAGAGATCTTTTAGTTTTGGGCTTTTCCTTTTGGCCTAGCTTCTCCCAGAGCCTTCACTAGGGTGATGGGTGTAATAGCAGCTCATTTAAAGTCCTTGGGGGTTCCCAGCCTCCAGTATTGTGATGACTGATTGATGTACAATGTCCTCAGATGTGCCCTTCTGAGGGATCTGTCTCTCTGAGACAGGGCCTCGACTAGACCTTATTCCCAAATAGGAGAAATCTGATCTTATCCCTTTTCAGAATTTTGTTTACAAGGGAATTAATGTTCTCACTTGTCATTGGAACAGTCCATGTTCCTCTTGACAGAATCTCACAAATACTTGTTCTCTTAGCAAGACCGGACAAGAAGACACCATTGTCTGCTCATTTGTGCCTCTCTCTCCTGGGGACTCAGAATGTGTCAGTGGACTTAATTCCCCACAGAAGGTTTTGGACTTAGTTCCCCACAGAAGATTTCAAATGCGGTCCCTCCAGTTTTGCATCTTACAAACTGGAGATGTCACAAGGACACCCTACCCACCCAGATTACCTTAGGATCCAAGTTTCATTACCGTCTAAGTTGGTGGAAAAGCAGGACAGGTTTCTGACCATAGTTCAGATTCACCCTCCAGAACCTCACTCGTTCCTTTATACTGATGTCTCAGATTCAGACTGGGGGGTGGGGACTACCTAAAGTCTGAGGGAGTAGTCCTGCAGGGCCTTGGATCTTGGGAAGAAGCTTCCCTTCACATCAACAATATAGCAATGCAGGCTGTTTTTTCTAGCACTTCAAGGGTGCGTCAACAGCATAAGACATCACTGCATCATGGTTGCATATCTGTCATAGTGTACCTCAGATGCCGAGGGGTTACTCATTCCTCTTCATTCTGCTTGGAAGTTTGGAACCTCCTTCTTTTAACAGCTTTGGATGAGATCACTCTCAGAGAACACAACATTTAAGGCAAGATGAATGTTCTGATGGACAGCTTGTCCAGACAGGTATGCAGTCCTCATGGCAAGGGTCTCTACACCAGTTGGTAGCAGAGACACTTTTTCATGTGGGCAATTCTAGTGGTAGACTTTTTCACAACAAAGCTGAACAACAGTCTTCATCTTTATGTCTCTCAAATGCCAGACCAGAGGGCATGGGTGTTGGATACATTTAGTCTTAGATGGGATCCACTGTATGCCTTACACCTTTCCATCTTTTATAATAATCCCACAGGCTCTTCTCAGAGTCAAGACTTTCAAGTAACAGCTCATCATGATAGCTCCCATATGAGCTACCCTGTGGCCCCATTGATCATGGTTCAGTGATCTCCTCCATCTGTTGGTTGAGGATCCCAGGGAATTACCCATGAGGAGGGAATTAACTGTTGCAACACAGAGGGTCCTTCATGCCAAGCACTCCTCAAATTCTCCACCTTTATGCCTGGCTCATATCAAATGATCTATCCACCAAGATCAGTTTTCAAGCAAGGTTGCCACATGCAGCACTCAGGCTAGAAGGCAATCGACCTCTTAGAACACATTACCCTATCACTATTATATAGCTTATTACTTTTTCGTGTCCTACTGAAATCCCCAGTCTCAGTCATATCAGTTCTGGTGATGATCAAGATAGACTCCTATGCCCAGTTAGAAGTTTACAGTTCTATCTAAATGAAAAGAAAAGAAAGGGTTGTAACCATCTTTTTCTCCCTTTAAAAGGTATTTCTGATATTTCAGCAGCCACCATCTTGATGTGAATTGTTCAGACTATTAATAGAGCTTATCAGTCTATCACTGAGAGAGAGAGAGAGATCTTGCATGAAAATCAAAGACCATGAGGTCAAGGTTGTTGCTGTATCTTGGGGAAGTTTGAATCATTCGTCTTCGGATGATGTCAAGACAGCCATCGTCTGGCATTCTCACTCCAATTTCTTGTCATTTTACCTTTGATCAATGGCACACCAGAGTGAGAGTATTTATGCTTCTAATCCAATTGTATCAGCCCAACAAAGTTTTCAAACCATCCTCCATCGGCAGTAAAAGATCCTACTGACAACAATATTAAGTTCACTTGACAGCTTATCTTAGGCCATCAGCCTCCCACTGGGCTGGCAAATTCAGTAATGCAATAATAGCAGTTAATGTATTGCTGCTATTGAACAAATTTTATGTATTACTTATCTGCTGTTATTGCACAATTTCCTCCTCCCTCCCTGCTTCAGTCTCGGTCCAAGTCAAGGAAGTATGATAAGATGATATTCCGATTGTTAGAACTGGACTCCGGTATCAGACTGGGATCATAATGTTTTTAGCTCTACTGGTCATAGACCAGAAGAGTTTGTGTGATGGCCTGTTGTCTGTCCATCATCCAGTGTCCATCCATACTTTAGCAAAAGTTTGTTAATGCTACTCCTCCTTAACTACTTGGCAGATTGCTATGAAACTTTACACACAGATTTATCACAAGATCTAATTGGTTCTGAATGAAAATGGTGTTGCTCAGACATCCAGTATGGCCACCACATCAGTCATCTTGAAAATCCTGTTATCAGTATTCCTTCTAAATGGATGGTCATATCAACATGGGACTTTCACTAAAAGACTTCTTTTGATGTCTAGTTGATCTTAAATGAAAATGGTGCTGATCTGATGTCCAACATGGCCACTACAGCAGCCATCTTAAAAATCTTGCTATTACTACTCCTTATGAATGGAAAATCATATCAACATGGAGTTTTCACCAGAAGACTTTTTATGATGTCTGATTGGGCCTAAATGAAAATGGTTCCACTTGGACATCCAGTATTGCCACGAGAGCAGCCATGTTGGAAATGTTATCACTACTCTTCCTGAATGAATGGTCAGATCAACATGGGGTTTTCATGAAGAGACTTCTTATGATGTGTAGCTGGTCCTAACTGAAAATGGTGCTGATCTGATATATAATATGGATGTCATGGCAGCCATCTTGAAAATCTAGTTATCGCTACTCCTTCTTATTGGAAATTCATATTGGCACAGGGTTTTCACCAGGAGACTTATAATGATGTCAAGTTGGTCCTAAATGAAAATGGTTTCCGATCTGATATCTGATATGACCACCATGGCAGCCATCTTGAAACACTTGTTATTGCACTTCCTCCTGAACAGAAAGTCCTATCAGCATCGAGTTTTCACTAGAAGGCTTCTTATGGTGTCTAGTTTGGTCTTAAATAAAAATTGTTTCAATCTGACATCCAGTATGGCCACCATGGCAGCCATCTAGAAAATCTTGTTATTGCTATTCCTCCCAAATAGAGAGTCATATCAACATGGTGTTTGGTCTTGAATGAAAATGCAGCCAATCTGATCACAAATATGGCCACCATGGCAGTCATCTTGAAAGTCTTCTTGTTGCTACATTACTCCTCCTAAATGGAAAGTTATATCAACATGGGGTTTTCACCAGAAGATTTCTTATGGTGTCTAGTTGGTCCTGAATGAAATTAATGTTGATCTGACATCCAATATGGCTACCATGGTGGCCATCTTGAAAATCTTATCTCTATTCATCCAGAATTGATGGTTATATCGACAAGGGTTTCCACCAAGAGACTACTTATGATACTTAGTTGGTCCTAAATGAAGATGGTGGCCTACAGACATCCAGTATGGCTGCCACAATGAACATATTAAAAATGTTGTCACTAATTCTCCTGAATGGATGGTCATATTGGTATGGGTTTTCACCCAAAGTCTTCTAACTGTATCTAGTTTGTCCTAAATGTAAATGGTGCCAATTGTACATTTAATTTGACTGCCACAGTGGCTAATTTGAAAATCTTATTTGAGAGATGGTTTCAGCACAAAGCAATTAAAAAGAAGGAAGGTCTCATCTTGAATTCCTTTAAATACTTTTTGGACAGTACAGCATCAGTCTCTTTTGGGGACTCTTGTTTATTCTAGACCTCCAGTTGCTACTTGGAGGAGAGAATAATGTCCTTGGACTGGGGACTAACACCAGAAAAAGATATAGCAGTACAATAAAAGCAAGTAAGTATTACATAATTCAAATTAGTTTTACCCCCACCCCCACCCCAATTTTCCAAACTTTGGTTTCCCAACACAAGTTCAGTGTTTAAAGCCACAGAGAGCAAGTTGCAGAGAGCAGGGCCCTTTGTGATGCACCCATTGCTAATAGCTCCAGTCTCGAAACATATGTTTTATTTTAAGTGTCTGTTGAATACTTTATGCTGAAATCATCAGTTATGTGTTTTGTTTGCATTTTGGAGAAGGGGATTATCACACTTCATTGTAGCTTCACTAAGGTCTGGAGGCCAGGATTTACCAAGAGTAGGAGTGCATATTATGACCCTAATTTAACAGTTGCTGATTACTGATGGTCAGGTGTGATAAGCACAATTTTAGTGAACCTTTCTTCCAATTACAGCTCTCTCTCATTATAACACATTTCGTTATAACACAATTCTGGATATAACGTGGTACCACTATGGATCCTTGACAAAAATCATACCAATGTATGACTGTATCTGCCTTTCCCAATCCACAAATGTAAGGACCAACAAAAATGCCAATTTTCCTAACGCCATGATTAATTGAAACCAATGAAAATACATGTATGTGAATTCACAGTATCTCCGGTTTTTGAATAATCATGTCAAATAATCTTTTATTTTCAGAATACATATTTGAATAATAATAACTCATCAAAGTCATGATGTTGAGAGGCACTGGATATGGGTCTACACAACCCTATTATGATGACCCCAGGAGACAGTACGGGGATGAACCTGCTGGACGATATCAAGATGGCTGTAAGTTCAGATACAATTAATCTTTTACATTTTATGTAAAATTGATTGCTCTCCCCATACGAGGTTAAATATTTACTGCTTTGCTTACATTTGCTTGTGTACCTTCTTTTCGAACTTGAAAATATAATAATTACTATGTACACTTGGTTGATTTTTAGTTTGCACATATGGGGTCAAAACAGGTTTTGTTTGGTTTGTTGGTTTTAATTGTACTTTTAACACATTATTGGCTGTATCATGTTGAGGAAACTTGAGCCAAATGCCTTTCCCAAGAACACACTGAGGCAGCCAGGATACATGTGTTTGTGTATACCCAAGTATTTTTAAATGTTTCCATATCCATACATGTGAACCTCCCACACGGGAGGATTTTTCTCCCAAGATTAGGGGTGTCTCGTGTCCCTCCCATCACTCACTGAAATCTCCCACGTATGCACAGTTATTATTGAAAAATTAAATTTTTTCAATTTTTTCCACATTTAGGATCCAGCGTAGCATATTTACGGTAAGACTGCCGGTGATCACATGACTGTGAACTGGCTTAAGCAGGGCAAGACAATGTAGTTGCTAATTTCACCCTTTGATCATGTCAACAGGGTCAGCTGGCTTCATTGTTTGAAGTTTGTTGAGTGGGATTATACTGTGTGTAAGCAACAGCAATTCCAAAAGGATTAAAGACGTTAATTGATTGTGGTTGGGTTACTAAAGAGCTCAGTCAGCATAAAACAATAAACATTACTTTGATTCTCTCCTCAAGGTATGTTCTGCTTTGGTGCTTAAAGTTGTCAAGATGGATTAGAGTCCATACTATGTATGAACAAAAGTAATTTAGACAGGATTATCTCCCAATGCCAAAACGCCAAAATACAAGCAACCAAAATATCACACGAAATTCAATGATGGATGGAAACAGAAATTTCACTGGTTGCAATCAAGTTCAAAGGGATATGAATATGTATTCTGCTTTTCCTGTAAATCTGATTTTAAAATCTGTTACAGTGGCAAGAATGACATCATGTGTCATACAGAATGCCCATCTCATAAAAGCATATTAACCACAACAACAAATATGCGATCACTGAAATCCATGTTTGCAGAATCTGCATCAAATGTGGATAAAGTTACACATGCCAAGACACAATTTGCCAACTTTATAGCCAAAAATAATCTCCTGTTTCTGGTAGCAGATCATTTTTCAGATCTAGTCAAAATAATGTTCCCGGACTCGACAAAAGTTCTCATGCAAATGGACAAAAACTACTCACATAGTGACTATTTTATTGTTCATAGGAAATCATAATCTTAATTGTATAATAATTATAATAATAATAATATGAATAATATGAATAATTTATTATATAAACTTGCAGACCAACTGCAGAACACGACTAGCGACCATGATTTTTATGCAAAATATGCATTCGATACTACTATGAACGACCGCATCACAAAAACTTATATAAACATCACTGACCTTGATTTTATCCTTTGTAAACATGAATGTAAACCAGACTAAAGTACATGTCACTAACTGACATTGTAATCTGTAATGCCTGAGATGAATGAGGTCTTTGTCTTTGTCTATAATACTAGGAAGTGATATTCATTTTCCAGATTTGATTGTTATTATTAAAGAGTTGTGGTAGTGATGATAATGATGACAACAAAGGTGTCTGCAAATTAGGCTTAAAGTTACAAAGGGTGTGATGGTATAGGACTAATGGACAAGTTTGTGCTTCATCTGGAGAATCTTACTGACATTAAAACAAAGTTTGACCCAGACAGTACCAATCTTGAGCAGTTCTGGCAGGCAGTCAGCAATCTGAATCTACTCACAGGCAAGAAACAATTTAAACTTCTTGGTGGACACAGGAGAGTTGTACTAACATTTATACATTCCAGTGCAGACACTGAAAGGGACATTTTCCATTCTGAGGAAAATTCAGGCTGACCCCAGAGGAAACCTGGATCCAGTAACAGTATATCATCTCGTAATTGTTAAGATCAACAATAATGAGGACTGTCACCAATATAATCCAGGCAATGATCTCCTAAGAAATGCTAAAAATGCTTGTGGTACATATAAGGATAGTATGAATGGCAACAAGTTACTGTGAAGGGACTGATTTGATGAGATGATTTGCATATTTTAATTTTTAAAAATGTACATTTGTTCAGTAGTTGTAATTTGTGTCCTTTTGCTTGCTAAGAATTGGGTCGATGAAAATCTTCCCTCTTGGAAATCTCCTGATCTTGACCTGTCTTTTCTGTCACATGTATGCATATCACATCTAAGATCTGCATGTTAAATATATGTAATTAAAAGTTACAAACTCCACATTAAATGTTAATAGCTCCACTAGACATGCATACTACTGAAATCTCCTGATAAACACTTGCTGAAGGATAAATCATCCCCATTTTAAAATTTGTAGCTAATGTTGGTTATTATGTGGTTTTATCCAAGGGTGAGACTGCCTCCCACTTTGAACAAATTTTATTGGGTGAGCCCACCACCATCACCGCACTACCCATGAATTTATATATTTTAAAATTTAGGATTCATCTCCTAGTGGAGCAGAGCAGCTGTTATCAAAAACTAAAGATACTGTTAACTTTTTCCCATGTGTATTAAAATCTGCAAGGGACAATTGAAAAAGCAGCAAAGTACCATATATACTTGTGCATAAGCTGATACCAACTGCAGACTGCATAGACCCAGATCTGCGGTCGCATATTGCACTGGCAGATCTGAGTTTATGCAGTTTGTAAGGACTAATTAGTAGAACAAAAAACACAGTATATGTGGTATTTGTTTTAAAGGCGACAAGACAGTACTGCTATTTCACTTGAAGGCAAAACTTTCTGTTGTAACATCAGATATCCACTCACATGTCAGAGTTAACGATACATATTTCTATGAATGATAAGCTAAATAGTTAATGACTTGTGACCGACTAATTTGCCAAAATTGTTATTCCATAGACATGGCTGGTATTTTTCAGTTTTCCATTATGTTTGAATCTGTTATTTATCATGCTGTCATTAATTTCTGTCAGCAGATTTATCAATCATGTTTCAAGGTTTCTCCTTTGACTCCAAAGGGAGATTCCCCGACTCAGAAATGTGAGAAAATCAGGTTGGCATTACCCATTCTTCAAAAGTGTTATACAAGTAGCATTGGGATTCTTAATGTGCTTCTCAGCGGAAAATTCAGCAAATAAACCCTTTGTTTACTTTTATGTTTAAAATAACCGAGTCCTTTTACTAATTCCAGAGTAACATGTGTTACCATCTATTTCAGCCTCTTCGTCTTTTGATGCGATTTGTGAGCAAATTAGCCGTAACATCTTTACTGTTAACAATGGAGGTAAGAAACTTTGAAATTTAAGTTATGTAGATTGCCATTAGCCAATTAAAACAAGACACATTCACATATTGTTAATGTTCATGTACCATATATACTCGTGTATAAGCCAATGCCAACTGCAAACTGCGTAGATCCAGATCTGCCATTGCATAATGCGCTGGCAGATCTGGGTCTATGCAGTTTGTAAGGACAAATCAGTAGAACAAACAACATAGACCCTCATCTGCCGGGGTATTATGCAATGGCAGATCATGGTCTGTGTTGTTTGCATTTGGACCCGGTTTGTACGCGAGTATATACGCCAATCAGACTTCATCTTTGCTACAGTTTGTTCAACATACTTCATGTGCTATTTCTGTAATAATAAAGAGATAGAGATAAAAAATGTATATTCTACTATGACAAGTAGAAGAAGAATTCAAAGAAAAAGAAGAACAATTACAAAATTTGTATAACCTCTTATTTGTTAATTTTGTCTAGTTTCCTTTACTTTTATGTTTGCTTCTAGAAAATGATGGAATAGCAAAATTCAACAGGTTGTTCATTATGGGTGTTTCTTCCTTTTCAAGAGAAATTTTCCTTTGGACAAAAAGAAAATTACCTTTGTGAAGTTTCCAAGTACATGGTTTTATAGACATTATGTACAATGTCCATTTTTCTCTCTTCAGCCAACAGCATTGACAGGGCAAAGAAAATTATTGGAACAGACAAAGACAGTCCACAGCTAAGAGAAAAAATGTAAGTTCATCAGGTAAATAATAATCACAGAGTGTCAATTTTATATATGTCCTTGATCAATAAGGAAATGCTTCATGGACATTTAAAAGGGCACTTAGTGCAGACTTTAATGAATGTGCATTTTACTTGCAATTTGAGAAAGAAAACAAGAATATCAAATTAGAGAATTGACTGTAGATGGAATTGATGTTCATAAAGCCTTTTCTAATCCCAATTTTCATCTGAGGATGGAAAAGATATGACTCCGCAATAATTACGAACAAAACATTTTTTAAAGTCAATAATATTATTTGTCATATGACACCAATGAGATGACATGTCATAAATCCATTACACACTTTCTGTGAATGTTCAAACTAGGTATGAACACATCAATGAATGAACAAATAAACAGACTGGATAAAGGGTTATGGGTAAATAAATAAATGAATGAATGAATGGATGAATGATAAATTGGAGAATGACTAAATATATGAAAGCACAACAAAGGAAAAGAAAAAAGACAATTTATTTGCTGACAAATGGGTTAGATCAAAAGATCAAACTAAAATATTTATTCGCTTAGTATCACATGCAGACACAGACATTTAACATATTTAAAGCCTGGAAGTGAAATACATTGTCTAGGTGTAAATTAGATAACAATGGATGTTCCTTTTCAATAGGGGTTGTAGTGTTCATATTTGACCTTTGAGTCTATCAGCATCAAAAATGCACACAATAAATGTTCAAAATAGATGACAAGCTACTAATCTCCCCATATTCAAGAACTCAAGACAACAAAACAGGCCTTCATTTTATTATTTGCTACGTCTACAAATTTTCATTGTGTATGCTTTATCTGTCTTAATCTGAGCTCATACATATTAAGTTCCAGAGAAAAAAAAATTACTGAGGTTTACCTGCTTGGAAATGTTGCAACATAATCATTGAAAATTAGCTGTGTCTAGATATGTGAAATTTTACAACATCTGTATGCTGTACCTTACTGTTTTTCTGTTTTGTTTCTAAGTACTATTAACTTTATGAAAAAATTTGTTTGTCATAATTATAACACAGGTAAGAGAAGTTTTCATAATAATTTTCTCATTTTCAAAAGTTTTGTGCTGAATGATTATGTTCCTGAACATAAATCCATGTAGCCTTCTTAGCAGCTTGTGAATGTATATACAAATTGATTTGATGTTTTTCTCTGTCTGTGCTTGTTGCAAACATCATCCTGTCTGCCATGGCTTATGTAAAGTGCTTACTGCACAAATTGCAGAAAGCAAACATAGTTCTACAGTCATTTCTTCTTACCCATTGCCATTTCTTCTCCAAATCAGAATTACATTTCGTTTTGATACATGTTTCTTTTTGTTTTTGGCAAAGTCAAATACATATTGTCTGTATTCCCCTTTGACATCTTGAAACTGATGATTTTCCATAACACCACCCTAAGTCATGTAGGTGGCTAACAGTACTTCTTTCTTTATTTAAACATCTTGCTAATTAAGAACAAATAGTTTTAGACTAGTTCCCTAACCAATTATTTCCCAAGATTCAAAATTCTCTGCCATTCCTGTTATAGACACAGACAACCAACAGTGTCCAGTGCAGAAAATATGCCTTTTTTGGCAGACCTATTGAAAGTTTTGTAATATTTAAATTTTTTAAAAATCATTA
Source organism: Margaritifera margaritifera (assembly GCA_029931535.1). Lineage (NCBI taxonomy): Eukaryota > Metazoa > Mollusca > Bivalvia > Unionida > Margaritiferidae > Margaritifera > Margaritifera margaritifera. The sequence goes on along the minus strand of JAQPZY010000920.1, from coordinate 432,470 downwards.
GCTACTGTGAAACATTTTATTTCGTGGCTTGAGTGAAAATTACATATTTGTGCATACCTAATTTCATGGATCTATCATTTAAAAAAAAAAAAAAAGATGCATACATCTCTGTAAATGATTATACCGACATTCATTTCCACGCATGTGCAATCAAACAGGTTAATTTGTACTGTAGTAATTAAGTTGATTAATTAAGTTATTCATTTCTAACATCTGCCGTAAATGCAGAGATCTCAAAGAAAATGCCAACTTCTTTTTTCCACACATCTGAGCTAAAACATTTAATACCACTATTAGAATTTTAAGTAATTAGGTTCTCAGGCATTCTTAAAGACCACTATCAAAGCATAAAGTTCTCAACAATTAGGGATTAGGCGCTTGAATAAAGCCAATGACTGTAAACCTAACAAGCCTGCCAATATTGCCCCGTGGGACTATCTTGCTGAGTGACCTTGACTTTGTCCAAAATTGGATCTGTAAAGTTCAGGTGGATGGGAATAATGTGTGCTTTGGGATATAAAGAAGGACACAGACAGTGAGTAAATCAGCATTTATTACTATACATCAGGTAGAGATATTACAATTTTACACAAGTTTTCATGTTCATAAAATTTTAAATTGTAATCAACAGTCATTCATGTACTTATCCTAATGTATATTTCACATTCTCAGCTCTATAGATAGACATGGTATTAACAACAAAGAAAGAAACAGGTGATGCCTTTCCACTGCATATGACCGGGTGGGAGGGGGGCAGGTGTGTGTCGGCTTGCTTGATATTTTGTTGTGACTTTAAATTTGTGGTCTAGCTCAGCCACAAAAACCATGAAAATTGGAACCCCACAAATTTAAAGTGTTTCACAGTATTAGGTAGAACCAGTTTTCATGACTCATGCCTTTTTTGTAAAACTTAACATGTCTCTGAACATAGCATCATAAAAGGTTAATTAGATCTTTGACACCTCTCAGGTGACATACTAAAAAACTACCTGGATTAAACAAAGCCATCAGTAAAATGAAAATGTGCTATATATGATTATCTTGGGTCCCTATCTATTGTTATTATTTTATACGCGAGTATATACGGTATTTCAATTATTCATGCATTTCTAAAGAAGATTTTTTACACACTGCTTTTACTCATTAGATCACCTGGTCATGAAGCCAAGTGAGCTTGTGGTATGGGACCTGCATCAGGGTTGTGTTATCCATCATTCATCCATCAACATTTACTATTTTAAACTTCTTCTCAAAAACTAATGAATCAGTTTCAACAAAATTTAGCAGAGAACATCTTGACATGAAGGGCCTTTAACTTTATACATATGATGATAATCTACTATCAAATGTGGTTGTGGTTGCTACAAATAGAAAACCTTTAATTGAGAAAACTGCTCAAAAGAATTATTCCAAATTCGACAGAAAGCATCTTGGCATGTAGGGCTTCAGATTTGTACAAATGATGCCATCCGCCATCAAATATGGCCACTACCTGGTAGTTGTAAATATATATAAACCTTAACTGACTCCTCAAAAACTGCTGAACAAACTTTGACCAAATTTGGTAGAAAGCATCTTGAAATAAAGGGCTTTCAAGTTTGTACAGATAATGCTGATCCACCATCAAATGTGGCTACTGTTACTAAAAATAGAAAACATTTACATGACTTCTTCTCAAACACTGCTTAACAGAATTTGACCACATTTGACAGTGAGTATCCTAACATGAAGGGCTATTAAAATTTTACAAATGATGTTGAACCAGCATCAAATATGACCATTGCTATAAATAGAACAACATTTAATGGACTCCTTCTCAAAAAGAGTTCAACAGAATTTAACCAAATTTAATAGAAAGCATCCTAGCATGAAGAGCCTTCAGGTTTATACAGATGATGCCAGTCTACCATCAGATATGGCCACCATTACTAAAAATAGAAAACCTGTATATGACTTTTTCTCAAAAACTTCTCAACAGAATGTGACCAGATTTGACAGAAAGCATCCTGGCATGAAGGGCTTCAAAATTTGTACAAGTGACACTGAGCCCCCATCAGATTTTGCTGCCAGTACTAAAAACATAGAAAAACCTTTAAATGAGTTCTTCTCATTGACTCATTCATGCATGGAGGCTTTTAAATATTGGACAAATCCTAATGTGCCACTAAATATGGATATAAAAAAAGATACCTTGCAACAGTTGTTTTGATAACATATGAAATAATATAATGCATAATAGCATTGGATAAAATTTCTTAGAATTCACCTGATGACACAGATTTCTTGGCCAATTGCTCTTTCATTTGGCTATTAGGGAGCTGTCAGGCAGATGAGTGATATCAGGCTCACTTATGTCTCTTGTATTATTCATATAGTTTAGAAAAATCCAAGTAAGCAAGATGTTTTCACCTACCAGAAATGAGGGCCTAGCCTCTATGTTGAAGTTATTGTCTATCGTTTTTTGTTTTTTTTTCAGTCACAAAACCTCGCAGGACACAAATACTGTCATATCAGAAACAACCAAGTTGATAAAAAGGCTTGTATCAATGAGACAAGCCAACAGGGTAAGTAATCTTAGGCTCACCATTCTTGTTTTCTGCCTCTGTATACCTAAGAGTCTATTTCCAGTGCTCTAGCACATTTTTTCTGGAATCCATTTATTTTATTTTGCAAAGACTACTTAAAATTTCAAAGATATAAATCCACAATTTGTAGAATGAATATGTCTCAGAGATTTAAATAAATTTTATTTTATTTGTGTATATTTTGTGAGTGTGAGATGCAGGTTGAACTTTTGAAAGATTGTAATTAATTTTCTACTTAAATTAGGCTGCAACTAATTAGCTATGGATACATCTTTTGTTTACTATTTGATTATTGTTACCATGTTTTATGTTTGTTTTTTATTTTTTTTATTTTTTTGTTGTTGTTGTACCTTTCCATCCAGCAGGGCCACATTGGACAATAATATTTTGCTAAGTGAGACACAGTTTTTGAATAAATTAAGAGGTAATTGAAATAATAATAATAATAATAATAATAATAATAATTATATTATTATTATTGTTGTTGTTGTTGTTGTTGTTGTTGTTGTTGCTGCTGCTGCTGTTTTTGGTCTGTTATATTCTGTCTCTCATTGTCACAAAGAAATTTGAAAAAAAGAGACCTGGTTTTCAGACTTTTTGTCTTATTGCTGAAAACTCTGGCAGCAGAAGCAGCAATGTCAAGCTTAAATTTTATATTTAACTTTCATCTTTTCCACTTCAATTAGACAGATTCAACTATTTCCTTAAAGACCACTATAAATTGGAAAAATATATTGCAGTCAAATTTGATAAAAGAAAATTTTATGTTTATTTGGGAACAGTGAGAACTATTAATTCCAGTTTCAGTGAAAGAAAACTTTTATGTCACGATTCCAATGTATGTTTAACAGCATGATATAGATTATACTGTATAATGTGCCTTAAGGATCAGCTCTCAAATTTCACACTCACATTCTCACAAAAGGCAAGTTAATTGTGGAAAATGTGAGTTGAGATTTCAAACTCTCACATCTTTTTGCAAGTGCTAAATTTTCCACTGATATACAGCAAATCATTAGTAAAACTTCTTATTAGTATGTAAATTCAGGAAAATGCACATGCATAATTCTGAAACATAAAAACAAGCTTGCATTGACATTGATTTTTTACCGTGAAATAAGCTGTTTAAGATGTAGTCTAATACTGTGACTAGGGCACAACCAAGGGAAAGCAGGATATCTCTCTCATGCCCAACAATTTTATTCTCAAATACGTAAATATTTCTCTTATATTATCTTCAATGAGGTAAAATCTGTTACTGTTACTACGTCTCCTATGATGACTTGCACTGCTTTTATTTTTTGTAGAATGACTGATTGCAGATATTTGTGGCACAAATTATCCTGACATTCCCCTAAAAATAAATGGTTGTCCATAAACCTTGAACCTTTTGAAGCATAGTATATACTATTATATATGGTAGTTTGAGATTTTCTGAAGAAGTTCCTTTTAGGGAACATGACATACTAATTCTATGAGATTTTTTTGTTTTGTAATTTGCATTATATTGCATTTTTTTTGTTGGAATCATATACCCATTTTTGTGCCAATTAAAAATTAGACATCAGTTATAAAGAAGAAAAAACAATTGTGCTGTGCATGCAGTTTTATTCAAAATAATAATAGAAATTACAATTTAAACTGATAGCAAAGTATTGTAATTCTTTCTTACTCCAAAATTTCTGGTTTACAATAGATTAATAAAATAATTGATACCCCTCCAAAAATGCAACTTGGATTTTGCAAGTTGATATTTTCTCCACTCACGAAAAAATGCAAGTAGTAAAAGAAGGTTAAATTTGAGCCCAGTGCATGTGTATATCTCAGTCTCTCTCTCTCTCTCTCTCAAAATGATTTATATGTCACAATTTTAAATTAGAAAACCCTATATAACAAGCGAGGTGGAATGAAGGGGATGTGTAAATCCCTGGTAATCTATTGATGATCAATTAAAAAAAACAACTTCATCTTTTGGTTTTCTACATCTTGTGACAGATATTATGATAAGGTTTGCAGAGGAAACTTAATACCTTTGTATTTTTCATTCTGTTGAATCCACAACAAGATTCAGTGTTGATTATTTGCAGCCAATATTTATTCCACATATAAATAATTTATTTTTGGTCTTAAAAAAGTCAAAAGTTGATGAGACATGGCTATAGTCATTAACTTAACTCATGATTTATTTATTTAGTTTTCATTGGTCAAAGTGTGTCATGTGAAGACCTGGTATAAAACCATATAAGGTCAGGAAGAAAATTACCAGGTCAGTGTCATATGATATCACAAATGATATCATTATGTCATTAGGTCAACCAGTGATCTTCAGCCATGTCTGCATGTGAAACTCATATGAAAATAAAGTGAAAATGGGTTAAGGTCATCAGTGGGTAAAATTCATCATTCCATACTGGGGCACTAACAAACTATGTACCGTATATACTCGTGGATAAGCTGATATCAACTGCAAACTGCATAGACCTAGATAATGTGCCAACAGATTTGGGTCTATGCAGTTTGTAAGGACTAATCAGTAGAACAAACAACATAGACCCTGCCATTTCTATGTTGTTTGCGTATGGACCGGGCTTATATGCGAGTATAGATGGTAGTTAATAATTCTACTTTGCTACATGGAAACTTTCTTTATTGGACTTATTGACTAAGCTAGTATTTAATATATGGGCCATGACACGAGAAAATGTTTCTTTATACATTAATTGCCATTTTGAGATTTTGTATATTTTGAAAAGAAATTTGTCTCAAAATAAAATTCAGTTTATTTTGCGCAAATATCACAAATATTGTTAGGCTTACAATAATTTGAATGCATCATGAAATAGCATTGTAATGTTGTTAGAAATTCCATTGATGTCAGTTATCTAAGATAACATTATATTGTTTGAAGGGACATTTGCTCATGGTGGTTTGTATATGTTGGCTGTACTTTCTTGTTATGTATGCTCTGTTTGTTGTGTACATATATTCAATGACCAACTAAACAGTATTTTTTTTCTTTCTTTCAGCAAGAAAAACTTAAGTTAGAGAGAATCAAAAATGACTTTCTAGAATGTATTATACGATTTTCTAATTTACAAAAGGTGAGGAATGTCCAATTATTTTGTTCTTGTTACTGATTTCTCTTTAAAGAGAATGAAGATTAAGTTAGAGGGAATTAAAAATAACTTCCACAAATCTGTTCAATGATTTTCTAATTACAGAACAATGAGGACAATTCTATTGATTTCTGTTTCAAGAGAATGGAGATTAAGTTAGAGAAAAAAAAATGACTTTCAAGAAGTGTTCAATAATTTTATAATTTACAGAAAAGTGAGGAAAATCAGATTATTTTTTCTGTTAGTGATTTCTGTTTAAAGAAAATGAAGATGAAAAGACAATTTGTATTTCTTTTTAAAGAGAATGAAGATGAAAAGAAAATGTGTACGCCCACACTGATTACAGCAGCAGAATTTTGATTTGGTCCTCTCAGTTTGTCCATCCAGAGAAGTATGTTAGCATGATTGTGTAAAATTAATTCAGTGTACACAAATGAAATTTTACAAATATATTTGTATGCATATATAGATGAACTGGTTATATTTTCAGACAATTCCAGCAATGGTCAAATTTTTTAATACATTTTTTAAACTTTCTAAACTTATAATTTTTTGGGGACAAAATCCTTGTTAGCCCGAGTCAAAAACCACTTTAGGTAAGCAGCTGAAGTTTGGTGAGCATTTTGTGTTCCTGTGTAGATGAGCTGACTAGATTTTCAGGCCGTTACAGCAATTTTTCCATTTTGTTGTAGACATTTTTCAACTTTTGGGATATATTTTTGTTTACAAAACCTAGTTATCAGGATTAAACAAAAACCTGTGGAGGCAGGAAAATGAAATTTGTTGTGCATGTTTATATATTCATATGTAGATGACCTGAATCGATTTTCATACATTATAGCAGTTTGTCAAATTGTAAGTTTTTGAAGTTTTTGCACTCAGATTTGTTTGTGGTCTGCAGTGGGAGCATTGGTGTTTTACAAACACACATCTAATTTTGTGCTTTTGTTTTCCATGAAAAGTACAGTTCTTCCTGAATATAGCATGCAAGATTGGTCCACAACAGCCGTTTGTGTTATGTAATGGTCCATAACAGCCAGTTGTTTTATGTACTGAATCGCTGTAAAATGCAAAGTTCATTGATGAAAATGTCCATGTACCATATGTGCTGGTTGGCAGGGACATGTACAGAAAATGCCAATCCAAAAAAGAACATTAAAATTATTTATATGTATATAAAATATATGTACTTTTCACTTCGTAGTAGTTGCGTTTAAAGCTTATGAAAATGTTACATTGTTGGAATATCCTTCAGAAAATTAAAGTGTTTCTTTTCTTTAAATCCATATATCTGCATTTGACATGTCCACATTTCATGATTGGTCATTAAAAAGAAATGGGGCATCTGTTTTTCATAAATATCCCAGTCTTTGTTCATTCCTAATCTAGTTCTGACACTGGTTAGATTATTTGGTCGTTATTTACTCAGAAAACATCACTATTTCCAATACTTTCCTGCTATCATAAATGATGTTTATACTGTAGATTACATGAGTGGTAATCATATGTATTCTCATATTGTATGAGGTCTGCCAAGGATTTTAGTAATCAATAATTCCACTCATATGTATATATATATATATAGGTGCCCATGTATTGTAGAGACACTGAATTAAGTCAAGCCTATTACTGATTAGCCGTCTTGGGTTTGTTTTCAGTGGTACACACAGTATGTTGCTATTAATAGCATACTGGTGGAAGCAGAGCCTACACTGAAGTTGTTTACTGGACATATTCATATTTTGACTTTAAAATGTTACATTGTTTTAAAAAAATGTAAAAAGCTCAGGAGAATCAGATCAGCACTAAATAGACAAAGAATAAGATGAATTGAACATCATTTGCATGTAACAGATGTCACTGTTCTCATGTACATATTGTACAGAAAGTACTGTATATACTCGTGTATAATCCAGGTCCAAATGCAAACAGCATTGACCCTGATCTGCCATTGCACAGTGCACCAGCAGATCAAGGTCTGTGTTGTTTGTTCTACTCATTAGTCCTTACAAACCGCATTATGCAACAGCAGATCTGGGTCTATGCAGTTTGCAGTTGGTATTGGATAATATGCGAGTATGTACAGTAGCAATTTTATTAGTGCCAGTATTAAAAAATTAAATAAAAATGTTCTCTACATTTTAACACTAACTGATTATCAGCAAATGTAATCTGATAACTTGTAAAAAAAATGCATCATGCAGTATGTTGGACAAATGCATCAACTAATTTAGAAAAGAATGCAAAATTTCCATTTTCATATTAATAATTTTATGGATCCTCAGTTCTCCTCTAGTGTTGCAATACATTCATGCCAATCGATATTGTGCATAAGGAGATGAATAAACTGTTTCAAAAAGCTTACTGGCTTTTATCACTTAGATACTTTGTATGATATAACCTCAATTCTTATAGATGCAGAGCTCAGCTAGTAGACCTGATACATTGGTTTTGTGCCAATGGCAATTTTGAGTATCCTGATGTCCAACTGATGATTGAAGCAGTTACTCTAATATAAAACTTTAAGCTAATGAAAACTTAGACTCATTCTTTTTTTTTCCTTAAGTTAAGAATGGTTTCCATGGTGTGACTGCATTATGTCCCGAATCCATTACAATGAAGACTGCTGCAATGAAGAAGAGCTATAGATGTAACAAAGTTTTTTTTCTGTTTTTGTAATTCAGTCATGGTTAGTTTTTTACAAGAATTTTAGACTGATTATGTAAATATCAGCCTTATATGTCTGCATACATGTAATATCAAATTTATTGCAGTAATACCCTCTATAATCTTACAAAATGAGTGCATTACAAAGAAAATAGATACAGGATCTAACACAATTGTCATTTTAATAGGAAATGTATGAAACAAGTTGAATGATATTGCATACCACAGAGAGTGGTATATTGTATTATTCAACAAGTTCATAAACTTCATGTCAAATAAACATGAGTTTGAGATTCTGTTTTTATCACCTAACATTTAGCACTTGGCTTAAATTGGTGCCATTACTATGTGGCACTGCTAAGTGTATGCCACACTGTGTCAAAAGATTCTTATGACATGGTGTTATGGCACTCAAAAGGTAAATGTTATGTGATAAATGAAAAATAATGGTGTAATTACATTTATTTACATGCCTTCATAAGTTATATTTTTTAATCATTCTTTTGCATATATTTCCTAAACCTCTTGATAGATTTTGTTCGTACTTGGCGTGAATTATTATGAAACTAAGATAATTCATTCTGTGACATGCTGGTTTGCCCCTTTCACCTTGTGATTATGGCTACAGTCACAGAATATTTGCATTAGGGTTTTTTGCTTGAAGATTTTCCATTAGCTTATATTTCCCCAACCCCTTTATGGATTTTGTTCATACTTGGGATGAATTATTATGATGCTAAGACAATTCATTTTGTGACACACTGGGTTGCCTCTTTACCTTTGGGGTCAAGGTCACAGTAACAAATAAATTGCATTAAGGTTTTAGTTAAAACAAAATTCATTTGCTTATATTTCCTAAATACCTTAATTGATTTTCTTCATACTTTGGATGAATCATTATGAAGCTAAGAATTCATTCTGTGACATGCTCACTCAGAGTTTTTTACCTTGAGGTCAAGGTCATACATTTTATAGCATTGCATTGATCATTGGCTTGATATGCAGGCCCTGGCTTTCTTGTTAACTGACAGATTTTTATTCTACTGAATTTAATCAACATTTTAGTTATGCAGTTAAACTTTAATTTGGTCATGGATTTAAAGTTCAGTTTTTGGGTTCAATCAGATTTTAATTTATTTTCAACAGAAAGCAGCAGACAAGGTGAAAAAGACAGTCTCACTTCACAAACCAGCAGTAAGGCTTGAGCCAAATGACAGTGCAGGATGGCTGGTAAATATACAGTTACACCTTAATCAGTTAAATATTGTAATATTTTGTACAGTTTCTTTTGACTATTTTTCAGGTATATAAATAAATAGGTAATAAATGAATTATTATTTTCTTTTGTCTAAAATCTGCAGACTTTTTAATAGATAAGTATTTTGTACAAAAAAAAAAAATGTAATAGATTTTTATGGATTAGTGGTATATGAAATATTAGAGAGCATGAAACATCACAGACAATAAAATATCAATTGAATATTGAGCAATATTCAGATCTTTTGAAAATCAAATTGATATTTTTTTGAAAATTATCATGGCATACCTGTCAACCTCCTGAGACAGAAACCTGTACACCAGACCAAAAAAAACTTACAAAGACCAGAAAAACCTTATGCCAAAGCTGAGCAATTTTTTTTTCATCCACTTGTCCAGGACAAGTGGTTTCAGAAAATTCACTTGTCACACCTTACTTTTCACTTGTCCCACCTTACTTTTCACTTGTACCAAAATGGTAATCACTTGCCGAGATTTGATGAGATGTATGTACTTAATCCATAGAAAGAACAAATGAAATAATATACAACATAATTATTTCTTAAAAGAATTTAATTTTTCTAAAACAGTTGTTGATATACGTTTGGCTACTTTAGGTACATGTATATATGTTTTAGCTGCTGGATTTTGAAAAAATGTCCATGTACATGTCTGCCACCTGCAGCAGCACTAAGCCAGCAGTTGATAGCTGTGTCTGAGTTAAAGTCCTCAAGCTCTGGTCCATTTGGTGAAATGTTCATTAGAATTTTTACACTCTTGGTTTAAGGAATTCTCACACTCATTAGCAGTCTTAAGTTTTATCCCTCCACTTTCACAAGAATTTTGCTGCTTCAAATCGTCCTTATTACCTTCCTTGTGAAAATAATTTATCAAACTCATTTTATCCACATAGTAAATATCAGCTTGCTTGACAACTACTTTCTAAAGTGATCATAACAAACATTTTCTCTTTTAAATATGAACAGAGCTATCATTGCTGTCATTTAATCAGTTCATAAAGGAAACCAACACTGATGTCGGTAAAGTACCTTTCATTAATTTAATTACGCTGACTCGCTGGATTAAAATCAAAGTGAGCCACTCATGAGGATCTGGTTTGAGTAAACACAGTGCAACAAAGTCGCTTAAAACACTGCTTATTAATCATACTGGCTTTGTTTTGTTTTGATTTTTTTAAAATAGGAAAAACCCACTTGTCCCGGTGTTAAAGTGCTTAAACTAGAAGGACGAGCTGAATAGAATACAGCCCTCTCATTGGTCGACCGAAAATGACGTACTACACCTACTGATAACCTGATTTTCAGTCGACCAATAAGGGGGCAGAATTCCATACTTGAATAAAGAAATAAAACTAAAATTGGCAAGTGAAAGACAGATCAATATTTCGAGTAATCTGATAGGTGTTTCAAGCGATTAATGTTGTATTCTCGTTGTATCTCGAGAAGAAAAAAAAAATCCCCGTTGAATCCTGATCTTGGCTAAAATCGCTGAGATTGTTTTTTATAAAAATATTTTTAAAAAACTGTACAAAATGGTTGTACAGCTGTACACGGCAAACCCCACCCAAAAACCGTACAAATTATGAGATTCCTGTACAAGTTGACAGGTATGGCATGGTCAAATCAGGATCAAGATGCCCTGCTCATTACCAGCATGATGTCTTCTTTTTCTTGTAACTCAAAAAGCTTGAACAATCAAAACCTTGACAATTATTTTGTGTCTCTGACACTTTTGGTTCTCAACGTTTTACTGTATGTTTTATTAATCAATCCAGATTTCAATGTATAATTTTTTTTTAAAAATTTTTAAATGAAATTTTTATATGGATTATGATATGACTTAACAATTTATGATTCTTAGTTCCAAGTGCACCACAGAGATTGTGGCAAGTCCTATGATGGTCATGGGCTTTCTTCCTGCACATGCTAGCAGATAGAAAGACAAAGATATGTTTCACTTTTTTTTTCCTGGCAAAAACAGCATCAACAATTGTAACACAGTCATATTTTGTGTTTAGAGTTATGAAAGCCATATCACACAAACAGATCTTGGTGTTTTTGGCATGGGAGATTTAGTGTCGTACAGAACCAATGTTTATAGAAGTAAGCACGTATATTAGATGGGTGCTAAACAATCAGGATGCAAAACATCATTCCTCAAATGCTGAATTGTATCTCTTTCTCAAAACTTTTGATAAATTGGGTAAAAGAATACAAACGTTGTGAAAACTACTTACTGTATGTACTCATTTATAAGTTGAGTCCAACTGCAAACTGCACAGTCCGAGATCTGCCCTCACATAATGCAACAGCAGATCTGGGTTAGTGCAGTGTGTTAGGAGTAATCAGTAGAACAAACAATGTAGACCCTGATCTGCCAGCACATTATGTGATGGCAGATTAGGGTCTGTGTTGTTTGCAGTTTGACTTCACTTATAGGCGAGTATAGACAGTACTTAAAGAAAAAAAAAAGAATAATGAATAGAACAGAATCAGGTGTAGAGCATAATGCGCCGGCAGATCTGGGTCTATGCAGTTTGTAAGGACTAATCAGTAGAGCAAACAACATAGACCCTGATCTGCCAGTGTATTATGCAATGGCAGATCAGGGTCTATCTTGTTTGCATTTGCACCTAGCTTATACACGAGTATATACAGTATATTCAGAGTGTGGCCCATATTTACTGTATTTGATTATGTATATCATGTGTCAGAGCTCTAGAAAAGCATATTTATGCAGATAAATCAACTAAAAATGCATAAAGAAATATTTAATGCATTCAGATTATGCAAAACAATTTAGTTGTAAGCATTTTGACCAAATTTGTAAGTATCTTTGCTCCAGCCACATGCACAGTTCTTGTTGTTTGATCAGTATAAACCATGCTATGAGTTAAAGGTGCAGATGTTCCATGTACATTTGAAATGATAGTACTTGATCAATGTAAGAACACTCACTGTATTTTGGTGTGTATAATGCACACTGGAGTATAATGCACACCCTGAATTTCGACCCAGAATGAGGGGAAAAAATGTAGTTCTGCCATATAATGCGCATGTGATATAATACATTTTAAAATCTTAATTTAGTTCCGTTTCATAGAATGACAACAGTCGGCCATTTTGGATAGTGCACAGATCATCATTTGTTACACGACATTTGAATTCTTTACAATAAACCAGCGCATGACTGTTTCTCTAGTCTTTCCTATGTTGCAGCTGATTATAACCAATACTTTTTTTTTTTACAGATGTTGTAAAAGAAAGAATGAAAAAGTGGCAATCTTTAAAGTATATCTTTCCAATTTTATGGTTGGCCCTTAAAAGGGTCATTTTAAGGTATGCCTTGTTGATGGAGTTCCATCTATTCCATAAAATCCCTCAAATTCTTCTTCGTCGTCATGACTCTTGAAAACTCACTGTATGTCCTCATCTGTCCTCATTCCTGGCATTTGATCGACTACAAGATGCTATGTGAAAGTTCAGGTCCAATATTTATACTTATTTGGACTATCATGACACTTCTAAAATATATCTCAGTGCCCTAGAGAGAATTCACCAAGACAATAATTCGTAATTATGTTTGGCACATCAAAACTTTAGCCGGCACTGATTAGCTTTAAAAACACCATGCCAAGTCAATTAAATATTGCTCACTCTATTGTAACAAAGAAGAATCAAATACTGTGGTTTAAGATTAGAAATAAAACAAAGAGCTAAGGTTATTTTCTGAAGAAAAGTAAAAAAATCGCAAATTTACATAGACGAAGCATTGTAACTATGCTTAGCACATCAAAGCTTAGCTGGTGTTGATTACCGTGAAAAGACCACACTAAGTCAATGAAGCATTGATCACTGTATAGTCACAAAGATATATCAGATACTATGATTTAAGATTGGAAATAAGACTAAAAACCAAGTTTATTTTCCAAAGAAAAAAAAAAGAATGTTTTCCGACTTTATACATTAAATGATTATTTTGTTTCACGATGTGTCAGTGTTACTGTAACAGACAAACCAAAGTCATGAAAAATATTATTTTTAATTTAAACAAGAATAAATGATGAAAACATTAATTAGATCCACAGTTATCAAATATTGAACATTTACAGGTATGGTAATCATTATATTAGCTCCGCTGATAACCTTGAAAAGACCAAACTGAGTCAATGAAGCATTGATCACTGTATAGTCACAAAGAAATATTAAATACTATCATTTAAGATGAGAAATAAAACTAAGAACTAAGTTTATTTTCCAAAGAAAAAAAAAGAATGTTTTCTGACTTCATGCAATAATTGATTATTTTGTTTCACAATGTGTCAATGTTACCGTAACAGACAAACCGTAGTCGCAAAAAATATGTCCCTTAAAGGTGCCTCTGATGAGAATATTAACACTACTTGAATTCTAAATATTATATTTCATTTCAACCAAGAATAAATGAAGACAAAATGTATTAGATCCACAGTTATGGAATACTGAACATTTTTGGTACAGGTACGGTAATCATCATGTTTGTTCCACTACAGTGTGGACCTTTGCACAGCCTTAGAACAACAAGTTACCAGTCATTATGTACATGTATTTCCAGTCAAGGCACAGAACAAAATGCTACACAGTGATGGGAAATGAAACAAGTTTATTAACATAAGCAATCAAAGAACAAGACTCTCAAAGTTTGTAAGCATTATTTATTTCTTTAATAAATCTAGTACCGGTAAACAATTTAGTTACAATGCAGCATGCAATGGATTTAATATTTCACAAAGAGTGAATATGCCACATGTATGCTGCTATATTATAGTGCCTTCATTCTTTCATTGGATCGACCTTGATAAAAACTTTTTTATTTAGTTCTTCTAAAAAATGCACCCCCCCCCCCCCCCGACTGAAGTTAAGAAAATTGAGTAAAATAAAGTGTGCATTATACACAGCTAAATACGGTAAATAGAGCCATGTGATTGAATGCACCCTGAATTAGTCTTGGTCATTAAAGCCATTTGATGCATTCTAAAAAGCATGATTAGCATCTTGATGATTAAGACTCATGCTGGTAAGTTTGTTTTTTGTTTTGTTCACAAAATACGCCATAGAAGTTTTTAAAATGCAATTAGTTTTAAAACCAGGGAGCAAAATGCCGAATTTATTAAACTCATCTAGAACTCTGGTGTGTCCATCTTCTGACAGCATAAACCCAGATCTGCCATCACATAGTTTGTCAGCAGGTAGAGGATTACTCTGTCTTTGGTTTCTTCTCCTTGTTTTTTCATACCAACAGTGAACTGCAAACAACACAAGAGGTATATACCTGCAAAATCTGGTACCAATATTCACAAATGAAAGAAGACTTATTCTCACATGTATACATTATTAAAACATTTCCAGGATGATGATGATGATGATGATGATGATGACCAGATGAGGTTGGTGGCTCAGGAACAAAAACGTCAGCAGCTGTTAGTGCAAGACCAGATAATAGATGATGACCTTGCTTTAATCAGGGAACATGAAGAACAAATATGGGCCCTTGAGGTAAACTAGGATTAGTTTTCTCACTAGCAAATGTTTGGATTTAGCTAGGAACTGCCAGATTTTAGTGCTCTATTTCATTTTTTGTGTCAATATTGAAAATTTCCTGCCCAAGTTATCAAAGAGCTTTTCATACATAAAAGTAGCACTTCTTAGCAAAAATCATTGCTGATACATAGACTGAAGCTTTTATTATGTTTTAAAGGGACTCTTTCGCATATGATACTTAATTTTATTTTATCACTTAATCTTGTAAATAATTATTTAAGATGTTTCTCCAAACAGTAACAACTGGCTGATGACAAGAGAAAATAATTTTAATGTAAAAACACAATTTAACGCCACTTACTTTGGGGTCATCCTGTTTGCCCAACACTGGTTTAAGATTTTGTTTTTGTTAAGCAGAGCCCTTATGTTTAGAATGGCGGGCTTTATTTGACTAAGTTTACTGATGGCAACAAATGACCATAGAATCCCGTTGGTGATAATCATGAATTTATCCTAATAATTTATGTCATTGTTTAATTCATTATTCTGTCAATTAAGCATACATCAGTGTCTCTGTTACTCCTTACTACAATCTCTGGATGTTCATGGTTATATACAAATCCATGTTCTAGATGTACAGTATCTGATCAGTGTGTTTTGGATTAACTGGTTTCTTGAGTTCAGTGTATGTAAACATGCCAGGTTATGTCTACTGCAATTTTAAGACACCATTCATTGTTTTGAGTTTTAATTTGGGAAATTCTGACTCGGGACAATGTTTTCACTTTTCTCCTTTGAATACATTCCCCAATCACGTTAACATTAGGGATATAATCCTGCTACCTCCCAAATCCAGCCCTACTAAAAAGACAAAAAGTAATTATTTCTGTCTATATCATATAGACAATGGGCAATAACTCTTGCCCATTACCTCCCCTTGGTGCTGTCAGGTATTGATAGTTTTTAAGCCTCATTTTTGTACAGTCAGCATCATATGAGAAACCTCCTGTAAATCTATGCCAGTTATCAATGTGAATTTTAGCCATCCATCCAGAAATTTGGATTTATATCGTGTATTAATCATTCCTTGACAGGTGGTATACAATATTTTAGAATTTTTTACAATATTTTCGTGAATTGTCACATTGTCAGACTTTTTCAATTTAGACCACTTGGTACAACATGCTATTGTTGATGCATGTTGTGATTCACGTTTTAGTGCGCACTGCCTATTGTTCACTCACTCAGTAATGGGTGTGGTTTTAGCAACTTACTAACACACTTCATTGTTAATTTATCCATATTTTGCATTATTGTGTCATTTTAGTGAAACATGCTGACAAGGTGCAATAAATGCAGGAAGTTCAAGGCCAGGGAAGACTCGTATGAGTCGTGCCTGGCATGTACAAAATGTACTTCGTCCTTACCTTGCAGCGTGTGCGCCATATGGTCCGAGGATGTATAGGTCGCTATCTTGCAGAAGTCGGCCAAAGGAATAAGAAAAGTGGAAAATCTCACAAGGACAACACAGATGTTTTAAGTATACATCCCAAAACAGAATCTCTTGTGAGCCTTGTGGGGGACATTGCTGGGGTCCCCTCCACACACATTTAAAGTGTGACATATACAACCACCAGCTACTATCACTTCTGTGGAAATGGGGGAACAAAACAATGATGTTTTGCAGTCACAACTATCTATGCCATCCTTCGAATAACAGATGTATCGACTGGTTCCTGAGATGACAATGCAATTAATAAATCCCGAGCAAATTTTTCCCTTGTACTCCTCTCTTCCACACTTAATTCTGACACATTGGGAGAGTGTCCCCCTTATTTTAGGCAGCCCTGTGGCATAAGTCCCCCTGCATGTCCAAGCATGGCCTTCGGGTCTGTAAGTTGGGGCGCATGTTATTTTTTACAGATCCATTGGATCCATCCTATACTACAGTATCGCTGTCTGGAACCGTCCAGCCATTTCAGTTCGGGGATGTTACTGAAAGATCTGTTGGTTTAGTCATGCCAACGATTTCATTATCTCTACAACTACAGGGGTCTCTTCATCTCTCTACAACTACAGGGGCCTTAGTGATAGATATGTCCGTCTTGCCAGGCCAACGGGTACACAGACCTACTATGACAGGGATTTTAGAAATAGATCTGTCTGTCCAGCCATGCCTATGGCACAGCCGATACTGGCGCCAACCAGACCACCTTTCACACAGCCATCAGCCGTCCTGACCATGCTCCCGGCGAAACTGTGGTGTGACAAATTCGTCTAGTAGAGCTGACTTACCATATGTTCACGGTTTACCCGCAGGGAAATTACCATGACTTATATAGAGATGACTTCATTGCATCATCTATGCCACCGGGGATGGTTTATCTGGATATAGAGGCAGAACCTAAACAGGATACTACACACAGTGAGTGTGAAAATACTTCTGAACAAAAGCCTTACTCACATCAAACCATGGAGTAGACTGAATTCAGCTTTAAGGCTGCCATCAAAGAGATATACCGGCTGTTGTCTGCTTCAGAATGCCCGCCACCCCCTACCCCCATGCATGACTATAAAGTCAAGGCTTTGGTAGATATCGATGATGAGGAAGAGACTCTGTCCTTCCAGTTGCTTCCCCAGTAAGTGAGAGATTAATGACCATCTGCCTTGAAGAATCTGTGATCCAGGGAATGCTAAGGCTTTCTTTTCTGAAAGCCAGGTACCAGTGATGTTTTCATCTTGATGGTACAAAACACACTCTAACACCTTCCATACTGATGGGTGCCAGACTCCTGCAATTCCAATCTTGTTGGAACAACCTATTTCCTTAAAATAAATGGGTGATCCAAGTCATTTCAGAGGGCTTCGGATTTCATTTATCCCAACCCCCCTTTTTCTTCCTCTTCCCTTCTAACATATGCACCGTCAGATTGGGAGAACGATGATATTCTACAACAGGAGAAATGGTCGCACATTGACAAAAGGGCAGTGGAGATTGTGCAAAAACTACAATCTCCAGGCTTTTCCTTATACAAAAGGCCAACAGGAAGTTTAGGCAGATTATCATCCCAAGTCAAGATGGAGATGTTGAGATCGATACAACTTTCCATCAGAAGGGACAAGTATGCCATCAGTCTCAATCTGACCAATGCATACTTTAATGTCCCTACACCCAGCGTTACAAACATTTCTTCATTTTGCATTATTGTGACAAGGTATACCAGTTTCAAATTCTTTCATATGGTCTAAACATCAACCCCAGGGTCTTCACCAAAATCATAGATTGCGTAGTCATCCTGTTCCGGTTGACTTCATCTACAGCAATGGCAGCACAGCATACTTGGACAGTATCCTCCAGAAACATATGGTAATTTCTATTCTTCTCAATGGCAGAAATGATCACCTATCCCTTTTGAAATATCTTGGTTTTCTTGTGAACTTGGAAAAGTCAAATCTTCATCCATCCCAGTGTTTTGTTCATCTGGGTATGGAGCTTATCACCAATCTCAATCTGGTATGACTCTATCATGTTCATATAGTACGGATCATCTAACTTGTCAAGTTCATTTCCAACAGGACTTGGATTTCAGTGAGAGAGTTTGTGCAACTCTTCAGATTATTCAATGCAGCAGCGGGCTTGAGTCCGCTGGGGTGTCTTTTT
This sequence comes from Margaritifera margaritifera, assembly GCA_029931535.1. Classification (NCBI taxonomy): domain Eukaryota; kingdom Metazoa; phylum Mollusca; class Bivalvia; order Unionida; family Margaritiferidae; genus Margaritifera; species Margaritifera margaritifera. The sequence continues at coordinate 413,644 of JAQPZY010000920.1, read as the reverse complement.
TTATGTGCCCCTTACAGATGACCTTGCTGGCTATGTGGTGCCCATTTTTTCAGTCCACTTGATGTAAAGGTCAGGATCACAAAAAAGGTACAATCAGTCCTGTGTCTGTGGTGCAACCACAGCTGGCTCATGACAGGAATTCCTCTGGAGAAGCCCCAATTAGAAGTGACAGTATGTACAGATTCCAGTATGTACGGTTGGGGAGCCCACCTGTTGCCAGGCTTTGATATGGTTAGCAGCATGTGGGAGCCAGGGGAACTGCCTCTCCACATCAACCTTCTGGAAATGAAGGCTATCATCAATGCCTTTCAGTTCTGGAATGACTGACTCATGCAAAACAGTCCTGATTATATCGGACAACTCTGTAGTGGTGACCTACCTCCTCAGAGGGGCACCATATCACCCGACCTGTGCATTCTGGTTTGGCAGTTTCAACATTGGTGCTTCAAACTCCATATCAACATACAAATCAGGCCATTCCTGGCAGACTCAATGTCCTTGCTGACACTCTATCCATAAAGGGTCTGGTCATTCATATGGAATGGTCCCTCCATCAATCAGTCTTTCATCAGATTTGCACATGTTGAGTTGTGTCCAATGATCGATCTTTCTGTGACAAGGCAGAATCACAATTTGACCACCTTTGTTTCTCCAGTTCTGGACCCAGAAGCTTGAGCCATGGACACACTGTCAATCAGTTGGAGAGGTTTTGGACCTTTGCCTACGCACCCATGGTCTTGGTACCAAAAACAATACAGAAGTTGGGGGATCAGACATGCAAGATGATTCTAATTGCCCTTCTCAGATGGGACAGGTCCTGGGTCAATGATCTACTTGATCAAGCAATAGATCTGCCCAGGAAGATTCCAGCCAAGCCAAATCTTCTCAAAAAAAACACCCTGCCTGGATTGTCTTCTCCTTCACCCCTGGCTCTTGTCCGGACACCCTTCTGAAAGAAAGAATTTAGACCTTTGATTGTGGAGAAATTCTCTCGAGCGAAAAGGCCCTTCTTTCTGAAGGCTTATGACAGAAAGTGGCATGTTTTTAGGGACTGGTGCAGAGTCAGTAACATCATCCCTTTGAGTGCCTCGATCCCTCAACTGTCCAACTTTTTTCTGTGGTTTATGAGGAGAAAAAGTTGGCCCCAATTACCATCAAAGGCTATCGCTCCATGATATCTGACACATTTATGCATCATGGCAGAAGAGATATCGGTCATGATAAGGATCTGTCAGACCTACTAGTCAATTTTGATTTGGATCAACAAAAATCCCTAACCCTGTTTTCAGGGATTTAGCTTCGAAGAGACAAACTCTGAATCTGGTGGATCCTGTGGTGGCAGCCTAGATTACCACCATACCCAGTTACAACCAACACAGCCTTTAAGCTTCACTGGATTTGCCAGTTAAATTTTGTCGGTAAGAAGCATTCAATAATCATCTTCTTAACTGGATATATGGGTCACAGATCATATGAACATAGGCTCTGTTGCTTTCAAGTTAGGAGAGTGGGTTATCGTTCACATATTGAGTCCAGCCTTTTTATTCCCTAGGTAGGATTTTCAGCATTCCCTCCTCCTATTACCAATTCTTCTTACATTAATGTGATCAGGTAATGTATTCAAAGGAGAAAACAAATTTTTCCAGTAAATTATGTTTCTCCAAGAATACTTACCCGATCACATTACTTAAAAATCCTCGCAGCCACCCTGCCATGTGAGCATCCTCATTGGTATTTCACTCAGCTAAAAAACTAGTGACACCTGATGGCACCAAGGGGAGGTAATGGACAAGAGTTATTTTCTTTTGTCTATATGATATAGATAGAAAAGACAAATTTTCATATTTTTTGTAGTGCGGGATTTGGGAGGTAGCTGGCTTATATCCCTAACATGTGATCAGGTAAGTATTCTTGGAGAAACGATATTACTGGAAAAATGTGCTTTCTTCTTTTTATGAAATTAAACTGAATTTTGTCTAAAACTTGGCTACAAGAAAGTCTAGTAGTAAAGTTCATTTTGGTATACTTGCAATGGAAGTTGTTCACAAAGTTTGAGAAATATGAGCTTTGTATGTTAGAGGGATTGTAATAGTTGCCAATGGTTAACAGTTGCAGCATAATGCAGTCTTATTCTTTAATAATCAAGGTACACTGTGTTATATGAGGGACCATGCTATATTGAGGTACTGTATAGTGAGGGACTATTGTAATCCAACAGTTTTTTCACAATTACCACCCTACTGTTTATACTCACATATAAGCTCGGTCCAAATGCAAACAACATAGACCCTGATCTGCCATTGCATAATGTGCTGGCAGATCAGGGTCTATGTTGTTTGTTCTACTGATTAGTCCTTACAAACTGCATAGACCCAGATCTGCCGGCGCATTATGTGATGGCAGATCTGGGTCTATGCAGTTTGCAGTTGGTATTGGGTTATTCGCAAGTATATACGGTACTCCAATAAGTTATATTTAGATTAGTGTCAGTTGTGGTCCAGTCAGTTCATTTGGTCATGACTGGTTTACTGTTTGTACATGTAAGGGGATTTGGCTTTTGTATCTGCAGTCTAATTTCAACTGAACACATCTCAGTGGGTAGCTAAAAGATTTTGTTTTCAGTTTTCTGTGAAAGGCAACTTTTTATCTGGTTTAAGTTTCATCGGTAGTTCAAATGGTGTAGTAATATATTGATACCTGCTGTTTCTATGTACAGGCTGATGTTTTAGATGTTGATGAAATCTTCAGGGACTTCGGTGCAATGTTTCATCAGGAAGGAGAACAAATAGGTAAGCGTTGTTCATCATTTTTCGTAACATTTATGGTACAAATCTTTTCGTCAGAATTTCCACAATGAATATTGATCAATGTTCCATGAAGTTTTTTTTTTCTAAAAAATTAAAATGTAGCATGGTCAGATTAGAGGGTGATTTTTATGAACTCTTAATATTTTGTTATTTGATTTGAATAATGACCAAGTCTTTGATCAAAACTTACCACTAAAAATGTATAGTGCAATGAATTTAACTGTACTAGTACGTAATAAATAATAACCTTTTAAGATAAATTCACGTACCGTATTTCATGTATTTTTTCATAACCTTTAAATTTTCGTACATAAAAGTTCTACTGAAAAGATTTACATTTGCAAAAAAAGATCGAAAATATAACATTTTTGGGGGGTACAAAAAAATAAGAGATTAAAATCATATAATTAAGGTGTTTTGTTGTTGTTTTTTTATCTTGGTATTATTTTTTAACCTTGTATTTTGATGTGTTAAAATTGAAGAGAGTTTCCTCATTTAAAATGACTTGGAAAATATATTGAGGTACGATTTAGACACGTCCAATGACCAAAGTATTGTTTTGCTAAGCATATGTTATAAATGGTGATTAACTTTGGGTAAATTCTTAACTGAGACATCGAATAATGAAATGGGAGATTAAGAAATAAAAGAATCACCATTTATAATCATGCAGAAAGGTCATTAATCATTTCAGTCTTTTATTTTTTTAACCATGTATTTTGATGGGTTTTTTTTAATCAAGAAGAGAAGTTCACGTTTCCAATGGCGTTGAAAAAATATCAATGTACGATTTAGATACGTCAAATGACGAATGTATTGTTTGCTGAGTATGTTTGATATAATCCCATATGAAAAACATAAGTATTTGTTGCCAAATTTAAAAACTAAATTTTTAATTAAGGCAAAGAATCATGAAACAGTAGATTAAGAAATAAAAGAATCGCGATTTATAATCGTCCAGAAAAGTCACTGATCATTTCATTCTTTTATTATTATTTTTAACCGCACATTTCAATGTTGTTTATTTGAATCAAGAAGAGAAGTTAACATTTGAAATGGCTTTGAAAAAATACCGATGTACGATTTAGATATGTCAAATGACCAATGTATTGTTTGCTGAGTATATGTATGATATGATCCCACATGAAAAACATAACTATTTGTTGTCTCCATTAAGTACTTACCCAAACTATTTGCTAACTTCGTGTACATTTTTAATTGAGGCATCAAATAATGAAACAGAGATCAAGAAATAAAGACATAATCACCGTTTATAATCACGCAGAAAGGCTTTTGATCATCCCATTTGAAAGGGTAATTGTTTTGTTAATTGAGAATCTACTCTCATTCATCGATTCGCCCTTCTTTGTCTTCTTTATCGGCGAGAAAATATAATGATTGATGCATATGATCTCTTGTCGTCATTACAGTATCTACTGCTCTGCATTAACTGGACAATGGCCTTTACAGCACATAATCCCTAAATAATATCGTTATGAGAGATCATTATTAAGATGGTCGCTGCAGCAAAGCACCACATGCATTTTAAAACGAGTTCAGAAGCCATTTGATCTTTTGTCCTATCCAGCTAAAATTATATCTCAGTACATGATAAAGTGAAGACCATATACCATTGGTCAAATTAGTCTTATTTTTTCATTATAGTGATACTAAAAAAAATATAAAAACCATGTACTTTTCTATCATAAATGCAAAAGTCACTGACTCAGTGAATTTGATTCTTATATAATATCTTTAAAGTGCTTGTACTGTTTTTACATGGAGATGTCTCCATTAGAAAGGTCTTGTTTTCAGTCCTTAAACAATTTGGTTAATGATTACTCTTTACTAAGGCCATCACTGTCACAAAGCACCACAGTATAGCTCACGAGTTTTAAAACAAGTGTTGTGACTCCATTCGATGTTTTCTCATCAAATTAACATTTTATTGAGAATCTATTCTTTGATACATCCCTCTATTGTTATCTTTATCGGCAAGTACAAATAACAAGTGATGCATGTGATCGCTGGTGATTACAATATCTACTGCTGTTTGGACAATGGCCTTCACACATGAAGCTCATTGACAGATTTTAATTTCCCTATGGTTAGCCTCATTTCCCTATTGGTAGCCTCACTAATTTGATCTTGTCGGTCGAATCTTGCCTTCAGTCTGGTGTCAACTGGAATAACCTGTCCTAAGCCCTAGGCATATTTAGCATGTTCATCACACTAGCCATGTGGTTTTTGTGACAATGGATATTGTAATTAAAATGAGAATGAATTGTTTATTCAGAGGTGTTAATTGATAATGGAATATAATAGTCCCCTTGTACATCAGGTAACTGAACAATACAGATTACACTCACCCTGTAACCTCTCTTTTTCTCTCTCTCTCCAAAAGCTACAAATAAAAACTCCTCAGAATACAAAGGATCTTACACACTGACACAACGTTGTTTTATATCTCTCTCTCTCTCTCACACACACACACACACATGCATTTGCTAAAAACAACAAGTATTTTTGAGTTCTCTTATTCTTTTTTACTGTATTTGATAATGATGTTACTGTTGCTGTAGGAATACAAGCTGCACTTAACTTTTTGACAACAGGGGCTTATATACAATTTACCGATAAATAATACCTATAAATAATACATGTACAGACCATCTTAATCATTTTGGAAACATAACACACCGTAATGGCAACAAATAAGTGTGATCTGAATACACATGATATTGTACACTGACACAACATTATCGTTTCAGCCATCTCTCCTCTCTCTCTCTTTCGGTCACTAATTACAACAAAAGTCTTTTTGAATACTTGTATTTTTTATTGTAATTGGATTCTTGAGTTGAGAGCATAATGAGACAAAAAATTGTACGTTTATTGTGTACATTAGTACTGTTAGGTCATTGAGTATCACGTGTAACATAGACCATGTTTGGGTTTGATCCCTTTATTTTTCGTACATGGTCAGTACTCCAAAATAATTATTATTTATTTTACACATAAATTTTTGCACACTGAAATGATTAGTTAATTTTTCCTGTACGAAAAATACATGAAATACAGTATGTGTTTTAGACTATACTAAATAATAATTCTTTCTTTAGTTTATACTACTTTATTTGTTTTCATTCTAACTCTTATACATACATACATACATACATACATACATACATACATACATACATACATACATACATACATACATACATACATACATACATGTACATAGTGTTACAGATTTTACATAAAATCAAACTATTTACTTTTTGGGTGGGATTTGTTGTGATTTATTGGTATGTACCATTCCATTGTCGCATGTGTATTTGTAAACCATGGTAAGCATTTATTTATTCATATCGTTTTTTTACATTATTTGAATGTTGTAAACTACATATATAATAGTTATTCTAGCAAATTCATGTCCATATGGGTATTTTGAGTCCATATTCAGTACGATGTTTTGCCAAAGAATGTTCTATATGATTGACAAATGATGTTTATTTTAGGTTATGTTCGATATTATACATGTATTTTACGATGTCTACCATCTTTGTTTTGGAGGCAATTTGTGTATTGGAGGCGCCTCCAGTTTTCACTATGCACAGTATGAAGAATGTGCAAGCATATTTGAATATAAATAAACAGTTTATATAATGAGTTTTTACGTAGAATCAGTTTGTGTTTAAAAATACAATGATCTCCTTGCCATTTCCTGCAAAGATAACATATCTGAATTGTGCATGTTCTAATTTTCCTGCACCACAAACCTCCGTTGGAGGCCAGCGTTTGCTGTTACATGTCATACACAATGATTTTAGTGTTTGGTGATATATTTGTAATAAAATGTGGAATAATATAATTATTATTTAATATTTGTCTTGAATCATAACATTTTAGCGATAGTTAATATTTATTGTGTCTTAAATCCCGGTTAGAAATATGCACTATTTTGGTGGAGTGTTACCTGGTGTAGTGCAACCGAAAGTTATAAATAGGGGTGTCGTGCATGCCACTCAGTTTTCCTTTGACCAGCATCAGGTTCGTGTGAAATTACATTAACGTTATCAGCTTCCAAAAGTGGTAGAGAATGTTATCATTCTCTGCATAGAAATAAATTAATTTTAAGTAATCATATATTTAAAAATATACAATAATTTCTGTAATATGAATATTTAGTAAATTTATGTACTAAAGAGAATCAAAGTCAAATATTATAGCATAGGTACTTATTCATAGGGTATTAGGCCTCCATAAAACTTATACTGTTTCTGTATATTGGTATTACTCTATAATTTTAATATAACAGAAATGGTCATCCATTTCACATGATAGCTCTGTTTACTTGAATTTGTTTGTTATTGGGAATTTAATGTTACTCCTATGAATATTCATTAATTTTACTAGTGAATTGTTTATCATTACTATTGCTTTTAGTACAAGTTCTTGAGACTGTGATTGTTATGACAGGTCATGAAACAGAGGGAATATAATAAGAGAATATGTAAATTCTGGTATAGTAAATTATTTGTTAACAAATATAACATGTAGGGTTAAAAGTTTCTTTTTTATGCCTGAAAGTAGTTTCATGGGGACAAGATTTCATGGATTCATACAGTAACCAAGGTTAGGAGTGTGTAAAAATGTTGTTGGGTTTTAAATTCATGGATAAAGTAACCAGTGTTGGGAGAGTAAAACATGTTTTGGGGTTTTAAATTCATAGATATAACAAATTTAAAACCCAACAAAAGTTTGCACTCACCCCTAACCCTAGTCCAAGTCAGTGTATGACTAGTCCAAGTCAGTGTATGACTAGTCAAGTCAGTGTATGAATCCACAAAATCTTCTCCTGATGAAATTACTTTCAGGCATAAAACAAAAACACTTAGGTCTATGTTACATTATTCTGTATCAATCTCTTGCTTTTAGCAATCTTTACTCAGTTTCATCACAACATAAAATTATATACTTGTTCAAAAATCTTCATACAGTTCCAGCATTCCATTCTTACAGTAAACTGTGATTATATCTCTAAATGTGAAGCTGTATGCCATCCTGTATTTTTTCACACTACATACATGTCACATACCCAGTTCCTTGTAACCCATACACCATCCTAATTGTATGTGTATTCTTTCTACAGCTGTAACAGAAGTAAATGTGGAAAAGCATATATAGCTGTACAAGGATGCTGGTACTGCCAACTCTGGCAAAATTAGTTTCCCTATTTTAATAACTGCTGAAAATAGTGTACTTTTGACTAATTCGAGTACTTTGGAGTGGCCATTTCTGTTGTCTGTGTGTTTAGATCATGTACAATTTCCACAAGTACAATATGTAAAGAAATTTCAGCCACAGTACATGAAAGTAGCATAGAGGTATGCCAACATTCTCTTCATTGTGCATGTTGCAAATGCAAACAACTTCACCTTACAACTATCACTCTCTCAGAAGTACATAATATTTGTAGAGCACCCTCTATACCATTCTTTTTGTATGCAAAGCTCCATGTCACTGTAAACTATACCATCCTCTTTGTATGCAAAACTCCATGTCACAGTGAACTATACCATTCTCTTTGTATGTAAAACTCCATGTCACAGTGAACTATACCATTCTCTTTGTATATAAAACTCCATGTCACAGTGATCTATACCATTCTCTTTGTATGTAAAGCTCCATGTCACAGTGAACTAACTATACCATCCTCTTTGTATGCAAAGCTCCATGTCACAGTGAACTTTACCATTCTCTTTGTATGCAAAGCTCCATCTCACAGTGAACTATACCATTCTCTTTGTATGCAAAGCACCATGTCAGAATGAACTATACCATTCTCTTTGTATTCAAAGCTCCATGTCACAGTGAACTATACCATTCTCTTTGTATGTAAAACTCCATGTAACAGTGATCTATACCATTCTCTTTGTATGTAAAACTCCATGTCACAGTGATCTATACCATTCTCTTTGTATGTAAACCTCCATGTCACAGGGAACTATACCATTCTCTTTGTATGTAAAGCTCCATGTCACAGTGAACTAACTATACCATCCTCTTTGTATGCAAATCTCCTTGTCACAGTGAACTATACCATTCTCTTTGTATGTAAAGCTCCATGTCCGAGTGAACTATACCATTCTCTTTGTATGTAAAGCTCTATGTCACAGTGAACTAACTATACCATCCTCTTTGTATGCAAGGCTCCATGTCACAGTGAACTTTACCATTCTCTTTGTATGCAAAGCTCCATGTCACAGTGAACTATACCATTCTCTTTGTATGTAAAACTCCATGTCACAGTGATCTATACCATTCTCTTTGTATGCAAAGCTCCATGTCAGAGTGAACTATACCATTCTCTTTGTATGTAAAACTCCATGTCACAGTGATCTATACCATTCTCTTTGTATGTAAAACTCCATGTCACAGTGATCAATACCATTCTCTTTGTATGCAAAGCTCCATGTCACAGTGAACTATACCATTCTCTTTGTATGTAAAGCTCCATGTCCGAGTGAACTATACCATTCTCTTTGTATGTAAAGCTCCATGTCACAGTGAACTAACTATACCATCCTCTTTGTATGCAAATCTCCTTGTCGCAGTGAACTATACCATTCACTTTGTATGTAAAGCTCCATGTCACAGTGAACTATAGCATCCTCTTTGTATGCAAAGCTTCATGTCACTGTGAACTATACCATTCTCTTTGTATGCAAAGCTTCATGTCACTGTGAACTATACCATTCTCTTTGTATGCAAAGCTTCATGTCACTGTGAACTATACCATCCTCTTGCTATCATCAGGCTTTAATCATTTTTGTTCAGTTTCACACCACTTTTGGCACATTTACATATTTTAGACTGTATGCTATTGTTATATTGCAAGTTAATAAATGTGGAGATGATGATCATAATAATCTCTGATTTTTATAAATCCACCATATCTATGGTGGGGCATATAGCATTACCTATGACCATCCGTCATGTCATACTGCATCACATCCCATTGGTAACAAATTTCATTTCTGCTTAATAACTCTTTGAGGATTTCATGGATTTAAATTAAATATAGTACAATATTTAACATTAAGAAGACCTATGTTAAGCTAAATTTGTATTATTTTTGGTCAAAATTTAAATGAATTATGGTACTAGTTTGATATAGAATTTGCTCCTTCAACTATATTATATTGGTGAAGGCATCCGTGTCATATAAACAGATTTCTAGTTGTGTTTCCATCATTGTCATCTTTATGTTGTCAACTTGAAAAGGGCAAAATATGTTTGCACCACAGCTTTTTCATTAGATTTTTCATACAAGTGTGAAAAAAGCCTAGTTTTAGTTAGGCAAAAGTCCATGAGATGGCATTTTTTTTGCAGTTGGGTCAATGACATTGTACTTTTGTTGATTTGGAAAGAAATTCATGTCTTTTTCTTAATATATAGCACATTTTATCCATGTCAGTGTTATGGTATATCTTGCTTGCTCATAAACAACAAGCCTTCTGTTAGCATGAACCCAGTCATATCATCCAATAACATTTCCTGCTATCAACATTTCATGTCACTGTACAGAATATTTCTTCCATTTACAGATACAGTAGAGGCCAATAACATTCCATGCTATCAACATTCATGTCACTGAGCAGAATATTTCTTCCTTTTACAGATACCATAGAGGCCAATGTGCAAAAATCATATACAGATGTTGAACAAGGTGAACAAGGAACAGAACAGCTAAATAAAGCCCCCACTTATCAGGTACTTAGGTAGTTTTACATAGTATATCATAGGAATTTCCCTGGAACCTCTGACCATGTACTTCATTATATCCTCATATTTGTGGATAAATTGTGATCAATCATGTCCATCCATCCATGATTTTTTCATCAGTCGGTTATCCTTGTAACCTGAAATTTGTCTAAAGTGATTGAGGAAGCATAATAATATTTGGTATTGTAGGAGGATGAATGGATGACTATGATAGTTTTGGATACCGGATTCGGCTCGTTAGATGAGATGAGATGAGGGAAGGGGATGGGTGATGAGGTGATTTTGCATCTCATTGGCTGAGCTTGTTACTACCCTAGAAGCCATATTTCTGATCTGATTTTGATCAGACTTGGAATATGTGCTTATGTCATAAAGATGTTGGACAGGTTCAATTATGAGCGAGATCCATGTATACTGATGAGGCATTCTTTCATCTGATTGGCTGAGCTTGTTGCCACTCTGGAGGCCATATTTCTAATCCGATTTTGATCAAACTTGGATTATATGTTTATATCATCAAGATCTTTAACAGGTTCAGCAATGAGGGAGATGCATGCATAAAAATGAGGTGATCTTGCATCTGATTGGGTGAGTTTGTTACCACTCTGGAAGCCATATTTCTGATCCTGTTTGATCAGACTTCAAATATGGGCTTATCTCTTCAAGATCTTGGATGGTTCGATAGTGAGCAAGATCACACATATTAATGAGGTGATCTGTCATCTAATTGGCTGAGTTTGTTTCCACTCTGGAAGCTATATTTCTGATCTGATTTTGATCTGACTTCAAATATAGACTTATATGATCAAGATCTCGCTTGAGTTCAATAATGTGCAGTATCCAGGTGTATTAATGAGGTGATCTTCTATGTGAGTGGCTGGTCTTCTTACCACTCTGGAGATTGTATTTCTGATCCACTTTTGATCAAACTTGGTAAATAACCTTAAATCATCAAGATCTTGGATTAGTATCGTTATGAGCAAGATCCATGCATTTCAATGGGGTGATCTTGCATCTGATTGGCTGAGCTTGTCAACACTTTAGTGACTCTAATTTGGGTCATACTTTTTATCAAACTTGGTAAATAGGCTTATATCATCAAGATATGTATGTTTTATTATGTGCATGATATATGCATATTAATGAGGTGATTTTGCATCATTGACTGGATTCCTAACTACTTGAGAGACTGTATTTCTGACCTAATTTTAATATGACTTCTTAAATGGGCTAGCATTGTCAAGATATTGGATGATTTTTATTATGAGTGAGACCTGTGCATATTTATAAAGTGATCTTGCATCAAATTTGCTGATTTTGTTCCCACTCTACAGACTGTAATTTTCATAGTATTCATGTCATCAATATCTTGGTTGAGCATGATTGTGAGTGAAACTCATGCACATTAATGATGTGACCTTGCATCTGATTGGCTGAGCTTGTCAACACCCTAACAAATATATTTCTGATCAGATCTTGATCAAACCTGCTACATAGTTTTATTTTATCAAGATGTGCGATGAGTTCGATTATTAACAAGATCTTAGCATATTAATGAATTAATCTTGTATCTTAGTGGCTATGCTTGTTACCACTCTGCAGAATTAATTCAAGTTAGATTTTGCTCTGCCTTGGTAAATAAACTTATATTATCATTATCATAGACAGATTCGATACTAAGTGAGGTCTGTACTTATTATTCAGATGCCTTGCATCTGATTGGCTGAGCTTGTTACCTCTCCAGATCTAGAGGCCGTATTTCTCATCCAATTTTCTTTACAGCTTGGTAAATGGGTTTATATCATCAAGATCTTGGATGACTTTGATTGTGATCAAGAGACTATGCATATTAATTATTCCTTTATCCTTAGAAAGAATTTTTATCAGAATATAGTAAATTGGTCAGATCAACATAATATAAACTTTGGCAGATAGTTTACATAGGTTGTGTTCTTACAATATAACATAAGCCTACTTAGTGAAATGTTCAACTGTTAAATTAACTGTAAGCCAGATGAGTGATATCAGGCACATTTGGGCCTCTTGTTTGAACTTATAGTGAAAAGAATGAGATTAAAGATTTTGTTTTTTGTTTTGTTCTATCAGGTCAAATTTTAAAATTATTGTTACCTCTAGACCAAACTTTTGATTTACTTTGAGAGGATACAAACCATTTTTATATAATCCACAGTAATTGTAAAAGGGCATATAGTGTTCACATCATCTGTCTGCCGATCTGTTCATCTGTCAGTCCTTCTCTCCATCAAACCTTGGTTCAATTTTGCATTACTCTAGGTCAGTTTTTCAGTTACTCTCACAGCAACCTGGAGAAAGCCAGATTCAGCAGACAGAGCACATGTCAATGCGGTAGTCATGTGATACCAACAAAAATATCATTGACACATGCTCTCTGCTTGATGAGTCTGGATTTCTCCAGGTTGCTGCAACATCAACAGGTTTCAGGTAGTTATTCTCTCTATAAATATGTTGAGAATTACGTTTCCTTTTGTTTTTTAACAAAACATTATGTAACTTACATTTAATATTGTCTAATTTTTTGTACAACAATGTTGGAAAGGAGGTTTTGTTGGTATCACGTGACTACTGAACCTCTGATGTCATGGACATGTAGATTGTGAGATTTGGGTATTCATGTGACTAGCAATGCAAATGGCTAGTACCAGGTACAATTTCATCAATGGTCATTTAAGTTTGCTAGGCCCACTAGTAAGCAGCTACTCTATGCCAACACAGTGCGCTGTTGGCAAATTCCAACTTTTAGATAGGCAATGAGTTCTAAACCCCACACTCCAACATAAATGTCAGAATATCTAAAACGGGACGGGAGGGTTAGAGGAAACTATGGACTACGGAGGCTCAAACAAATTTGTTGTCTCAGGGGAGTAAACAAACACTCTATACTGCACCCTAGATATTGAAAACTTCATGAAAACAAGCTGTCTTAGGGACTGCCTTTTATCTTAATATGCATTCATGCTTCTGCAAATAAATTTCATGCATGGTGGTGCTTGAAGGAATATATATTTTGTCCAAGGTGGGGGGTGATATTAATTATATTTTATGCCTGGTGGGTGAAAATAAAAAGTGTCTTCCGACCCCACATGGAATTATTTCTGGAATAGCCCTTAGAAGGTCTAGTAGCTTAGTGTGTGAATCCAATTTGGAAAAAGCTAGACCATGATTGTTTATCTGCCTTCGGTGCATCAGGTGATAAAAATGTTATAATGGAGCTAATTTTCTCAGGCAGTCCACACAATTCAAACACAGTAACCAATTAAATGTTGCAACAAAGGAACATTATAACAAAATCTTTGGAATACATAGTAGTTAGGAATTTGGCCAGGGAAATTGAACTCAAATGTTCTAACAGAAAAAACATTGTATCCAAGAATATAATAAACAACCTTTACTGTATCATCATTAAAAGGTGTGCTGTGTATGACATTGGTGGTCAAGGTTACAGGTAATTTAGTTTGCCATCACACTTTCCTTTCTGCTCTGTAACTTAAAGAGCCAGTTTAGTTTTAGGGATGAAACATGGTATATGTATACATTATTAGCTCTACTGGTCACAGACCAGAAGAACTTATGGGATGGTCTGTTGTCTGACATATGTCCGTCATTTAGCACAAGTTTGTTTTCAATACTCCTCCTAAACTACTTGGAGGATTGCCATGAAACTTTGCACTCATTCATCCCATGGTCTGGTTGGTCCTAGATGAAATTGGACTGCCAATATGGGCACCACAATGGCCATCTTGAAAATCTTGTTATCACTGCTATTCCTGAATGGATTTTCATATCAACATGAGGTTTTCACTAAAAGACTTATGATGTCTAGACGGTCCTAAATGAAAATGGTACCAATCTGACATCCAGTATGGCCACCACAGCAGCCTTCTTGAAAATCATGTTACATGTATCACTACTCCTTCTGAATGGAAAGTCATATTGACATGAGGTTTTTTACTAAACGACTTCTTATGATATCTTGTTGGTCCAAAATGAAAATGGTGCTGATCTGTTTTCCAATATGGCGGCCACAGTGGCCATCTTTAAAATCTAGTTATCGCTAATCCTTCTGAATGGATGGACATATCAGCATGAGGTTTTTTCACTAAAAGACTTCTTATAATGTTTGGTTGGTCCTAAATGAAAATGGGGATGATCTGATGTCCAATATGACAACCACGGTGGCCAGCTTGAAAATGTTATAACTTCTCCTCCTCAATGGATGGTCATATCAGAATGAGTTTTTTACTTCTTATGATATCTGGTTAGTCCTAAATGAAATGGTGCCAGTCTTACATCCAGTATACCCACCAAAGCAGCTAATTTGCATATCTTGTTATTGCTAAAAATATTAGAGATGGTTTCAACACTCAGCAGTTAAAGGGAAGAAATAATCTTATCTTTAATTCCTGGAAATTCTTTTTGGCCAGTCCCTTTGAGAGACTCTTCTCAGTTGAAAGTGTCTCGTGTACCACATTGGGGATTCATATCTCCAGTGTCATGGTTGTAGGTCAGTAGTTTCAGTTTTTGACCACACATTCCTTGTCTTTCTATAATCTGAGAGTCATTTGAGATTATGAGATCAAACTAGGTATACTTGTGCAGCATCATTCAAGGTTAAGGTCATGGTCCAGTATTTTAAGTTTTCCTTCATACTTTCTTCTCCAATTTATAACATTAGAGCTTTCTGAAATTATGGAATGATATTTGCTAAATTTATCATGTACCACATTTAGGGTCCTATATTCAAGATCAAGGTCACAGGTTTATATTTCATGGTTACTTTTATTTCTGCTTTATATCTTTAAAGCTGTTTGAGGTTCATGAATGAGCCATGGTACACTTATGTTTCTCTATTTGATGGCATCTTATGTATCACAGTCAAGGTTTTATCTCAAGGTCAAGGTCACTGATCAAATTCTTCTCCTTTTCTGCACTTTTACTCTAATGCCCTTAGAGACACGAAACTTGGTTACTTTACATGTCCACCTAGTAACTATAGTTTTGTAACAAGGGTCACAGCCAGATTTCATCATGGTATATTGTTGTGACCTTGCCAGAGTAGGTGGGGGAGAAAAATTAACTAAGTTTTCTTGTTTTAAGATTTTGGCCACCCTTCTTTCATTTGAGCAACTTAAAGTTTCATATTTCTCCTCAACCTTCATTTTGTATTTTAATGTTTTCAAATACTGTCAAGCCTTCTTTAAAAGTCACATGTTCTGAACAATCACCTGTCTTAAAAGACAATTCTTCAAGGTTCAGTGAACCAACTTATTGAAGACATGGAGCTGTATTAAGCAATTATCTGTCTTAAATAGACAGTTCTTCAAGGTCTGGTGAACCAGTGTATTGAAGAAATGAACCTCTTTTAAGCAATCATCTGTCTTAAATAGACAGTTCTTCAAGGTCTGGTGAACCAGTGTATTGAAGAAATGAACCTCTTTTAAGCAATCATCTGTCTTAAATAGACAGTTCTTCAAGGTTTGGTGAACCAGTGTATTGAAGAAATAAACCTCTTTTAAGCAATTATATGTCTTCAGAGGACACTTTTCTCACAGCCAAGAAATGGCTGTTTTAGACAGGTTTGACTGAATTCATTCCAGTAATGAGTCATATTAATTGCTCATACTTTTCTCTTTTTCAGAAAAAACCCAGAAGAAAGATGTGTTGCCTGGCCATCATATTTGTGATAATTGCTGCTATCATTGCCATTATACTTGCAACCACTATCAAAAAATGAACAATAGATGCCCAAGATTGTA
The DNA here is from genome assembly GCA_029931535.1 of Margaritifera margaritifera. Classification (NCBI taxonomy): domain Eukaryota; kingdom Metazoa; phylum Mollusca; class Bivalvia; order Unionida; family Margaritiferidae; genus Margaritifera; species Margaritifera margaritifera. The sequence continues at coordinate 397,248 of JAQPZY010000920.1, read as the reverse complement.
TCATGTTAATGACATTCCATTTATGTTTTTTTTTTTATTGCTTCTGCCATGTCTATGGAGTGAGCCTGTTATGTTACCTATGTTCTTCATTCTCCACACGTCCTGTCTCATCATATCTGTCATAGATTATGTTGTGTTTCTGCTTCATAATGTTTGAAGAACTTCATGGATTGAAGTTAAATTTAATTTAATTTGAGGCTGTACATTAACAAGACCTAGGTCAAATTCAGTTTTCACTGTTGTCTGCCAGAATTTTCTGGAGTTATGTCTAGTGGTGTGACGATTAGTTAAAATAATCAAAGATTGGTTGGAAAAGCCAACAAACAAAGCGTTCAGTTATGATTTTCAATAGTTTAACTGCATTGCAACCAGCTCAATGATGGACTAGACATGTACTTTTATTGGTTATTGATTATCAGAACAAGGCATCAACTGGAGTTTTTGTATGATGACCTGTGACCGTCATAATATTGTTAATTCAGGGACAGAGAGAAATGTTTGCAAGTATGTGAAAATGACATTTTCCATGAAAATACAGAAAATACCTCCAACTGACTAAAATCTATGGTTTATCAGTTACAGAGGTTCAATGTGGACAAGAGTTATTATCATTTAAATTTATCATAACCAATGCAATTCTCTAATGAATTGAAAAAATGCTCAATCTGTCTTATTTGACAGCATCCTGTAAGACATGTAAATTTGCTCAGTGTTTTTAATTATTGAATTTAATTTATCACCATCCTTCACAGTTCTGGGAGCCATGATAGCTCAGTTGGTAGAGCATTGTATTCGTAATCTAAAGGTTGCAGGTTTGATACATGCCCAGGCCAGCCCGGGTTGGATACTTCAGTATATCCATAGGAAAGGCACTTGGTTCACATTTCCTTGGCATGATGTATCCAACAATGTGTTAAATGTAGAAAAGCACTTGGTTCACATTTCCTTGGCATGATCTAGCCAACAATGTATTAAATGTGCCGTTAAAACCAGTAAAACCAAACCTTCATAATTCCCTTATTTATGCCATCCACTGCAGTAGCTCATTGACATCATCTAGGTAAATAATAAAAGTCCTTATTAGCAAGCAGAATAAAAATAATATTTTTTTTTTTTTTTACAAATGAAAAATAATAGAACAAAGCTACATTGTTTTGAATCTAACAGTTTTCATAGAGGTGATTGAAATATTTCACAAGTTTAACATAAACGCAGCAATAACATTCAGGAGAATTAAAGTATTAATTGGTTCTTTTCAAACATACAAATATATGCTCCAATATTTCAGAAAAGGTGCAGATTTAAAAATTACATTTAATGCTGCATTATCAATCCTAATAGCAAGATGGTAAAAACTTTAGTATGAAGAAGAAATAAATTATGTATTTCATGTGGGTAAGTACACAGATTTGCACTTGACTGAATTTACAGTACAACTTAAAAGGTCTTATCAACTTCACAATTGTCAATCGACAACTATTTGACAAAAACAGATAGAGTTTATAGAGGACAAAGTTGGATTTAAAACAACCCATGCTGAATCAATTTATGAAGTCACTGTAGCAGAGTCAACTATAGGAATAGCAAAATTGGCATAAATCTGAAATCATTCCCACATCTGAGAGGATTGAAAAAACGTTGCAAATTGCTTAAAATAAAGGTACATGTTGTAGATGGTTGTCCTGTTTGATTGTTGATGACACCTAACGATAATTTATAAAACAAAGTATGCTCCAAATATTTGCATTTTGTTTTTAATGATTAACTAAAACAGTATTTAAAACATCTTTACTATGGTCCTGAAAGTAGTTATTTACACAAAAATCAATCAACTGTGAGAACAAATTAAACAGGACTAAAAGAAAATAAAATATGCTGAATTGTAAAAATGGTTAACTGAACAGTCTACATAAACGATACAAATATTTCCATACAGAAGGGTCTGTTTTAGTCCCGTGGATCATCAGTGGCAAGCAGACATTGATGGTATGCAAACATATGTAACATACAACAATAGATGCAAATATATTTTGACAGGGTAAAAACAAAAAAGGAGATGACAAACAGGATACTTTTAGATAACAACTTGATACAGTTTGATGAAGGAAAGACTATTACAACAGAAAAGTTAAGGAATTGCTGGAAAAGGAACACACTAAATACAGTTCAGCCCACTTGGACAAAAAAGCATATGCACTAGAAAGGTTCAACAGAATGTTAAGGACTTGAATGTGGAAGTATTCTACACAATATAAAACCAGAAAGCGTGTCGACATTTTATCAAATTTCATTGGATGACTACAAAAACATTTGTCACAGTTGTGTGTGTGTATATATATATATGATTCCGGTCGAAGCATGCAAAGACAAAAACATGAAAAAGTATGACTCAACCTATTTGGTTACTTAGGGACTGATCATTTAATTTTCGAGAGGGGGTGGGGATTATTTTTTTTAAAAAATATTGTCCCCCAAATCGTTTGAAAAAAATACTCATAGATTTGTAGAAAAAAGATAGCTATATCCATCACATTAATTTTTTTAAGAAAAGTATTATCTTAAGAAAAAAGAAAAACAATATTCTCATTTTAAAAAAATTCTAGTTTCCCCATCCCACTCCACCCCTTTCCTTGCCCTTTGAAAATGAAATGGTTGGTCCCTTGGAATAATACATTTTATAATCCTAAATTAAAATCGGTGAAACATTCAGAATTTCAAAATACAAAACAATTTTTGTAAAGGACCACCTTCGAAATTTTATTGAGGAAATATTTAAAATTAGGCAAGTACTTTTAGGAGATCCAGTTGTTTACAAAGTGGAAGATTTGAATGGAGAGAATATAGAGAGCATTCTATACGAAGAAGAGTTACCTCTAAATGACAAACAAGATAAGGTACAGTCCTACCCGTTTATGTCGACATCCTCGGGCCCGAGGAAATATTGTCGACATAAGCGGATGTCGAGATAAGTGTTGGTGGAGGGGGGATGACCTGTCGTCAGTAAGCCGGATTTACACTTTGAGAAAACAAACAATGGAAATTTTGAGTACATGAAGACAAAACCAGCGTGAAATAGACGTTTATATTGACAAATTACATTTTGGTTACCTTTGTGTAATAAAATCCACAATGCATTAAGTGCATGTATATGAAAAATGCATGAATTCGTGTACGGGTCTCATGTTAGAAAATGTATGCATCGGTCACATCCTGATAGGAAATACATGTATAAAAAAATGGTTGTCCTCATTTGATCTAACACGTCTTCACAATTCACTACGATAATCATTGTTGCCAGTAGCTCAAGGTTGCATAGTTGTTATTTACATGCTACAAAGTACATGTACATGTACTTAAATTGGCCTAGATTTTGGTCAGCCTGAAACAATGTTCCCATCTTACCGAGGCTACCAAGGGGATGGGGGCTATTCACAGGGAAATGATAACATGTATTTATTTACGGAAGTCATCGTGAAAAGTACATAAAATTGAACAAGAGATATGCGGCTGATATGATTAATTTACCTTCATCGTAGCCTTTCTTTATAGACTCGGCAGCTTTCATCCATCTAGACGAACAAGTTGTTCTACTCCTTTTTTTTTTTTTTTTTTTTTTTTACTGGTCCACCACCAGTAAAAAAAAAAAAAAAAAATAAGGTGGAGAACAACTTGTTGGTTTATCATCCATCCTGACAGGGTGTTATGTTTAAGTGAAAAGTTTTCAACACATATTTGCGAGATGCCCCACCTTACATTTAACTTCCTTAACAGTCAGACATTTAGTTTCCAGAGACTGTAAATTAAATCTGCGTTCTATGCTGCCGTTGGTAGCCATCGTAAACATAAATAAAGTTAAAAAGGAAACTTTCACAGCACAATAAACTTGTTTTAATCACCGATCACTTTGGAAAATGCAACAATCGATCAGATTTCATTGCTTTTATTCAAGTTTGGTGATGATTTTTTTTTTTAATGAAGGGTGGATTGTTTTTATTGAATATTGTAACCGGCTTGCTTTGATGAAGGGTACATGTGTTATTTAAGTCGCCGCGAGAGGCCAACTTTATAGGACCAAACAAAAGCCTGTTTTTTAATCCACCGAGACAGTAAAGCGTGGCGGCAAGATCAACTAATTGTTGAACAAAAAGTACACATCAGAACTGTCCGCTTGTCGACATAAATGACCCGGCGGCAAGATCAACTAATTGTTGAACAAAGTATCGGTCAGAACTGGCAGCTTGTCGACATAAATGATTAGAAAACAAAGGATTTGTTCAAGCTGGGACCAAGGGCTTCTGTCGACATGTACGTTTATTTTTTATCTCGACGTCGATATAAGCATGACAAATTTGGTAGCAATAGTAGACCAAGGGACCGGGACTTTGCTTTTTTGTCGACATAGGCGGCTTGTCGACATAAGTGATGTCGATATAAGTGGGTAGGACTGTATTCAAAATTGAAAAAATATCTTGAAGACTAAAAGAATGGTCCATAAAGAGTATGTACTCTTGAAATGGAAAGGTTATGATGATTCATTTTAACAGTTTGGAACCAGCTTGAAACATTGTCCTATTAAATAAATTACTCTTGCAGAATGATAAAACAAAATTGTGGGTTTTAGCTTAAAAACCTAAATTTTGCTGAAAAATAATACATGTATTTGACCTATTGATTAATTCTGGATATTTATCCACTTGAGAAGATAAGACAAGCGCCAGTCAGTTAAAAGTTTTAGTAACAGGATGGTGAAAAAATTGGGAGTTTCATATTAAAGCATGAAATTTGGCACAGCTGTGGAGTTTGACCTACTGAGTAACTTTGGCTATGGGGCCACTTAAGATAATTCAAGATGGCCACCAGTCGGTATAACTTTTTTGTAGATATTTATTAGGAATATTTTCATGAAATGTATTGGTCGAGTGTACTGTGCCCACCGAGTTATTATAGAATTGAGATTACTAAAGAGAATTTTAAGATGGATGGAACTTCCAAGATGACCACCAGCTTATGTTTTGCTGAACTTGAAAATCTACAAGCACATGTACTTTGAGCTGCTAATACACACACTCATCTAATAGATATGATAAATACACAATGCAATCTAAGATTCACAAACAATATCAGTTATGATAATATGTACCAGGACACGTTTCTAAGACAACAATCTGAATAATGGTATACAAAATCTTCATTTATATTCATATTGACATATTCCTTAGATGAAATTAAAGTGATAACAAGAGCAGTCACATTCAGAGTCTCCAGCATGTTTGCATAGTATAGTGCATTTAAGATTGGCTTCTATTGACTTGCAAATTCCTCTGCAGCCTTATGGTGGCCCACAACCACATTTAATAAGCTGGAATGTTGGCAAGCTTCTGATGCTTCAGAGAAGCTCTTTTTCAGGATGGTCCCCACAGCTGTTTATGTGACCTCTTCAAGCTCCAATTAATTGGGGATGGCAATTGCTGATTTTGTATTAATGTTTGACCCCAGCAATTACCAGCCTGGTACATCACTCTCTTTGTGTGCTGGAACAAAGCTTCAGAAGTTTGGAGATAAAGCGTCAAATTGTCTACCTTTTGAACAAGTCTTTGCATGCCTCTCCAACAGTTATGTTGGTACTGGCACGGTTATAAATGACAACCATAAAACATACTGGCACTGATATATTATATTTTACTGCCTGCTCTGTAGCTTGTAACTGAGGCCTCTAAACTATGGAGTGTCCTCGTCATAAATCTTCCATGTTTTCCAGGCAGTACTCCTGTTTCTTATTCCAAATGTTATTCACAGTTTATCAGGAATGAGCTGCTGGAACATGGCAATAGCTATGGCAATAACATCCGTGACTACTGTACAGACCATAACTCTTCTGTAGCATTGTTTCCAAGTCTGCTGCATGCAGAAGAAGCATTTTGTCAGCTTCTTCGTGTTTACATGGAGACAAGTCCTTAATATCTCTGTCTGTGTCACACATCAACATTTTCCTGAGAGGAGATCATTTCTTTATCCTGAACGAGGCAATCTGCAGCTTTTCCTTTCAACCTCTTCTTTTCTGGCGGAGGAAAACACCCTCCCCTTACCCTTTGACACATTTTTTGTTTTGCTCATGTGCTTGGTACCCTTTGACACATTTTTTGTTTTGCTCATGTGCTTGGTCAATAGAAATAGCAGAAAAGGCATACTGGGATTTCTGTACCAGAAAGGAACTATTCTTAAAATCCTTTGCCAGGGCTGGATGTCTCGTTGGAAATAGCATCGTATCACTGAGATGAATTGGCAGCCAACGAGCATAGCTGGCATGGTCCAGTGTAAAACACCAAGGAATAACGTTTGTAAGAGCATTTCTGTAAAGCTCAAAATTTCCTTGATGAATGTACTGAATAAAGGCCAAAATCGTCAAGTCGACTTCCGAAGTGATTAACCAGTATTTGACAAAGGGTCTCTCAGCTTACCTATTCGCTCTCCAGTTTTCAAATGTTAATGGGTTCTCTTCATCTGCCAGTACTTAGATGTAGTGTGTATAAACTTTCTACATCAAGTTGTATTGGCTTGCAGCAGTTACGTGTTGTGCTTGTAGTGAACGAGACACATGTGATGACTTCAAACATGAATCTGGTGTACCAGAAGATATATTGGCATCAGTAATGGCAGTTGTACAACCACTATCTTGCAGACACTATCCAATGGTCTTCATGGCTGCAATCTATATGTTAAGTCCTCCATACATTACTAGGAATGTGTCTTCATGATGTGCTTCCAACCACTTTCACTGTGCAAGCTTGGCAACTGCGTACAAAGGTTACAATCTGGTGTAGGTTGAGAAAATTCACAGCCTATCTCACAGCTTTGATAGCACTGCTTAGCCAACTCCTTAAACAGTGGTAATAGCATACTAATGCTAATAGGGCGATCTGTGAAGTTTGAATGCCGATCATGCATTGTTTTCTTTCTTGGGTAATATCTGTGTATGTGAGCTCGAGTACCGTTCTTCAATCAGGCATTATCTCGCATTTTCTAGTAAAGGGTCCTTTGACTTGAGGTAGTGCGGATTCTTTGTCAGGCAGTATTACAGGAAGTACAATAGTGTAAACTTCAGGTAATGGCGAAATAGTTTTCTTTCTGTTCTTTTCATTGGGGTTAAGAACTACAACACCTCGATCGAGTGTACAGAAATCTGCTGTGGGATACTGAAACAAGGATATCCCTGTTCTATGCAAAGCTTTCTTGGCTGTGGGACGTCATGTAACAGGCACTAAGCTGTGGTAGTAGCAGTGTATCTTTAAGATATGTGGCACTTTGTCCAATTTGAATGCTGATGCTTTCTCATTATCACTACAGAGGAAACATTTGTGCTTAGATGTACTTGCTGCTATACTTGTGGTCCAGTCCTCATTCTCATCTTCAGTATGAGTGTGCCTTCTCTTTTCTACTCGCTGCAGTTAGGTTTTGTCGAGTTTGTCCGTGACTTTTTGTGCTATTTAGCTTTCTCTTGTTTGAACGCTTAAGCTAGACCGTACCCTTCATCTAATTTGGCTATATGTAACGGTACTTGCATGAACCCAAGTTCCTGGAATTGTTCCATATTCCTTGCTAAGCTTCCATATACTCCTGCAACATCAACGTCTGTTCTTTTCGTGTCAGCTGTAATTGTATGTCTTCTTCAGTCATTCGCTGACAGATAATGCATTTTCCACAGTCAACTTTGCTCACCTTCTCAGATGGTTTGTGGTTTTCTTGGTCTATGATTTTACATCTCTTAGATACTGCTTATGATTAACAATGCTCATGGTAGTCGACTAATATGCATGAAAATATTTAACCAGAGAACAAAACTATATACATAAAAATAAAATCAGAGAACAAATCTATTTTAAATGTACCAACAAAATTGATAATGAAAATTAGACTATGCCTTCGGCACATGGATCCTCAGTGTCCGGAATGTCTAGGCAATACTGCTAAAATAAATTTCCGGAATGACGAAGCTAACCATCTTAATGATTTCATTTTTCTTCTCGTACTCTTTTATTTCATCTTCGAAAGGATATTGTATCTTTTTTATCAGCTTTCAATGTTTTGAGCAGAGAAAACATTTACATTGTTGATCTGGATCGGATCTGTCATATGAAGAACATGGAATGAAATGATCTATGTCTAAATCATTATAATCGCTAACACCCTCAGGTTTTGTAGAAGTCATTTGGTGGAACATTGAGCATTTTCAATGTAGTGTCTGATCTGATGATTGTTATGATTGGTTTTGTTTCTTTTTTTGTTTTTTTTTCAGAGCAGATAATATCCTAGCTCTTATATTTTGAATTAACCTCAATATATTATTCATTGTGACATCTTTGTTTAATGTGTTTTTTTGTAGTATTTTCTATTTTCTTTCTCCATATTTCTTTACAATTAACTCTATTTTCATCACTCTGTTTTTTATCTTGTTGTTTTACTGATTTCACTTTCGCAAGGTTTACAATAGATACTAGTGCTGTCAAGGTCAATTATTTAGTTTATTTCTTCCTTACATTTTGGCCATACCTTTTTTTCTATTGTTTTTATTTTTCAATTAAATTTCAAGTTATTTTTCTCTTCTCAAAGTAAACTTGTAGGTCAGCTTGCATGTAACCATGGTTCCAATCAAAATTTGCTTTGATCTAAGAGTCCACATTTTCTTGCAAATAAATGGAAGTTGAACAAGGTAAAAAGCAAGGTAAACCTAAGGTAAGCAATGAACTTGAAAATTGTACTTTACAAAAGCCACATGATCCTCGTAGAGTTGAAATTGGGAGTCAGCTTAAAAAACGTACACAGGAAGTTTTTTTTTTTTTAAATAAAAAAAAACAAAGCTGAACATTTAAAGAAAGAACAAAAACTCTTAACATCACAAGATAACAGAAATGACACAAGTCCTCAAAGTTTGACTTCATCCAGTCTCTGACTTTCAAATAACAAGATATATTATATGATAGGTGGTATATCTGTTTTGGCATCTTGCTTATTTGGTCCGAAGATAAAGTTGATTCTGTTTTTAAATCGGATGAAATGACAAAACCTATTCAAAACATACCGTTACAAACCCAGTACCACTAAAGAACAACAGCAAAACCCGTACAAAGTTTGACATGACAAGACTTAGAAAACCTACAGCGGTGAAGCCTGGACAGCCCAATACCGGAAATGCTTGAACTTTTCTCAGATAGTAAAAGCCATAGTTTTTGTCTATGGATAAGTGTCGGATCAAACAAAAAATATTATTAACTCTGTTTACCATGCAACATTTAAATCCGCGGTCACAGTGCCTGCATCATGCTTTTGAAGAAGTTGTTTAAATTGTCAATAGGTCCAACATCAAACTATCAAACATGGACATTGGAGAAATTTCAAAACTAATTATTCCATTTTCACTTTATTCACAATTGGCTACATGATAGGACATGTGTCTTTACCTGTCAAAATTTTTAACATTGTACAAACAAAAACATCAAACTTACATTGCTCAATCCTTTAAATGTTCAGTCTTATAAATACCATAGCTATTACCTACAGACAGATGTCGCGTGAATCAAAAAACATCGTCAGCAAAATTTATTATGCAACCCTAAACTCTGCTATTACAAAAGCCTACAATGTATTTCTGAAAAGGCTATTGAGGTTTGCAAATAGCACTTCGTCAGGCATGAATATTAAAGAAGTTGTAGAGCTAATAATTTCAGTTTGTTTTAGCCAGTTCATAAATAACAGCCTAATAGCACTTTGGTTAGTAGCAGATAAAATTGTTACCGAATAAATGTTATCAAACCTTTACCGCTAGGTACACAGTGTAATATCTACTAAGCAAAATGAGTACAAATGGACCAAATGAATAGTTGCATTTCGGTTTTGCAAAGCAAGCCATCTCGAAAAGAGAATTGTGAAGCATCTCTGAAGGATAATGTGAAAAATACAAGACTTCTGTGCCTCCGGTAAAGAGCACCGACATCTTCCATCAAAAGATACTATTATACCTGTTACAACTATAAAGTTCAATCTGTCTCTTTCATATATCGGAGTTCAAACCAATTAGGCGCGACCCTTAGAATTCTCAAACAATACTTCCAGTACAGTTTTGTAAATTCAACGCTTTGTCTTTTGCCTTGTATGTCTCTGTTTTGTAATCGCCTTCGACAAAGACTCGATAAAAGTCGAAAGCGCTTTAGACTAGTTAAAAGCTGGTTTTGCACTGTTCGTTGCCAGTTTCTTGCAGTTATTTTAATCAATTTCCTGACACGCGATCCCTTGCTGCATTCAGTGCACTTGAAATGATGAGTGTTATTCGCCATATGATTTGTATTTTTTATATAACACCAAATGCCCCACCGTTCTATTCTACGCTGCCGATGGCTTGTCCTTCTGGAGCAACACCGATAGACAGTGGACATATTTTATCTGAGGCGAAGTTGCAAAACATTAGTGAGATTACAACTGTTTTGATCAAAGAGATCGAACGCTATAGAGGTGTGAGAAAGAAATACAAGGTACCATACAAACTTCTGAATTAAGTGGGGGCTAGCATGGCAACAGTTTCATGTTGTATGCGAATTACATCAGCTGGATTAGGTGTTGCAGGAATAGTTACCGTTGAGAGTTCCTCTGTTTTGCAGTGGGTTTAGTAGCACGTTGATAGAATTTCCTGCAAAAGCTTTCAAAATTAATCTACAACAAAGTTTTAAAATATGATGAAATAGTAACTTCTGCAATCATTAAGTTTACCAGTATTGACGAGATGGTTATCATGGTGATAATGACATAAATCAAGAGTTTATTTTAATCTTCATTCAGTAAAGAAGATGCAAATAGATACAAATACAAATCGCGAAACAAATAACAGCACAGAAAGCCAAGACGCTGGAGACACGCAAAAAGAAAACTCAGCAGAGCTGGACATAAACGAATGTAAAAAAAAAAAAATACAGTAAACGGGAAGAAGTTTATAATCATTACAATAAAGGATACAAACTGAAGAGAAAATCCTAAACGGCAAAAGCCCGTGCTTTCAGTGCAACTCTGGATACTTTAATTTTTCCATGACAGATATTTCGCACAAGCAAACCTTTATCTCTATATAAATGGAGAGCTATACTACAATCAATGATTTCAACGACAAAGAAGTCTACCTCAAAAATTTAATTGACAACAGAAATGGTAAACCGTTGATTTCGTTGTTCTTGGTTACTACAATATTTCCGATGGACACAAACAATATATTTTACTACATCAACGACAAGAATGAAAAAAGACTTTTAATTCTTACTATTTTCTTTCAGTGTACATGAAAAAGTAAAAGAGGGAATGACTGAATTTGTTAATAATGAATGAAATATTGATGTCGAATATTTGGAATACAACTCAAAAAGTTATAATCACTATAAACATCATACATAACAATATCACCAACTACAATGATAAATTGCTAGGTTTCACTAGCACGAGACTTTTGCTGGGATGTAAAGAATCGAGTAAGGTTTGGTGTTTTTGAAATTTAAAAATGTATACATTTTCCTTCATCAAATCAATAGCACCAAAAATTACAATAATAGCTGTTATTTGTGTTTAATAGAAGCTCTGCCTGTTAAAAATGCTTTTCACGGGTACTTTATTTCATTCACTGTTAACAGTCATTGCAAGCATTTACAGAGGGGTACCATTAATGGATTGAAGATCAGCATCTAAAGGCGATTCAATAAACAGTGACCTAAATCTAAAAAATAACCGTATTACAAATTTATCTGATCCTGTTAAAATAACGGATGCAGTTACTAGTCGGTTTGTACAAAAATGAATTTATACTGAAAAATGTAAGACTTTGGGGGATAACAAGTTAAAATATATCAAAGCACGGAGGGAATAGCTATTGAACATGTGATACCTAATTGAGATATTGTAACTCAATGGCCCAAATTACATAATACATGTAACATTAACAAATAATGCGAACGTAACTGAAATATAAAATAGATCTATATAAACAAATGATGAACTATATCATTATTATTCATCAGAGTTTACATTGCAAGATTCGGGCGTACCTTTATTTGTTTAAGTGCGTATAATAAAATTCACATTTACTTCTTCTTTGAAGGGCAGATAACAATATTTCTATTCTGAAGGGTTTAAAAAAAAAGAAATTAGGCAAATGTAGTTTATGATACAATTCAGAAGCCCCACATTCACATTCAAAATGTTGTTGTTTTCCTCGTTTCAAAAGTTTTTTTAAAAAGTTTTTTATTGAGGTAATGTAATGTAGGTTACTGGTCTAAATTACATAATATATATATATATATATATATATATATATATATATATATATATATATATATATATATATATATACTCGCCTCAGACTTATAGGTCTGCTTATGCGTGGGACATGCACTTTTTTAATGTTTTTACTCATCCAGTTTGAGGGGGGGGGGGTCAACTTATGCACGAACGAGCTTATACGCGAGTATAAACGGTAATATCTGAAACGTTTAGTTGATGATGATACTTTTATAATTTTACGACTAAACGTTCTTCAGGCATTATGTCCATCTTGTTGACTACATTGTAACATAGTTTTTTGTGCTCTGATAATTGTTTTCTGGCGTATAGAAAATATTCAATTATTTTTAACAAATATGTTTCTGTCTGCCATGTTTGTTTATCTGTGATGAAACCAATATTGAAGAAAAAATTATTCCAACGTAATTGTACATTTCATCTTTGTTGTCGATAAGACCGCCATTTTGAAATGTGATTAACATTTCAACGTGTCTTCCTTCTCGTTCAGTTATTATAATTGATTGGATGTAACATGGTCAAACCTTTCTATAAACATCTGCAGATAAATCAAATTCATTTTTAAAGTCTTAATGTCCTCAACTTTTACCCCACATAGTTTAAATCAATAAATGTATCTGTATATATTGTCTTTTGATGGACTATTTACATGATCACTTGATATGTTTGATAAAGATTCCGCAGAATAAAATAGACGCCCACCATCTTTTTTCTACATTAGAGCAAACGTTTAGTTTTTATCCCACCCAGGCAAATATGTGTATGAATTCCTGTGAGCAGTTAATACCTATCTTTGCGCAATGTAAAATATTCAATGTTGTCAAACATCCATCTTGTACTTCGCTTATTTCCGATCCAAATTTTGTATGTAAAGAGTCAATAACGTTCAATGACATTATCCATTTCTGCTATATTCAATATCTTAATACGTCTGGTTCTGTAGGAAAAGATTATATACTCAACTTGTTCACCTTCTTGACTAGGTCCCTTCACAAGTCTGATCGTTAAGTCCAAGTAAGCTTTTACAAAACCAAATTGTCGCATTTTTCAACCTATACTCTTCAAATATGACTAAATATTATTGAAAAACTCAAACAATTCTTTATTGTTGCTACCATAAAATATATACTCCTTCAAAGATTTACAAAATTAATCTGTAAGTCTTTTTATCAATCTGTTTAAATTATGTAAATTCATACGCCTGAATTATTTTTCGATGGATAATGTATCAAGGGGACGGGGTGTAATGTTTTCTTGCTTGTTTTTGGTATTGGCATATCAAATATCAAAGTATTAACACCTTAAGTTCGCGATTCGCGATTTATTTTGATTTTTCATCTTTTAATATTTCAGTATATATTTAACTATCTTTCATGTGTATAATCTTTGACATTTGGCATGAATGATAAATTTCAGGAAAGTACATTTGTTCTCTCTGGTCTGTTAATCTCTGGTGGCAGTCAGCTCTGGAGATTTGGATGCATTTGACCGCCCCCAAGGACAGAATCCATCGTTTTTCTTGCGGCGAATTGGGAGGGGTGTGGTCGCCGGTTTCTTACGTTAAATCAGCTTCAATTACACGGTTGAATTTAACCCCCATTTGAGAGTCTAAATTGAAATGAAAAGCTAGGACCTCCAGATGTAATTCAACCTGTAGGCATAGTGAAACCGTTCTCCAGAGATTTAAGGTGCACCGCTGTTTCACATACTTTGTAAACTGAATGTGAACTCATATCCTTGGCACTAATTTGATGTCACACTCCCTTTGACTCAGTCTACAAATGATGAAAGTCATTAGCACAACTGTAGACTAGTTGCAGGTGACTATGCAATAGGACCCCAATGAAAGCTCGAAATATGCACAAATTCTAGTCCCGTTGACACCAAAATCCTTCCGTAAACTTTTAAATCGGTATAGTGTTCAAAACATTATAATGATTATAAATAGCACAACAATATATGAAAGTCAGACCAAATTAGTGGACGCATGGATAATCATTTGTCAGAAATATAAAACTACACTCGCCAAACAATTACATGTTATCAGTATATGTTTATGCACATTTTGGCTTATACATTTCATCATAAGAAAATATAATGATAGTAACAGAAGCCATGCGGAGTATGAAATCAAGATACATCATTCAAAGCGTATCAGCAACTGGCAAGGGATACATTTAACTGGATCAAATCTGTTGGAAATCAATAGTACAATGGAATTTGCAACTCAGCCTCTAAAGAGGACAAAAATAGTCATGCTGAATCAGACCGTGAACCTATATACAGTGGTCTTTCACTGTACAGCCCCATCAATATAATGCTGCCCAGTTTATAACGCAGGTAGCTTAATGGATCCCATTAAATTGGTCATATTGTGATTATCATTGCTACTTTATTTCACTTTGTTTCAGTTCTTGGCTCATTTGAACCAAGTATAATGTGATTTCACATCATAAATAGTATTTGTGTCTTATGGCACATAACCATGTTGAAACACACTAGTAGTGTATGGGGGGTAATTGGGCCATGGGGGCACTCTGGGGCCCTATGGGATTTTAACATGGCGGGGGCACTCTGGGCTTTTACGTATGGGGAAACTGGGCCATGGGGGCACTCTGGAGCCCTACGAGAAATTAACATTGCGGGCCCTACGAGAAATTAACATTGCGGGGGCACTCTGGGGCCCTACGAGAAATTAACATTGCGGGGGCACTCTGGGGTCCTACGGGAAATTAACATTGGGGCCACTCTGGGGTCGTACGGGAATTTTAACATTGGGGACACTACGGGGTCGTGGAAGGGGAACTTTGGGGGATAGAATGAGAGGGGATAGAATAGACACATGCACCAAACACACAGACAAACAATCAATATACTATCCAACACGCCGTGTGTAGTGACGAATACAACGTCATCTCCTATCCCAACACCCCACACTATACCATCCAACACGCCGTGTTGGTGTGACGAATACAACGTCATCTACCATCCAAAACACTCCACACTATACCATCAACACCCCGTGTGTAGTGACGAATACAACGTCATCTACTATTCAAACACCCCACACTACACTATCCAACACGTCGTGTGTAGCGACCAATACTCCGTAATCTATACTATCCAAAACCCCACATATACTCTCCAACACGCCATGTGTAGTGACCTTCTGCCTAGTGGCTATATCTATATAGCCTAGAGTTATATATAAAGCATTACCTATACCTCAGATCATGTTGGAGGTGTCAGTAAATTTGCATATATTGTACCTATGTTATAAATAGCTTTTATCAAGGGAACCAACTCATAATAACACTAAAATGGACGTGAGTAAATGTTGTATTAAACTTCGGGAACCGTCACGGACTTTAGCGTTGACTAGAAAAAATCCGGAACATTAGATTATAATGGCCTAGACTAAAAGTAACACTAAAATTCCGAAATCGTACCGGACGTTAGCGGAGACTGAAAATAATCCGGAAACAAATGTTAAAAAATTGGCTGAGACTAAAAGTAACACTAAACTTCCGAAATTGTACCGGACGTTAGCGGAGACTGAAAATAATCCGGAAAAAAAAAAGAAAAAATTGGCTGAGACTAAAAATAGTACTAAAATTTCGTAACTCATTTTAATTTTTTTTTTTTTTTAATTTTTTTTTTATCCAACACATACACCACACCATCCAATTTTTGAGAAAAGTTTTTTATTTTTATTTTTTATTTTTTATCCAACACATACACAACACCATCCATTTTTAGGGTTCAGATCGAGAGTGAGAAAATGGATAGAGGGGGTGACTTCAGATCGATAGAAAGAGAGAGATAGAACATAATCATTTTTTTTTCAAATTCAATAAAAAAAACCACACAACACCATTTTTTCAAAAAATCAACATTTTTTTAATGAACAAGAAGAAGCTTCTCTAACATAAAAATTTCAAAACTAGCAATCAACAAGATATTAAACAGGAACGTATTTACAGGGTTGACAACGTTGGGAAGGTAAACTAAACTTCCACTTTTCTACATCTACATCATTCTGATGCACACTACGTTTCTGAGCTAAAGACAAGAGATAACCATAACGTTCACAAAACCATCGTTCTACTTTAGCATCGTTTCGAGCATAGTCTCTATCAAAAAAAGTCACTAAATGTTCTAAGGAATATCCGAGACTGCGTTGATGAAGAAAATGTACACAATATTGTCCACACACCATGGAATCCGATCCTTGTAATCGAACATTATTGAATCGAGTAGAGACGGCATTTCTTCTCATAAAGTCGATGATGTCGTCTTCCAAAGGAGGTAATCCATAAGAATAAAAAAATTCCACACCACCACCATTGTGATCGTTGGAAAAGTACACAGCTACCCAATGGGTTCCTGGTAGATGACTGTCTTCGGTATTGATGACATAGGCATGAACGCCTTTAGGTTTGCGATGAGTTAGTTCATCTTTAGCACACACCACAGGATTCCAAGAAGAAGTGTAGGAACTGCGAGTCAACAGGTAATGAAGTTCCCTAGTATCCATTTTTTCTTCACAGGAAATAATGAGTCATCAATTCACACTTGACTTTATGCTTGAATATATCTGTCAAGTAATTCCACGAATATTCACGGCGGATAGTATCTGTACTCTGTTCAATGAGACCTACGATGCGTTTGATCTCCAAAGGAGTGAGTGGAGGTGAAGAAGAATCCTGCAAGTCTTTATACCATTGTCTCAACACCTTTTCTTCCGAGATCTGAGACCAAGCCTCTTCTAAATATTCGTCCAATTTTTCTTCGCCTGTCATCATCAAACATTGGTCGTGTTGTTTTTGGCTGGGATGATCGATTTGACATCCATGACAATGTTCTCGGGTCAAGATGTTAATTCTTTCAGTCAATTCCTTAGCATAACAGGAGACTAAATGTTTTTCTTGTTCAGGCCATCGACAGGCCATAAATCCAGTAAACTGAGGAACAGGATTGTTTTCTTCTTCTTTTTTAGGTTCTGAATGAATCACTTTGTCATCGTCATCATCCGTGGTAGTTTGTGACTGTTCACAAAATCCCTCATCTATTTCCATAGGTTCTTCTTCTACGTGTTGCATCTTTTTTTCCTTCTAATAGTCTAGAATCACTTCTCTCAAACTGTTGATTTCTAGAGTGTTATCAAATTCGACGACGTTCACCGTGTGAGGTAGAGGATCTGCAAACTGAAGTTCCACACGAAGTTGGCCTGATTTTATAGGGTGGAAATGTCCTTCGTCGCTGCCTTGGTCCGGAGTGAAATCAAATCCCCACAACGCATACCCTCCTGCATAATCGTCGTACGAAATGCCGTGGCTGGTGTTGGTGCCTAACTGTCCTGTGGCTTCAAACAGGCTCAAGTAAGATCGCAAGTAATTTTTCTGCTCAAAGTTAGGTTCAAAAGGTCTGGTACACAACGTTTTGCCATCTCGACTGACTTCTATCTTGGAGACGTTGTAGTGTTTAAACTCGAAAGGATTCTGATCGTGGACTCCGTTGAGGGCTGCATTACTGACGATTCCAATCAGCAAACGTTTGGGGAGCTGTCCTTGGAAGACGTGATCTTCGACTTCGGATCGGAGTCCAGCGGCAATGGTAAAGGTTTTCACTTCCACTCGTCGCACAGGATACTTGGCAGTGGTTCTGCTCAACGTTTGACTGATGTCGTTGGCTACTTTTGGTAAGACTTCCACACGTCGCACGTAAAGTTTGGCTTCTTGGATGATGGTTTTCCACTCGTTGTTTTCGGCCATCAAATGGAAGTCGGCACTACTGCGATTCAGTCTCAGGCTTACATCTACTCCATTCAACAAATACTTGTCTTGCAACCACATATCCAAATGCAAACGATCCATCAGTTCTAAACTGCGTCTGATTTTCTTTCGACGGTCGTTAAATCCCACATTGTGTAGGACTGCTGGAATTATATCTTTAGTACCATTATTGCCATCCTCAGTAGACTTCGCCGCTACTGGCAGGTCTGTGATGTTGAACTTTTCCTAGGTGTCAGGTTTCCAGACCACCGAAGCATCCAGATGAGTGTTCTTGGCTTCTTTTCCGTACGTCAAGAGATTTTCCAAATAACACGGTAAGGGTAAGTATCCAAACTGCTGCTGACCAGTTTGTTATTCAAGTACAAATCTACTCCGCTGAACAAGGAATGCATGAAATTATTGACGGGTGCCACTCTGGCAGCGTCCCCAGGAAGGGTGTTGTCCGCCGTTTTCTTCACTTGAAGTTTCAGGTACAAGTAACTGTTATTCAGATCGATGTAATCTTCGGTTTGTCCTTTGATTTCAAATTCGATAGGAGCTGATTCCGTCAAAGACGATACAGGATGAAATTCCACCCATTGGGATTCTTGCATCGTCATCATGGTGGGAGGCATGGTAAACATATCCAGTTCTGACTTGGTACATTCGCAAGAATCTCGGTGCATCATTTTTTTCACAGTTAATAATCAAACACGTCTAATTCTCTGACGGTTCTTCTTCTTTTCTTATTCTTTTTTGAAGTGCCGTGTGTTCTTTTATGAACTTTGAAGGGATTTCAATGTCGTTGTCTCTTTCTACCTTGTCTTTGCTGTGAAGTGGAGGAAGAAGTAATGCCAGGGCCAGAAGCGTGAAGTGAATTTATAGGATTCTCTCGGAGACCTAAAAGATCTTTGCCAGTGTTCATCAACACATTTTTGCCTGCTCTCATAAAGGCTTCTTTGGGATTTTGTTTGTCAATGAGGACATTTTGCAAAAATTCTTTTCCTTGTGTCAAAGCGGTATCTTTTAACACATGGAATCCTCGAGTCACCATCGGTTTCAAAATAGGGGCTACCGTCCGAAAAGCCGATTTTAACATATCTCCTAAACCATGTCCTCGTTGTCGAGCCACTCCTCGGTACACTGGATACATTTTTTGGATGTTACAAGGCGTTAGAGAACCTTTTTCGAAAATGTAGTTTCGCCGTGACTTTTCCTTTGTCAATGAATGGCACATCTTGTCCCAAATCTCCTTTTATACTAATGTTGACACTGTCAAAATACAATTTACTGACTGGAAGATAATGAGGATGTACAAATTCACGGTGAACGTGAAACGTGTTTCCACCTTCTTCGTACGCACCAGCAGAAGTATCCACTTTGAAAGGAATGACTTTCAGTAAGGGGTTGTACTCCACCACATCGGAGTACACAAACATTAAATTTAGTCCAATGTTCAATTCGATAGGGGTGCGAAAAGCCTCTCCGAAATCTACGTTGCTTGCGACTTTTTTATTAGTATACTTTTTATTTCCACCCAAAATAGAATACAACCCAGGAGAAAATTCAATGGTCATGAATTTTCTGTCCTGCTCGGGTAAGTTTTTGTCTTTTTTGTCGTCAATGAGTTCCCCCTTCTCTTTGAAAAATTGCAAGATGAAACGGCGTGCCACATCATGGTAAGCGATTCGTACCCATTTTTGTTTTTTTTCCAAGGCTTTGCCAAATTGAGCTACGAAGATGGCGTCAATGGTGTCCACCAAATGTTTAGCACTAAAATAATACCCCTTAGGAATTCTCATGGTATGGCTCGCAAAGGGAGGAGTGGTCTTCGTGAATACCTTTCTGGAATGCTCAAGGCCAGGTTGAATTTTCTCCAACTCATCATGCACTCCCTTGTTCAAGATTTCCACGATGAAAGTGTTTTGACCTTCGTCGATGTTCATGATTTGCGATGGATGAATGATTTCTACCAAAGCAACTTCCCAATGAGCATCGTGGTCTAATTGGATGGACTGAGGTAATTTGGCCGTGAAACAACATAAGCTGTTGTTTGGAAACACATCCATGGAACTGTCACTGGGTAAAGTTAAATAAAATTGGTCATTCATAGTAGGTCCAAAGTGGTTTTGGCGTCCGAGGAGTCACTCGAGTTCAAAGGCTGTTCAAAGGGTTCCAAAAGAGGACTACTGTGGTGACTGGAAGAAGGTGGACTGACGTTGGTCGTACTCCCTTCGTGTTGGCTGCTGCTGTTGTTGTGGTGACTGTTGTCCGTCGTCGTCGTAAATTTCAAAGAGGGACTGGCTAGAAGATAACCGATGCAACTGCTAAGTAAAATGGTCCACAATTGTTTGTCTCCTTGTTGCAAACTCAAATTGACAATAGCTGCTCCGATGACACAATACACCACAAAAATTTGGCAGAAAAAGACGATTTGATTTTTAGGCACACGTTCTCCGCACCACACCCAGAGCGGTTGTTTTTTATTAATTCCTGAAGAGAAGAACTCTGCGAAGGAGTCGTCGAGGTCGTGGTTGTGTTGAATGGCATGTTAGGTTACTTCTTCTTTTTCTTTTTATAGTCGACTACTTGGGAAGCAGCAATCCAAGAATCAAAACTAGGAGGATATCCTTTCCAACGTACTTTGACTTCTTCTACTCGACGTTTGCCAACTTTGCGTGTTCTTTGTTCGAGAATGCTTTCGATGTCGTACAAGGCGTCTTCTTTTTTGGTCACTCGTTGTAACTCAGGCAAGTAAAATGTTCCTTTGAGTACTTCACCGTGCATGTCTTCCAATTTATAGACGGGAGGATGGCGTCCACGCACGGGGTAGTGACACGAAACAATTCGGTGGTCCAGTTGGGTAAATAACCTTTGTCAAAAGTGCGTTTGGTTTTTCCGATGCGAATCCAATCTCCCGTCTTCAACTCCAGCAAGGTTTTTTTCTGAGGTGGTGGTGGTTTGCTCCTCTGGGGTGTACCAAACAATTTATCAAACACGGTCACTTCGTTTTCAGGGCTGACCTCTTCGGGGGCACATCCGATGCTTCGATGGTACGATTGATTGTACGCTTTGACCAAACGGGGTAACACGTCGATGTACTTGAGAGTGTGTTGATGTGTAAAATATTTCCACATGCGTTCTTTCAAAGTTCTTTGAAAACGTTCCACGATACTGGCTTTGGTTTCATGATTTTCGGTAGTAAAAAAATGAATCTGTCTCTGTTTCAATTCTTTTTGAAAAGCTTGGTTTATAAATTCGGTGCCTTTGTTAGTTTGCCATCGTAAAGGGTGACGACCACTTTGTTTCAAGACCAATTTTAAGGCACGTACCAATTCGGTACTGCTTTTAGATGTCAAAGGCACGACCCAAGCAAATTTGGAAAACACGTCAATGACACAAAACAAATATTTGTGACCACGATTGTAGGTTGCCAAATGAGAGACGTCGGCTAAATCGGCTTGCCATTGATGATCGATGCCTTCCGCTTGGGTTGGACTTCTAGAAAATTTGCGTCGAATGGGTTTGTGTAACGTGTACGTCGATTGTTCTTGTAACCATCGTCGTACTTCTGGCAAACGTACACTTTTCAATTTACTTTTGGCAGCTCGATATAATTTTTGAACTCCTCCGTAACCAGCAGCATGCCCAGGATTGTAATAAATGGTGGCTAAAAGTTTCTCCATGGTTTGATTCCTCAATAAGTCAACCAAGTACCAATGCTCTTTTCTTCGTGGGGTATCTTTTTGGATTACAATGCTTTACGTGTCCGACGAGCCACTGGTGTAAAGGAGGATGTTGTTTGAACAGGGGTCATCGGTTCTGTTTTGACTTCTGTCTTCACTTCTTCCTTTGTCACTTTTGATGGTAATGGGGTAGACATCATCTTTTTTATCCAACCCGGTGGGGCTAACTTTTTTTTTTTTTAAGAGGTGGAGTTTGTAACTCTTCTTCTTCTTCTTTTACGGTCATCCCTGTGGCGGTGTCTGTTTTAGTGGTGGTGGTTACCCTTCTATTTTATACTGGAACACGTATCCACTGATTGTCTGCACGAAGTACCATCTTCATGACACTCCTCACTCGACGTTGAGGTGTTTTCAATGGACTAAATCGTCTCAATTCTTCTTTGGATAAATCCACTAAACTTTGTAACATGCCGGTTCTTTCTTGCACTTTGGTTTTAGGGGACGGTACTTTGTTGGCTGCTGCTGCCATGGTTAAATCAGCCGAAGTCGAGGGTCCCGAAGTGGTGACTTTCGAAATAGGTTTCCATTTTTGCATCAAATTAGGAAACACTTGTCTTAAGTCTGGTTTGGCAGGCATCATCATGAAGGGAGGTGAAGAAGATGTGGACGCAAGAGGAGACCTCGTCACTGCTGGTGGTGGTGGTGGTGTCTTGCGGGTGTACGTTTGCGTCCTGGCAGCAGTACCTCTCTTGCGGGTGCCAGTGGTGGTTGCAGTGGGTGTTTTTTTCTTCTTGGCAGAACTTTTGTTTTTTTTTGGGGGGGGGCTTTCTTTTTGGGACTTTTCTTCTTTTTTGGTGTTTTGGGTATTTTGGCTTGGGCATTAGGATCCCATTTCAAAAGGGAACGAATCATGACCCCTCCTAAAGAACCGCTTCCTCCAGGGGTTAAAATGATTTGTTTTTTAGTCCGTGGATCGATTCTAGGATCGGCTAGTTGTGACAACGCCCCTTTATATTTTTGAAAAAAAACGTTGAGTTTGATGAGGGATGTGAATGATGCCTTGCAGTAATTGAAGTGCCGTCAAAGTAAACCATCGTAACACTTCTTTAAGACTAGCTTCTAACAAATGAGCACGGACTTGTGCATTTTTTTCACGACTGATGCCATACAAGGCACGAATCAATTTAGCCGGAGGATGAGATTGAAAGGAAGTCATCTCGAAGACTGTGAGACAGAAATGACGCGGTAGATGTTTTTATAGTTTTTTTTTCTTCAGAGTGTGGCTGAAGGGGACGTGTAAATGACAGGACCACCTTCTTGACACCAAGGGTAAAACAATTGAGCACGAAATCTCAAATAGTCGGGAGTGGTCGGTTTTAAGTCGATGAGAAAATACTCGTGAGGTGTTTGAGTGGCATCGTCGTACGCATATTTTAAACAAGGAGTGCCTAACTGTTTGGCTAACACTTGCACTTGAGATTTGTCTCTGGGGCTTTTAAACAACACCACGTAATGAGCGTTGAGACTGATGGTACGATGGGCTTTACTTTGTTGAAATAAATTTTGAGTAATGTATACAATACTAGCATTTCGATGGTGTCCTTTTCGTGTAAACCAAAGTTTAATTTCTTCTTCGTCTTCTCTTAACATGTCGTCGAAGATGACCAGATGTGTTTGACTCACGTCAGACACGATCCCATCGTCTTCGCGAGGAATGCCTTCCACAAATGAAATGGCTTCTCCTTGACTTTCTTTCAATAACGTGTAAGACGGTTGCCACTCTTTGTAACACCACACGATGCGTTGAGGTGGACGATCGAACAGATGAGATTTGTGTTCGATCAAACGTTTGACAAATTCGGTTTTGCCTGAACCACTGGGTCCAGCAATCAACATGTTAAAGGGATGGCGGAGATACAAAGCGTCCCAACTTTGACGATCTAACTTTTCGTCAATCACTTTGACCACAGCAGAGGAAGTAGAAGAGGCAGACGAGGCAGAAGAAGATGTAGCCATGACTGAGGTAGGAAGATTTTTGAGAAGAAGACAAAAGACCCAAGACATTTTATACGTTTCATACACGTTTTTTTTTTTTTTTTTTTTTTTTATTTGTAAAAACAAACCAACACAACAAACAAACATTTTTTTTACAAGTCATGAAGGACAAAAATGCAGACCGAAAAAATGGTCAGGTACAAGATTAAGGCTACCACTAAAAGAATTACAGTTCTGTATAACAATTAAATGTACAACATTCTGGTGTCCTAGGAATGGAAGGCCCAGGCACTGGTGGTAGTATTCTTCTGGTCTCTGTGGTGGTGGTAGAAGAATGAAATGTCTCTGACGGTAAAGAGGGGGTGTGTTCCTCAGAGGGTTGTATTTGGACGACGACAACGGTGTGGTCTTTCTCTGCTGTGTCAGGTTCTTCCAGGATGGTTTCTAAGGTCATTTTTTTGTGTGACTTAGGTTCCCATTTCACTTTTGGACACTTAGTAGCATGCCAAATCTTTGGCAAATTGAGCCACTTCTTGTAGCCAAACATCGAAACCCATTTTTCTCCAGTCACGTACATCTTTACAATCGGTAAGTTGTTGGTGTAACTCACTAGCAATACACACTTCTTGAAATGTGTCAAAGGTAGATAAAGTTTGCCTAAGGTCTTCTTCACACGGAGGTACCCCACTTGTCTTCATCACCACTCTCAACACTTTGAGTACAATTTGTCTTTCGTGTACCGATAAAGCATGAATGGTCATGTTGTTTTTGATGGTTCATCAAAATAGTCCAAAACAACCACGGGTCCTCCAAAATAATAAAAGGCAAACACTGTTCCTCAAAAATACTCCACAACGAATGTCCTGGAAAACGAAATCCAAGAAAGGTATTCACTAAGACACACACTGCATAGCGTCCAAAATTCAATGGAAACCGTTCTTGTATCAAGTCTTTATAATCCTCTAAGGTCTGAACACGATCGTTGCCTTCCTTCCACGGAATACGTTTCACAAGTGAAGACCACAGATCAGGCATGGTGAGATTTTATAGGGTGAGATTCCTAAGGTGGGTATCTTTGGTGGTGGGTTTTTATATCCAGATTCTCTTGTGATAGACTATTCCCGGGATTCTACAATGAAAGGTTTTCTCCAGAATCTTTCTTCTGAC
The DNA here is from genome assembly GCA_029931535.1 of Margaritifera margaritifera. Lineage (NCBI taxonomy): Eukaryota > Metazoa > Mollusca > Bivalvia > Unionida > Margaritiferidae > Margaritifera > Margaritifera margaritifera. The sequence continues at coordinate 372,299 of JAQPZY010000920.1, read as the reverse complement.
AGTTTGGAAGTAAGCATACCTTAAAAATCGAGAAATGACTTTGAGTTTGCGCTTCACTTGGATCTTGACAAACTCTCGGTAAATCCGTTTTCGCAGCTCCAAAGGCAAACCACGAATGTACTCTGGTAAAGTTTCCGACTTGGAAAGAAGTAATTCTCTTTTGTGTTCTTCACGATAGCGGTGATAGTTTCTCTCCAGAATCAGACTTCTGACACGGTGGAAGTCGCGGTAGTGTGCAAATCGAGGAATGACTTTGAGTTTGCGTTTCACTTGAATCTGGACAAACTCTTTGTAAATGCGTACTCGCAGCTTCGAAGGCAAACCACGAATGCGGTCTTCTAAACTAGGGACAAAATACTGGTAAATGTGTATTCGCAACTCCAAAGGTAAACCACGAATGTACCATTGTAAAGTATCCTCCGACATGTTTTACTTCTTCTGCTTGGCATCTGGCTCATCGTACCTGTACTCTTCTAAGGCCACTAAAGGTAAGAACTGACAGTGCGGAGACCATCTGGCATGTTCAATGTAAGCTGAGTCGGTAGGCTCCCATTGGTGAAGTCTCACACCGCAACTGAAACACTGAACTTTATCTCCTTCTCCCAAGTAGATAAATCCAGATCTGGCTAAAGCTTTGGCAGTAGTTGATTGTAGTAAATATTTAGGCCACTTGTCTTGGAACGTCTGGAGTCGACTTTCAAACTTGGAATAACCAGGCAAAGCCATAGGTATCGTCAATTCATTATGACATTCACAGGTACGTTTAGCATTCTTCCCAATAAAGAAGAAAGGTCGTCCTGCATCTCTAGAGGGACGGTGAGGCACACGCACAGCATCGACGATGTCCAAGCGTACGGCATCCGTCTGATCGTGTGAATCGATGCTGTCAACGCTTACGGAATCCGTCTCGTCGCATGGCACTGCATCGCACTCCAAGTCGTGATGGTACTTGGAGTTCACACCACTAGATTTCTCCCTCGGTGGGTGGGTGGTATGAGTATTCTTATTCATCTTTGGTGGGAGGATGACAAAATTACTCATCTTTTTTTCTTCTTTCTAGGTTGACGTCTGTATTTGCAATGAATGGTTTGGCTTGGAAGTGATCCCTTTTTTATACTGCAGATCGGCGTGTCCGTAAGGCAAAGTGGTGTGGTCTGGAAGTCTCACTCGCTTCTGGTACACGATTTGGTACACTTTTTGTAAAGGGCGACTGACAATTTGGTGATTAGGTAACCGTACGATCTTGTGAGGTTCTAACGTGTGCACTCGAAAGTTTTCCACTTGTCCAGACAGCAAAGCATTTTTCAAAACCTCAAAGTTAACCACTTGGCTGGTTCGATAGTTGAGGGTCAATCCTTTGACTTTACATTGAGTGTCAAGTTGTCCTTGCGGGTCTCGGTATCGGTAGCCGTAATTTTTAGGGCCACCGCTGGCAAAACTCAGGATGGTGTCTTGAGGGTGCTCGTCTGTCCAGGCTCCTAAACGATCTCCTTGGATGGTAGGGTGTGGGCAACCGGGTCGATGGATGTACATAAAACTGTCGGAGTCAAAGTACAGGACACGATCTCCCAAGACTTCTAAAGCTTCGTCGTACAATTTCAAACGAGCATGAGCGGTCACGTAAGCGGCAATGACTACGTTGCTAAACTTGTAAGATCAAATCATCACGGACGATTTCGACGTGTTTGACTAGTATACTTTTGTTGTCCACCAATTCAAAGTACTTATAGGGATCGGTTACGTATTCCGTCTTGGGTAAGATCGTACGTTGTAAAATTTTTCCCCACAAGCAATTGAGAGTGACTTTGGCAAACGATCTTTTTCCTTCGTTCTTTTCCACGTTTTCCAAAGTGATCCCTTCGATGTCACGGTACTCTTCTTTGAATCGGACTTGGTCTTCGGGAGTCTGACATCACGAAGGATAGCCACTGGCTTCTTGTTTCAGTTTTAAAAATTGGCTGACGTACACCGAGAAAATGCCTGGATGATTCGTAGCGTCGTCCTTTTGGTATTGTGCGGTGGTTGGAAAGTGCCAGATTTCATACACTTTCAACAAACGGTATCCTCGATCCAGAGCTCGAAACAATTCGGCGCTAACCCACGTTCCTGTCAAAGACCGTTCTTCCTTCGTGTGGTGACAGGGGTGATCTTGGTTGCACGTTTCAGCACACGTACGGCATAAACGAAACATCAGTTTTCCTTGGCAATGGTGAGGTAAGATGGGATGGTACAAGTCGGTCGGAGGTAAGACTTTACATTTGATTAATCCTTCGTATTGACGAATGTGTTCCACGTCAATGTGTTCTGTCAAAATTTCAGGGTGACCGGTGGGAAATCGAGCATATTTACACACCCAAGGATATAACGAACACACGTCAATGTATTTGATTTCTTCTCTTGGGATTCGTCTACGTTGTACAGTAAGCGAGTAGCATTGGTTCGTCCTCCAAATAAACTGTGTCGCGGATCCAAAGGTTCGATGTCGGCCACGTCGTAACTTTCGGTGATGTTCTTAAATTCAGGATCGGTTTTCAAACGTCGATCGTACTCGTGCTCCCACATTTCTACTACTTGGTATCCTTGACTTTCTAAGTGAAGTCGTCGTTGGTAAGTGCGTTCGTACAACTGTTCCATGGTAGAATCTGAATAAGGACTTTTCATATCTCGATCAGGATAACAGGTAGGGCATCGGTGAAACAAGCAACCCTGAAACTCGTACACCGTGTGCGGGTTTTCTAAATCAAATCCATCCACGGAATAAGCTCCAATCTTCTTTTCTCCTCCTCCGTTTCTAGCATGTTGTATCCATGTATCTTCTTTTTGACACAAGTAATGGAGCCAACGTAAAGCTTTGACCGAATATTGACGACTAGCAAAGAGAGTCGTGTTGGAGTCGATGATGGCTAGTTTGTTCTCGGGCATGAAATTTTGCCTGTAGACATAGGAACAGGCTTTGGGTAGGGTGGCCGCATCTTTCAAAGGATCAACATCTCCTTGATCAAGAAATAACTCTCGAAACTTTCCACAACAACGCCTTAAAATGTCCACATCGGATCGACAGTACTTCAACATTTCCTCTTGAAAGTCAAATGGATCGGACTGGTGAGCGCGGTACCAAGTGTGAAAGGCTTCTCGCTGTTCGGGGCGCATTCCGTCGGGGTCGTAATCATGGAGGTCAGGCAAATGATGTAGGACGGCATGTTGATTAGCTTCCGTGTTGAAGAAGTGAGGAAAATAGCCTTTGGCCATTTCTGTCATGCCAAACGTTTTTGGCATTCGACTCAAAGGCATGGCCAAATAACTCATAGAATCTTTGAACTGCACTTGTCCTACTTTCATGTAGATGAGTTTTTTCCGTTCATGGTGACTTCAGGGCGTTCGGTACCTTGTTGCAAATAATAATTTAACAAAAACTGTCCATCGTATCCCGAAAAATTGTGAGCTATGACGGTCGCATACCGATGACAGTCTCCGTAACGTTGAATGTCCTCTTCGCTCCAACTGTCGTGGGTGGTGGGGTCTAAAATCCATTCAGCAAACTCGGACAGAGTGTTGGCCCCACGAAAGATTTTTTCACGTCCTCCTGGAATCCGACTACAATGAGGACAGTGAAAGTGAATCGATTCTTGAATGCACTTCTCACAAGCCCGATGAGCCACGCAAAAATTAGGGATGTGAATGCCTGTTTCTTGCATGCATTCAAAATCAAAAAAGATGAAATCCACTTGCTTCTTGTTCTTCTTTAATTCTTTCTTCTCTGTCTTGTCGAACTTTTGAATAAAACATTGATGATCAAAGTTCACCATCTGCTTGCAAATAGAACATTTTTTCTTTCCAGTACAAGTGTGTCTCTTGGGGTCGTTGGTACGCATCAGGTGTCCACACGTGGAGCACAATTTCAATAAGTCGCAAGCACATTTTTGTTGGTGCTCTTGTGTCTTGCGATGCTGTTGGTAACAAGAGGAACTGACAAAAGTACGTCGACACGTCTCACAATGGACGTGGTGTTGTTCAGGAAGGCATGGTTTGTCCGCTAAACAGCCCCGACATCTCTGACCGCAATGAATGTGTCGATCTCGACTGTTAAACCCTTGATCGCATTTCTCGCAGTAGTAAGAGTATCCAAAAAATCAGGTGATACTGGTGATGGCATCGAAATGTTCTTGGTGGTAATACACATGAATGTATTTTCCTTCGGGGAAATTTGGGCCTCGAAACACCATATCTCCGCGCACTTCTTGAGGGTGAACTTTCAACGTGTAGTGAGGAGCCAAGACGTCTTGAAGTTGTTGCATTTGAGAAATGCCACACACGGTCTCTTTAGGGATACCAGCTTGTTGCAACAGGAGTTCTGCTTCTTTTCGTTGTTGGGGTTTGTTAGACTTTCGAATGCTCTCCCAGGCTCTTTTCCATTCTTTGCTCTCGTTCTTGTTGGCATGCGTTCGCCCCACCACGATAGCCCGAGCCAAACACATCTGGTCTTGGGTATTGTCGATTTGGACGACACTGAATTTGGTACTTCGAAGATCGTCCACCAGTAACGCTTTCCTACTTCGTCCACTTCCTCGAGGAGGAGCAACATGAGTCATGTAAAGTGTGGCCTTTCCATCCGTGATGGTAAACTTGTCGTTAGATTGTTGAACGTGTTCGATTTTGGACATGACTTTGTCTGGTGTTAATTCTGCCGGGGTGCTGAACTCGATCCAAACAGAGGACTTCAAATTGTCGTGATGGATGGCCAGTCTCAATCGATCGTCTTCTTTGGCTCCACATTGTCGTTTCAAGTTCTGTAACACAGAACCCCACAAATCGCTAATGAACCCCACCGCTTTCTCGGGAGGTACTTCGGACTTGAAGTCTTTGAAGTGAACCGTGTGAGTGAAGGCTGTGGTTTTAAATTTTCGAGAGGTTATTTTTTGGGTCTCCCGAATCCGATAGTAATTTTCAGGAGCCACGGTAGTAGGACTCTCTTGGTCAGGGTTGTTGGTGGTGGTGGTAGTGGATTCTTTGGGTGGGTTAGAAGTTTGGGTTTCAGGTTCACTCATCTCTTCTTCGAAATCGCTCGCTTGGACTTGAGCTAGCACTTCATCTAGCGGTGTTTCAGGCGGCACGGAAAATCGTCGTGGCCTCTTCGTTTCTTCTTCTGTTTTCTCATCGATTTCGCGTGATCTTTTCATCTTGAAGTTTACTTTGAATCTGATTCAGTTTCACCCAGGGAACCTATATATAGAGAGAGGAGAGTATATATAGAGAGACCTTCTTACCTTCAGAATCAGTCTTTGGGATTGAACTTTCAAACTGTGAAAATGGAAAAGTACTGCGCTCGAGATAAAAGTCAAGATACTGGAATTGAATTGAATAAGTATGTCCATAAGGTGTATGATAATTATGCTGCTGACATACTTGGTAATGTCTATCATATGAAGTCTAGAAGGAAAGTCAAAGGAAATTTAAATTCATTTGGATTGATAGATATTAAGGTTGCTTGTAAGGAAGGAAAGAGGGAGAAACATACAAGTCGAGGGAGATTTGTCTTTGAAGCGGTGAATGGAGTGGATCTACCAAGACAGAGTCAAGTGGTACATCTCAATGATGTACTTGATGATGATAGAATAGAAAATCTCAAAGTGATGACTGCTAGTGAACGAACATCTTTGCATAAGCATGTGAAGAATGATAAAGAAATAAGGAGAGTTAATTTTGGAAGTGCTAGAAGTGTGTTGTGCCAGTTTGTTGGTGAGACCGAGGAAAGAAGATTTGGAAGTATGACAAAGGCTATTCAATATTTTGATTGTAATAAATGAAGTATCTACAATTGCTGTACTGGGATTTATAAGTCGGTCTTTTCGAAGAAGTTCCAGAAAAGATTTCAAGCTAGATTGGAAGAGCCAGAGAAGAAGAGTCAAGGAACTAGTGGATTTGTGAGACCTGTGAAATTAACTGACTTGAATTCAGGATTATATAGTCGGATGGATTCCATTTGTGATGTGGCAAGATGTTTTGGATTAGATAAGAGTGAAGTTAACAGGATTTGTAGGAAAAGGCAGTGGATTCGAGATGCTAATGGACATTTTATTAAGTTGGAGTTTATAAATGAGAGTCCAGAAGAAAGTTATGAGAATATTGTAGACAAAAATCTTTATGAAGTGTAAGAACAAGAAGAGAATGAAATGGTGGAGATGGAAATGGATTGAACTGTATTGGACTTATATGAAATTGTTTATTACAACGAGTAACATAATGTATATACATTGAATAAAATATAATTATTATTGATGTATGTCTCTGACTCGATTCATTTTCTCACTCTCGATCTGAACCCTAAAAATGGATGGTGTGGTGTATGTGTTGGATAAAAAATAAAAAATAAAAATAAAAAACTTTTCTCAAAAAATGGATGGTGTGGTGTATGTGTTGGATATAAAAAAAATAACAAATAAAAAAAAAAATTTAAAATGAGTTACGAAATTTTAGTACTATTTTTAGTCTCAGCCAATTTTTTTCCATTTTTTTTTTCCGGATTATTTTTAGTCTCCGCTAACGTCCGGTACAATTTCGGAAGTTTAGTGTTACTTTTAGTCTCAGCCAATTTTTTAACATTTGTTTCCGGATTATTTTCAGTCTCCGCTAACGTCCGGTACGATTTCGGAATTTTAGTGTTACTTTTAGTCTAGGCCATTATAATCTAATGTTCCGGATTTTTTCTAGTCAACGCTAAAGTCCGTGACGGTTCCCGAAGTTTAATACAACATTTACTCACGTCCATTTTAGTGTTATTATGAGTTGGTTCCCTTGATAAAAGCTATTTATAACATAGGTACAATATATGCAAATTTACTGACACCTCCAACATGATCTGAGGTATAGGTAATGCTTTATATATAACTCTAGGCTATATAGATATAGCCACTAGGCAGAAGGTCACTACACATGGCGTGTTGGAGAGTATATGTGGGGTTTTGGATAGTATAGATTACGGAGTATTGGTCGCTACACACGACGTGTTGGATAGTGTAGTGTGGGGTGTTTGAATAGTAGATGACGTTGTATTCGTCACTACACACGGGGTGTTGATGGTATAGTGTGGAGTGTTTTGGATGGTAGATGACGTTGTATTCGTCACACCAACACGGCGTGTTGGATGGTATAGTGTGGGGCGTTGGGATAGGAGATGACGTTGTATTCGTCACTACACACGGCGTGTTGGATAGTATATTGATTGTTTGTCTGTGTGTTTGGTGCATGTGTCTATTCTATCCCCTCTCATTCTATCCCCCAAAGTTCCCCTTCCACGACCCCGTAGTGTCCCCAATGTTAAAATTCCCGTACGACCCCAGAGTGGCCCCAATGTTAATTTCCCGTAGGACCCCAGAGTGCCCCCATGGCCCAGTTTCCCCATACGTAAAAGCCCAGAGTGCCCCCGCCATGTTAAAATCCCATAGGGCCCCAGAGTGCCCCCATGGCCCAGTTACCCCCCATTCACTACTCACACTTCAGTATCAGGCTTCCTCACTTATAAAGTGGGTCACTCTTATAGCTCCCATCAACAGCGTTATAAAAGGCGATCAATATATTTAGTGACAAATCTATAAAATAGGTTCAACTGTAACTGGTTTGCTGCATAACAATTTTAATTCTCTCCAAAAGAGTAATATATTTATTATTATGATGCCCCAATTGTATGTATGTATGTGTGCATATATATATATATATATATATATATATATATATATATATATATATATATGAGCGAAAAGCTATAGTAATAAATATGAAAATTCACGGAATATAGGTTAGCAAAATATAAACAAGGTAACGACTAATCTATGTTTGAAAAGACATTAGGTAAATGCATAGGTCTTACTGTATTTTAAACGTTTAATTACCAAACATATCCCTTTAATCTGGAGTAACGATGTTATCGATATATGTTGATCCTACGAGTCATCAGAAGTCAAAGTTCTGAGAGAAAAAATTTCTCATTTTCAGATTCTCGGTCTCAATTACAAATTGTGATGTCTGATTGCTCAGTGGTTGGACATTAGCCAATCAGACAGTAGAATTTGTATTCGAGTCAGACTTTGACCACGAGACTTCTTTTAATCTATGAGATGCTTTCAATGTCATCCCTTATACTTTGTGTAGGAAAACCTCTGCTTCAACCCCAGCTTCATAGTCGTTATCCACCATTTTAACACACGGTCTAGAGCCCAGTATCAACCAAACTGCTCCACGGATGATGCTGTAGACTACGCAACTGCCAGCCTGATCGTTTAACAACGGAATAAGCCTCGATTTGAGATTTAGTTAAGTAACTTTTGCGATCAGTTTTGAGGAATAAAAGATGACAACGCAGCAGTGATAGATATGGTAGCTTAAGACTTACAGTTTCGTTATTTTTCGCTCCCGTTTGCGAATTCCGTGAAAAATGACGTTACAAAATTAAAGGAGGCGTTTCTGCAACAAAGTTGCATGCATCAACTTTCAGTGGCAGTGGCGTTTCGGTGGAAATGAAGAGCGCCACCTGGGAAGGTGGGGTGGGAAGACAATATTCAGGTTACTCGGGTCTTACCGTGAATCCCTCTTGTAATTCTCAAACGCTATAATCGTAGATTTTATCAAAATTAATATTGGACAATCTGAGGAATACATTTTTAGTATTGTATTTACAATAAATATTTAGTTCTAAAATAAAAGTGGTGGTCTAGACTCTAGAGGATTGTATAAGTCATCAGAGTCAAAGGAATCAAAACTAGAGGAATGGAGAGCAACTTGCTCACGTAAATATACTCCCGCCTCTCTCGAATCCATCCCTAACCATGATGGAGATGACTCTATATAACAAAAGTTACCAAGTTTCATGGCCATTCATCAAATACTGCGAGACTAGTTGCACTAACGAGATTGTGACAAACACGTTTCAAAGAGAACAAGGGCAATAACTCTAAAACAACAAACAAACAAACAAAACAAAAATTTCAACAAAAAAAAAAAAAAGAAGGGATGCTGATTGTATGAATGCCTGTGACGACGTAATGGTACAATTACAGCTTATGTTTTTATTATATTTTTTTTTTTTATAATTTTTTTTTGTTTTTTTTTAGTTTGCTTTGTGTTGTTTCTTGCCTAGCTATCGTAGACACATTTTAAGGCTACAATTCTACGATGCGTTTTTTTTTTTTTTTTTTTTTAAGTGGCATTGTTTGCGAGGTCATACGTCTAAAGAATTATATATGCAAATATTAAGATGAGTACAACACCAGCATACCAAAAGTAAATAGATAGGAAGATGTATGGTGGCAAATTGTAGTGAAAGACTGAGAGTGGATAAATATCACTGGGTGATATTTCTGTCAAATCTAGACTCGGAATCTTGATAGCGTGGAAAAGTAGTTCAGACCTCTCAACAAATGGTCAGTTCAAGATGACTGGTTATAAATTTCCTGCTATATTCTAGTCCCAATTTTATTTGAAGTTCAAAAGTCACTTCTCAGACGATCAGGTTGATGTCAATATTATGCCTAAAGAAGTCACTTAAATTTATATTCGTCGCTACTTATTGGAATTCTGTCAGGATAAAAGAAAGTCAGCTGATTTCCCCTTGGTAATGTACTTGATTTGCAATTTATGATTCTTCAGGATCATAGACGGAGAACGACTTCTAAGTTTATAAACTTTAAAACTTATAAAGATATGCTATTCGTAGGTTTGACGGTCAGTGACCAGGTAATAAATCAATAATAACAAATATGAAATTGCCTTGGTTTAAATCAGTTGTAACAATTTTCTTCTATAAGAGACATTAGATGTAAAATCAGAAGTTCGCTGAGGTTGTTGGGTTTGTTTGTTTTGGGGTTTTTTGTATATGAAAACACGAGAAAGCTTAATGATTTCTTCTAATTGCATTTGGTAACCCCTCTCTGGTTATTGCCGTTGAGTTCTTTAGCAAGACTGATTGAATGACTGAAGGATGTTTAACGGCGCATCAATTGGTGATAGCTTTTATGCTTACATTTTTTGGAACTTGGACAGTGAGATAAAATGGGGAAATAGTGTGGACCATTTTGAAGAAAGTCATCATTCTTTTCTTATAGCGTCTGGTAGCAAGCGTTTTCTATCGAGTTTCTTTCCGGATTGTATCAGCCGAAGCAGATTTTTTGGCACCAGTAACAATACGTCCTGCCGCAATTCGTATTTCTCTATTTTCTCCTTTTCGTAGAAAGTACAATAGTAGCAGAGTCAGCGTATTGTAAAAAAAAAGGCCTGATAAAAGCAGAAAAAAGTTATTCAAGTGATTTTCTATCTAATCTCAATCTGAGCCTTGGAGGAGATTAAGTTTTTGCCCTGCCGTTTTTAGTTATTTGTGTTGTATGAGTATGCCATTGACCGTTACTGTGAAAATGTAATCAAAGATCCTCGTGACATTGAATGTCCTGAATATTGTCCATAAACAAGGGTGGATGAAATTGAGAGGCAACAATTTTGTTAACAATCATACTGTTGTTGTTTTAGGATTAAAATTTACCAACCACTGTTTCGCCTAGATTTTCTTTTTGTTTAGATCATGATTAAGAATATTTGCAGCCATGAATGAGTCTTAAGCTATAATATATAGGGATATATTATCTGCAAACAATTTGATACAACACTGAATGTCACTGACAACATCATTAATATGTATGAGAAATAAAAGCAGACTTAGTATAGACCCCTGGGGAACACCAGCTTTAATATGTTGGCCGTCACTGAAATTACTTTCAATTGCTACATTTTTGAGAACGGTTTTCGATATAACTTTTAAACCATTTCAACAGCGATGCACAAATGCCTGCTTTTCTAAGTTTATGAAGTAATCATTTCTTATATAAAAAAACGGCTCTCAATTCCTTGCCATCATCGGTTTGTTTACATAAGGTATCAGTTAATTGGAATACTGTTGAGTTTCCTAGTGTAAACTCAGATTGTTGTCAACTTAGTATATTATTAATGGTCAAGAAATTAAAGATGTAGTGAGAAACACTTTTCAAATACCTTTTCATGACAGCATAGTTAAGAAATAGATCTGTATGATTTGTCTCCCTTTTATAGTACTAGGATTGCATGAATTTCTTTTCATGTATTCTGGAAATCGGAATTCAATCAGGAATTATTAAACATTAATAAGAGAGTATACGTGCACTCCTCCAAATTTGACTGATCACAAAAGATAGTTTTGAAAAAAATTCGCTTTCTTTTCAGCAGAAACAAATATCTATTGTCCTGACCAGTAGCGTACTAACGGGAGGGGAGGGGGCGGACGGGGCGGTTGCCCCGGGCGCCAGAGGTCTTGGGGCGCCAAAACAGCTCATAAAAATTCCGGCCTCGTATTTTGACCCTTTGGGCCATCATCGTCGCCCCGGGCGCCATTTACCCTTAGTACGCCACTGGTCCTGACACAATGGATGGTATTCGCTTGATTTTGTTTGGTTTCGAAATTCCTTTGCTACTTTCCCCCATTTCCTTAGACTGAGATTTTAACGTGTAAATTATCTGCGAGTTTGAAAAATACCGTAACTTGGATCTACGTGCCATATTAAATTTCCTCGTTTCTTTTGGCTCTGAACCGAACCAGGTGATTCTGACAATTAATCCTCTAAGCGGTCCACTGTAGTAAGCGCCTTTGTCAATAAGTTTCCAAATTTCATTATGCAACCATGGTGGCTCACGAGGTCGAATAAGAATACTTTTGGATGGAATAGAATTTGCTGCTGCTGCTTTTATGTTTTCAAGCATTAATTGGACCTGCTGAGCAATGTTTCTACCCGTAAAATTACTGTTACGTAGCTCTTGCCAATAAACTCATCATTTCCCTTGTCATATTTCCATATTTCCTTGAATTAACAATGCTGATTACAAGATATCGACGTATTAAAAAAAAACAGGATAGCGATCACTGCAAAATGCATATAATACACCTTTCTTTATAATATTTAAATTTTTACTTAATTCATTTAAATCAATTACTGTTGATAACTTTATGTTTATTATGGTGGGTTCCCTCTTCAATTTGGTCCAGATCAAATGATGTCAGTGTGAGGTTGATACTGCTGCAATGTGCCGGAACGAGCATGTTTTCATTAAAATCATCTAATATTAGGATGTGTTCACATATCTGCCTAACACACTCAATCGACACTTCAACTAAGTTCTCATAAAGAAATCTTGGCAGTATGTTAAACGTTCCCACCAGGAGAGTTTTTTTTTTTTTTTTTGTTTTTTTTTAAATATTTCTTTTACCAGTTTTAATTTCCAACCAGATAGCTTCCAAATGAGGTATCTGTAAATCGTTTCTTTCAAAATAGGGAAAATGATTTTTACTATAAAACAATTCCCCATACACGTGGCTATTTTTAACAGAACGAAGAGGACGTTGAAAATTGGTTATTAGTAAGCAAGCAGTATTATTTATTATTTAGTTAAACCATATTTCACTGATCGTAATAACATCAAATATTTCAAGTTCTACTGCGATGAGGTCACGTTTGTTTAATAAACTTTGCACATGTATGTGACACTTTGAAATTACAATTGTTAAACCTTTCCTGAATAAAAAAAACACTCGTCTGGGGATATGATTACAACATTCAAAAATGTGCAGAAAAAGCTGGCTCAATAACATGTTGGGTTTTTTTTTTTTTTTTTTTTTTTTTGAAAAGCAATCGTCTTGGGGTATAATTGCAACATTTAAGAGGACAAGGTAGAATAAGGGCTGATTTCGGCCCTCCCCCTCAGATTGACATGAAACTCATAGATAAAAGAGGTCCAACTCTCTTCCTTAAATATGCATTTCATTCTTATCCAGAAACCGCTTTCAATAAAAAAAGACATTGGTTTTCTGTTGCGTTATGGCACCTATTTTCGTGGATTATTGACATTATGGCCAATAAGCTGTAGCGTACTAACGGGGGGGGGGGACGGGGAGGTGAGGGGAGGGGGCGGTTGCCCCGGGCGCCAAAGGTCTTGGAGCGCCAAAACAGCTGATAAAAATTCAGGCCTCGTATTCTGGCCCTTTGGGCCATCATCGTCGCCCCGGGCGTCATTTACCCTTAGTACGCCAATGCTAATAAGCCCTTATTAAGCTGACTGCCGAAAAAGATACATCTAAAATTCCGCATTTGCACACAATATACGTAATAGTCAATGACAGTATGTACAAATGTGTTTTTTTTTTTTTTTTTTTGCAACATTGTTTAAATGATGTGTATATTTACATTAAGTGCGGTTGATTACCTCTTACACCTATTTTCGTTTTCATCTAAAACGTTTTGCTTATGTTTGTGTTTAGCACTGACTTGCGTGTCAAAATCCTGCCAAAATCGCCACAAAGTAACAATTGATGTATTTCTTAATCATAAATAATCACACAAAAGCATGCTGACCTTTGTATATTAGTACTAGCCTGATGTTGCTACAGTGAATAATTATGACCGAAAACAAAATGTTCCGAACATCAGCGGCCAAAGCGAATTTTGTATGCATCGGCGGGGTGGGGGTGGGTGGAGGGGGAAGGAGAATCTAACATTATACTTTATTTTTTACCAATCGATAAAATTAGCCCTTATATCGATGAATGATCACAAAAGTGGATACCTTTATGCGATTTTTATGTGTGTGTGTGTGTGTGCGTGCGTGTGTGTGTGTGTGTGTGTGTGTGTGTGTGTGTGTGTGTGTGTGTGTGTGTGTGAGAGAGAGAGAGAGAGAGTATTAACTGTAAAGCATACGGCACTGGAGGCACTTGTGCATTATGTATAGCACGGTTTTGTTATCAACTTTGATATATTCATTGCCAAGACGATGAGTGGACATGCGCACCAATTTCTTATTTTGTATCAAATAGGTCTTCAGAATGAACAGAAGGCGAATAAAAATAAAGCAGTAGACAGATTAATACAAAAGTATTTGTTCCAGTGTGCACTCCCCCTTATCCCTCCATTATTTTATCGACTTCTATTATGGTGTCTTAACCAATTAGAAGTCATCAATATCATTTTTAAAACAATACAGGGCATTCATTCCTAAAGCTCCTCTATATTCAATGGTCAGTATAATGACCAAATGGTGCTAGATTTTGGTTTGAAAGAAATTATTGCCATATTTATACATTTATTTTCCCGGTTTTCGTAATTTTATATTAAATGACTAGGAAATTAAAATCTATCCTTTATGAATATCCAGATATACACCATAGCAATTTCTTTTTGTAGTATGTAGTCTGTATATATTGCCAAAACACCTTGTACTTAAAAAAAAAAAAAAAAACACCTTGGTCAAATGGTGTTGAATTTCAAATTGTCATGGCAACATTTGTCCTCGTTTGAGCATGTGAACATAGAACCAAGACTTCAATACAAATACAAGATTTGTATTATGTTCGATTAAATTATCAAACAGGGAAATCAACAACTTTCAGGTCTGTGCAATTAATAGGGAATCCATTCATGAGAACAATTTATACACACTCACGCACGCATGGGCATATACCCACAGACATACACCGAACCTTGAACATCTGGGATTTTTCTTAAAGGAGCAGCTTACTCGGCGATAAAGATAATTTGTATCGGAGTTGAGACTGCCAATCAGTCTATTCATTTCACCATGTTGATCGGTGCTGACGAGCTTTCAGTTTGCGCGTGCGCACACTCACATATGTACTTATATTGCAGCTATTTTATCTAAATTCTTTTCTGTTACTTTTTTACCAGTTATCTCCTTTTGTACTCCATTTGCAATTTTAATTTTTAATTCCTGTTTGCATTCTTTTATTTGATCTAAGATCTGTTCGCTAGAACTAGCGGCTTCTTCTTTCACTTTATTAATAAACCCAATTCTTTTTCAAGTTGTTTTTGATGTATTTAAGTAGTAAGAAAATGGCAGATTCTAGTTGAAGTGAAAATACCGTTTACGATGGTGATTATTTTTTTTTTTATGCAAATGATAAAGATGCAGTAATTAGTGAGCATTATACTGATAACTTAATTGAATGATTTCAAAATAATACACAATCATCAATATCTGTAGTTGATTAATATAAAAAAAGATATTAAGCATGGTTTAAACATAGATGAATATCAGTATAAATTAATTAAACCTCATTTACAAATTTCATCAAAATAAATTGTTTAAAAGGAATTAGATGGCAAAGAAATACTAATTTCAAAAAGTTGTGAACTAAAATACACGTTATCTCCTAAATCTACCAAATCATATGGTGGAAGTGAATTTTTGAAGTCATTGGGATTTGTTCGAGAAGGAAATAAATGGAAAACACCTAAAGAAAATGAGGCAGATGAACTTGCAAGAGTGTAGAAAGAAGCTTTTAATCCAGCTGCACCAACAACTCAGCAAAGACAACTAGTTACAGATTTAGCTGAAATATAAATTGAACAAACTGATAAACAATTAAGAGATGTAGAGATTTTATTTAAAGATTATTCAAGATTATAAACCCTGGAAGAAGAAAGGGAATTAGGAGGTTATGTAAATGTTATTCATGTAATAAAATCAAAATTAGCTCATATTAATCTTGACTTACAATGTATTATAAACAGAATAAAATATAAAAAATGACATTTGAAAAGAAATGAATAAATCAAAGAGAGCAAAATTACTACAAAAAAACTGAAAGTGAAAGGGACAATATAGTTGGACATGTATCAGATTTGGAGAAGAAGAGAAAACAACTATAGATAAAATATTAATAACATTGAATCAGAAGTTAGAGACAGGTTACCATTGTATAAGAGGTTAAAACATATTTTTAGGTAACACGGTGTAACAGTTGCTACAATTGTTGTAGCTATATATGTGATTACAACAACTCCTGCTTTATCCATAGCAAATTATGTAAGAAGTTTAATAGAAGAAGTGAAAAAATCTAACAGTGGCGGAGAAGGTGGTGGATCAAGTCCTGGAGGTGGAAGTGCTATTGATAAATTCCTTGAAGAATTAAACAAAGGTTTGACAAATATTGCAAACTATTTGTTTGAATTAGATAATAAAAGCAGCAATATTGGCTGGTATCGTTGGCAGTGTAAACAAAGTTGTCTTCTAAAATCAGCTGGCCATATTATTAATATTATACGAGGGGTATTTGAAAAGTTCTGAATATTTTGTTATAACTTTTGCGTATCTTTCAGTCTGTCAATAAATGTTATACCGATCGATAGACAAAATAACGTTCTATAAAATATCTGTGGCTGCTCGTGTAGCACGCCGGACACCGGCGGATATATGAATGTGACGTTACATAGGTAAATGACAATGACATAAAAATGTCGGAAAAGAAGAAACAATTCTGCTCCTGAGCAAAGAGTATACTGCAAAATCCGAGCGCTCTGAGGGTACTCTCCGATTGATATCAAGGCCGACTTGGATAAAGTTTACGGATGTAAGTCTCGGTCATATCGTACAATTGTGAGGTGGTTTCATCGTTTTAAAGATGGTCGCGAATCCATGGAAGCTGACCCACATTCTGGAATACCCTTGTCTGCGATTGGTGAGCGGGATGTGGCTGCTGTGAAGGGGGCAATTGATAAAGATGATCGATACATAGTGGAAGATATTTCTATTATCACGGCAATTAATTCGTCTGCTGCTTTCAATATTTTAAAGAATCGTTTGAAGGTCAGAAAGGTTTGTGCAAATGGGTCCCGCATTTGTCCCGCATTTGTTGACGGCTAATCAAAAACAGACTCAGGTTGAAAATCGACAAACAACTACTGGCCAAATATAAAGAGAGTGACCAGTGACGTTTGAATGAGATTCTTACATGTTATGAAACATAGATTTACTTTTTTGAACTCGACTCAAGAGAAAATAATAAAGTTTGGATCGGAGAAAACGACCAGAGACCACAAATCGCATTATTTATCAATGCAAAAGACGCGGTCGTCCAGGTGCCTGTGCCTGACTCTGCTAGTATCACTGGACATTTTCGTGCCTCAAAAGTAGTACAAAAAATTGTGGAACACTATCGAAGCACACGTCCGCGCACCGGTACACGAGGGATCCATCTACTCCATGACAACGTACCGGCGCATACATCCGCCGTCGTGACAGACTTCCTGAAGAAGCACAGCATCTAACTTTGCTACATCCTCCATACAGCCCTCATTTAGCTCCAAGTGACTTGTAACTGAATTAAAGATTCTCTGAGGGGCAGACGATTTGAAAGCGGACATGCGGTTAGAAGTGCAGTTTTCCACTGTATGAAAGACATACCAAAAAAATTATTACAAAATGGCATTTAATAATTGGATAATCAGACTGAGAAAGTGTATAGAGGTGCGTGGGAAATATCTTTGAGGGGATGCACTGACGTACTGTTCACAAATATAGCACGCTGTTGTACAGCGTACTAATAGTCAAAACGTTTTAAATAACCTTCGAATCTAAATATGATATGTATCTTGTGACAGCAATATTTTAATTTGTTGTTGTAAGTATAATCAAAAGTATAAAAACAAAAGTATAGAAACAAAATGATAGAGTAAGTTATACTTCTAGTTAAAAAAGTAAACTATATCAGCTCCAACATAATTTTGAACGCTTGTTTATTTGTTTCATTAGAAAAGCTAGAAATTTTGTCATTTTTTTTTATATCCACAAAATTCATCAATTGGAGGATTAACTTTTCCTTTATATCCATGATTCTCGTTTGCTTTAATCTCTGTTACTCCGTAATCTACCTTTAATCAATTTTTTTGCAGACTGATTATTAGCTGCTGGTATTAAAATCTTTACAACGTCATTATTTACATCAGTATTCAATCCAAAAATAAATATGTTAGATAATTTTTGTAAACTGTTAGTATAACTACAATGCTATTCATTTTCATCACCATATCACACTTGGAATTACAAATTATTCAATCATCATCAACAGCATAGTTTACTCTAACTTTTGAATCAGATATATTGTTGAAATCTTATTATAATATTTCATTGTAATATTTCATTTGAGTCATATCCTTGCTGACCTAAAATTAAAGTTTCAACTAACTTTTTTTCACAGTATCATTTACAGTTGATACAACTGTAATAGATGTTTTGTTTTGAACCTAACCACCTAAAATACAAATAAAGTACCTAAACACCTAAAATACAAATAAAGTACCTAAACACCTAAAAATACAAATAAAGTACCTAAACACCTAAAATACAAATAAAGTACCTAAACACCTAAAATACAAATAAAGTACCTAAACACCTAAAAATACAAATAAAGAAAGACCTAATACCATGATTCAATGTAGATATTCCCTCATCTGTTAGTCCACTGATGTCTAGTAGAAAAAAAAGAAGAAGAAAAAGTCCATCCTATTTGTTCATCTCATGATAATAAGAAATTTATTTCTACAACGGATATTTTTCTCCAGTATTCGACCGTTTCAGCTCCATAAGTATAATGTCATTTATATGCGCTTAATACAGCATCCGGTGGAAGTTCTCCAAATACTTCATGTACAGTTTATGTTCTTCAGGTCAATTATCAACCAGATATTACTTTTTTCATTAACTCATGATAAGGAGGAAATATGAAAGTTATTACAAATTATGTTACATTTTTATAAATCTATGTTATTGTTTGTTGATCATCTGGTAAATGTATTTTACATTCAAACAATAGTTTTCGTGTTTGAAAGTAAATGTGAAACTTATAAATTGATTTTAGTAACTCTGGTATTCTTGGATCAGATAAATATCAGTAAGTAAATGCCATCCATACTGACAATTTGAATTGATTTTTGCTAAAATTTCATATCACACTGTGCTTTATATCTAATCATTCAATCATCATTGTCAAATTTCAAAGTATAACGTATCAAAAATACTTCATGGTTTGTATGAATAATGGCTATTTTCTGTGTAGTATATCTTTATCTTTTTGAATTCATATGCTATTCCTTTATCAACTGGTGCATTAACCTGAGTGGCAGGACAAGAATAAGGTGCACTTTTTGTTTGTTACTGTTTTAAATCTGAAGTCCATTTATATCATACAATTCTTTAACAATCTCATTTCGATTTTTTAAGTGAAATTAATTTATTATTTGAATTAATGAATAAATAGGACACTTTGGTGGGCTAAAGTGCTTTGCTTTTTCAATGAAACCTGCTAAGCACTGATCTTTACAGTTTAGATTAAGACTTAAGAACTTGTTGTTTTCTTATTTTTGACACTGTTTTGTGAAAAATATGCCTATATTTTAAACATGGTGAGCCACCTTATTTTAACATTTTTTAAGTTGTAACCATACCCCTAGACGAGTGGGGGATTTTTTTAGAAAAAAATATTTAAATAGACATGTTGGTGAGCCAGCTTTTACAAAACAAAAAATAACAAATGCGGAGGGTCACTTCTTGGTGAGCCAGCTTTTTTGGACATTTTTAAAAGTTGTAATTCTACCCACAGACGAGTGCTTTTTGAAGAAATAAAAAAGTAAAAATAATCTTGTTTTTTGGAGAAAATGTTTTACATGTTGTAATCATACCCCTTAAATAGTGTTTTTGACAAAAAATCAAATTGTTGACCCAGCTTTTATCATTTATTTAAAACCGGTTTAAAGTGAGATAGTATGTACAAGATCTATCTACTGAGGTTAAGCTTTATGTCATTTTCTATGAGCAAAAGCAATGCAAAAATTACCTGCTTTTATGGTACACAATTTTGCCTTTTGATCTGATGGCCCTACAGTTGCGGAATTCACCTCTCTCTCTCTCTCTCTCTCTCTCTCTCTCTCTCTCCATTCAGTTACATCAATGATTTGCACTAAATTGTATGAAATATAATAAAATAAATAGAAGTGGGTGTCCTGGCGAAAAACCAGGAAATAACCCGTGCAGCCCAATCATACAAATCAATTAACCAGTATAGGGCAAGCAGCCAATAATTGAAATGTGTATCTGAACTAATGTAGTAACTTCTGTAGTAGAATCTAGAAAATGAAATCTTAATGACAGCAGGTATACATACGTTTAGACAAGCTTCATACAAAAGGTAGAAAAAAATAACAAGAGCTAAAAAAAAAATGAATAATAGTGAAAACCTTAATGAACGAAGAAAAGCATACATAGAGTGACAACATGAAAAGAAACCAATGCGATTGTATTTTCTCGTCCCCAGAAACCGTTGTAAGACTCTTTTCAATAGCTGTCTAAAAAATTGTATTAAAAAAACAAAGAAGAGAAAATATTTGAATTTGTGCAATGAGTAACTGATGTTACACAAAAATGGGAAGAAATTAATGATGAAATGCTAACACCGTAAGAGAAGAACGTGAGGAGATGGTAAAGGGAAAGCACCAACAGAGCTGAGGACAAAGACTTGATGTCTTCTTATAATACGTTTATTCTTGTTTTACCTCTCAATATTGCAAAATATTTCTCTCTCTCCCTCCCTCTTTCTCTCTCTCTCTCTCCAAGAATGCGTCTGCATTGGTACTTCATTGTAATGTATTCACGTATATACTTGTGAGCACTTTCCTCCTTAACTACCACCAATTCAGTGTCAAGATATGTTGTGACATAACCGTATTGTTGTAAGTGTATTGATGTGATCGACTATAAGATCGACTTGACCTTACAATAGGATTCGACTTGACATTTAAACCCAAGTTCACAATATTTTCACGTGAAGTATTAAACTAATAGGCAACATCTATATATGAATCTCTCATTGAAATAAACAACATTTATATATGAATCTCTCATTCAAATAAACAACATGTATATATGAATCTCTCATTCAAATAAACAACATGTATATATGAATCTCTCATTCAAATAAACAACATGTATATATGAATCTCTCATTCAAATAAACGTATCTTTTCCATGGAATAAAACCAACACTTTTTATCTTCCTTTCTTTGGAAAAATCAGACACCTTATTCCTGATAATAAACTAAATTTAAAAAAATCGTCTGTTAATTGGCGATCAAAGTAAACGTTACTTAACAGAAACTATACATTAACTAAGTCTAACCTTTCTTCTAAACCAATTGTACAAAGAGAGAGAGAGAGAGAGAGAGAGAGAGAGAGAGAGAGAGAGAGAGAGAGAGAGAGAGATGTTTTGTTTTAAATGTATATTTCTTCCAAACATAGTATACTTCTTTGACCACGTTTCAAGAAAATCAATTCCTTTGTGATCCATTCGATTATAATGATAAGAAATTGTACAATACAGCACAACATTTTTGGAAGTATCAATTAAATCTATGTTGCATGGTTAAAATTACAGTAAATCTTATATAACTTCGGTGGCAGTCAAACTACATACTTGGTCCCGATTTAAAGTTTTCAATGTTTTCATATTCATTACCTCCAAAACCCAAACATCGATCATTCAAAGTTACTGAGATACCATTTCAAACTCGCCCAAACATCGATCATTCCAAGTTAATGAGATACCATTTCAAACTCGCCCAAACATCGATCATTCCAAGTTAATGAGATACCATTTCAAACTCGCCCAAACATCGATCATTCAAAGTTACTGAGATACCATTTCAAACTCGCCCAAACATCAATTATTCAAAAGTTACTGAGATACCATTTCAAACTCGAAACTTGGACCGAAATTAGGCATGCACGCCAATCTTAAACTCAGCTTGGTGTTACAACTCGGTGATTTAAACCAAACGATGCTCAAAAGTCCATGACCTCTGTTGGAACGTCAAAAAGGGACGCATACCACTGCAAACAGCTTGCCTCAGTTAATCGCCTGTTACGACATTCAGGATAGTGCAATCGGGCTATTCTACATCCCCAAGACCGCACTGGGGAAGCAGCTCGTATGCACGATGACAACAACAATCTCGGAAACTATAACCTACGCAAATGTATCCAACGGACGATAGGGAACCATTAATACGATCAAAAGTGATTTTTATCTTTTATTATGTATAGTATACAAAACCTCTCGCATCGTCCACAGAGGAAATTACTCGGCGGGTAACTTAGTTATATTATACAGTGTCATGTCTTCCAAACCTACTGAGGAAACTGGGGGGACATAAAATTAATATCCGTATTTGCTGAGCCTTCTAAATAAAGCATGCATAATTCAGACGGAGGATGTCCATATTTGCGTGAATAATCAACGTGAAAGTAATAAAGAAAGGAGATGAAGTTATCATCAACGCTAAGCTATTTCAGGAAGGAATCGGCGACTATATGATTCTGCATGTTCGTGCGTACGTTCGTCCGTGCGTGAATCATTCTCTGAAGGTTGGAGATAGGGCTATGGGGCAAAGAAGCGAAAAGGTAAAGGCCATATGTATTTTGTATGTCTTCGGCGTATATTTGATATTATACCAGAATACCAGCAGCATATATCATGTGAATATATTGGACCAGTATGCGTAGTTTCTCCATAAAACACTACCACTACAAAGTATAGCATAATACCATAAAGAAAAGAAAGTGATTTATGACCAGTTGGAGATAAATATATGTTGTTTTAATGGTTGCTTTATCGAGAAAAAACTAATATGTGAGCATGACCAGGTCTTGAATTAAAAAAACATTTAGTACTACTTTGATAATTTGCAAGAATCTATGTGATAAACAATCTCTGCAGCTCAGAAAATACTGATAGCGTTTGCAAGAAATTTACACTTCTGGCATTTTCGTTTGTTTAAAATATTCCTGCAAATTTTGAATGCTTTATCTGATTCGCTTTCGAGTAAAATTGTTACGCTTTTGGTTGAAATGCTTACGAATTTCCAATTTCATGAATGTAGTGTTTAAACTTAAGTCTAAAGATATCTGATCTGTCAGTTTTAAGTCAGACATAAATTTTCGATTGCTGGATTTCAAACTTAAATTTAAGTTCCGACTCAAACTTAAATTTAAGTCCAGACTCAAGTTTCAAGTGAGACATAAATAAATTTTCGATTGCTTGATTTAAAACTTAAATTTAAGTCCAGACTCAAGTTTTGTTCGTGAATTCCAGACCAGGAGTATTACTTACAGTTAGGATTCTTTCAAATCAATAATAATAAAAAAAAGACTACAATGAATATCTCGAATAAAATTCATTTAAATTATTTAAATCTAACTTTTTAAGCTATCTACTGAGCAAAAGTTTCATTTTAAAAAACTCGATTTGAAAATATCTACCAGGCTCATGGTATCACAAAATTAGACGTTGCTCGTAACCATTAAAGGCAGAAATATACTTCAGGAGTCTATAGGTAGCGATCGTGTCTGGATGATTTTGTTACGCCTAAACATTATTTCAATACGTCGTGGTACACACACACACACACACTTATAAGGCCACCCCTTCTGCACTTAAAAGGTGACCTTATAAAAGTGGTGGCCTTTCATGAGGTGGGGGTGGGGAATAGTATAAGTATACTATTTTACTCTCAAGCTGTGGCCCCTGTTCAGGGATGGGCTTCTCATAAGAGGGAACTCTGAATAGGGGACCACTGTGAAACATTGACTTGAATTTGAAGAAATCAAAATCAGGTTTACACAGAACGAGTCTTTGCTCACACACATTCTCTCGACCCCACCCCACCCCACCCCCCAAAATATAGAAATAAAATAAATAAAAATTATCTGTTTCAATTATTCAGCGCTGCAAATTAAAAGCTTGAAAATGTCAAAAGCTTCTTGGAAGTTCTCTTTTCCGCATTTTTCTACATCAATAAAATTTACTTTTAGAAAGCTTTTAAAAAGTCATCCGTAGTTAACTCCTTGGCACCATGGGGAGAAGTGGTTGGTTGATTTCACCAGCAATCATTCTCATATCCGATTTTAAATATATTTTTCTCGAGTGTGACGTTGAATATTTTATTAAAGATTATCAGGGAATGTTGTATATTAAATAGACAGCGTGGAGTTGTCACTTGAAAAGGAAAGACTGTCAATCAATATGTTCGTAGAATTCTTATTGCAAGAAATATTTACTGTACGTAGTTGTCCTACCGCCAGCAAATACCGGAAAAGACTAGGATTTATTCAATTTAAGGGCAGAAAAACTATAGGATTTGAAAGACATTTTTGTTATTACCATCTGATATATTTGTTTAAAAATTTGATCTTATGTAAGATAATAAAAAATATTTTAAAAAATTAAAGTATGACGCAAAGAAAACGCATGATGGAAAAGCCTTTACTCAGTCTTAGAATAATCGCAAATGTGGACATGCTGATTTTAAGACAGAAGGGCAGACACACACACACACACATACATACATACATACATACATACATACATACATACATACATACATACATACATACATACATACTTACATGCATACATGCATACATACATACATACATACATACATACATACATAGACAGATAGACAAAATCTTATATTCGACTCAGGTTGCTATTATGCTTTCTTAATGCCAATTCCATAATATGTAAAAACGATATGAAAATTCTAGATGGTGAAAGACTTCGATGCAAAAAAACGACATTTAGGTGAAGTCAAAGCCAGAAATGTTAAGTTCTTCATCTAATGACTCTCTCTCTTTCTCTCTCTCTCTCTCTCTTTCCTTAATATACTCAAGCTAAATTAAAATATGTTCATGCACTGCCGTTAGCTTACGTCATAAGATTAGTGGCTATAACAATTTCTTTGTCTATGAAGCAAAAAGAGTATAGTATTTTTAGAAGCTGTACCATTGTTAGTAATAATATAATATCCGATCTTATCGCAAAATGTGTCCTCTGGATAGACATTGCCACTGTGTAAGCCTTGTCCATAGTAATTAAGCTATGATATAAAATACCATACTACGTCACGGACTGTAGTTACCAGAGTTATCGGGGAGCCGCGTTAGCTCAGCTGGTAGAGCGTTGGACTCGTAATTCAATAGTCACTGGTTCGATACACCGGGGAGGGCAGCCCGGGTCGACTGCCACGGTGTGTCCTTATCTATCATTTTAGGCATGATATTACCAGTAAGTGCCGTTAAAACCAACAAAAACAAAGTAGAGTTATTAAGGATTAAATACATGGGCAGATTAGGGTCCAAACTGTGCATCGGAAATTCTAAGTAAACAGCTCAGTGATCTGCAGGCGCAACAATCCTACGGAAGATCTAGATTTACAATACGCTGTTTACAGTTGTGTGTGTGTGTGTGTGTGTGTGTGTGTCTGTGCAGAAAGTGGTAGTCTTTACAGAAAACTCTCGTCAATAACTGCTGTCTCATTTTGCAAGGAACCCAGTTCCACAAGACCCCAGTTCCGAAAACCATAAAAATTAAATCTAATATACCTATGTTAATCTTCAAAACATTTATTAAAACCGATCCCAATTTCACCTTTTACTTCGAAATGTTCTCGCATTGAAACATGACGATACCGTATTTCCACCACTAAAATTGCCAACTTCTCTACGCGTATGCGTTAGTAGCATAGTATGTCAATCTGTGGCATAACGGGGGCTCCATGTTTAATAGGGTCGAAAGTTATAGCCTCTAACGAAAATTTAACATGGGAAAATTTGACCCTATAATTATGAGCGAAAAAAGGGTCGAACGTTTATGGGGACACACATGATATTTTGGAATACTTCGGTTTTGATCCTTAAGTTGAATGTATCATGGCATTGTTCAGCAGCGCACGTTATTTCATTGACGGAAAGGAAATCGAAGCAATTCTCGACTATGTCGACGTCGCTACAACAATTCTCAGACTCGTCCATTACAGTGACGATTACGCACGGTCTGCTGGCCCGTCTATGATGTTTGTCAAAGACACAAGCGACCGCCCTGATCATATTCAGTATGGAAATAGGTAACCTCAATATCAAGCAGGCAACGCTGCTGTAGATATAGAAAATGTACTCATTAGGCCTAATGTCAACCCGAATTTCAACGGAGGATTCGCACAGCGTCGAGGTAAGCTTAACGCGCGCGGGGAGTTTTCTTGCGCGATTCCACTCTCACACATATTCGGATTTTGCAGAGACTTTCGTAAGGTATTTTCGAGCCAAACACACAGTCGTGTTAATCCGAAAGGGTAACGCCAACGAGGCAATTTGGCGTGATAATGTCGTCGCTGCCGATGGCAAAGTTGTATTATACAAATGTATACTCTGGATGCCATCAATGAGTCCATCAGTGGCCACAGAAACATTTTTGACATCATGTATAGAGTCTGGCGGAACATCTGCGATTTCATTCCTCGCGATGATCACAGACTCGCACCAAAGCGACGTTCGAGGAGAGTTGTCATGGCAAATAAGTACACAACAAGGTATTAGCGCACCATGGCGCGTGTTTGCAGCATTTCAAGTCCTGGATTATCTGGGAAAGTCCGATGATATTTTCAAAACTGGAAGTGACTGAGGTCTCGCTGAGGTTAAACGGTCACCAAGAACCAACTGAAAACATTTTGCTTAACTTTGACAACATACATTTCGCGCGTGTGTATCATCGGCTGTTGAAATACCTAGACCGAGACCAAAACGTCGACACAGGCTTACATATTTCCCATAAGGACTTTACTCATTTGTATCCGATTTACTACTTTTCTCTCGAGTAAAAAGACCTTTTTAAGCAGTCCGTGGTGGACATGTTCTTCAAAGCACGTGTAGGTCAGGACATAAAGTACAGATGCTTTGCTGTAATACTCTCCGACAAGACTATATTGTTGCAGGGCTTGAGTGGCTGAATGAGGGTCGTTGACTCGCCTGTGGAAAATTCGTAGAGCCTAGTGAGTAATTGAACCTGTAACATTTTAAACAAAATGTCATATCTGCTTAAACATGTCACGTTGAGCTGAGGTCAACTCGAAAAGATCTCAGCGGCGATAAAAAAAAAACAAAAAAAAAAAAAACGGAATTCATTTGAAACTTTCCTGGGACAAGTTATCCGTGACCACCCCACTGATGTTGACACTGGCGCAAACGGCGGAACACTTTGAAGCAGATCAACGTCAGCGCCGCGGGATAACTCTTAATTTGTCAGCGGCCGGGGTTGCCGCGATGAAACATAATGGTGGAATATTTCCATTCCTCGCAGCTATTCCAGAGTTGTTGGCGGCTGCGGCTCCCGAGGTTTCAAAAGCAGCTGTCTTTGGACCATCAGAACTGCATCCGGGATGGCTCTGAAAAAGGCTTGTGTGAGGCCACATAGCCTCTCATAGACGCGTAACAACAGGAAAAGGCCTTCGACTATCCAGTCGGAGCTAAAGGTTTCCGAGCGGAAGTGGTCTTCGGTTGTGGCCTCGCCATTGACGGCCGCAGTGTGTCCATTGACTAATTTTGATTTACTCGCGATGACAAAGTCAGTCAAGCATTTCCGATGTGTTTTGTGTGGGATGAACTCGGAGCCAAGGGCTCTGGGGCGATGATCCCACGCAAGTGGGAAACCGGAATCGTTAACCTGGATTAAACAACAGGACCTGGAACGCATTGGGTTGCATACGTGGTATCACCTCAACATCTTTTGTATTTTCACTCGTGCGGGCTTTCACCGTGACGTGAAGTTGTTGATTATTTAACCTGGGGCTCACGACTACCGCTGTTTTATTCAACGTTGCTGTTCCAAACTCTAATGGACGGCGCTTATTACCTCTCTCTCTCTCTCTCTCTCTCTCTCTCTCTCTCTCTCTCTCTCTCTCTCTCTCTCTCTGCGCGCGTTTTTAATGGAAACTGATCCAGAGATAAAATGCCTGCTTCTGGGGAAATCAGGGCATTTGATGTGTAAATTGTTTGCTATTGACCTATATAATACACATCGTACTAAGTCCAAGTTATATTAATTAGAGAGTTGAAATATAAGTTATGATTATAACGCATTTATTTTATATGTATGCATGGGATGGATGGATGGAAAAAGGATGGATGAATGGATATATGTATTGATGGAAGGAGAAAAAGATGAACATGTGAATGTAGGGCTATAACTCACGATAGGTCCTAGTGAATCATTGGATATGGCCGTAATCTGCACATAAGTTATTAAATGTAGATTGAATGTGTTGGATATGGCCGTAATCTGCACATAAGTTTTTAAATGTAGATTGAATGTGTTGGATATGGCCGTAATCTGCACATAAGTTATTAAATGCAGATTGAATGTGTTGGATATGGCCGTAATCTGCACATAAGTTATTAAATGTAGATTGAATGTGTTGGATATGGCCGTAATCTGCACATAAGTTATTAAATGTAGATTGAATGTGTTGGATATGGCCGTAATCTGCACATAAGTTATTAAATGTAGATTGAATGTGTTGGATATGGCCGTAATCTGCACATAAGGTATTAAATGTAGATTGAATGTGTTTAAATTGTGGTACAATGAACATGCTTGTTGTTCAGTTAAAAAGGTTTTCAATCGTATATGCATGATATGGTATTCGTCAGGGTCGAAATTGCGAGTCTGGCTATTATGTGTTTGCCTTTGAGCACGACGCTCCCGTCCATTTCGCAGTGGAGTGGGATAACACAAGCCATTGTGTGAATGATCTGGGGATTATTTCCACTTGACTGTATGCGTCTGAAATACTAACGTTATATATCCCGTATCACAGGGACTCGTATTGTTGCTTACAATTTAATTATCAGTAATACGTGTACTATATAAAACTAGTTTTATATAGTACATGAATGACTGGTAGGTAAATTGTAAGCAACAATACGAGCCCCTGTGTCCCATATATTCTATAATTTACCTTTTCAGAAATTTTTCATTTGTTATTCAAACTCATTTCTTGTGATTTTGCGGTCAAAATTAAATACAACTGAACAATATTTCTAATTAGGATAGAAAGTAATAAAAAGTATCCCCCAAATCGGACAGAATTGAGCTTCATGCAGATATTACCACACATTCTATCCAAGCAGTCCTTACAATTTATTTAGGTCGACCGTACAGCCCTTCCAAAAAAAAGAGCATTTGTTAGACCGGAAAGATAAATCAAACGTACCGTATTTTGTTTAAACGGACCGTACACTGAGGTTAGGCCGACCCTCTCCCTAAAGAGCATGGAAGCAGGTGAAAACGTACCTAAGTCAAAACGTACCCAAGCCAAAACGTACTCAAGTGAAAACGTAGCTAAGTTAAAACGTACCCAAGGAAAAACGTAACCGACTCACAGTCAAAACGTACCCAAGTCTAAACGTACCCAAATTAAAGCAAGGTTCGGAGATTTACTGTTTGAATTTTATATCTTGCAAGTTCCGTATAACAGTAGATGCCACTTTCCCGTAAGTTGTGAATAGGCATGGTTGGTTTTAGGTTGATTGCGCTTGATCATTGTAGAAAGGATACCTTGAATAATGTAACAACATCTTGGCCGTTGAAATTTCCTTTGATATTGAGACCCCTTTAAATAATTTAATTGGAGTAACTCAGCACCGTACTCGAAGAGGTGTAATTTGCAAATCAAATCCGTCTGTAAGGGATGAAATATAAACAATCTTAATTGGATAGATAGATAGATAAAACAAAGACAACACTAGTGTAAAATAAATACAATTATATTACTGAGCGGAATATGTTACAAATAAATTGACAACTTACATTTTGTCCATCTTCGTGTAATAAAATCCGTATAAATCCATTGTACATGGCATTTTAAATCTATTTATATGATTAATCCATGAACTGAATTATATAGATCACATACCGGTATAAAAATGGTAGCCGAGATCGGTCCGATTTAAAATATCATGTAATCGCTGTCGATTAGCTGCTCATGATCAAAAGTTGCCGAAAGTTAATTTGGATTAAGGTGGATTATTGCAGGTGTGTAATATTTCTCCAGTTCATTTTGTCGCTCAGCGATGATCTGATTAATGTAATAATTATATTTTGTAGGAATAAGTTGATCTTAGTGCAGCTAAATATTTTATATTACTCCTTAAAATCGCTAGTATTTAACAAAAAGAGACGCAGAAGAAAATTATCACTGATGGTTCAAGCTGATCAGCTGCATTAATCATCATCAGACCAAAGCCGAATTGACCCAAATTATCATGGTTTACTTTATGCCTGTGATAATATCGTTTTCTTTTTTTAATTTGGTGGGTGAACTGCAAGGTATTATATTCTAAAATATTTTTTAATAAATCGCAGAAATCGGTTACATTTTGTTATGGTAACGTTTTTACTTTATGAGTACGTTTTGACTTGGGTATGTTTTGGCATTAGTAGGTACGTTTTGGCTTGAGTACGTTTTGACTTGGGTACGTTTCGGCATTCATGGATACGTTTTGACTGGAGTACGTTTTTACTGGGGTACGTTTCGATCAAGGTACGTTTTGACTTGGGTACGTTTTGATTGTAAATCAACAGCCTTAGTCACAATGTTCAAGGTACTGTGGTGGTGATGATGATGATGAATATTTCCAGTGAGATTATAGGAATTTATTCGTCTTGGTGACCAAAAATGACATATTCCTTACTTTTAAAAAAATAAAGCTTTTTTTTTTTCTTTCCTTTGTATCTCAATGTATGGCTGTGTTGTCTTCTTATAGCTTTGTGTAATTTTGATCACAGTGGATGGTAAGCATTTGAGATACACAGATCGAAAAACCAATGACCTTGTGTGACAGAGATCGGGTGTAATCCTTCCGTCATATGATGATGAATTTGACAGAATTATTCTAGCTGTTTGACAGGTAAAAAAGCCAAGTTTTCAGTGTGTTTTGATGATAGAAAATAACATATTGTATTATTTTACAAATTCCAATCCATGGTAATTATAACATCAGTGAGAACAATTGCTTGTAGTTAACGGAGGAGTGGACGTGACAAATCGAAAATAAGGGACAAAGTCAGTTCGTTTGAACGCAATTAAGACTAATAGTAAATGGATATCGGGATTGGGAGGGGGAGTCGAAAGATAGTAGCAAATGGATATATAAATTAATCCCAATATCCATTTGTTACTGTCTTTGTCCACCCCTACCCCTCCTTTTATTCATTTACCGAAAGTCATAAATTCGTTTCCAACGAGCCTTGTGAATAGGACCCTTACATTTACTAAAGAACAGGAAGTAGTTTCATGTTAGACAGAACATTTGACACTTTAAATGGATCGATGACCCACTTTCTTACATAAAACTTTTCCGTGACATTAAGAACTATTATTGCCTCCATTAAGACGATGTCATCATTGGCGTATGGTCATTTCGGCCCAAAACCAGTTCAGCCCGTGTCATTTCGGCCCAAAGGCTACTTTCGGTCAGATCGATTCGGCTGGGTCGTTTCGGTCCACATATATTTTATTAGGGATATCATGTGCTACTACAATAAACATCTTTTCATTGGAATAGTATAATGTTGAGCAACAAAGTGCCAGTGATCATAGTGACATCAGCTGATTATGTATTCTGATGAAATAAAAAATAAATTAAAAGTTATTCTAAATGAAATGGATTGACCAGACAAATGGTGGATCAAGCATCAGTGTAATCAAACAGGTGACATTTAAAAGAATACCTGTCCAGTCCAACTTCATAAAACAGATACTAGTTAAAGTATACATACTTGCACACTTTTTCGCAGATCCCCTCTGCTGTATTTGTTCCTTATTCTATTCAGCCCATTCAAATTTCTTATGCATTATGATAGTTTTCTCTTACAAACTTAATGCAGCAAATCCCACTTGTATGAATGAAACAGTGTTTAAGGCGATTCTGACAACAAGTGATTATTCATTGAATTTGTTGATAGATATTTTCAATAGTGCGAAATCACGTACAAAATTTTTTACAAACAAAGAAATTTTGTTTTCTTTTTATCATTATCCGAAAAATGAAATAACTAAGAACAAAACTGTGTTAACCAAATTTTAATCATGTTTTAATATATCATTATGAAAAGTTTTTTAATACAAATAATACGCAGCATAACACATCAGTAGACATTGGAAATTGTCCCTGGTTATAAAACTACAGGTTATAATACATTGCTGCTGTCTTTGTAAGCAGCTCACTTTTTCGCAAATCCCCTGTGGTTGTATTTGTCCCATATTCTATTCAGCCAATTCAAATATCGTATGTATTATGATAGTTTTCTCTTACAAACTTAACTCTGCAAACCCAACTTTTATGAATGAAACGGTGTATTTACGGCGATTCAGACAACCACTGATTATTTGTTGAATTTGTATATTGATATTGTCAATAGTGCAAAATCATGTTATATTAATTTTCCAAAGGAATTTTGTCATCTATTTATCTTTGTAAACACCTACAAATCATATGCCCATAATTAAATTTATTAAATAAGACATGTGTAAATAGTACATGTAGATAGATATGTAGATGAGAAAAAAAGAAGGCTTAGAATGCAGATATACATGTAGTTAGAAGAGTAAAGGCATATATACATGTATATAGATAGATAAATGGATAGGTAGCAAATATTTGTTGGAAATAGCTACATTTCTGAGTTGGGGGGGGGGTAAATATCATTAACTGAAAAATTAAACAACTGTGTTAACAAAAGTTTAATCATGTTTTAATATATCATAACAAAGTTTTTCAGTAGAAGTAATACGCAGTGTGACACATATCAGTAGATATTGGAAACTACAGGTACCTATAATTTGCTGATGTCTTCCCAAGCAGTGAACTTGTTTGCAGAACACCTACACTATATTAGTCCCACAATATTTTTTCCTTTGGACGATTTTTTCTAAAACAGATAACCCATCTTGTTTGTGTTGATTTAAGAGGACAATTTTAATATAAATTCTAGTATCCCCTTTCATCACAAAACTATGAGAACACATTTTACAAATGTTTTGCAATTACACTTTTACAAATAAACACAAATTTTGTAATTAAAAAAAAAGAACTATAACAAATTTATTATATCAAATAATTATTTACTTCTTAAATATGAACAGCAATAAACATGGAAAATTGCCATAAATATACCCATTGTAATTATAAGACATAAACATATGCATTTGGCAACTAATAATATCAAGTGGGATTTTGTCAATCTTTTTAATCAAAGACTCAGTTATAAGATGGAAAGATATAACGTTAATTTATAGACTAACAAAATCATCGTTTTGCAAATCAGTTACATACATTAATCAATCCGATAATAAAGCTGATAAGAAAAACGAACATTGATAAACATCTACTTAATCAAGTTTAATTCAATTAATACATCGATTAAAAATCAATAAAAGGCACCATTATTAGTATTTATTTATTTTAATGTTGTTAGCATTATAAACACAAGGCATATATGCACATGAGAAAATGTTATTTATTATTTTATTCAGTTTGGCCCAATACATACATTTATATATTTTCAACTAGATAAATTACACATTCACATTCTCTTTTGCTTAAATAAACAAATTCAATACATAGTTAAACACACAAATTACATACCCACATACTAAATGCATAACTTTTGCACTCAACTTTTATTTAAATTAGTAATTAAAACAGCATAAACCATAATTATAAACACTACAGACACAACATATTATATGTATAATAAGTCAAAAATTTTCTTTATCAGTATTACTGAATCTCTATGTGAAAAGAATTATATACTGTCTATATTAAAGTATAGTGGGCCAAAAACGACCCACATATGTGGGCCGAATTGTCCCGGTTGACATAGTGGGCCAAAACAATCTGACCGAATCGACTTGGGCTGAACTGACCTGTACCAACCTCATTTCACGGGGTGCATAGAAATGCAGAAATGCATCGAAACACCAGGACACAGTGGATACACTGAAACGCATTTAAATTATATTGTATACACCACAGTTTATCATTGGTCGTGTATATAGTTCATAACTTTGATAATTTAATATCAATTATATAATATAGTAATGTAAACGTTTGTTACTGACAAAAGTGATGAAATAGCAACTTTTACAGGCAAGAATTGGAGAGCAAATTAATATGAAAATGCATGTATACATTACTGGAACAGACAGGAATCTCCAGAATGATGAAACAATCATTGTTTGATTTTTAACTAAATACAAGTTTAAAGTTTAATATTAATAATTATTTAAATTTTTTATACATGATTGTGGGGGTATCTGTATTTGCTGGAACTAACCAAACAAAGGTAATTACTAGAACAAAAAGAGAAATTATTGAAACAAATGGAAAAATCAAAATTTATGCTAATATTACATTGTTTTATTGCATTTCTAGCGATTTCTTATCATAAGCATGCACATTAAAAATAAAAATTTCTGAGAAAGAAAATATTTTCTATTTGTATTACATAAGAATCTGTTAGAATGAAAAGGATAATATTTATTTCCCAAATTCCTTTGTTAAAGATCTGTTTAGTACAATTCTTAATCCATCTGCTTTATTATATAATTATTATTAAATTATCAAATTTATGAATGATATATACACAACTAATGATACATATACAGTATAATCTAAGTGAGTTTCAGTGTATCCACTGTGTTCTGGCATTTTGGTGTTTCTATGCACCGCATTTGACGTGGTGAATGACTCCGCATCCAAAACTACATCGCTCGGCTGATGACCTGCTAATCACAATCACTGTAAAGACAATTTAAAAGTCAGCATGAACTAAACTTGAATATTGTTTTGTGTATGAATGGAATCTTGTAACAATATTTTGTGCACAACACAGATACACACACACACACACGAGGTTTTCAACCTCCTAAATTAACATTATATGGCTGCTTTTCAACAGTGACCACAGTCAATAAGTTAGACACCCAAAAGATCATCAGAAAAGTTATATTTATTAGAATTACTTTTTCAGATAAAAAGTGTTCATATATTTAAGAAACACAATTCTTCCAATTTAAAAGATTACCTTTTAGCAACCAAAAAACCCAGCTATTTTAATGCACATAATAATGTGATTAGCAAATAATGTACCATTCAACTCCTTGTTTAGAAATTAATTGACCAGGTTAACTGTATAATTATTTCCAGCACCCCTTTGAAGATTCACTGTTATGTTCCACAGCAAGTTGTGCTGGATTCTCCCAGATAAGCACCCAGACAAACCTGCAATAATTTAATCTGTTTTGTTACATGGGAGTGTTTTCTCTTTTTATACTGATTTTTATACAAATTTACTGTTATTTACACATAAATGAATGTTGACACAGGTTATTTACTACCGCATAATGATCAAACTGATTGAAGAACTATTTTCTTGAGATTATTTGATACATCCATGTAATAATTCTGCTATAGTTTTAATAGATATTCTACTGTTGTTTCCTGATTTCTTACAATTATTTTAAATAAATCAGAAAATTTTTGATAATTGATTTGATGCAATGTTAGCAGTAGAACTTAAGTATCATTCACTTAAACACTTGTCATCATTTATATAACTTATTTGTACAGTTCTTTTTGAAACATCTTCTCATGTACAAGAACTCATAATCAAACTTTAAAAACCATGAAAAGAGAAAATCAAAAATTTCATGCAGGCAGGTCTTTTTAATTTGTGAACAAGTAATGCATTTACCGGACAACAGTTTTTGTCAGTGTTTTAGCATGGATTACAATTGTGTGCTTTAGAGTAGCTGGTAATATTGTTGAATTCACACTTACTAATGTAACAATCTTAAAAAATTAATAGGCAGAAACAACTTGTTGGTCTACCAGATGTAAAAACTATCCTGATACTATCTCTAAGTACTCAGCTTCTTGTTAAAGTTTATGTGAATCGTCCAGTCCAGTTTGAAATCATTTTGTATTAAAAACAGGTTTATAAAATTTGACAAAGGAACATACTTCACTGAGACAGGAATTTTGGTTATAGATACGGGCATCAAAACTTTTAAAGAATAACCTGAACCGTTAATTTCCTCCAAGGACCCTGTTTAACATAAGCATGTGCACCTAAGATTTGTGCTTTTGACTTTGTGAAAAGAGTTTATACATATTTTAGAAAAACATCAGTACTAATTTTGGCTTGTAAAATTATTTATTTTAACATTTGTACTTTGAAGTTAACACTCACACTTTGTAACTGTGTAGACATGAACAGTCTTTTTATTGAAAATATTTATATCACTTTCCATAATATAATAACAAAATATAAACATCACAACAGATGGCAGTGATTCAAATTTAGTTTCTTTTATGTTTTTTTTTTATATATATAAAACTTTTAAAGAGCCGATATGTTTGGCAATAGGCCAGTCTTCGATGTCGGTATCAAAATATCAATGAAATCTCAAAGAAAGTAAATGCAGCTTTCCCTCATTATAACATGATTCTAGATATAACATGGTATCACTATGAACCCATAACCAGAATCATACAAATGTATAACGATATGGGTTGAAAAAACAACATGAAGCTTTGTGTTTTATCTTTACATGTATTTCTGTTTCAAATCACTGATATGTAACAAATTTTGATAATTTCTGCTATTCTGTGGTTTGGTATATTCCACAATTTTCAGTAGATCACGGTTCTATATATTACACTCTTTCCAATACATCGTGGTTGGATACGTAATGTGGTTGGCAGTTGTGGACCCCAACTACCCCATTATAATGAGGGAGAGCTGTATGTTTGCATGGTGGTCTTTATTTCCCTAATTTGCATGGTGGTCTTTATTTCACTAATTTGCATGATGGTCTTTATTTCCTTAATTTGCATGGTGGTCTTTATTTCCCTAATTTGCATGTTGGTCTTTATTTCTCTAATTTGCATCATGTTCTCAAGCCAAAAGTATTCACCATCTTTGAATTTAATTACCGGACTGAAAGTCTTTTCATCAACAAACTATTGATTAATCATCTTTAAAATCCTAAAAATCACCATGTAGTTTCAAATTTATGCTATTCCATCCCACTCCTACCCCACCTGCTGGTTGTAGTTTAAAATGTATGCTATCCCATCCAACTCCCACCCCACCTGCTGGTAAGTAAAGCAAAAGATAGCAATATGGAAAACTTGTATCTGATCCAACAATTTCCACCTAGGAGAGGAAATCTTCCATTTAGTGTTAAAGTCAGAATTTCATTTCTTCGGCTGTAGTGTTATAATGGGTAGGGGTGCAGATGGGGCAGTTGCCCAGAGTGCAAGAGGTCTTGGGGTGCCAAAACAGCTGATAAAAATTTTGGCTTTGTATTCTGGTCCTTTGGGCCATCATCGTCACCCCAGGTGCCATTTACCCTTAGTACGCCACTGTTCTTCAGATCCTTCTTTTACTTCATGAGCGAAAT
The DNA here is from genome assembly GCA_029931535.1 of Margaritifera margaritifera. Classification (NCBI taxonomy): domain Eukaryota; kingdom Metazoa; phylum Mollusca; class Bivalvia; order Unionida; family Margaritiferidae; genus Margaritifera; species Margaritifera margaritifera. The sequence continues at coordinate 335,088 of JAQPZY010000920.1, read as the reverse complement.
ATTGCTTTTGGAACCTGAATCTGAAAACTCTTCATTCCATCTCAACATGGGGTTAGCCATGCCCTAGGTAATTTTACATTATTTATTGATAATTATACATAAGAATTTAACAAACCGATTATGTGATAGTGTCAGTGAACAGACTGAACCAACATCAAGGTTTTAGTTGTGCACTGGCAGTTGGGTCAAGCAATGTACAGTAGATACAGCTGACCAAGGAAGTTATTATCCCGGATTATTATAATTGCATAATCCATAAATGGTAAGAAAATGCATCATTTGAGAGATGAGACTTGAGTCAAAGTATGTTTATTTAACTGAACAATTTTGGATGGATAGCGGGAAACATCATTGCATATCATCATTGTTTTTATAAGATAAGAATTCTTTATTTCAGACTGCATGGTCCATACAACTTAATTAAAATATAAAATATAGAAGTATTTTAAACATAAACGTTCGTAGGTGTCTTATGTACAAATATTCAGACCCATCTGTAACTACAGAATGTGTCTGTCATTGTTAAGAACAAAATTATGTAAGACATTTAAAGAGTAATTTTTTCCATCTTTCTATAATCTGAGCATTTAAATGAATATCATAGTTCCACAAAGATTTCAAGGTACAATTCTTACTATTAGATATTCGTATCATCATCGAAAACACATACTTTCTCATGAAGTCATGAAAAATGAATACCATATATACTCGCATATAAGTTGGATCCAAATGCGAACAACATGGACCCTGATCTGCCATCACATAATACGCCAGCAGATCAGTGTCTCTATTGTTTGTTCTACTGATTTGTCCTTACAAACTGCATAGACCCAGATCTGCTGGCACATTATGCGACAGCCGATCTGGGTCTATGCAGTTTGCAGTTGGTATCAGCTAGCTTATACTCAAGTATATATGGTACATTATAGTTTACAAGCATGATAGAGGCACTATTCCATCTTGGAAGGCTTAATAGGAAATTAAGACTATTATTATAGCCAATAACTAGTTTTCTTTTCATACATTCACTAAAGTTTGTCCACAGAGGAGCACAGTACATTGTGCAGCAATAAGATTTGAATAATCTAATTTTGATATTCAAAGAGCAATTTCTAAATTTATGTAAAAGCATGTTTGTTCGAGTACACAAAAATCTGTAATGTCTCATAGACTTACATGTACATGTGCCTTTTATGGGTTTTGTCTTGTCAATTCCATTTTAGACAGAGTTGAGGCCTTGTCAGTCGACTTCATGCCTTTACATGGGATGTTGCATGTAATCAGTATAGCTATAAAAAAAATTCAACACATTGTGATACAATTTGATGCATACATTGTTTCATAGCTCTAGATGTTTCTTTTATGCATTTTGTCTCATCAACTCCATTTTGGACAGAGTTATGGCACTTGTCAGTCAACTTCATATCTTTACATGGTATGTTGCTTGTATTAATGAGTTTTTGAAGGAGTTGGCCCCTTATTGCCCATTTAATAGTAGTAGCAGTAATACAATGCCTTCTGTTATTGTTGTTTGTGGTGCAGTGAGCTTTGTTACTTGGTGGAAAGTCGCAGGATCTATAGGGCCAGGAAGAATAACCCCATCTCTTCCTTTTTTTCTCTGAAGGATCCCCTCTCTTCACAGGAGGGGGCTATAGCACTTCCTGATGTAGGGAAGTTGCCAGCTTCAGTGAGAGATATCTGGAGCTAGGAACCCACCTGCTTCCATTTGGGTGGGGGGGGGGCAGTGTTCTCTGAGGGAGGGATCTTTGTCACTTCCTGGTGTAGGGCACTCTCTGTCTGCAGAGCTCCTTCACCTCCACAGGGATGTGACCATGGAGCTATCAAAAGTTTTTGCTGGATCACATCAAAAACATGTGTAAGACACCCCTCTTAATGTGGAGATGCTATTCTGAGGTCTAATCACTTCAATGGCTTCACAGAATTTGAGAGCTCAGCAACACTGGTGCCTGACTGCAGTACTGGGTCTGGCTAAATCAATGAAGAAATGCCACATCTCAAAAGGTCTACTGCTCTGCATCATAAGTATTTTAAACAGAAAAACAACCAGAATTGAAATCAGTTCAGTTTAAAACCCCACTCTGCCTGTCAATCTCATGACAAAATGACCTGAGGGGCCAGTGGAAGAAGTCTACAGACTGCTTCCTTAGGAGGGCATCAATTGGCCCAAGGGAGTCACACCCTCTCCTGCTGAGTCCTCTTCCCAATGCTCAGTAGGTCCCAGATTATGGGTCTTGGGAAGAAGCTTCCCTTCACATCAACAATATAGCAATGCAGGCTGTTGTTTCTAGCACTTCAAGGGTGCGTCAACAGCATAAGACATCACTGCATCGTGGTTGCATATCTGTCATAGTGTACCTCAGATGCCAAGGGGGCACTCATGCCTCTTCATTCTGCTTGGAAGTTTGGAACCTACTCCTTTAAACAGCTTTGGATGAGATGAATCAGAGTCCACAACATTTAAGGCAAGAGGAATGTTCTGATGGACAGCTTGTCCAGACAGGTATGCAGTCCTCATGGCAAGAGTCTCTACACCAGTTAGTAGCAGAGACCCTTTTTCATGTCGGCAATTCTAGTGGTAGAATTTTTCACAACAAAGCTGAACAACAGTCTTCGTCTTTATGTCTCTCAAGTGCCAGACCAGAGGGCATGGGTCTTGGATACCTTTAGTCTGAGATGGGATCCACTGTATGCCTTACACCTTTCCACCTTTCATAATAATCCTACAGGCTCTTCTCAGAGCCAGGACTTTCAAGTAACAGCTCATCATGATAGCTCCCATATGAGCTACCCTGTGGCCCCATTGATCATGGTTCAGTGATCTCCATCTGTTGGTTGAGGATCCCAGGGAATTACCCCTGAGGAGGGAATTACTGTTGAAACACAGAGGGTCCTTCATGCCAAGCACTCCTCAAATTCTCCACCTTTATGCCTGGCTCATATCAAATGATCTATCCACCAAGATCAGTTTTTAAGCAAGGTTGCCACATGCAGCACTCAGGCTAGAAGGCAATCGACCTCTTAGGTTTACAATGCCAGTTGGAGAATTTTCTGTCATTGGTGCAGTAGAAAGTGTGTTGATCCTATCTGTTCCTTTCACTGTAGTTGCAGTTTTCTTCTTTTTCTCTTGGAAGAAAAAGATTGCCGAGTAACCATCATTAGGGGGATTTGAAGTAGCCCTCTCTAACACTCTGCAAGTTCTTCATGGGCTCCACTCTAGGGTCAGACCCACATCTTTCAGAAATGATCAGATTCTGTGAGCTCCAGAGACCAGTCTCTTGCTTGTTAATGCCGAGGTGGAACCTCTTGTGTTCTTTGCTCACTATCTTAACCTCCTTTTGGAGTAAAGTTTATTTTGAAAACCTTTCCCTTGAAACAGTCTTCCTCTTCTCCCTATCATCGGTTAGGAGAAGTAGTGAGATTCATGCTTTGTCGGTGGAAAAGGTTTGTTTGCATTTCAGCGGTAACTATGATTCAGTCTCTCTTCTTGCAAACCAGGGTTTCTGACAAAGAATCAGCTACCCTTTAGTAGCTCCTGGTCCTACTGAAATCCCCAGTCTCAGTCATATCAGTTCTGGTCATGATCAAGATAGACTCCTATGCCCAGTTAGAAGTTTACAGTTCTATCTAAATGAAAAGAAAAACAAAGGGTTGTAACCATCTTTTTCTCCCTTTAAAAGGTATTTCTGATATTTCAGCAGCCACCATCTTGATGTGAATTGTTCAGACAATTAAAAGAGCTTATCAGTCTCTCACTGAGAGAGAGAGATCTTGCATGAAAATCAAAGACCATGAGGTCAAGGTTGTTGCTGTATCTTGGGGCCTGTTTGAATCATTCGTCTTTGGATGATGTCAAGACAGCCATCGTCTGGCATTCTCACTCCAATTTCTCGTCATTTTACCTTTGATCAATGGCACACCAGAGTGAGAGTATTTATGCTTCTAATCCAATTGTATCAGCCCAACAAAGTTTTCAAACCATCCTCCATCAGCAGTAAAACATCCTACGGAAAACAATATTAAGTTCACTTGACAGCTTATCTTAGGCTATCAGCCTCCCACTGGGCTGGCAAATTCAGTAATGCAATAATAGCAGTTAATGTATTGCTGCTATTGAACAAATTTTATGTAATACTTATCTGCTGTTATTGCACAATTTCCTCCTCCCACCCTGCTTCAGTCTCGGTCCAAGTCAAGGAAGTATGATAAAATGATATTCCGATTGTTAGAACTGGACTCCGGTATCAGACTGGGGTCATAATGTTTTTAGCTCTACTGGTCATAGACCAGAAGAGTTTGTGTGATGGAGTGTTGTCTGTCCATCATCCAGTGTCCATCCATACTTTAGCAAAAGTTTGTTAACGCTACTCCTCCTTAACTACTTGGAAGATTGCTATGAAACTTTACACACACATTCATGACAAGATCTAATTGGTTCTGAATGAAAATGGTGTTGCTCAGACATCTAGTATGGCCACCACATCAGTCATCTTGAAAATCCTGTTATTGGTACTCCTTCTAAATGGATGGTCATATCAACATCGGACTTTCACTAAAAGACTTCTTTTGATGTCTAGTTGATCCTAAATGAAAATGGTGCTGATCTGATGTCCAACATGGCCACTACAGCAGCCATCTTAAAAATCTTGCTATTACTACTCCTTATGAATGGAAAGTCATATCAACATGGAGTTTTCACCAGAAGACTTTTTATGATGTCTGATTGGGCCTAAATGAAAATGGTTCCACTTTGACATCAAGTATTGCCACCACAGCAGTCATGTTGGAAATCTTATCACTACTCTTCCTGAATGAATGGTCAGATCAACATGGGGTTTTCATGAAAAGACGTCTTTTGATATGTAGCTGGTCCTAACTGAAAATGGTGCTGATCTGATATATAATATAGATGTCATGGCAGCCATCTTGAAAATCTTGTTATCGCTACTCCTTCTGAATGGAAAGTCATATTGGCACGGGGTTTTCACCAGGAGACTTATAATGATGTCAAGTTGGTCCTAAATGAAAATGGTTTCAGATCGGATATCTGATATGGCCACCATGGCAGCCATCTTGAAACTTTTGTTATTGCACCTTCTCCTGAACAGAAAGTCCTATCAGCATCAAGTTTTCTCTAGAAGGCTTTTTATGGTGTCTAGTTTGGTCTTAAATAAAAATTGTGCCAATCTGACATCCAGTATGGCTACCATGGCAGCCATCTAGAAAATCTTGTTATTGCTATTCCTCCCAAATAGAGAGTCATATCAACATGGGGTTTGGTCTTGAATGAAAATGGTGCCAATCTGACCACAAATATGGCCACCATGGCAGTCATCTTGAAAGTCTTCTTGTTGCGACATTACTCCTCCTAAATGGAAAGTTATATCAACATGGGGTTTTCACCAGAAGATTTTTTATGGTGTCTAGTTGCTCCTGAATGAAAATAAAGTTGATCTGACATCCAATATGGCTACCATGGTGGCCATCTTGAAAATCTTATCTCTATTCATCCAGAATTGATGGTTATATCGACAAGGGTTTCCACCAAGAGACTACTATGATACTTAGTTGGTCCTAAATGAAAATGGTGGCCTACAGACATCCAGTATGGCTGCCACAATGAACATATCGAAAATCTTGTCACTAATTCTCCTGAATGGATGGTCATATTAGTATGGGTTTTCACCAAAAGTCTTCTAATGGTATTTAGTTTGTCCGAAATGAAAATGGTGCCAATCTTACATTTAATATGACTGCCACAGTGGCTAATTTGAAAATCTTATTTGAGAGATGGTTTCAGCACAAAGCAATTAAAGAGAAGAAAGGTTTTATCTTGAATTCCTTTAAATACTTTTTGGACAGTACAGCATCAGTCTCTTTTGTGGACTCTTGTTTATTCTAGACCTCCAGTTGCTACTTGGAGGAGAGAATAATGTCCTTGGACCGGGGACTAACACCAGAAAAAGATATAGCAGTACAATAAAAGCAAGTAAGTATTACATAATTCAAATTAGTTTTACCCCCACCCCCACTCCAATTTTCCAAACTTTGGTTTCCCAACACAAGTTCAGTGTTTAAGGCCATAGAGAGCAAGTTGCAGTGAGCAGGGTCCTTTGTGATGCACCCATTGCTAATAGCTCCAGTCTCGAAACATATGTTTTATTTTAAGTGTCTGTTGAATACTTGATGCTGAAATCATCAGTTATGTGTTTTGTTTGCATTTTGGAGAAGAATTACATAGGGGATTATCACACTTCATTGTAGCTTCACTAAGGTCTGGAGGCCAGGATTTACCAAGAGTAGGAGTGCATATTATAACCCTAATTTAACAGTTGCTGATTACTGATGGTCAGGTGTGATAAGCACAATTTAAGTGGACCTTTCTTCCAATTACAGCTCTCGCTCGTTATAACACATTTGGTTATAACACAATTCTGGATATAACGTGGTACCACTATGGATCCTTGACAAAAATCATACCAATGTATGACAGTATCTGCCTTTCCCAATCCACAAATTTAAGGACCAACAAAAATGCCAATTTTCCTAACGCCATGATTAATTGATACCCATGAAAATACATGTATGTGAATTCACAGTATCTCCGGTTTTTGAATATTCATGTCAGATAATCTTTTATTTTCAGAATACATATTTAAATAATAATAACTCATCAAAGTCACAATGTCGAGAGGCACTGGATATGGATCTACACAACCCTATTATGATGACCCCAGGAGACAGTATAGTGATGAACCTGCTGGACGATATCAAGATGGCTGTAAGTTCAGATACAATTAATCTTTTACATTTTATGTAAAATTGATTGCACTCCCCATACAAGGTTAAATATTTACTGCTTTGCTTACATTTGCTTGTGTACCTTCTTTTCTAACTTGAAAGTATAATAATTACTATGTACACTTGGTTGATTTTTAGTTTGCACATATGGGGTCAAAACAGGTTATGTATGGTTTGTTGTTTTAATTGTACTTTTAGCACATTATTGGCTGTATCATCTTGAGGAAACTTGAGCCAAATGCCTTTCCCAAGAACACACCAAGGAAGCCAGGATACATTGTGTTTGTGTATACCCAAGTATTTTTAAATGTTTCCATATCCATACATGTGAACCTCCCACACGGGAGGATTTTTCTCCCAAGATTAGGGTGTTTCCTGTCCCTCCCATCACTCACTGAAATCTCCCATGTATGCACAGTTATTATTGAAAAATTTAATTTTTTATTTTTTTTCCACATTTTGGTTCCAGCGTAGCATATTTACAGTAAGACTGCCTGTGATCACATGACTATGAACTGGCTTTAGCAGGACAAGACAATGTAGTTGCTAATTTCACCCTTTGATCCTGTCAACAGGGTTGGCTGGCTTCATTGTTTGAAGTTTGTCGAGTGGGATTATACTGCGTGTAAGCAGAAGCAATTCCAAAAGGATTAAATACATTAATTGGTTGTAGTTGGGTTACTAAAGAGCTCAATCAGCATAAAACAATAAACATTACTTTGATTTTCTCTGCAAGGTATATTCTGCTTTGGTGCTTAAAGTTGTCAAGATGGATTAGAGTCCATACTATGTATGATCAAAAGTAATTTAGACAGGATTATCTCCCAATGCCAAAACACAAATATCCAAGCAACCGAAATATCACACAAAATTCAATGATGGATGGAAACAGAAATTTCAGTGGTTGCAATAAAGTTCAAAGGGACATGAATATGTATTCTGCTTTTCCTGTAAATCTGATTTTAAAATCTGTCACAGTCGCAAGAATGACATCACGTGTCAGACAGAATGCCTATCTCATACAAGCATATTAACCACGACAACAAATATGCCATCACTGGAATCCAAATTTGCGGAATTGGCATCATATGATGATAAAGTTACATAGGCCAATACACAATTTGCTGACTTTATAGCCAAAAATAATCTCCCGTTTCTGGTAGCAGATCATTTTTCAGATTTAGTCAAAATAATGTTCCCGGACTCAGAAATCACGCAAAAGTTCTCATGCAAATGGACAAAAACTACTCACATAGTGACTATTTTATTGTTCATAGGAAATCATAATCTTAATTGTATAATAATTCTAATAATAATAATATGAATAATATGAATAATTTATTATATATACTTGCAGACCAACTGCAGAACACGACAAGCGACCATGATTTTTATGCAAAATATGCATTCGATACTACTATGAATGACTGCATCACAAAAACTTATATAAACATCACTGACCTCGATTTTATCCTTTGTAAACATGAATGTAAACCTGACTAAAGTACATGACACTAACTGACATTGTAATCCGTAATGCCTGGGATGAATGAGGTCTTTGTCTTTGTCTATAATACTAGGAAGTGATATTCATTTTCCAGATTTGATTGTTATTATTAAAGCGTTGTGATAGTGATGATAATGATGACAACAAAGGTGTCTGCAAATTAGGCTTAAAGTTACAAAGGGTGTGATGGTATAGGACTAATGGACGAGTTTGTGCTTCATCTGGAGAATCTTACTGACATTAAAACAAAGTTTGACCAAGACAGTACCAATCTTGAGCAGTTCTGGCAGGCAGTCAGCAATCTGAATCTACCCACAGGCAAGAAGCAATTGAAACTTCTTGGTGGACACAGGAGAGTTGTACTAACATTGACACATTCCAGTGCAGACACTGAAAGGACATTTTCCACTCTGAGGAAAATTCAGGCTGACTCCAGAGGAAACCTGGATCCAGTAACAGTACATTATCCAGGGCTGAGCAAATCCCATAGCCCGACGTCCCGGACTATTCGTTTTTGAAGTCGGGCAAATAACATTTTCCAAGTCGCTAGTCCGGGACAAGTGCTTTTTAAAAAAGTCGGGCAGGTCCTTATTTTTGTGTTATAATCACTATATCGACCTTTATTTGGCCAATCATGCTCTCTGGGCATACTGAACACTTGATTCTACCCCTCTTCATGTATACATTTACATTCTGTATAACACATAAATATGGTCAGTGATAATTTTCGCATATGTGCACGTTCTGTTACTGCTTGACTGCATATTGAGCTAAGCGACCAAATTATCGGCAAATCAAAACATGTCAAACAAAAGAAGGCCAGTATGATCAATTAGCAGTGTATTAAGTGACTTTGTTGCATTGTGTTTACTCAAGCCAGATCCTCACGAGCGGCTCACTATGATTTTAATTCAGCGAGTCAGTGTAATTAAATTAATGAAAGATACTTTACCGACATCAGTGTTGGTTTTCTTTATGAACTGATTAAATGACAGTAATGATTCTTTAATTTTTAATTGATTATACGGACGATTAACTTCCACGTGCGATATTGCATTTGAAGCAAAACAATTACGCTAATTAATGAGCTGTCTCTGTTCGTATTTAAAAGAGAAAATGTATGTTATGATCACTTTAGAAGTAGTTGTCAAGCAAGCTGATAGTTACTCTGTGGATAAAATGAGTTTGCTAAATTATTTTTGCAAGGAAGGTAATAAGGACAATTTGGAGAAGGAAATTTTTGTGAAAGTGGAGGGATAAAACATATGACTGCTATTGAATGTGCGATAGCTATTTCTCCAAAGAGACATAAGCAGAACCTTTGAGATGCTTTAGAGCATTTGACTACAGGCACTTTCCTCATGAGAGGGCAGCTCTGTTGTGCAGGTTCTTCTTAATCATCTTCAGGACTGAGCAAATCCCATAGTCCGACGTCACGGACTATTAATTTTTGAAGTCGGGCAAGTAAAATTACTAGTGGATGAAATAAAAATTGCTCAGCTCTGATCATCTTCTAATTGTTAAGATCAACAATAATGAGGACTGCCACCAATATAATCCAGGCAATGATCTCCTAAGAAATGCTAAAAATGCTTGTGGTACATATAAGGATAGTATGAAAGGCAACAAGTTACTGTGAAAGGACTGATTTGATGAGATGATTTGCATATTTTTAAAAATATACATTTGTTCAGTAGTTATAATTTTTGTCCTTTTGCATGCTAAAAATTGGGTCGATGAAAATCTTCCCTCTTTTGGAAATCTCCTGATCTTGACCTGTCTTTTCTGTCACATGTATGCATATCACATCTAAGATGTGCATGTTAAATATATGTAATTAAAAGTTACAAACTCCACATTAAATGTTAATAGCTCCACTAGACATGCATACTACTGAAATCTCCTGATAAACACTTGCTGAAGGATAAGTCATCCCCAATTTTAAATTTGTAGCAAATGTTGGTTATTATGCGGTTTTATCCAAAGGTGAGATGGCCTCCCACTTTGAACAAATTTTATTTGGTGAGCCCACCACCATCACCGCACCACCCATGAATTTATATATTTTAAAATTTAGGATTCATCTCCTAACAGAGCAGAGCAGCTGTTATCAAAAACTAAAGATACTATGTTAATTTTTTCCTTTGTGTATTAAGTTCTGCAAGGGACAATTGAAAAAGCAGCAAAGTACCGTATATACTCACCTAAAAGCTGATACCAACTGCAAACTGCACAGACCCAGATCTGCCATCGCATAATGCACTGGCAGATCTGAGTTTATGCAGTTTGTAAGGACTAATCAGTAGAACAAACAACACAGACCCTGATCTGCCATCGCATTATGCAATGGCAGATCAGGGTCTATGTTGTTTGCATTTGGATCAAGCTTATATGTGAGTATATGCGTTACTTGTTTTAAAGGCGACAAGACAGTACTGCTATTTTACTTGAAGGCAAAACTTTCTGTTGTAACATCAGATACATCCACACACATGTCAGAATTAACGATACATATTTCTATGAATGATAAGCTAAATAGTTAATGACTTGTGACCCACTAATTTGCCAAAATGGTTATTCCATAGACATGGCTGGTATTTTTCAGTTTTCCATTATGTTTGAATCTGTTATTTATCATGCTGTCATTAGTTTCTGTCAGTACATTTATCAATCATGTTTCAGGGTTTTTCTTTGACTCCAAAGGGAGAGTCCCCGACTCAGAAATGTGAGAAAATCAGGTTGGCATTACCCATTCTTCAAAAGTGTTATACAAGTAGCATTGGGATTCTTAATGTGCTTCTCAGCGGAAAATTCAGCAAATAAACCCTTTGTTTACTTTTATGTTTAAAATAACCGAGTCCTTTTACTAATTTCAGAGTAACATGTGTTACCATCTATTTCAGCCTCTTCGTCTTTTGATGCGATTTGTGAGCAAATTAGCCGTAACATCTTTACTGTTAACAATGGAGGTAAGAAACTTTTAAATTTGAGTTATGTAGATTGCCATTAGCCAATTAAAACAAGACACATTCACATATTGTTAATGTACATGTACCAGATATATTCATGTATAAGCCAATACCAACTGCAAACTGCATAGACCCAGATCTGCCATCACATAATGTGCCGGCAGATCTGTGTCTATGCAGTTTGTAAGGACTAATCAGTAGAACAAACAACATAGACCCTGATCTGCTGGCGCATTATGCGATGGCAGATCAGGGTCTGTGTTGTTTGCATTTGGACCCGGATTATACGCGAGTATATACGGCAATCAGAAAGTTCATCTTTGCTACAATTTGTTCAACATACTTCATGTGCTATTTCTGTCATAATAAAGAGATAGAGATAAAAATGTAATATTCTACTATGACAAGTAGAAGAAGAATTCAAAGAAAAAGAAGAACAAGAACAATTACAAAATTCGTATAACCTCTTATTTGTTAATTTTCTCTAGTTTCCTTTACTTTTATGTTTGCTTCTAGAAAATGATGGAATAGCAAAAATTCAACAGGTTGTTAATTATGGGTGTTTCTTCCTTTTCAAGAGAAATTTTCCTTTGGACAAAAAGAAAATTACCTTTGTGAAGTTTCCAAGTACATGGTTTTATAGACATTATGTACAATGTTCATTTTTCTCTCTTCAGCCAACAGTATTGACAGGGCAATGAAAATTATAGGAACAGACAAAGACAGTCCACAGCTAAGAGATAAAATGTAAGTTCATCTGGTAAATAATAATCACAGAGTGTCAATTTTATATATGTCCTTGATCAATAAGGAAATGCTTCATGGACATTTATTTGCAATTTGAGAAAGAAAAAAAGAATATCAAATTAGAGAATTTACTTTGAGTTTGTTTAAAATGTAGATGGAATTGATGTTTATAAAGCCTTCTCTAATCCCAATTTTCATCTGAGGATGGAAAAGATATGACTCCTCAATAATTACGAACAAAACATTTTTTAAAGTCAATAATATTATTTGTCATATGACACCAATGAGATGACATGTCATAAATCCATTACACACTTTCTGTTCTAGGTATGAACACATCAATGAATGAACAAATAAACAGACTGGATAAAGGGTTATGGCTAAATAAATAAATAAAAAAATCAAAAAAATGAATGAATGAATGAATGAATGAACGAATGAACGAATGAATGAATGAATAAATGAATGAATGAATGAATGAGTGAGTGAATGAATGATTGAATGAATGAATGAATGATAAATTTGAGAATGACTAAATATATGAAAGCACAACAAAGGAAAAGAAAAAAGACAATTTATTTGCTGACAAATGGGTTAGATCAAAAGATCAAACTAAAATATTTATTCGCTTAATATCACATGTAGACACAGACATTTAACATATTTAAAGTCTGGAAGTGAAATACATGTACATTGTTTAGGTGTAAATTAATAACAATGGATGTTCCTTTTCAATAGGGGTTGTAGTGTTCATTTTTGACCGTTGAGATATCACCCTCAAATGCACTCAATAAATGTTCAAAATAGATGACAAGCTACTAATCTCCCCATATTCAAGAACTCAATACAACAAAACAGGCCTTCATTTTATTATTTGCTACATCTACAATTTTTTATTGTGTATGCTTTATCTGTCTTAATATGAGCTCATACATATTAAGTTCCAGAGAAAAAAAAATTACTGAGGTTTACCTGCTTGGAAATGCTGCAACATAATCATTGAAAATTAGCTGTGTCTAGATATGTGAAATTTTACAACATCTGTATACTGTACCTTACTGTTTCTCTGTTTTGTTTCTAAGTACTATTAACTTTATGTAAAAATTTGTTTGTCATAATTATAACACAGGTAAGAGAAGTTTTCATAATAATTTTCTCATTTTCAAAAGTTTTGTGCTGAATGATTATGTTCCTGAACATAAATCCATGTAGTCTTCTTAGCAGCTTGTGAATGTATATACAAATTGATTTTATATTTTTTCCCTGTCTGTGCTTGTTGCAAACATCATCCTGTCTGCCATGGCTTATGTAAAGTGCTTACTGCACAAATTGCAGAAAGCAAACATAGTTCTACAGTCATTTCTTCTTACCCATTGCCATTTCTTCTCCAAATCAGAAATACATTTCGTTTGACACGTGTTTCTTTTTGTTTTTGGCAAAGTCAAATACATATTGTCTGTATTCCCCTTCGACATCTTGAAACTGATGATTTTCCATAACACCACCCTAAGTCATGTAGGTGGCTAATTGTACTTCTTTCTTTATTTAAACATCTTGCTAATTAAGAACAAATAGTTTTAGACTAGTTCCCTAACCAATTATTTCCCAAGAATCAAAATTCTCTGCCATTCCTGTTATAGACACAGACAACCAACAGTGTCCAGTACAGAAAATATGCCTTTTTTGGCAGACCTATTGAAAGTTTTGTAATATTTAAATTTTAAAAAAATCATTAGCTACTGTGAAACATTTTATTTCATGGCTTGGTTATAAAATACATATTTGTGCATACCAAATTTCATGGATCTATCATTTAAAAAAAAAAAAAAAAAAGATGCATACATCTCTGTAAAAGATTATACCAACATTCATTTCCACGCATGTGCAATCAAATAGGTTAATTCATACTGCAGTAATTAAGTTGATTAATTAAGTTATTCATTTCTAACATCTGCTGTAAATGCAGAGATCTCAAAGAAAATGCCAACTTCTTTTTTCCACACATCTGAGCTAAAACTCTAATACCACTATTGGAATTTTAAGTAATTAGGTTCTCAGGCATTCTTAAAGACCACTATCAAAGCATAAAGTTCTCAACAATTAGGGATTAGGCGCTTGAATAAAGCCAATGACTAAACCTGACAAGCTTGCCAATATTGCCCCGTGGGACTCTCTTGCTGAGTGACTTTGGCCTTGTCCAAAATTGGCTAGCACATTATGCAACAGCAGATCTGGGTCTATGCAGTTTGTAGTTGGTATTAGTTTATACGAGAGTATATACGGTATATTTCAATAATTCGTGCATTTCTAAAGAAGATTTTTTACACACTGCTTTTACTCATTAGATCACCTGGCCATGAAGCCAAGTGAGCTTGTGGTATGGGACCTGCATCAGGGATGTGTTATCCATCATTCATCCATCAACATTTACTATTTTAAACTTCTTCTAAAAAACTAATGGATCAGTTTCAACCAAATTTAGCAGAGTACATCTTGACATGAAGGGCCTTTAAATTTATACATCTGATGATAATCTGCTATCAAATGTGGTTGCAGTTGCTACAAATAGAAAACCTTTAATTGAGAAAACTGCTCAAAAGAATTATTCCAAATTTGACAGAAAGCATCTTGGCATGTAGGGCTTCAGATTTGTACAAATGATGCTATCTGCCATCAAATATGGCTACTACCTGGTAGTCATACCTGTCAACCTCCTGAGACAAAAACCTGTACACCAGACCCAAAAAAAACTTACAAAGACCAGAAAAACCTTATGCCAAAGACGGGGCTGAGCAAAAAAAAAAATTTCATCCACTTGTCCAGGACAAGTGGTTTCAGAAAATTCACTTGTCCCACCTTACTTTTCACTTGTCCCAAAATGGTAATCACTTGCCGAGATTTGATGAGATGTACTTAATCCATAAAAGAACAAATTAAATAATATACAACACTGCAAACCCCCCCCCCCCAAAAAAAAAAAAAAAAACGAACAAATTACGGGATTCCTGTACAAGTTGACAGGTATGCTGGTAGTAGTAAATATAGATAAACCTTAACTCACTTCTCAAAAACTGCTGAACAAACTTTGACCAAATTTGGTAGAAAGCATCTTGAAATAAAGGGCTTTCAAGTTTGTACAGATAATGCTGACCTACCATCAAATGTGGCTAATGTTACTAAAAATAGAAAACCTTTACATGACCTCTTCTTAAACACTGCTTAACAGAATTTGGCCACATTTGACAGTGAGTATCCTAACATGAAGGACTTTTAAAATTTTACAAATGATGTTGAACCAGCATTAAATATGACCATTGCTAAAAATAGAACAACATTTAATGGACTCCTTCTCAAAAAGAGCTGAACAGAATTTAACCAAATTTAATAGAAAGCATCCTAGCATGAAGGGCCTTCAGGTTTATACAGATGATGCCAGTCTACCATCAGATATGGCCACCATTACTAAAAATAGAAAACCTTTAAATGACTTTTTCTCAAAAACTGCTCAACAGAATGTGACCAGATTTGACAGAAAGCATCCTGGCATTAAGGGCTTCAAAATTTGTACAAGTGACACTGAGCCCCCATCAGATTTTGCTGCCAGTACTAAAAAAAAAAGAGAAACCTTTAAATGAGTTCTTCTCATTGACTCATTCATGCATGGAGGCTTTTAAATATTGGACAAATTCTAATGTGCCATCAAATATGGATATTAAACATATACCTTGCAACAATTGTTTTGATAACATATGCAATCAATAGCATTGGAAAAAAATTCTTCAGAAAGCAACCTACTGACACAGATTTCTTGCCCAGCTGCTCTTTCATTTGGCTATTAGGGAGCTGTCAGGCAGATGAGTGATATCAGGCTCACTTATGTCTCTTGTATTATTCATATAGTTTAGAAAAATCCAAGTAAGCGAGATGTTTTCACCTACCAGAAATGAGGGCCTAGCCTCTATGTTGAAGTTATTGTCTATTGTTTTTTGTTTTTTTTTCAGTCATGAAACCTCGCAGGACACAAATACTGTCATATCAGAAACAACCAAGTTGATAAAAAGGCTTGTATCAATGAGACAAGCCAACAGGGTAAGTAATCTTAGGCTCACCATTCTTGTTTTCTGCCTTTGTATACCTAAGAGTCTATTTCCAGTGCTCTAGCACATTTTTTCTGGAATCCATTTATTTTATTTTGCAAAGACTACTTAAAATTTCAAAGATTTAAATCCACAATTTATGGAATGAATATGTCTCAGAGATTTAAATAAATTTTATTTTATTTGTGTATATTTTGTGAGTGTGAGATGCAGGTTGACCTTTTGAAAAATTGTAATTTTCGACTTAAATTAGGCCACAACTAATTAGCTATGGATACATCTTTTGTTTACTATTTGATTATTGTTACCATGTTTTATGTATGTTTTTTATTTTTTATATTTATTTTTGTTGTTGTACCTTTCCATCCAGCAGGGCCACATTGGACAGTAATATTTTGCTAAGTGAGACACACTTTTTGAATAAATTAAGAGATAATTGAAATAATAATAATAATAATAATAATAATAATAATACTAATATTAACAACAACAACAACAACAACAACAATAATAATAATAATGATAATGATAATGATAATATTATACAAAAATAATAATAATAATAATAATAATAACAATAATAATAATAATGATAATATTATTATTATTATTATTATTATTAACATTTTGCTTGGTGAATGAATTAAGAGATAATTGAAATATTAATAAGAATAATAATTATAAGAATAATAATAAGAATAATAATAAGAATATTATGAATATTATTATTATTATTATTATTATTATTGTTGTTGTTGTTGTTGTTGCTGCTGCTGTTTTTGGTCTGTTATATTCTGTCTCTTATTGTCACAAAGAAAATTGAAAAAAAGAGACCTGGTTTTCAGAATTTTTGTCTTACTGCTGTTTTCTGGCAGCAATGTCAAGCTTAAATTTTATATTTAACTTTCCTCTTTTCCACTTCAATTAGACAGATTCAACTATTTCCTTAAAGACCACTATAAATTGGAAAAATATATTGCAGTCAAATTTGATAAAAGAAAATTTTATGTTTATTTGGGAACAGTGAGAACTATTAATTCCAGTTTCAGTGATAGAAAACTTTTATGTCACGATTCCAATGTATGTTTTACAGCATGATATAGATTATACTGTATAATGTGCCTTAAGGATCAGCTCTCAAATTTCACACTCACATTCTCACAAAAGGCAAGTTAATTGTGGAAAATGTGAGTTGAGATTTCAATCTCTCACATATTTTTGCAAGTGCTAAATTTTCCACTGATATACAGCAAATCATTAGTAAAACTTCTTATTAGTATGTAAATTCAGGAAAATGCACCTGCATAATTCTGAAACATAAAAACAAGCTTGCTTTGACATTGATTCTTTACCGTGATATAAGCTGTTTAAGATGTAGTCTAATACTGTGACTAGGGCACAACCATTATATTTTCATTTGAAAGCATGATATCTCTCTCATGCCCAACAATTTTATTCACAAATACGTAAATATTTCTCTTATATTATCTTCATTGAGGTAAAATCTGTTACTGTTACTATGTCTCCTCTGATGACTTGCGCTGCTTGTATTTTTTGTAGAATGATTGATTGCAGATATTTGTGGCACAAATTATCCTGACATTCCCCTAAAAATAAATGGTTGTCCATAATATGTTCTTGTCCAGTCTGGTGAGGCTTATTGTTTATGAACCTCTCATGGTACAAAAAAAATACAACTTGGACATGTGTGATCTTGATTAGTTCATTGCTACATCATTATGACATTAATGCACTGTGCAGTGTAAACTAAAAAAGTATTTCAGAAAAATGTGACCGTAAAAATTTTCAAAATGTTTTAGTTTCACTTTATGAATTTTTGGCACTTGTAATTAACAGTTGTGTTTTTTTTAACAAAATCACTCTTTGATGGTTCTTGGGAAAACATTTATTTTTAACTGTCAGTCTGACCATTGGGTAGTTCTTTTTCATTTTGGTCAAATTGTAGCAGGGAAGTTTGCAATGTTTTTTCAACCTTTTCCAAAAAGTTATTAGTCTTATTTCTAATCTGCATTGGTATAAAGGCTTTCAAGAAAACTGGTTCAATATTGAGACCATACTTCCTGGTTTGTAGCCATACTTGGATGTAACAAACTTGGCTGCTCACTTTTGGATTTTTTCAAAATTTCACCCTGTAATACTTTGGGAGTAGGAGTCATAAACTGTACAAGGATATTGTAAAACAGGTCTCGATAAACTTTTCAAAACTATTTCTTTCACATTTTGTGGACAGGATGACAATTTAGATCTCAATAGGCCAAAAGTATGATTTGCCTTGGTGCATAATTCTTGAATGTGAAGGTTCCATTTAATTGTCACACCTACATTTTTTATTACCATATATACTCACGTATAAGCTAATACCAGCTGCCAACTGCATAGATCAGATCTGCCATCACATAATGCACCAGGAGATCTGGGTCTATGCAGTTTGTAAGGACTAATCAGTAGAACAAGCAACATAGATCCTGATCTGCCAGCGCATTATGTGATGGCAGATCAGGGTCTATGTTGTTTGCATTTGAACCCGGTTTATACACGAGTATATAAGGTAGTTTGAGATTTTCTGAAGAAGTTCCTTTTAGGAAACATGACATACTAATTTTATGAGATTTTTTTTTTTTGCAATTTGCATTATATTGCATGTTTTTGGTTGGAATCATATACCCATTTTCATGCCAATTAAAAATCAGACAGTTATAAAGAAGAAAAAACAATTGTGCTGTGCATGCAGTTTTATTCAAAATAATAATAGAAATTACAATTTAAACTGATAGCAAAGTGTTGTAATTCTTTCTTACTCCAAAACTTCTGGTTTACAGTATAGATTAATAAAATAATTGATACCCCTCCAAAAATGCCACTTGGATTATGAAAGTTGATATTTTCTCCACTCACGAAAAAATGTAAGTAGTAAAAAAAGGTTAAATTTGAGCCCAGTGCGTGTGTATATATATATGTGTATATATGTATGCCTGATATGATTCATTGAAATGATTTGTCTCCATCTCAGTCTCTCTCTCTCTCTCTCTCTCTCTCTCAAAATGATTTGTATGTCACAATTTTAAATTAGAAAACCCTATATAACGAGCAAGGTGAAATGAAGGGGATGTGTAAATCCATGGTAATCTATTAATGATCAATTAAAAAAAACAACTTCATCTTTTGGTTTTCTACATCTTGTGACAGATATTATGATAAGGTTTGCAGAGGAAACTTAATAACTTTGTATTTTCATTCTGTTGAATCCACAACAAGATTCAGAGTTTATTATTTGCAGCCAATATTTATTCCACATTTAAATAATTTATTTTTGGTCTTAAAAAAGTCAAAAGTTGATGAGACATGGCTATAGTCATTAACTTAACTCTTGATGAATTTATTGTGTTTTCATTGGTAAAAGTGTGTCATGTGAAGACCTGGTATAAAACCATATAAGGTCAGGAAAAAAAATACCAGGTCAGTGTCATGTGATATCACAAATGATGTCACTTTGTCATTAGGTCATCCAGTGATCTTCAGCCATGTCTGCATGTGAAAATCATATTAAAATAAAGTGAAAATGGGTTAAGGTCATCAGTGGGTAAAATTCATCATTCCATACTGGGGCACTAACAAACTATGTACCGTATATACTCGCGTATAAGCTAATATAAACTGCATAGACCTAGATAATGTGCCAACAGATTTGGGTCTATGCAGTTTGTAAGGACTAATCAGTAGAACAAACAACATAGACCCTGATCTGCCGGGTCTATGTTGTTTGTGTTTGGACCTGGCTTATACACGAGTATATATGGTTGTTAAT
Source organism: Margaritifera margaritifera (assembly GCA_029931535.1). Lineage (NCBI taxonomy): Eukaryota > Metazoa > Mollusca > Bivalvia > Unionida > Margaritiferidae > Margaritifera > Margaritifera margaritifera. The sequence continues at coordinate 315,123 of JAQPZY010000920.1, read as the reverse complement.
AATTCTACTTCGCTACATGGAAACTTTCTTTATTGGACTTATTGACTAAGCTAGTATTTAATATATGTGCCATGTAATGAGAAAATGTTTCTTTATACATTAATTACCATTTTGAGATTTTGTATATTTTGAAAAGAAATTTGTCTCAAAATAAAATTCAGTTTATTTTGCGCAAATATCACAAATATTGTTAGACTTACAATAATTTGAATGCATCATGAAATAGCATTATAATATTGTTAGAAATTCCTTTGATGTCAGTTATCTAAGATAACATATTGTTTGAAGGGACATTTGCTCATGATGGTTTGTATATGTTGGCTGTACTTTCTTGTTATGTATGCTCTGTTTGTTGTGTACATATATTCAATGACCAACTAAACAATATTTTTTTCTTTCTTTCAGCAAGAAAAACTTAAGTTAGAGAGAATCAAAAATGACTTTCAAGAATGTATTCAACGATTTTCTAATTTACAAAAGGTGAGGAATGTCCAATTATTTTGTTCTTGTTACTGATTTCTCTTTAAAGAGAATGAAGATTAAGTTAGAAGGAATTAAAAATGACTTCGACAGATCTGTTCAATGATTTTCTAATTACAGAACAATGAGGAAAATTCTATTGATTTCTGTTTCAAGAGAATGGAGATTAAGTTAGAGAGAAAAAAAATGACTTTCAAGAAGTGTTCAACAATTTTATAATTTACAGAAAAGTGAGGAAAATCAGATTATTTTTTCTGTAAGTGATTTCTTTTTAAAGAGAATGAAGATGAAAAGAAAATGTGTACACCCACACTGATTGCAGCAGCAGAATTTTGATTGGGTCCTCTCAGTTTGTCCATCCAGAGAAGTATGTTAGCGTGATTGTGTAAAAATCACTCATTGTACACAAATGAAATTTTACAAGCATATTTTTATGCATATGTAGATGATCTGGTTATATTTTCAGACCATTCCAGCAATGCTCAAATTTTTGTATACATTTTTTTAACTTTCTAAACTTATAAAAAAACTTGACAAAATCCTTGTTAGCCCAAGTCAAAAACCACTTTACGTAAACAGCTGAGGTTTTGTGAGCATTTTGTATTCCTGTGTAGATGAGCTGACTAGATTTTCAGGCTGTTACAGCAATTTTTCCATTTTGTTTTACACATTTTTCAACTTTTGGGACTATATTTTTGTTTACAATACCTTGTTAGCAGGATTAAACAAAAACCTGTGGAGGCAGGAAAATGAAATTTATGCTTGTTTGTATATTCATATGTAGATGACCTGAATCGATTTTCATACATTATAGCAGTTTGTCAAATTGTAGGTTTTTGAAGTTTTTGCAGTCAGATTTGTTTGTGGTCTGCAGTGGGAGCACTGGTGTTTTACAAACACACATTTTATTTTGTACATTTGTTTTCCATGAAAAGTACAGTTCTTCCTGAATATAGCATGCAAGATTGGTCCACAACAGCCGTTTGTGTTATGTAATGGTCCATAACAGCCAGTTGTTTTATGTACTGAATCGCTGTAAAATGCAAAGTTCATTGATGAAAATGTCCATGTACCATATGTGCTGGTTGACAGGGACATGTACAGAAAATGCCAATCCAAAAAAGAACATTAACATTATTTATATGTATATAAAATATATGTACTTTTCACTTCCTATTAGTTGAGTTTAAAACCTTATGAAAATGTTACATTGTTGGAATATCCTTCAGAAAATTAAAGTGTTTCTTTTTTTTAAATCCATATATCTGCATTTGACATGTCCACATTTCATGATTGGTCATTAAAAAGAAATGGGGCATCTGTTTTTCATAAATATCACAGTCTTTGTTCATTCCTAATCTAGTTCTGACACTGGTTTGGTCGTTATTTACTCAGAAAACATCACTATTTCCATCACTTTCCTGCTATCATAAATGATGTTTATACTGTAGATTACATGAGCGGTAATCATATGTATTCTCATATCTGCCAAGGATTTTAGTAATAGATAATTCCACTCATATATATATATATAGGTGCCCATGTATTGTAGAGACACTGAATTAAGTCGAGCCTATTACTGATTAGCCGTCTTGGGTTTGTTTTCAGTGGTACACACAGTATGTTGCTATATAAATAGCATACTGGTGGAAGCAGAGCCTGTACTGAAGTTGTTTACTGGCCATATTCATATTTTGACTTTAAAATGTCACATTGTTTTAAAATAATTACAAAAGTTGAGGAGAATCAGATCAGCACTAAATAGACAAAGAATAAGATGAATTGAACATCATCTGCATGTAACAGATGTCACTGTTCTCAATGTACATATTGCACAGTGCACCAGCAGATCAGGGTCTATGTTGTTTGTTCTACTGATTGTTCCTTACAAACTGCATAGACCCAGATCATGCGACGGCAGATCTGGGTCTATGCAGTTTGCAGTTGGTATGGGATTATACGCGAGTATATACGGTAACAATTTTAATAGCTCCAGTATTAAAAAAAAATGTTCTCTACATTTTAACACTAACTGATTATCAACAAATGTAATCTGATAACTTGTAAAAAATGCATCATGCAGTATGTTGCACAAATGCATCAACTAATTTAGAAAAGAATGCAAAATTTCCATTTTCATATTAATAATTTTATGGATCCTCAGTTCTCCTCTAGTGTTGCAATACATTCATGCCAATCGATATTGTGCATAAGGAGATGAATAAACTGTTTCAAAAAGCTTACTGGCTTTATCACTTAGATACTTTGTATCATATAGCCTCAATTCTTAATCATTATATAAAATTGTATAGAGTTTTAATAAAATAATTACAACATTGTATAAATACATATCAATTAGAAATGGACAATTATATGTATGGCTTTTTATCTTAGTATTGTAATTCAACTGATTCAGTTTTCCATAGAGATTTATGTACACTGTAACTTTTTGATCCAGTTATACACGTAATGATATTGTTATGATGATGCATAACATTGATTGAAGTCATGTGAAGGACATAATTTTTTATGTATGTTAATGTCATACACTTTTTTATTTTTGTGCCTGAAGAAGCATGCATGCAAACTAATTTGCACAAATTTATCAGAGTTTGTTGAATATATTTATTTCGTTTTTTAAAATGTTTGATGTTTAACATGTAGGTTTCACTTGTTCTTGTGGATTGTATTGGAGGGTTACAGTTTCATGTCTTAAAAGACAAAGCAAATTAGCGATTGTTTATTTACAAAATATGCTTCATCATATCAAAGGAAGGATTAACTACTGCTTGCTTAGAAATACCATAATGGTAGGCATGGTATAGATGCAGAGCTCAGCTAGTGGACCTGATATATTGGTTTTGTGCCAATGGCAATTTTGAGTATCCTGATGCCCAACTGATGATTGAAGCAGTTACTGTATATAAAACTTTAAGCTGATGAAAACTAGAAATTAGACTCATTCTTTTTTTTTCTTAAGTTAAGAATGGTTTCCATGGTGTGACTGCATTATGTCCCAAATCCATTACAATGAAGAGTGCTGCAATGAAGAAGAGCTATAGATGTAACAAAGTTTTTTTTTATGTTTTAGTAATTCAGTCATGGTTATTGTTTTAGAAGAATTGTAGACTGATTGTGTAAATATCAGCCTTATATGTCTGCATGCATGTAATAGCAAATTTATTGCAGTAATACCCTCTATAATCTTACAAAGGAGTGCATTAAAAAGAAAATAGATACAGGATCTAACACAATTGTCATTTTAATAGGAAATTTATAAAACAAGTTGAATGATATTACATGCCACAGACAGTGGTATATTGTATTATTCAACAAGTTCATAAACTTCATGTCAAATAAACATGAGTTTGAGATTCTGTTTTTATCACCTAACATTTAGCACTTGGCTTAAATTGGTGCCATTACTATGTGGCACTGCTAAGTGTATGCCACAATGTGTCAAAAGATTCTTATGACATGGTGTTATGGCACTCAAAAGGTAAATGTTATGTGATAAATGAAAAATAATGGTGTATTTACATGCCTTTATAAGTTATATTTTTTAATCATTCTTTTGCATATATTTCCTAAACCTCTTGATAGAATATGTTCGTACTTGGCATGAATTATTATGAAACTAAGATAATTCATTCTGTGACATGCTGGTTTGCCCCTTTCACCTTGTGATTATGGCTACAGTCACAGAATATTTGCATTAGGGTTTTTTGCTTGAAGATTTTCCATTAGCTTATATTTCCCCAACCCCTTTATGGATTTTGTTCATACTTGGGATGAATTATTATGATGCTAAGACAATTCATTTTGTGACACACTGGGTTGCCTCTTTACCTTTGGGGCAAGGTCACAGTCATAAAAAATTTGCATTAAGGTTTTGGTAAAAAACAAAATTAATTTGCTTATATTTCCTAAATACCTTAATTGATTTTCTTCATACATTGGATGAATCATTATGAAGCTAAGACATTTCATTCTGTGACATGCTCACTCAAATTTTTGTACCTTGAGGTCAAGGTCATACATTTTATAGCATTGCATTGATCATTGGCTTGATATGCAAGCCCTGGCTTTCTTGTTAACTGACAGATTTTTATTCTACTGAATTTAATCAACATTTCAGTTATGCAGTTAAACTTTAATTTGGTCATGGATTTAAAGTTCAGTTTTTGGGTTCAATCAGATTTTAATATATTTTCAATAGAAAGCAGCAGACAAGGTGAAAAAGACAGTCTCACTTCACAAACCAGCAGTAAGGCCTGAGCCAAAGGACAGTGCAGGGTGGCTGGTAAATATACAGTTACACCTTAATTACTTAAATACTGTAATATTTTGTACAGTTTCTTTCGACTATTTTTAAGGTATATAGTAATAAATAGGTAATAAATGAATTATTATTGTCTTTTGTCTAAAATCTGCAGACTTTTTAATAGATAAGTATTTTGTACAAAAAAAGGCAAAAAATGTAAGTGATTTTTATGGATTTATGGTATATGAAATATTAGAGAGTATGAAACATCACAGAGAATAAAATATCAATTGAATATTGAGCAATATTCAGATCTTTGGAAAATCAAATTGATACCTTTTTGAAAATTAGCATTGTCAAATCGGGATCAAGATGTCTTGCTCATTACCAGCATGATGTCTTCTTTTTCTTGTAACTCCAAAAGCTTGAAGAATCAAAACCTCGACATTTATTTTGGGTCTCTGACACTTTTGGTTCTCAAAGTTTTACTGTATGTTTTATTAATCAATCCAGATTTCACGGTATTATTATTTTTTTAATAATTTTTTTTATCAAATTTTGATATGGATTATGATATGACTTAACAATTTATGATTCTTAGTTCCAAGTGCACCACAGAGATTGTGGCAAGTCCTATGATGGTCATGGGCTTTCATCTTGCACATGCTAGCAGATAGAAAGACAAAGATATGTTTCACTTTTTTTTTCCTGGCAAAAACAGCATCAACAATTGTAACACAGTCATATTTTGTGTTTAGAGTTATGAAAGTCATATCACACAAACAGATCTTGGTGTTTTTGGCATGGGAGATTTAGTGTCGTACAGAACCAATATTTATAGAAGTTAGCACATGTATTGGATGGATGCTAAACAATCAGGATGCAAAACATCATTCCTGTAATGCAGAATTGTATCTCTTTCTCAATACTTTTGATAAATTGGGTAAAAGAATACAAACGTTGTGAAAACTACTTACAGTATGAACTCACTTATAAGTTGAGTCCAGCTGCAAACTGCACAGACCAAGATCTGCCCTCACATAATACAACAGCAGATCTGGGTCAGTGCAGTTTGTTGGGAGTAATCAGTAGAACAAACAACGTAGACCCTGATCTGCTGGCACATTATGTGATGGCAGATTAGAGTCTGTGTTCTTTGCAGTTGGACTTGACTTATAGGCAAGTATATACGGTACTTAAAGAAAAAAAAATGAATAATGAATAGAATAGAATCAGGTGTAGAGCATCAACTTTTCAGCTCATATTTTGTAACAGGTACAAAAAATGTTACTTCCATATAAACTGGAACAATTGTACTACATTGTTATACACTTATACATATTTGGTCTTTTTAGGCAGATGATCACTTGAGCAAGTTTGGCCACAAATAGTTTGAAGTTAAGATGAAGCTTTTTCCTTTATATTGGTGACATATTTTTGTATTGCAAATGCAACTTAAGTATTTACACCATAGCACTTACTGTATATACTCGCGTATAAGCCAATACAAACTAAAAAACTTCAGAGACCCAGATCTGCCGTCACATAATGCGCCGGCAGATCTGGGTCTGTGAGGTTTGTAAGGACTAATCAGTAGAACAAACAACATAGACCCTGATCTACCAGCATATTATGCAATGGCAGATCAGGGTCTATCTTGTTTGCATTTGCACCTAGCTTATACACGAGTATATACAGTATATTCAGAGTGTGACCCATATTTACTGTATTTGATTATGTATATCATGTGTCAGAGCTCTAGAAAAGCAGCATATTTGCATATTTATGCAGGTAAATCAACTACAAATGCATAAAGAAATATTTAATTCAGATTATGCAAAACAAGTTAATTGTAAGCATTTCAACCAAATTTGTTGGTATCTTTGCTCCAGCTATATGCACAGTTCATGTTGTTTGATCAGTATAAACTATGCTACGAGTTAAAGGTCCAGATGTTCCATGTACATTTGAAATGATAGTACTTGATCAATGTAAGAACACTCACTTACCATATTGTGGTGTATATAATGCACTCTGGAGTATAATGCACACCCCGAATTTCGACCCAGAATGAGGGGACAAAATGTAGTTCTGCCATATAACGCGCATTTGATATAATACATTTTAAAATCTTAATTTAGTTCCGTTTCATAGCATGACAACAGTCGGCCATTTTGGATAGTGCACAGATCATCATTTGTTACACAACATTTTAATTCTTTACAATAAACCAGCGCATGACTGTTTCTCTGGCCTTTCCTATGTAGCACCTGATTATAACCAATACTTTTTTTTTTTTACAGATATCGTAAAAGAAAGAATTAAAAAGTGGCAAACTTTAAAGTATATCTTTCCAATTTTATGGTTGGCCCTTAAAAGGGTCGTTTTAAGGTATGCCTTGTTGGTGGAGTTCCATCTATTCCATAAAATCCCTTTGTCGTCATGACTCTCGAAAACTCACTGTATGTCCTCGTCTGTCATCATTCCTGGCATTTGATCGACTACAAGATGCTATGTGAAAGTTCAGGTCCAGTATTTATACTTATTTGGACTATCATGACACTTCTAAAATATATCTCTGTGCCCTAGAGAGAATTCACCAAGACAATAATTAGTAATTATGTTTGGCACATCAAAACTTTAGCCGGCACTGATTAGCTTTAAAAACACCATGCCAAGTCAATTAAATATTGCTCACTCTATTGTAACAAAGAAGAATCAAATACTGTGGTTTAAGATTAGAAATAAAACAAAGAGCCAAGGTTATTTTCCGAAGAAAAGTAAAATAATTGCAAATTTACCTAGATGAAGCATTGTAACTATGTTTAGCACATCAAAGCTTAGCTGGTGCCGATTACTGTGAAAAGACCACACTAAGTCAATGAAGCATTGATCACTGTATAGTCACAAAGATATATCAGATACTATGATTTAAGATTGGAAATAAGACTAAGAACCAAGTTTATTTTCTAAAGAAAAAAAAAAAAATGTTTTCCGACTTTATACATTAATTGATTATTTTGTTTCACAATGTGTCAGTGTTACTGTAAGAGACTAACCGTAGTCACGAAAAATATTATTTTTAATTTAAACAAGAATAAATGATGAAAACATTAATTAGATCCACAGTTATCAAATATTGAACATTTACAGGTATGGTAATCATTATATTAGCTCCGCTGATAACCTTGAAAAGACCACACTGAGTCAATGAAGCATTGATTACTGTATAGTCACAAAGAAATATTAAAATCACTTAAGATGAGAAATAAAACTAAGAACTAAGTTTATTTTCCAAATAAAAAAAAAAAAATGTTTTCCGACTTCATGCAATAATTGATTATTTTGTTTCACAATGTGTCAATGTTACCATAACAGACAAACCTTAGTCGCAAAAAATATGTCCCCTAACGGTGCCTCTGATGAGAATATTAACACAGCTTGAATTCTAAATATTATATTTTATTTCAACCAAGAATAAATGACGACAAAATGTATTAGATCCACAGTTATGGAATACTGAACATTTATGGTACAGGAACAGTAATCATCATATTTGTTCCGCTGCAGTTTGAAGCTTGCACAGCTTTAGAACAACTAGTTACCAGTCATTATGTACATGCACCCTGAATTAATCTTGGTCATTAAAGCCATTTGATGCATTCTAAAAAGCATGATTAGCATCTTGATGATTAAGACTCATGCTGGTAGGGTAAGTTTGTGCTTTGTGTTGTTCACAAAATACACCATTGAAGTTTTTAAAATGCAGTTAGTTTTAAAGTCAGGGAGCAATATGCCGAATTTATTAAACTCTTATCTAAAACTCTGGTGTGTCCATCTTCTGACAGCATAAACCCAGATCAGCCATCACATAGTTTGCCAGCAGGTAAAGGATTACTCTGTCTTTGGTTTCTTCTGTATATACCTGCAAAATCTGGTACTAATATTCACTAATGAAAGAAGACTTATTCTCACATGTATACATTATTACAACATTTCCAGGATGATGATGATGATGACCAGACGAGGTTGGTGGCTCAGGAACAAAAACGTCAGCAGCTGTTAGTGCAAGACCAGATAATAGATGATGACCTTGCTTTAATCAGGGAACGTGAAGAACAAATACGGGCCCTTGAGGTAAACTAGGATTAGTTTTCTCACTAGCAAATATTTGGATTTAGCCAGGAACTGCCAGATTTTAGTGCTCTATTTCATTTTTTGTGTCAATATTGAAAATTTCCTGCCCAAGTTATCAAAGAGCTTTTCATACGTAAAAGTAGCACTTCTTAGCAAAAATCATCACAGATACATGGACTGAAGCTTTTAGTATGTTTTAAAGGGACTCTTTCACATATGATACTTAATTTTATTTTATCACATAATCTTGTAAATAATTATTTAAGATGTTTCTCCAAACAGTAACAACTAGCTGATGACAAGAGAAAATAATTTTAATGTAAAAACACAATTTAATGCCAGATACTTTGGGGTCATCCTGTTTGCCCAACACTGGTTTAAGATTTTGTTTTTGTTAAGCAGAGCCCTTGTGTTTAGAATGGCGGGCTTTATTTTACTAGGTTTACTGATGATAACAAATGACTATAGAACTCCGTTGGTGATAATCATGAACTTATGCTAATAATTTGTGTCATTGTTTAATTCATTATTCTGTCAATGAAGCATAAGCATACATCAGTGTCTCTGTTATTCCTTACTATAATCTCTGGATGTTCATGGTTATTTACAAATCCATGTTCTAGATATACAGTATCTGATCAGTGTGTTTTGGATCAACTGGTTTCTTGAGTTCAGTGTATGTAAACATGCCAGGTTATGTCTAGTGCAATTTTAGGACACCATTCATTGTTTTGAGTTTTAATTTGGGAAATTCTGACTCGGGACAATGTTTTTGCTTTTCTCCTTTGAATACATTCCCCAATCACGTTAACATTAGGGATATAATCCTGCTACCTCCCAAATCCAGCCCTACTAAAAAGATAAAAAATATTAATCATTTCTGTCAATATCATATTGGTAATGGGCAATAATTCTTGCCCATTACCTCCCCTTGCTGCTGTCGGGTATTACTAGTTTTTAAGCCTCATTTTTGTACAGTCAGCATCATATGAGAAACCTCCCGTAAATCTATGTCAGTTATCAATGTGAATTTTAGCCATCCATCCAGAAATTTGGATTTATATTGTGTATTAATCATTCCTCAACAGGTGGTTTACAATATTTTAGAATTTTTTCCAATATTTCGATTCACCAAAATCATCGATTCACCAAAATCATCCGGTTGACTACAGCAATGGCAGCACAGCATACTTGGACAGCATCCTCCAGAAACATATGGTAATTTCTATTCTTCTCAATGGCAGAAACGATCACCTATCCCTTTTGAAATATCTTGATTTTCTCGTGAACTTGGAAAAGTCAAATCTTCATCCATCCCAGTGTTTTGTCCATCTGGGTATGGAGCTTATCACCAATCTCAATCTGGTATGATTGAATAATGTTCGTATAGTATGGATCATCTAACTCGTCAAGTTCATTTCCAACAGGACTTAGACTTGGATTTCAGTGAGAGAGTTCGTGCAACTCTTCAGATTATTCAATTCAGCAGCGGGCTTGAGTCCGCTGGGGTGTCTTTTTTTATGTGCCCCTTACAGATGACCTTGCTGGCTATGTGGTGCCCATTTTTTCAGTCCACTTGATGTAAAGGTCAGGATCACAAAAAAGGTACAATCAGTCCTGTGTCTGTGGTGCAACCACAGTTGGCTCATGACAGGAATTCCTCTGGAGGAGCCCCAGTCAGAAGTGACAGTATGTACAGATGCCAGTATGTACGGTTGGGGAGCCCACCTGTTGCCAGGCTTTGATATGGTTAGCAGCATGTGGGAGCCAGGGGAACTGCCTCTCCACATCAGCCTTCTGGAAATGAAGGCTATCATCAACGCCTTTCAGTTCTGGAAGGATCGACTCATGGAAAACAGTCCTGATTATATCGGACAACTCTGTAGTGGTGACCTACCTCCTCAAACAGAGGGGCACCATATCACCTGACCTGTGCATTCTGGTTTGGCAGATTCAACATTGGTGCTTCAAACTCCATATCAACATACAAATCAAGCCATTCCTGGCAGACTCAATGTCCTTGCTGACACTCTCTCCAGAAAGGGTCTGGTCAATCATATGGAATGGTCCCTCCATCAATCAGTCTTTCATCAGATTTGCACATGTTGAGTTGTGTCCAATGATCGATCTTTCTGTGACAAGGCAGAATCACAATTTGACCACCTTTGTTTCTCCAGTTCTGGACCCAGAAGCTTGAGCCATGGACACACTGTCAATCAGTTGGAGAGGTTTTGGGTCTTTGCCTATGCACCCATGGTCTTGGTACCAAAAATAATACAGAAGTTGGGGGATCAGACATGCAAGATGATTCTGATCACCCTTCTCAGATGGGACAGGTCCTGGGTCAATGATCTACTTGATCTAGCAATAGATCTGCCCAGGAAGATTCCAGCCAAGCCAAATCTTCTCAAAAAAACACCCTGCCTGGACTGTCGTCTTCTTCACCCCTGGCTCTTGTCCGGACAGCCTTGTGAAAGAAAGAATTTAGACCTTCGATTGTGGAGAAATTCTCTCGAGCGAAAAGGCCCTTCTCTCTGAAGGCTTATGACAGAAAGTGGCATGTTTTCAGGGACTGGTGCAGAGTCAGTAACATCATCCCTTTGAGTGCCTCGATCCCTCAACTGTCCGACTTTTTTTGTGGTTTATGAGTAGAAAAAGTTGGCATCAATTACCATCAAAGGCTATCGCTCCATGATATCTGACACATTTAGGCATCATGGCAGAAGAGATATCGGTCATGATAAGGATCTGTCAGACCTACTAGTCAATTTTGATTTGGATCAACAAAAATCCCTCACCCTGTTTTCAGGGATTTAGCTTTGCAGAGACAAGCTCTGAATCTGGTGGATCCTGTTGTGGCAGCCTAGGTTACCACCATACCCAGTTACAACCAACACAGCCTCTTAGCTTCACTGGATTTGCCAGTTAAATTGTGTCAATAATCATCTTAACTGGATATATGGGTCACAGATCATATGAACATAGGCTGTGTTGCTTTCAAGTTAGGAGAGTGGGTTATCGTTCACATATAGAGTCTAACCTTTTTATTCCCTAGGTAGGATTTTCAGCATTCCCTCCTCCTATTACCAATTCTTCTAACATTAATGTGATCAGGTAATGTATTCAAAGGAGAAAACTAATTTTTCCAGTAAATTATGTTTCTCCAAGAATACTTACCCGATCACATTACTTATAAATCCTCCCAGCCACCCTGCCATGTGAGCATCCTCATTGGTATTTCACTCAGCTAAAAAACTAGTGACACCTGGTGGCAGCAAGGGGAGGTAATGGGCAAGAGTTATTTTCCTTTGTCTATATGATATAGATAGAAAAGACAAATTTTCGTCTTTTTAGTAGGGCTGGATTTGGGAGGTAGCAGGCTTATATCCCTAACATTAATGTGATCAGGTAAGTATTCTTGGAGAAACTATATTTACTATATTTACTGGAAAAATGTGCTTTCTTCTTTTTATGAAGTTAAACTGAATTTTTTCTACAACTTGGCTACAAGAAAGTCTAGTAGCAAAGTTCATTTTGGTATACTTGCAATGGAAAATATTTTTATCACTTTTTAGTCACACATCTGTGAAAGAGTCCCTTTAATGTATAAATCTATGCAATGTCAGCCCCTTTCCTTCCCCAGTGGACTTTGGTTGGCTTGTTTTGTTTTATTTTGTTTGCCTATTGTTTTTTATCAAACCCATGGAATTGTTGTTCACAAAGTTTGAGAAATATGAGCTTTGTATGTTAGAGGGACTGTAATAGTTGACAATGGTTACCAGTTGCAGCATAATGCAGTCTTATTCTTTAATAATCACAGGTACACTGTGTTATATGAGGGACCATGCTATATTGAGGTGCTGTATAGTGAGGGACTAATGTAATTCAACAGTTTTTTCACAATTACCACCCTACCATTTATACTTGTATATAATCCAGGTCCAAATGCAAACAACATAGACCCTGATCTGCCATCACATAATGTGCTGGCAGATCAGGGTCTATGTTGTTTGTTCTACTGATTAGTCCTTACAAACTGCATAGACCCAGATCTGCTGGCGCATTATGTGATGACAGATCTGGGTCTATGCAGTTTGCAGTTGGTATTGGGTTATTCGCAAGTATATACGGTACTCCAATAAGTTATATTTAGATTAGTGTCAGTTGTGGTCCAGTCAGTTCATTGGTCATGACTGGTTTACTGTTTGTACATGTAAGGGGATTTGGCTTTTGTATCTGCAGTCTAATTTCAACTGAACACATCTCAGTGGGTTGCTAAAAGATTTTGTTTTCAGTTTTCTGTGAAAGGCAACTTTTTATCTGGTTTAAGTTTCATCGGTAATCCAAATGGTGTAGTAATATATTGATACCTGCTGTTTCTATGTACAGGCTGATGTTTTAGATGTTAATGAAATCTTCAGGGACTTGGGTGCAATGATTCATCAGCAAGGAGAACAAATAGGTAAGTGTTGTTCATCATTTTTCATAACATTTCAGAATTTCCAAAATGAATATTGATCAATGTTCTATGAAGTTTGTTTTTTTCTGAAAAATTAACATGTAGGATGGTCAGATTAGAGGGTGATTTTTATGAACTCTTAATATTTTGTTATTTGATTTGAATAATGACCAAGTCTTTGATCAAAACTTGCCACTAAAAATATATGGTGCAATGAATTTAACTGTACTAGTATGTACCAATTAATAACCTTTTAAGATAAATTCACGTACTGTATTTCATGTATTTTTTCATAACCTTTAAATTTTCGTACATAAAAGTTCTACTGAAAAGATTTACATTTGCAAAAAAGATTGAAAATATAACATTTTTGGGGAGTACAAAAAAAATAAGAGATTAAAATCATATATAATTAAGGTGTTTTGTTGTTGTTTTTTAACTTTGTATTATTTGTTAACCTTGTATTTTGATGTGTTAAAATTGAAGAGAGGTTCCCATTTAAAATGACTTGGAAAATATATTGAGGTACGATTTAGACACGTCCAATGACCAAAGTATTGTTTTGCTAAGCATATGTTATAAATGGTGATTAACTTTGGGTAAATTCTTAACTGAGACATCGAATAATGAAATGGGAGATTAAGAAATAAAAGAATCACCATTTATAATCGTGCAGAAAGGTCATTAATCATTTCATTATTTTATTTTTTTAACCACATATTTTGATGTTTTTTTTTTAATCAAGAAGAGAAGTTCACGTTTCAAATGGCGTTGACAAAATACCAATGTACAATTTAGATACAAAAACATAAGTATTTGTTGCCTCATTTTAAAACTTGCCTGAACTATTTGTTAACTTCGCGGAAATTTTTAATTGAGTCAAAGAATCATGAAACAGGAGATTAAGAAATAAAAGAATCGCCATTTATAATCGTGCAGAAAAGTCACTGATCATTTCATTCTTTTATTATTATTTTTAACCGCACATTTTTATGTTGTTTATTTGAATCAAGAAGAGAAGTTAACATTTCAAATGGCTTCGAAAAAATACAGATGTACGATTTAGATACGTCAAATGACCAATGTATTGTTTGCTGAGTATATGTATGATATAATCCCACATGAAAAACATAACTATTTGTTGCCTCCATTAAGTACTTACCCAAACTATTTGTTAACTTCACGTAAATATTTAATCGAGGCATCAAATAATGAAACAGAGATCAAGAAATAAAGACATAATCATCATTTATAATCATGCAGAAAGGCTTTTGGTCATCCCATTTGAAAGGGTAATTGTTTTGTTAATTGAGAATCTACTCTCATTCATCGATTCGCCCTTCTTTGTCTTCTTTATCGGTGAGAAAATATAATGATTGATGTATATGATCTGTTGTCATCATTACAGTATCTACTGCTCTGCATTAACTGGACAATTGCCTTTACAGCACATAATCCCTAAACAATATCGTTATGAGAGACCTTTATTAAGATGGTCACTGCAACAAAGCACCACGTGCGTTTTAAAACAAGTTCAGAAGCCATTTGATCTTTTTTCCTATCCAGCAAAAATTATATCTCAGTACATGATAAAGTGAAGACCACACAGACCATTGGTCAAATTAGTCTTATTGTTTCATTATAGTGATACAAAAATAAAATATAAAAACCATATACTTTTCTATCATAAATGCAAAAGTCACTGACTCAGTGGATTCTATTCTTATAATATCTTTTTAGTGCTTGTACTGTTTTTACTTGGAGATGTCTTCATTAGAAAGTTCTTATTTTCAGTCCTTAAACAATATGGTTAACGATTACTCTTTACTAAGGCCATCACTGTCACAAAGCACCACAGTATAGCTCACGAGTTTTAAAATAAGTGTTGTGATGCCATTTGATCTTTTCTCATCAAATTAACATTTTATTGAGAATCTATTCTATGATACATCCCTCTATTGTTATCTTTATCAGCGAGTACAAATAACAAGTGATGCGTGTGATCACTGGTGATTACAATATCTACTGCTGTTTGGACAATGGCCTTCACACATGAAGCTCATTGACAGATTTTAATTTCCCTATGGTTAGCCTCATTTCCCTATTGGTAGCCTCACTAATTTGATCTTGTCGGTTGAATCTTGCCTTCAGTCTAGTGTCAACTGGAATAACCTAGCCAAAGCCCTAGGCATATTTAATTAGCATGTAAATAACACTAGCAATGTGGTTTTTGTGACGAGAATGAATTGTTTATCCAGAGGTGTTAATTGATAAAAGAATATAATAGTCCCCTTGTACATCAGGTAACTGAACAATACAGATTACACTCACCCTGTAACCTCTCTCTTTCTGTCTCTCTCCAAAAGCTACAAATAAAAACTCCTCCGAATACATATGATCTTACACACTGACACAATGTTGTTTCATATCTCTCTCTCACACACACACAAACACACACACACACACACACATCCATTCGCTAAAAACAACAAGTATTTTTGAGTTCTCTTATTCTTTTTTACTGTAATTGATAATGATGTTACAGTTGCTGTAGGAATACATGCTGCACTTAACTTTTTGACAACAGGGGCTCATATTGTTGCATACAATTTACCGATAAATAATAACTATAATATAATACATGTACAGACCATCTTAATCATTTTGGAAACATAACACACCATAATGGCAACAAATAAGTGTGATCTGAAAACACATGATATTGTACACTGACACAACATTATCGTTTCAGCCATCTCTTCTCTCTCTCTCTTTCGGTCACAAATTACAACAAAAGTCTTTTTGAATACTTGTATTTTTTTATTGTAATTGGATTCTTGAGTTGAGAGCATAATTAGACAAAAATTGTACATTTATTTTGTACATTAATACTGTTCGGTCATTGAGTATCGCGTGTCACATACACCTTTTTTGGGTTCGGTCCCTTTAATTTTTCGTACATGGTCAGTACTCCAAAATAATTATTATTTATTTTACACATAATTTTTCGTACACTGAAATGATTAATTACTTTTTCCTGTACGAAAAAATACATGAAATACAGTATGTGTTTTAGACCATACTAAATAATAATTCTTTCTTTAGTTTATACTACTTTATTTGTTTTCATTCTAACTCTTATACATACATACATACATACATACATACATACACACACACACACACACACACACACACACACACACACACACATACATACATACATACATACATACATACATACATACATACATGTACATAGTGTTACAGATTTTACATAAAATCAAACTATTTACTTTTTGGGTGGGATTTGTTGTGATTTATTGGTATGTACCATTCCATTGTCGCATGTGTATTTGTAAACCATGGTAAGCATTTATTTATTCATATCGTTTTTTTTACATTATTTGAATGTTGTAAACTACATATATAATAGTTATTCTAGCAAATTCATGTCCATATGGGTATTTTGAGACCATATTCAGTACGATGTTTTGCCAAAGAATGTTCTGTATGATTGACAAATGATGTTTATTTTTAGGCTATGTTCGATATTATACATTTATTTTACGATGTCTGCCATCTTTGTTTGGAGGCAATTTGTGTATTGGAGATGCCTCCACTTTTCACTATGCGCAGTATGCAGTATGTGCAAGCATATTTGAATATAAATAAACAGTTTATATAATGAGTTTTTACGTAGAATCAGTTTTGTTTAACAATACAATGATCTCCTTGCCATTTCCTGCAAAGATAACATGTCTGAATTGTGCATGTTCTAATTTTCCCGCACCACAAACCTCCGTTTGAGGCCAGTGTTTGCTGTTACACGTCATACACAATGGTTTTAGTGTTTGGTGATATATTTGTAATAAAACGTGGAATAATATAATTATTATTTAATATTTGTCTTGAATCATAACATTTTAGCGGTAGTTATTATTTATTGTGTCTTAAATCCCGGTTAGAAATATGCACTATTTTGGTGGAGTGTTACCTGGTGTAGTGCAACCGAAAGTTATAAATAGGGGTGTCGTGCATGCCAGTCAGTTTTCCTTTGACCGGCATCGGGTTAGTGTGAAATTACATTAACGTTATCAGCTTCCAAAAGTTGTAGAGAATGTTATCATTCTCTGCATTAAAATAAATTAATTTTAAGTAATCATATATTTGAAAATATACATTAATTTCTGTAATATAAATATTTAGTAAATTTATGTACTAAAGAGAATCAAAGTCAAATATTATAGCATAGGTACTTATTCATAGAGTATTAGGCCTCCATAAAACTTATGCTGTTTCAGTATATTGGTATTATTCTATAATTTTAATATAACAGAAATGGTCATCCATTTCACATGATAGCTCTATTTATTTGAATTTTTTTGTTATTGGGAATTTAATGTTACTCCTATGAATATTCATTAATTTTACTAGTGAATTGTTTATCATTATTATTGTTTTTAATACAAGTTCTTGAGATTGTGATTGTTATGACAGGTCATGAAATAGAGGGAATGTAATAAGAGAATATGTAAATTCTGTTATAGTAATTTATTTGTTAACAAATATAACATGTAGGGTTAAAATTTTCTTTTTTTATGCCTGAAAGTAGTTTCATGGGGACAAGATTTCATGGATTCATACGGTAACCAGGGTTAGGAGTGTGTAAAAATGTTGTTGGGTTTTAAATTCATGGATAAAGTAACCAGTGTTGGGAGAGTAAAACATTTTTTGGAGCTTTAAATTCATAGATATAACAATCTTAAAACCCAACAAAAATTTGCACTCACCCCTAACTCTAGTCAGTGTATGAATCCACTAGTCAGTGTATGAATCCACAAAATCTCCTCCCGCTGAAATTACTTTCAGGCATAAAACAAAAACACTTAGGTCTATGTTACATTATTCTGTATCAATCTCTTGCTTTTAGCAATATTTACTCAGTTTCATCACAACATAAAATTGTATACTTGTTAAAAAATCTTCATACAGTTCCAGCATTCCATTCTTACAGTAAACTGTGATTATATCTCTAAATGGGAAGCTGTATGCCATCCTGTATTTTTTCACACTACATACATGTAACATACCCAGTTCCTTGTAACCCATACACCATCCTAATTGTATGTGTATTCTTTCTACAGCTGTAACAGAAGTAAATGTGGAAAAGCATATCTAGCTGTACAAGGTGGCTGGTACTGCCTACTCTGGCAAAATTAGTTTCCCTATTTTAATAACTGCTGAAAATAGTGTACTTTTGACTAATTCAAGTACTTTGGAGCGGCCATTTCTGTCTGCCGAGTGCTTAGATCATGTACAATTTCCACAAGTACAATATGTAAAGAAATTTCAGCCACAGTACATGAAAGTAGCATAGAGGTATGCCAACATTCTCTTCATTGTGCATGTTGCAAATGCAAATAACTTCACCTTACAATTATCACTCTCTCAGAAGTACATAATATCTGTACAGCACTCTCCAGTGGTGTACTGGCCATTGTGCATACTGGGACAAATCCCAGTGGGCCGCCACAAAAAAATCCGTTTTTGCCAGTATTTTACTGGTGTGAGCAAAACCCCGGGCCTGTCCGGCAGACCGCCGCATCGGTGGGCCGGTGGGCCGTCAAAAAAATCCGTTTTTACCAGTGTTTTACTGGTGTGAGCAAAACCCCGGGCCTGTCCCGGCAGATAAGTCCAGGGCCGAGTTGCTTACCCAGTACACTCCTGGCGCCCTCTATACCATTCTCTTTGTATGCAAAGTTCCATGTCTCTGTGAACTATACCATCCTCTTTGAATGCAAAGCTCCATGTCAGAGTGAACTATACCATCCTCTTTGTATGCAAAACTCCATGTCACAGTGAACTATACCATTCTCTTTGTATGTAAAACTCCATGTCACAGTGAACTATACCATTCTCTTTGTATGCAAAGCTCCATGTCACAGTGAACTATACCATTCTCTTTGTATGTAAAACTCCATGTCACAGTGAACTATACCATTCTCTTTGTATGCAAAGCTCCATGTCAGAGTGAACTATACCATTCTCTTTGTATGTAAAACTCCATGTCACAGTGATCTATACCATTCTCTTTGTATGTAAAGCTCCATGTCACCGTGAACTAACTATACCATCCTCTTTGTATGCAAAGCTCCATGTCACAGTGAACTTTACCATTCTTTTTGTATGCAAAGCTCTATGTCACAGTGAATTATACCATTCTTTTTGTATGCAAAGCTCCATGTCAGAATGAACTATACCATTCTCTTTGTATGCAAAGCTCCATGTCAGAGTGAACTATACCATTCTCTTTGTATGTAAAACTCCATGTCACAGTGATCTATACCATACTCTTTGTATGTAAAACTCCATGTCACAGTGATCTATACCATTCTCTTTGTATGTAAAACTCCATGTCACAGTGATCTATACCATTCTCTTTGTATGCAAAGCTCTATGTCACAGTGAACTATACCATTCTTTTTGTATGCAAAGCTCCATATCAGAATGAACTATACCATTCTCTTTGTATGTAAAACTCCATGTCACAGTGAACTATACCATTCTCTTTGTATGTAAAACTCCATGTCACAGTGATCTATACCATTCTCTTTGTATGTAAAACTCCATGTCACAGTGATCTATACCATACTCTTTGTATGTAAAGCTCCATGTCACAGTGATCTATACCATACTCTTTGTATGTAAAACTCCATGTCACAGTGATCTATACCATACTCTTTGTATGTAAAGCTCCATGTCACAGTGATCTATACCATACTCTTTGTATGTAAAACTCCATGTCACAGTGATCTATACCATACTATTTGTATGTAAAACTCCATGTCACAGTGATCTATACCATTCTCTTTGTATGTAAAACTCCATGTCACAGTGATCTATACCATACTCTTTGTATGTAAAGCTCCATGTCACAGTGAAATATACCATTCTATTTGTATGTAAAGCTCCATGTCACAATGAACTATACCATCCTCTTTGTATGCAAAGCTTCATGTCACAGTGATCTATACCATTCTCTTTGTATGTAAAGCTCCATGTCACAGTGAAATATACCATTCTCTTTGTATGTAAAGCTCCATGTCACAATGAACTATACCATCCTCTTTGTATGCAAAGCTCCATGTCACAGTGATCTATACCATTCTCTTTGTATGTAAAGCTTCATGTCACAGTGATCTATACCATTCTCTTTGTATGTAAAGCTCCATGTCACAATGAACTATACCATTCTCTTTGTATACAAAGCTCCATGTCACAGTGATCTATACCATACTCTTTGTATGTAAAACTCCATGTCACAGTGATCTATACCATACTATTTGTATGTAAAACTCCATGTCACAGTGATCTATACCATTCTCTTTGTATGTAAAACTCCATGTCACAGTGATCTATACCATACTCTTTGTATGTAAAGCTCCATGTCACAGTGAAATATACCATTCTATTTGTATGTAAAGCTCCATGTCACAATGAACTATACCATCCTCTTTGTATGCAAAGCTTCATGTCACAGTGATCTATACCATTCTCTTTGTATGTAAAGCTCCATGTCACAGTGAAATATACCATTCTCTTTGTATGTAAAGCTCCATGTCACAATGAACTATACCATCCTCTTTGTATGCAAAGCTCCATGTCACAGTGAACTATACCATTCTCTTTGTATACAAAGCTCCATGTCACTGTGAACTATACCATCCTATTGCTATCATCAGGCTTTAATCATTTGTATTCAGTTTCACACCACTTTCGGCACATTTACATATTTTAGACTGTATGCTATTGTTATATTGCAAGTTAACAAATGTGGAGATGATGATCATAATAATCTCTGATTTTTATGAATCCACCATATCTATGGTGGGGCATATAGCATTACCTATGTCCATTCGTCATGTCATACTGCATCACATCCCATTGGTAACAAATTTCATTTCTGCTTAATAACTCTTTGAGGATTTCATGGATTTAAATTAAATATAGTACAATATTTAACATTAAGAAGACCTATGTTAAGCTCAATTTGTATTATTTTTGGTCAAAATTTTAATGAATTATGGTACTAGTTTGATATAGAATTTGGTCTTTCAACTATATTATATTGGTGAAGGCATCCGTGTCATATAAACAGATTTCTAGTTGTGTTTCCATCATTGTCATCTTTGCGTTGTCAACTTGAAAAGGGCAAAATATGTTTGCACCACAGCTTTTTCATTAGATTTTTCATACAAGTGTGAAAAAAAGTCCTATTTTGTTAAGCAAAGGTCCATGAGGTGGCATTTTTTTTGCAGTTGGGTCAATGACATTGTACTTTTGTTGATTTGGTAAGAAATTCATGTCTTTGTCTTAATATATAGCACATTTTATCCATGTCAGTGTTATGGTATATCTTGATTGCTCATAAACAATAAGCCTTCTGTTAGCATGAACCCAGTCATATCATCCAATAACATTTCCTGCTATCAACATTTCATGTCACTGTACAGAATATTTCTTCCTTTTACAGATACCATAGAGGCCAATAACATTCCATGCTATCAACATTTCATGTCACTGTACAGAATATGTCTTCCTTTTACAGATACCATAGAGGCCGATAACATTCCATGCTATCAACATTTCATGTCACTGTACAGAATATTTCTTCCTTTTACAGATACCATAGAGGCCGATAACATTCCATGCTATCAACATTCATGTCACTGAGCAGAATATTTCTTCCTTTTACAGATACCATAGAGGCCAATGTGGAAAAAACATATACAGATGTTGAACAAGGAACAGAACAGCTAAAAAAAGCCTCCACTTATCAGGTACTTAGGTAGTTTTACATAGTATATCATAGGAATTTCCCTGGAACCTTTGACCATGTACTTCATTATATACTCATATTTGTGGATAAATTGTGATCAATCATGTCCATCCATTCATGATTTTTTCATCAGTCGGTTATCCTTGTAACCTGAAATTTGTCTAAAGTGATTGAGGAAGCATAATAATATTTGGTATTGTATTTCAGGAGTATGAATAGATGACTATGATAGTTTTGGATACCGGATTCGGCTCGTTAGATGAGATGAGGGAAGGGGATGGGTGATGAGGTGATTTTGCATCTCATTGGCTAAGCTTGTTACTACTGTAGAAGCCATTTTTCTGATCCGATTTTGATCAGACTTGGAATATGTGCTTATGTCATCAAGATGTTGGACAGGTTCAATTATGAGCGAGATCCATGTATACTGATGAGGCATTCTTTCATCTGATTGGCTGAGCTTGTTGCCACTCTGGAGGCCATATTTCTAATCCGATTTTGATCAAACTTGGAATATATGTTTATATCATCAAGATCTTTAACAGGTTCAGCAAAATCGGGAGATGCATGCATTACAATGAGGTGATCTTGCATCTGATTGGGTGAGTTTGTTACCACTCTGGAAGCCATATTTCTGATCCTGTTTGATCAGACTTCGAATATGGGCTTATCTCTTCAAGATCTTGGATGGCTCGATAGTGAGCAAGATCCACACATATTAATGAGGTGATCTGTGATCTAATTGGCTGAGCTTGTTTCCACTCTGGAAGCTATATTTCTGATCTGATTTTAATCTGACTTCAAATATAGACTTATATGATCAAGATCTCGCTTGAGTTCTATAATGTGCAGTATCCAGGCATATTAATGAGGATGTACTTCTAAGTAAGTAGTTGGTCTTCTTACCACTCTGGAGATTGTATTTCTGATCCACTTTTGATCAAACTTGGTAAATAACCTTAAATCATCAAGATCTTGGATTAGTATCGTTATGAGCAAGATCCATGCATTTCAATGGGGTGATCTTGCATCTGATTGGCTGAGCTTGTCAAAACTTTAGCGACTAATTTGGGTCATACTTTTTATCAAACTTGGTAAATAGGCTTATATCATCAAGATATGTATGTTTTATTATGTGCATGATATATGCATATTAATGAGGTGATTTTGCATCATTGACTGGATTCCTAAATACTTGAGAGACTGTATTTCTGACCTAATTTTAATATGACTTGTTAAATGGGCTAGCATTGTCAAGATATTGGTGATTTTTATTATGAGTGAGACCTGTGCATATTTATAAAGTGATCTTACATCTAATTGGCTGATTTTTTTCCCACTCTACAGACTGTAATTTTCATAGTATTCATGTCATCAATATCTTGGTTGAGCATGATTGTGAGTGAAACTCATGCACATTAATGATGTGACCTTGCATCTGATTGGCTGAGCTTGTCAACATCCTAACAGATATATTTCTGATAAGATCTTGATCAAACCTGCTACATAGTTTTATTTTATCAAGATGTGCGATTAGTCCGATTATTAGCAAGATCTTAGCATATTAATGAATTAATCTTGTATCTTACTGGCTATGTTTGTTACCACTCTGCAGAATTAATTCAAGTTAGATTTTGCTCTGCCTTGGTAAATAAACTTATATTATCATTATCATAGACAGATTCTGTAATAAGTGAGGTCTGCAAATATTATTCAGATGCCTTGCATCTGATTGGCTGAGTTTGTTACCTCTCCAGATCTAGAGACTGTATTTCTCATCCAATTTTCTTTACAGCTTGGTAAATGGGTTTATATCATCAAGATCTTGGATGACTTTGATTGTGAGCAAGAGACTATGCATATTAATTATTCCTTTATCCTTAGAAAGAATTTTTTATCAAAATATAGTAAATTGGTCAGATCAACATGATATAAACTTTGGAAGATAGTTTACATAGGTTGTGTTCTTACAATATAACATAAGCCTACTTAGTGAAATGTTCAACTGTTAAATTAACTGTAAGCCAGATGAGTGATATCAAGCACATTTGGGCCTCTTGTTTGAACTTATAGTGAAAAGAATGAGATTAAAGATTTTGTTTTTTGTTTGCTCTATCAGGTCAAATTTTAAAATTATTGTTACCTCTAGGCCAAACTTTTGATTTACTTTGAGAGGATACAAACCATTTTTATATAATCCACAGTAATTGTAAAAGGCCATATAGTTTTCACATCATCTGTCTGCCGATCTGTTCATCTGTCAGTCCTTCTCTCCATCATACCTTGGTTCAATTTTACATTACTCTAGGTCAGTTTTTCAGTTACTCTCACAGCAACCTGGAGAAAGCCAGATTCAGCAGACAGAGAGCACATGTCAATG
This sequence comes from Margaritifera margaritifera, assembly GCA_029931535.1. NCBI lineage: Eukaryota > Metazoa > Mollusca > Bivalvia > Unionida > Margaritiferidae > Margaritifera > Margaritifera margaritifera. Next base: position 290,561 of record JAQPZY010000920.1, on the reverse strand, counting down.
CGTTAGTCATGTGATGCCAACAAAAGTATCATTGACACATGCTCTCTGCTTGATGAGTCTGGATTTCTCCAGGTTGCTGCAACATCGACAGGTTTCAGGTAGTTGTTCTCTCTATAAATATGTTGAGAATTACGTTTCCTTTTGTTTTTTAACAAAACATTATGTGACTTACATTTAATGTTGTCAAATTTTTTGTACAACAACATTGGAAAGGAGGTTTTTGTTGGTATCACGTGACTACTGGACCTCTGATGTCATGGACATGTAGATTGTGAGATTTGGGTATTCATATGACTAGATATGCAAATGGCTAGTACCAGGTACAATTTCATCAACGGTCATTTAAGTTTGCTAGGCTCGCTAGTAAGCAGCTACTCTATGCCAACACAGTGCGGTGTCGGCAAATTCCAATTTTTAGATAGGCAATGCGTTCTGACCCCACACTCCAACATAAATGTCCAGATATCTAAAATGGGGTGGGAGGATTAGAGGAAACTTGGACTATGGAGGCTCAAACAAATTTGTTGTCTCAGGGGAGTAAACAAACACTCTATACTGCACCCAAGATATTGAAAACTTCATGAAAACAAGCTGTCTTAGTGACTGCCTTTTATCTTAATATGCATTCATGCTTCTGCAAATAAATTTCATGCATGGTGGTGCTTGAAGAAATATATATTTTGTCCAAGGTGGGGGGGTCATATTAATTATATTTTATGCCTGGTGGGTGAAAATAAAAACTGTCTTACGACCCCGCATGGATTATTTCTGGAATAGCCCTTAGAAGGTCTAGTAGCTTAGTGTGTGAATCCAATTTGGATAAAGCTAGACAGTCATGACAAAATTAGGTCAACATGACTATATTAATGCTTCTGTGATTTCTTTTACTGTGGGCATTTGGTCAGTGTCGTACAGCTTTGAAGGTACAGTCGTGTGGCTTTGCCTATGGATCCATTATTGCATACTACATCATTACATTAAAAGTAGGTCACTGATCTAAATTTAAAAATCAATGATTTTGAGCTATGATTTTAGGTCAGTTTTCAAGCAATCTTACTGGTTGGGTTTATGTACCTATGTGAGGATGCTCAGTACTGTGTATGATACCATCATTTCAAATTAAGGTCACTGTGACCTATATTTCACACTTCATTGTCTTTTCTCAAAGTTGTTTGTTTGGGATCATTGTCTTGTTCACTCAACGGGTACATGTATACATCTGTTTTTTGAACGCGATGATTAGTAATCATGTAAATCCCCAATTAGAGAGTGCTTTGTTTATATTATCCCATTTACCTTCTTGTACTATCTGCTAAAATTTCAATACAAAATGCATTAATTTTGCCCCAAAAGGCAGGCTGTGCTCTCATACATCATCATTGGATTTTTTTTTTGTTTTTGTTTTGTTTTAATGGTTTTAATGGCACTTTTAACGCATTATTGGCTTTCATGACAGCCCTGCTTCTATTCCTTGTATTATTTGTAGTTTTATGTCTAAAGAGACATTTTTGTCTTTTTCTGACTGGTGAATTTTCAGCCATTTTCACGACAGTCACAATTCAAAATAAACACAAGAGAGATTTACTTCACGTGGTGTTCACTTGGTCAACATACAGGTATAGAACAATAGCTAAGGGATATTTCTAAATTATTTAGTCAAAAAATTATAAAACAGAAACATTTCTTTTCTCGCTTCTTTGTTACCTGGTGCTTTTGTTAGGCCTTTTTTTATTTACCAGTTATGAATGCTGTGTGATTATTGTTATGAATGATGTGTGATTATTACACTCTTGTTACCCAGTTCTTTTGTTATTATGCCTTTGTTATTTAAAAGACCATGATTGTTTATCTGCCTTCGGTGCATCAGGTGATAAAAATGTTATAATTGAGCTAATTTTCTCAGGCAGTCCACACAATTCAAACACAGTAACCAATTAAATGTTGCAACAAAGGAACATTATAACAAAGTCTTTGGAATACATAGTCGTTGGGAATTTGGCCAGGGAAATTAAACTCAAATGTTCTAACAGAAAAAACATTGTATCCAAGAATATAATAAACAATCTTTACTGTATCATCATTAAAAGGTGTGCTGTGTATGACATTGATGGTCAAGGTTACAGGTAATTTAGTTTGCCATCACACTTTCCTTTCTGCTCTGTAACTTAAAGAGCCCGTTTAGTTTTAGGGATGAAACATGGTATATGTATACATTATTAGCTCTACTGGTCACAGACCAGAAGAACTTATGGGATGGTCTGTTGTCTGACATATGTCCGTCATTTAGCACAAGTTTGTTTTCAATACTCCTCCTAAACTACTTGGAGGATTGCCATGAAACTGTGCACTCATTCATCCCATAGTCTGATTGGTCCTAGATGAAAATGGTGCCGCTTGGACAGCCAATATGGCCACTACAATGGCCATGTTGAAAATCTTGTTATCACTGCTATTCCTGAATGGATTTTCATATCAACATGAGGTTTTCACTAAAAGACTTATGATGTATAGATGGTCCTAAATGAAAATGGTACCAATCTGACATCCAGTATGGTCACCACAGCAGCCATCTTGAAAATCATGTTACATGTATCACTATTATTCTGAATGGAAAGTCATATTGACATGAGGTTTTTTACTAAACGATTTCGTTTGATATTTTGTTGGTCCAAAATGAAAAAGGTGCTGATCTGTTTTCCAATATGGCAGCCACAGTGGCCATCTTTAAAATCTAGTTATCGCTAATCCTTCTGAATGGATGGACATATCAGCATGAGGTTTTTTCACTAAAAGACTTCTTATAATGTTTGGTTGGTCCTAAATGAAAATGGGGATGATCTGATGTCCAATATGACAACCACGGTGGCCAGCTTGAAAATATTATAACTTCTCCTCCTCAATGGATGGTCATATCAGCATGGGTTTTTTACTTCTTATGATATCTTGTTAGTCCTAAATGAAATGGTGCCAGTCTTACATCCAGTATACCCACCAAAGCAGCTAATTTGCATATCTTGTTATTGCTAAAAATATTAGAGATGGTTTCAACACTCAGCAGTTAAAGGGAAGAAATAATCTTGTCTTTAATTCCTGGAAATTCTTTTCGGCCAGTCCCTTCGAGAGACTCTTGTCAGTAGAAAGTGTCTCATGTACCACATTGGGGATTCATATCTCCAGTGTCATGGTTGTAGGTCAGTAGTTTCAGTTTTTGACCACACATTCCTTGTCTTTCTATAATCTGAGAGTCATTTGAGATTATGAGATCAAACTCGGTATACTTGTTCAGCATCATTAGCAGGTGTGGCAAATACTACATTGGGGGTCCTATCTTCAAGGTTAAGGTCATGGTCCAGTATTTTAAGTTTTCCTTCATACTTTCTTCTCCATTTTATAACATTAGAGCTTTCTGAAATTAAGGAATGATATTTGCTAAATTTATCATGTACCACATTTAGGGTCCTATATTCAAGATCAAGGTCACTGGTTTATATTTCATGGTTACTTTTGTTTCTGCTTTATATCTATAAAGCTGTTTGAGTTTCATGAATGAACCATGGTACACTTATGTTTCTCTATTTGATGGCATCTTATGTATCACAGTCAAGATTTTATCTTCAAGGTCAAGGTCATTGATCAAATTCTTCTCCTTTTCTGCACTTTTACTCTAATGCCCTTAGAGACACGAAATTTGGTTACTTTACATGTCCACCTAGTAACTATAGTTTTGTAACAAGGGTCACAGCCAGATTTCATCATGGTATATCGTTGTGACCTTGCCAGAGTAGCTGGCGGAGAAAAATTAACTGAGTTTTCTTGTTTTAAGATTTTGGCCACCCTTCTTTCATTTGAGCAACTTAAAGTTTCATATTTCTCCTCAACCTTCATTTTGTATTTTAATGTTTTCAAATACTGTTAAGCCTTCTTTAAAAGTCACATGTTCTGAACAATCACCTGTCTTAAAAGACAATTTTTCAAGGTTCAGTGAACCAACTTATTGAAGACATGGAGCTGTATTAAGCAATTATCTGTCTTAAATAGACAGTTCTTCAAGGTCTGGTGAACCAGTGTATTGAAGAAATGAACCTCTTTTAAGCAATTATATGTCTTAAATAGACAGTTCTTCAAGGTCTGGTGAACCAGTGTATTGAAGAAATGAACCTCTTTTAAGCAATCATCTGTCTTAAATAGACAGTTCTTCAAGGTCTGGTGAACCAGTGTATTGAAGAAATGAACCTCTTTTAAGCAATCATCTGTCTTAAATAGACAGTTCTTCAAGGTTTGGTGAACCAGTGTATTGAAGAAATGAACCTCTTTTAAGCAATCATCTGTCTTAAATAGACAGTTCTTCAAGGTTTGGTGAACCAGTGTATTGAAGAAATGAACCTCTTTTAAGCAATTATATGTCTTCAGAGGCCACTTTTCTCACAGCCAAGAAATGGCTGTTTCAGACAGGTTTGACTGAATTCATTCCAGTAATGAGTCATATTAATTGCTCATACTTTTCTCTTTTTCAGAAAAAATCCAGAAAAAAGATGTGTTGCCTGGCCATCATATTTGTGATAATTGCTGCTATCATTGCCATTATACTTGCAACCACTATCAAAAAATGAACAATAGATGCCCAAGATTGTATCATGTTAATGACATTCCATTTATGTTTTTTTTTATTGCTTCTGCCATGTCTATGGAGTGAGCCTGTTATGTTACCTATGTTCTTCATTCTCCACATGTCCTGTCTCATCGTATCTGTCACAGATTATGTTGTGTTTCTGCTTCATAATGTTTGAAGAACTTTATGGATTGAAGTTAAATTTAATTTAATTTGAGGCTGTACATTAACAAGACCTAGGTCAAATTCAGTTTTCACTGTTGTCTGCTAGAATTTTCTGGAGTTATGTCTAGTGGTGTGACGATTAGTTAAAATAATCAAAGATTGGTTGGAAAAGCCAACAAACAAAGCATTCAGTCATGATTTTCAATAGTTTAACTGCATTGCAACCAGCTCAGTGATGGACTAGACATGTACTTTTATTGGTCATTGATTATCAGAACAAGGCATCAACTGGAGTTTTTGTATGATGACCTGTGACCGTCATAATATTGAGAATTCAGGGACAGAGAGAAATGTTTCCAAGTATGTGAAAATGACATTTTCCATGAAAATACAGAAAATACCTCCAACTGACTAAAATCTATGGTTGATCAGTTTTGTGAAATGATTATAAATTCCTGACACTAGTTAATGGCCCTGTTTGATTAAAAACTTTGCCCTTCCATTTTATTTCCACTCATTTTACCTTTGAAGGACTTCATGGATTGAAATCAAATATGGTATGATGCTTTACACTTGAAGAAGTTGGTCAAGTTAGATTTTCACCATTTTGTGGTAGAGTTTTGCGGTATTATGGCCCTTTGACATAGAACTTTGCCCTTCCATTTCATTTCCACTCAATAGCTTTTGAAGGCATCATGAATTGAAATAAAATTTGGTATGAGGTTTTATATTATTAGGTCAAGTTACATATTTACCATCTTCCAGCAAAAAACTTCATTGAGTTGTAACCTAGGTTTTGCCCTTTCATTTAATTTCTGTTCAATACTTTTGAATGACTTAATGAACTGGGGTTTTGTCTGAGGCTTTAGATAAAAATAACCTGAAACTGAGATAAAACAATGGGGTTTTACACTTGCACACAATGTATCATCATTCTAAATGTTTAATTATTATGATTATTAAAATTGAAATTTCCTAATCAATATGTTTAGAAAATAAACTAGAGCTATTAGCGATAGGTGCATCACAAAGGGCCCCACTCACTACAGTTTGCTCTGCAGGGCTTTAAACAGGAATTTGTGTTGGGAAACCAAAGTTAGGAGAACATGGGCACATAGAGGCCATAATACCTCTCAATGATGACGTGGAATTCTAGAAATCCAGCTTATTCAAGGTTGCAGCAGTATCGAGAGTTGTATGATATGCTTGGTTGAAATTCAGTATTCCTCAGCAAAGTCATGATGTGCAAACCAAAGATAGAAGGATGGGCAATTAAGGGTGATACCTCTTCAATATGATATTGTGGAATGCTGAAAATGAAACTCATTCAGATTGGCATCAGTGGAAAGCTGCATGCCAAATTTGGTTGAAATCCAAGCTTCTTCAGTAAACTAGTGGTGCAAAAACGAATGTCAGGAGGATGGGCAATCAGGGGCAAAACTCCTGTAAATGATGTTGTGGAATGCTAGAAATCAAATTAATTAAAGGTCATATCACTATAAAGGTGCATGCTACATTTGGTTGAAATTCAGTGATCCTTAGTAAAGTTAAGCTGCAGAAACCAAAGTTAGGACAGTGGGAAATCAGGGGTCATGAATGCTGTGGAACACTGGGAATTGAACTCATTGAAGGTTTCATCATCATAAAGCTGCATGCCAAATTTTGTTAAAATCCAGTGAGCCTTGGTAAAGTAATGCTGATGAAACCAAAGTCCAGAGGATGGACCATAAAGGGACATAACTCATGTAAATGATGTTGAACAATGCTGGCAGTCAAACTCATTCAAGGTTTCATCATTGTAAAACTGCACACCAAATTTGGTTGAAATCCAGCAGACCTTGATAAAGTTGTGCTGCAGAAACTCAAGTCAGAGGGACAGACCATCAGGAGGCATAACTCATATAGATGTCATGGAATGCTAGAAATGAAACCCATTAAAAGACTTATCAGTATCTTTTATTTTACTGCGATAATCTCTTTACATATCTACATTATGTGATGCTGAATTCAAACTAAATACGAGTGAGTTTTCTCAGCTATCTAGGCTGTATAGCTGCAAGCCAGATTTGGCTGAAATCCAACAACCTTTGTAAAATTAAGCCGCAGAAATCAAAGTCGGAGACAGGCTGTCAGGGGGCATGACTCATGTAAATGATGGCATAAAAGGCTGAAAATCAAACTCTTTCAAGGTCTCACCAGTATACAGCCTTATACCTAGTTTGGCTAAATCCACCAGTTCCCAGCGAAGATATCTTGTGGAATCCAAATTGTTGATGGCGAGGCAGGTGGATGGAATATGTGATCACCATACTGTCCTGCAGACTTCCTCAAGTGGGGCCCTAATATTGTAGTTGTTACTTAGCCAGTTGTGGTTTTGCATTTTAATGAACCATGGTAACACTGCTCCAAAGATGTATGCGGTGAAATATCTGGGCTCAAATTGAATTTTTCAATATAGTCTATTTTTTGTTATGTGTATTACAAATGTCTGCTTAAGATAAATTTTAGTATTTTTCTATAAAATATTTTGATATTCACATTGACTCTATATTTTGTCATGAATAGTCTGCCATCACCAATAGAGCATCCTCAGCATTGTCACCCATAGCAGGAGCATATTGAGAATGAGGCAGTACAATCCAAAAAACACAGTAGAACTTTACATGTTACTCTCATATATTTGAGTGTATTAACTTGAAGCGATCATCCATTTAGTTTATTGGTTAAAATTTGAATGTTTCATTTTGTCTGTTTTCAAAAAAGGTGGTTGTCAACAAATGTATTCTGTACATACACAAGCATTTTGCTGCCACCCCTACCCTGACAAGTCATTCTTTTGTATAGGCTACTTATTTGATTGTTTATATTTTTATTTATATTTCAGAATGAAAGTTCATTTAAATTAAGAATATGCAGTTAATATATACAGTGTTTTTTTTTTAATTCATTTATTAATACTGGGTATACATATGATTACCTTGTACAATAGTCATCCAAGTCATACATATGATTACCTTGTACAATAGTCATTAGTCATCCAAGTACATGTATAAAGGTTTGTCCACACCTGGCTCCATGCAAAATATTGCCAGTGACAAAGATGATGATCATAGTGTATTCATCATGTTTGTTTTTTTAGGCAATCACTTTTTCTTTGAAACGATTGCATGTCCTTAACCCTTCTTTATTCCACACTAGTTGAAGTAAATTCGTCTTTACAGAATTTATAGAAAATCTCAGTTCCTCACAGTAAACACCATTGATTTTTCTTTAACTGTATTCCCATGTCTTCACTACTAAAAAGTTAAACAGTTGATACAAATTACATTAATATGGTGATTATCAAATGTAATTATCAACCTTGAAAGATCATTACAGGTAATTTAATTTTGTAAAATCCAATTGGCTTGCATGTTTTATTTTGATGTTGCTTGTCACACTCGCTTGAGTTGTTGCTCTCGGTGATGGCAACAAGAGCATAATATCTAGCTATTGGAATGCATTTATCGTCTGACTTGTTTTATTATTTTTATCTTACATTCAGTTTTAAAGGCTTTCTTTCAAGCTAGGACCATTAATGTTCAAGAATAGAGTTAAGTATTCAGGTTTGGCTATAATAGTCCAATATTGTCTTTAGTACACATATCCTCACATTACCTTTGATTAAGAGTGATTGTGAAATTTGTCTTTTGGCAAACTTGTGTCTTGTCACCAACAAAAAGCATAAAATACAGGATTCTAATTCACTAGCAAATGTAATACACTTTCTTACTGTGTGAATGTCAAAATTTGTGTCAGAAAAGTGACAATATACTTTTGGAAACTTAAACACCATTGTGACATCAGGTATTTTCCTGGGGTGTAGTAGCATGGAGAAAAGAAAATGTGTTAGAATGGGGATAAACAGTCTTGAATTGTAGGATATAAGGACAATAATGGTGGTCTTGCTGTTGCAAATATAAATTGTACCAGATCCACTGACACATCACCAATAAAACTCAGTTTACAACAGTAAAACCACCGTTATTGTCCTTATATCCTCAAATACTACATTGTAATTCCTTAATTTGACCTCAGAAATAATTGTGTTCTATGTCTTCAGGACATTTTTAAGATAAAGTTGATTAGTATTTTAGGCTCAAGTTTGTTGGTGATGAATAACTGATTTGTGAATATGTCACCTGATGCATGCCCCATGAAAATGTAGGCTAACTTACACAAGCCATATTATTATTTCAGTATCCAGATCATACCATATATATTCACGTATAAGCAGATACCAACTGCAAACTGCATAGACCCAGATGTGCTGTCACATATTGCACTGACAGATCTGGGTCTATGCAGTTTGTAAGGACTAATCAATAGAACAAACAACATAGACCCTGATCTGCGACGGCAGATCAGTTTCTATGTTGTTTGCATTTGGACCTGGCTTACACACAAGTATATATGGTCGATTATGTGGCCAGAAAAGATAAAACTTTCACAGGTTCATTTTTAAACAACCTTTTTTACAAAACTTCCCTGTTGATGTGTCTGCCATGTTACAATAGTAGTGTTATGCATATACAGTGGTCCCTTTTTATGATGCCACCCATTCTGCAATGCAGATGTGGTCTTGTAGAATGGGTGGCCTCGGGTGAGGCATATAAGGGATGGCCTATGGTGAGGAGTACAAAGTACATGGGGTTGCTTCTGATAAGTGGTACAAAGGGTGGCATCTAGTAAAAGGTAGAAGGGGTGGCATCTTGTAAGGGGTAGAAGGGGGTGGCCTTTGGTGAGGGGTACAAGGGGTGGCCTATGGTGAGGGGTACAAGGGGTGGCCTATGGTGAGGGTTCTAAAGGGTTGTCTTTGCTGAGAGGTACAAAGTAGTAATAAGTTGCTATTTTAGTGTTGTGTAATGTGGTTTCATAAATAGGGTGGCCTTTTTTTAGAGGGACCTCTAAAGAGGGGGACCACTGTACTAAATTTAAGTTACAAAAGGGCTAGTTTACATTTTAATTTATGATAATGTTTCCTAGATTTTTATTATTATTAGCAATGACATAAAAATGCACATTGACTCATGTGGTATACTTCTTGGATACTGGTTATCAGTATCTTGCAGATTAATTCTTTATTTAAGCAATATTTTATGTATCCATTTAAAAAATGCCTAATGTTTAGTCATTTAACGCTAATTGTATATGTATCTCTTTCATGGGTATTTGCAAGTATTTACCAGAAAGACACAGAGAGAAAATTAAAAACTGACATGATATAAATTGATTTGATGTGTTTTAAGCATGGAAAAAAAATGAAGGAAAATGATTTAATTCATATAAACTGGGAAAATTTAAAAAATGGAGAAAAATATACAGAAATAAATTCAGTCCAAAAGAAAAATATGTTGTTATGATGTAATAAGAAAGTAGTTTGGACAGGTTGCTGTGACTAGAATGAAAATGTTTGCTGAATAGGATTAATCGACATATCTTTCTTTTCCACATTTGATAGTATGGAATTGTTTTTAAAGTAAAATATAACTACATTAACCTTTGTAATCAATTATATTACTTGGGCATTTCTCATTTTTCACACTCTTTTATCTAGTAAAAGAAAGAAACAAATGAATAACAATCTTGGGGTCAGTTATATAGAAATGAAATCAGAACCATAATCCAGTAAGCTGAGTCCATTTGTTAGACATATTTGTGAAATTTAAGCTTGTTGAGTGCCTGTGTAGAAACATTTCTGATGACAAGTCTAAATCTCATTCAAATGCTACTTGAACCTGCATAGATGTATTAGATTTAATCTTTTGTGGGAGGTGACTTTATTTTCTTATAATAGTTACTGTTGCAAAAGAGAAATGGTACAAAGTAGCATCACATATTACAATTTCTTGTTGTGTGTATTCTTGACTAGTCAGTCATTTATGTAACCTTGCTTGTAGCTAGAACTAAGAGATGAGATTGGGGTAGATTATGTACCACATGGAAGAAGGTTATTAAAGTTAAATTAGAAAGAACTATGTCTTTAGACACATTTCTTTTTGTTGCCTAATTAATATTGATCCCAGATTAAAATTTTAAAAAGACTAAAATGACATATTTGTAGCTTGTATGATTAAGCATTATTGCATGGGTCTTTGTCAGTCATGGTTCATCCATCATGCATTATCCAGCCAACACTTGCTGTTTTCAACTTCCTTTTAAATTTGTCTTAAATCAACTTAATCATTGATTGATTTATAGGTTTGGCATTGGTCACTGATATTGATATGTCATATGAATCTAGTGCTTCCCCACCCCCATCATCAAACACTTTACCTACTTTGACCCAATGTAACTTGGAACATCATGGCATGAATTCCTGTTCATACAAATGAACCAGCTTTGCCAACTAATATGGCCACCTCTAAAAAGTTTGACAAAAAAGAAAACTCCAGGATAACTTCTCCAAAATTGTCTTCTATTATTTTTTACCAGATTTCACAAGAAGAGTCTTGTCGCTACATCATTTATAATTCGTACAAATAATATCGCTGTGTGAAACAATATAGAAACTAAAAATAGGTAAAATATCTTAAACAATTTCTCAAACTATGGGACCAATTTCAAACTGAGAGGGATATATTGACAAAACGGGACAACAGTGAATTTCAAATTCTAGTTCTCTTGCTATACATGTATTAGCTACTCTGAAAAAAGTACTAGAATAGTCTGACTGGAGTATTTAAAAAAAAAAAAAAAAAATTATAGATCAGCCTGATGATGACAGTTGGGACTTTCATGTACTGTGTATCATGGTCATGTGATTTGTCATTTGGATTCTATCCTGGATGGCAGGATTACAGAGGTTCAATGTGGACAAGAGTTATTATCATTTAAATTTATCATAACCAATGCAATTTTCTGATTTTCTAATGAATTGAAAAAATGCTCAGTCGGTCTTATTTGACAGCATGCTATAAAGACATGTAAATTTGCTCAGTGTTTTTAATTATTGAATTTAATTTATCACCGTCCTTCACAGTTCCGGGAGCTGTGATAGCCCAGTTGGTAGAACATCGTATTCGTAATCTAAAGGTCGCAGGTTCAATACACACCCAGGTCAGCCCAGGTTGGATGCTTCAGTATGTCTATAGGAAAGGCACTTGGTTCACATTTCCTTGGCATGATCTATCCAACAATGTAATAAATGTGGCATTAAAACCAATAAAACCAAACCTTCATAATTCCCTTATTTATGCCATCCACAGCAGTAGCTCATTGATGTCATCTAGGTAAATAATAAAAGTCCTTATTAGCAAGCAGAATAAAAATAATATTTATTTTTTTTTTTACAAATGAAAAATAATAGAACAAAGCTACATTGTTTTTTATCTAACAGTTTTCAGAGAGGTGATTGAAATAATTCACAAGTTTAACATAAACGCAGCAATAACATTCAGGAGAATTAAAGTATTAATTGATTCTTTGCAAACATCAAAAATATATGCTCCAATATTTCAGAAAAGGTGCAGATTTAAAAATTACATTTAATGCTGATAACATTGAAATAAGCATTATCAATCCTAATAGCAAGATGGTGAAAACAGTGTAGTATGAAGAACGAATAAATTGTGTTTTTCATGTGCGTAAGTACACAGATTTGCACTTGGCTGAATTTACAGTACAACTTAAAAGGTCTTATCAACTTCACAATTGTCAATCGACAGCTATTCGACAAAAACAGATTGAGTTTATAGAGGACAACGTCGGATGTAAAACAACCCATGCTGAATCAATTCATGAAGTCGCTGTAGCAGAGTCAACTATAGGAATAGCAAAATTGGCATAAATTGGAAATCATTCACATGTCTGAGAGGATTGAAAAAACATTGCAAATTGCTGAAAATAAAGGTACATGTTGTAGACAGTTGTCCCGTTTGATTGTTGATGACACCTGACGATAATTTATAAAACAAAGTATGCTCCAGATATTTGCATTTTGTTTTTAATGATTAACAAAAACATTATTTAAGACATCTTTACTATGGTCCTGAAAGTACAGTTATTTACACAAATATCAATCATCTGTGAGAACAAATTAAACAGGAATAAAAGAAAAGAAAATTTGCTAAATTTAAAAAATGGTTAAATGAACAGTCTACATCAACATTACATAAGTAAGCGATAAAAATGTTTCCATACAGAAGGGTCTGTTTTAGTCCTGTGGATTATCAGTGGCAAGCAGACATTGATGGTATGCAAACATGACACGTACAACAATAGATGCAAATATATTTTGATGGGGTAAAAACGAAAAAGGAGATGACAAACAGGATACTTTTAGATAACAACTTAAAAAGATACTGTTTGATGAAGGAAAGACTATAACAACAAGAAAGTTAAGGAATTGCTGGAAAAGGAACACACTGAATACAGTTCAGCCCACTCGGACAAAAAAGCATATGCACTAGAAAGGTTCAACAGAATGTTAAGACTTGAATGTGGAAGTATTCTACACAAAATGAAACCAGAAAGTGTGTCGACATTTTATCAAATTTCAACATTCATCACAGTTATATATATATATATATATATATATATATATATATATATATATATATATGATTCCGGTCGAATCATGCAAAGACAAAAACATGAAAAAGTATGACTCAACCTATTCGGTTACTTAGGGACTGATCATTTAATTTTCGAGAGGGGGCAGGGATTATTTTTGAAAAAAAATGTTTGCCCCCAAATCGCTTGAAAAAAATACTCTTAGATTTGTAGAAAAAAGATAGCTATATCCATCACATTCATTTTTTTTAAGAAAAGTTTTATCTTAAGAAAAAAACAAAAACATTCTCATTAAAAAAATTTATATTTTCCCCATCCCACTCCACCCCTTTCCCTGCCCTTTGAAAATGAAATGGTTGGTCCCTTGGAATAATACATTTTATAATCCTAAATTAAAATCGGTGAAACATTCAGAATTTCAAAATACAAAACAATTTTTGTAAAGGACCACCTTCGAAATTTTATTGAGGAAATATTTAAAATTAGGCAAGTACTTTTAGGAGATCCAGTTCTTTACAAAGTGGAAGATTTGAATGAAGAGAATATAGAGAGAATTCTTTATGAAGAAGAGTTACCTCTAAATGACATTCAAGATGAGGTATTCAAAATTGAAAAAATATCTTGAAAACTAAAAGAATGGTCCAGAAAGAGTATGTACTCTTGAAATGGAAAGGTTATGATGATTCATTTTAACAGTTTGGAACCAGCTTGAAACATTGTCCTATTAAATAAATTACTCCTGCAGAATGATAAAACAGAATTGTGGGTTTTAGGTTAAAAACCTAAATTTTGCTGAAAAATAATACATGTATTTGACCTACTGATTAATTCTGGATATTTATCCACTTGAGAAGATAAGACAAGCGCAAGTCAGTTAAAAGTTTTAGTAACAGGATGGTGAAAATTGGGAGTTTCATGTTAAAGCATGAAATTTGGCACAGCTGTGGAGTTTGACCTACTGAGTAATTTTGGCTATGGGGCCACTTAAGATAATTCAAGATGGCCGCCAGTCAGTATAACTTTTTTGTAGACATTTATTGGGAATATTTTCATGAAATGTATTGGTCGAGTGTACTGTGCCCACCGAGTTATTATAGAAATTAGATTACTAAAGAGAATTTTAAGATGGATGTAACTTCCAAGATGACCGCCAGCTTATGTTTTGCTGAACTTGAAAATCTACAAGCACATAATACACACAATACACATCTAATAGATACGATAAATACACAATGCAATCTAAGATTCACAAAGTATCTCAGTTATGATAATATGTACCAAGACACATTTCTAAGACAACAATCTGAATAATGGTATACAAAATCTTCATTTATATTCATATGGACATATTCCTTAGATGAAATTAAAGTGATAACAACAGCAGTCACGTTCACAGTCTTCAGCACGTTTGCATAGTATAGTGCGTTTAAGATTAGCTTCTATTGACTTGCAAATTCCTTTTCAGCCTTATGGTGGCCACAACCACATTTAATAAGCTGGGATGTTGGCAAACTTCTGATGCTTCAGGGAAGCTCTTTTCAGGATGGTTCCCACAGCTGTTTATGTGACCTCTTCAAACTCCAATTAATTGGGGATGGCAATTGCTGATTTTGTATTAATGTTTGACCCCAGCAATTACCAGCCTGGTATATCACTCTCTTGGTGTGCTGGAACAAAGCTTCAGAAGTTTGGAGATAAAGCGTCAAATTGTCTACCTTTTGAACAAGTCTTTGCATGCCTCTTCAACAGTTATGTTGGTACTGGCACGGTTATAAATGACAACCATAAAACATACTGGCACTGCTATATTATCTTCTACTGCCTGCTCTGTAGCTTGTAACTGAGGCCTCTAAACTATGGAGTGTCCTCGTCATAAATCTTCCATGTTTTCCAGGCAGTACTCCTGTTTCTTATTCCAAATGTTATTCACAGTTTATCAGGAATGAGCTGCTGGAACATGGCAATAGCTATGGCAATAACATCCGTGACTACTGTACAGACCATAACTCTTCTGTAGCATTGTTTCCAAGTCTGTTGCATGCAGAAGAAGCATTTTGTCAGCTTCTTTGCATGTACATGGAGACAAGTCCCTGATATCCCTGTCTGTGTCACACATCAACATTTTCCTGAGAGGAGATCATTTCTTTATCCTGAACGAGGCAATCTGCAGCTTTTTCTTTCAAACTCTTCTTTTCTGGGGGAGGAAAACAGCCTCCCCTTACCCTTTGACACATTTTTTGTTTTGCTCATGTGCTCAGGAGTGTACCGGGTAAGCAACTCGGCCCTGGACTGATCACAGCCTATCCCACAGCTTTGATGGCATGCTTTATCACTGCTTAGCCAACTCCTTAAACAGTGGTAATGGCGTACTAATGTTAATAGGGCGATCTGTGGAGTTTGAATGCCGAACATGCATTGTTTTCTTTCTTGGGTAATATCTGTGTATGTGAGCTCGAATACCTTGTTTACTTGACTGAGCCACCTGTACCGTTCTTCAATCTTGCATTATATCGCATATTCTAGTAAACGGTCCTTTGACTTTAGGTAGTGCGGGCTCTTTATCGGGCAGTATTACAGGAAGTACAATAGTGTAAACTTCAGGTATTGGCGAAATAGTTTTCTTTCTGTTCTTTTCATTGGGGTTAAGAACTACAACACCTCGATCGAGTGTACAGAAATCTGCTGTGGGATATTGAAACAAGGATATGCCTGTTTTATGTAAAGTTCTCTTGGCTATGGGACGTCATGTAACAGGCACTAAGCTGTGGTAGTAGCAGCGTATCTTTAAAAATATGCGGCACTTTGTCCAATTTGAATGCTGATGCTTTCTCATTATCACTACAGAAGAAACATTTGTGCTTAGATGTACTTGCTGCTATACGTGTGGTCCAGTCCTCATTCTCATCTTCAATAGGAGCGTGCCTTCTCTTCTCTACTCGCTTCAGTTAAGTGTTGTCGAGTTTGTTCTCGAAATTTTTTGTGCTATTTAGCTTTCTCTTCTTTGAACGCTTAAGCTAGACCGTACCCTTCATCTAATTTGGCTATATGTAACGGTACTTGCATGAACCCAAGTTCCTGGAATTGTTCCATATTCCTTGCTAAGCTTCCATATACTCCTGCAACATCAACGTCTGTTCTTTTCGTGTCAGCTGTAATTGTATGTCTTCATCAGTCATTCGCTGACAGATAATGCATTTTCCACAGTCAACTTGGCTCACCTTCTCAGATTGTTTGTGGTTTTCTTGGTCTATGATTTTACATCTCTTAGATACTGCTTATGATTAACAATGCTCATGGTAGTCGACTAATATGCATGAAAATATTTAACCAGAGAACAAAACTATATACGTAAAAATAAAATCAGAGATCAAATCTATTTTCAATGTACAATTGTTACATAGCTATTATTGCAGGAGTCTGTATATTATGCAACAAAATCGATAATGAAAATTAGACTATGCCTTCGGCACTCGGATACTCCGTGTCCGGAACGCCTAGGCAATACTGCTAATATAAATTTCCTAAATGATGAAGCTAACCATCTTAAAGATTTCATCTTCGAAAGGATATGGTATCTTTTTTTACCAGCTTTCAATGATTTGACCAGAGAAAACATTTACATTGTTGATCTGGATCGGATCTGTCATATGAAAAACATGGAATTAAATTATCTATGTCTAAATCATTATAATCGCTAACACCCTCAGGTTTGGTAGAAGTCATTTAGTGGAACATTGAGCATTTTCAATGTAGTGTCTGATCTGATGATTGTGATGATTAGTTTTTTTCAGAGCAGATAATATCCTAGCTCTTATATTTTGAATTAACCTTATTATTCATTGTAACATCTTTGTTTAATGTGTTTTTGTAGTATTTTCTATTTTCTTTCTCCACAGTTCTTTACAATGCACTCTATTTTCATCACTATCTTTATCTTGTTGTTTTACTGATTTCACTTTCGCAAGGTTTACAATAGATAGTAGTGCTGTCAAGGTCAATTATTTTTTTTCTTCCTTACATGTTGGCCATACCTTTGTTTATATTGTTTTTATTTTTTCAATTAAATTTCAAGTTATTTTTCACTTCTCAAAGTAAACTTGTGCGTCAGCTTGCATGTAACCTTGGTTCCAATCAAAATTTACTTTGATATAAGAGTCCACATTTTCTTGCAAATAAATGGAAGTTGAACAAGATAAAAAGCAAGGTAAGCAATGAACTTGAAAATTGTACTTTGCAAAAGCCACATGATCCATGTAGAGTTGAAATTGGGGTCAGCTTAAAAAACGTACACAGGAAGTTGTTAAAAAAAATTAACAAATTAAACCAAACAAAGCTGAACGTTTAAAGAAAGAACAAAAACTCTAAACATCACAAAATAACAAAAATGATACAAGTCCTCAAAGTTTGACTTCATCCAGTCTCTGACTTTCAAATAACAAGTTATATTATATGATAGGCGGTATAGCTGTTTTGGCATCTTGCTTATTTCGTCCAAAGATAAAGTTGATTCTGTTTTTAAATCAGATGAAATGACAAAACCTATTCAAAACATACCGTTACAAACCCAGTACCACTAAAGAACAACAGCAAAACCCGTACAAAGTTCGACATGACAAGACTTAGAAAACCTACAGCGGTGAAGCCTGGACAGCCCAATACCGGAAATGCTTGAACTTTTCTCAGATAGTAAAAAACCTGCGTGACGCAACAGTTTCATGTTGTATGGGAATTACATCAGCTGGATTATGTGTTGCAGGAATAGTTACCGTTGAGTGTTCCTTTGTCTTGTAGTGGGTTTAGTGCAACATTGATAGGATTTCCCGCAAAAATTAGTCTACAAGAAAGTTTTAAAATATGATGAAATAGTAACTTTTGCAATCAGTAACTAATCTTCATTCAGTAAAGAAGATGCAAAGAGATACAAATACAATCACAAACAAATAACAGCACAGAAAGCACAGACGTTGGACATAGACGAATGTAAAAAAAAAAAAAGAAAAAAAAAAAATAACACACAAAACTCCTTGGGGGGGGGGGGGGGAGGGTATAAATTGGAGGGAAAGAAATATATTTGGAGAAACTTACAGTAAACAGAAAGAAGTCTATAATCGTTACAATAAAAGATACAAGCTGACGAGAAAATCCTAAACGGCAAAAGCCCGTGCTTTCAGTGCAGCTTTGGATGCTTTCATTTTTCCTTGACAGATATTTCACACAAGGAACCCTTTATCGCTAGATAAAGGGAGAGCTATATTACAATCGATGATTTCAACGACAAAGAATTCTACCTCAAAAATTTAATTGACAACAGAAATGGTAAACCGTCGATATCGTTGTTCTTGGTTACTACAATATTTCCGATGGACACAAACAATATATTTTACTACATCAACGACAAGAATGAAAAAAGACTTTTAATTCTTACTATTTTCTTTCAGCCTTGAAATGTACATGAAAAAGTAAAAGAGGGAATGACTGAATTTGTTAATATTTAATGAAATATTGATGTCGAATATTTGGAATACAACTCAAAAAGTTATAATCACTATAAACATCATAAATAACAATATCACCAACTACAATGATAAATTGCTAGGTTTCACTAACACGAGACTTTTGCTGGGATGTAAAGAATCGAGTAAGGTTTGGTGTATTTGAAATTTAAAAATGTATACATTTTCCTTCATCAAATCAATAGCACAAAAAATTACAAATATTGCTGTTATTTGTGTTTAATAGAAGCTCTGCCTGTTAAAAATGCTTTTCACGGGCACTTTATTTCATTCACTGTTAACAGTCATTGCAAGCATTTACAGAGGGGTACCATTAATGGATTGAAGATCAGCATCTAAAGGCGATTCAATAAACAGTGACCTAAATCTCAACAATAACCGTATTACAAATTTATCTGATCCTGTTAAAACAACGGATGCAGTTACTAGTCGGTTTGTACAAAAATGAATTTATACTGAAAAATGTAAGACTTTGGGGGATAACAAGTTAAAATATATCAAAGCACGGAGGAAAGAGCTATTGAACATGTGATACCTAATTGAGATATTGTAACTCAATGGCCCAAATTACATAATACATGTAACATTAACAAATAATGCGAACATACAAAATGGTTTTTATTCTTCCTAGTTTCAATAGTTTTTTTTAAATAGTTTTTTATTGAGATAATGTAATGTAGGCTACTGGTCCAAATTACATAATATGTGTAGCATAAACAAATAATAACACGCACGTGAGTGAGATAGAGAGAAAAAAGAAATATAATAAACAAATAATAATAAACAAACAATAATCTATGAGAATATTATTCGTAATAGTTTACATTACAAGAATCTTGGAGTACCTTTCTATGCTTATGCGAATCTAATACAAATTTACATATTGAGTTCAATGTACGTTTGTTTCTACTTTGCGGGACAGGTAAAAACTTATCCTCTGACGGGTTTACATAAAGATATTTAGGTAAATACAGTTTACGAAGCAGTTCAAAAGCTCTACACTAGCATTCAAAATGGTATTCCGTTTCAATGTCACTTTTACAAAAGAGAAATATTCTTTCGTGGTATGGAGTATGATCGTACCTAGCATTCAGATAACTGACTCTAAACTAGCTAAAAATGTAAGGTACAATGGGTCTTCTGTGTCCACCGGTAGCGAGATTCCACCGCCCGTGCTTTGCACATTTGGCTTCGTGTTACGTTGAAAATCACAATAAATACCGTATATGCTCCCATATAATTAGAATAATTTAGGAAAAATAAAAACCTGGAAGAAGGGAGGTCGGCTTATCCACGGGCCAAGGTCTATTATAGCAGTACTAACACCATATATGACATTAACCAGGTCACCTCAGTACATGAGGACCTGGGGGTTCAAATTAGAAGAGTATATATATATATATATATATATATATATATATATATATATATATATATATATATATATATATATACTCGTCTCAGACTTATAGATCGGCTTATGCGCGGGTCATGCACTTTTTTAATGTTTTTTACCCATCCAGTTTTGGGGGTGGGGTGTCAACTTATACGCGAACGAGCTTATACGCGAGTATATACGGTAATATCTGAAACGTTTAATTGATGATGATACTTTTATAATTTTACGGCTAAACTTTCTTCAGGCATTATGTCCATCTTGTTGACTACATTGTAACATAGTCTTCTTATGGTCTGATCATTGTTTTCTGGCGTATAGAAAATATTCAATTATTTTTAACAAATATGTTTCTGTCTGCCATGTTTGTTTATCTGTGATGAAACCAATGTTGAAGAAAAAATTATTCCAACGTAATTGTACATTTCATCTTTGTTGTCGACAAGACCGCCATTATGAAATGTGATTAACATTTTAACGTGTCTTCCTTCGTTCAGTTATTATAATTGATTGGATGTAACATGGTCCAACTTTTCTATAAACATCTGCAGATAAATCAAATTCATTTTTAAAGTCTTAATGTCCTCAACTTTTACCCCACATAGTTTAAATCAATACATGTATCTGTACATATTGTCTTTTGATGGACTATCTACATGATTACTTGATATGTTTGATACAGATTCCGCAGAATAAAATAGACGCCCACCGTATTTTTTTCTACATTAGACCAAACCTCTAGTTTTTATCCCACCCAGGCAAATATGTGTATGAATTCCTGTGAGCAGTTGATACCCATCTTTGCGCAATGTAAAATATTCAATGTTGTCAAACATCCATCTTGTACTTCGCTTATTTCCGATCCAAATTTTGTATGTAAAGAGTGAATAACGTTCAATGACATAATCAATTTCTATTGTATTCAATATCTTAATACGTCTGGTTCTGTAGGAAAAGATTATATACTCATTTTGTTCACCTTCTTGACTAGGTCCCTTCACAAGTCTGATCGTTAAGTCTAACTGAGCTTTTACAAAACCAAATTATCGCATTTTTCAACCTATAATCTTCAAATATGACTAAATATTATTGAAAAACTCATACAGTCCTTTATTGTTGCTACCATAAAATATATACTCCTTCAAAGATTTACAAAATTAATCTGTAAGTCTTTTTATCAATCTGTTTAAATTATGTCAATTCATACGCCTGAATTATTTTTAGATGGAAGATGTATTAAGTGGACGGGGTGTAATGTTTTCTTGCTTGTTTTTGGTATTGGCATATCAAATATCAAAGTATTAACACCATAAGTTCACGCTTCGCGATTTTTATTTTATTTTTCATCTTTTAATATTTCAGTATATATTTAACTATCTTTCATGTGTATAATCTTTGACATTTGGCATGAATGACAAATTTCAGGAAAGTACATTTGTTCTCTCTGGTCTGTTAATCTCTGGTGGCAGTCAACTCTGGAGATTTGGGTGCATCTGACCGCCCCCAAGGACAAAATTCATCGTTTTTCTTGCGGCGAATTGGGAGGGGTGTGGTCGCCGGTTTCTTACGTTAAAGCAGCTTCAATTACACGGTTGAATTAAGCCCCCATTTGAGACCCTAAATTGAAACGAAAAGCTAGGACCTCCAGATGTAATTCAACCTGTAAGCATAGTGAAACCGTTCTCCAGAGATTTAAGGTGCACCGCTGTTTCACATGCTTTGTAAACTGAATGTGAACTCATATCCTTGGCACTAATTTGATGTCACACTCCCTTTGACTCAGTCTACAAATGATGAAAGTCATTAGCACAACTGTAGACTAGTTGCAGGTGACTATGCAATAGGGCCCCAACGAAAGCTCGAAATATGCACAAATTCTAGTCCCGTTGACACCAAAATCCTTCCGTAAACTTTTAAATCGGTCTAGTGTTCAAAACATTATAACGATTATAAATAGCACAATAATATATGAAAGTCAGACCAAATTAGTGGACGCATGGACAATCATTTGTCAGCAATATAAAACTACACTCGCCAAACAATTACATGTTCTCAGTATATGTTTATGCACATTTTGGCTTATACATTTCATCATAAGAAAATATAATGATAGTAACAGAAGTCATGCGGAGTATGAAATCAAGATACATCATTCAAAGCGTAACAGCAACTGGCAAGGGATACGTTTAACTGGATCAAATCCGTCGGAAATCAATAGTACAATGGAATTTGCAACTCAGCCTCTAAAGAGGACAAAAATATTTATGCTGAATCAGACCGTGAACCTATATACAGTGGTCTTTCACTGTACAGCCCCATCAATATAACGCTGCCCAGTTTATAATGCGGGTAGCTTAATGGATCGCATTAAATTGGTCATATTGTGATTATCATTGCTACTTTATTTCACTTTGTTTCAGTTCTTGGCTCATTTGAACCAAGTATAATGTGATTTCACATCATAAATAGTATTTGTGTCTTAATGCAAATAACCATGGTGAAACACACTTCAGTATCAGGCTTCCACACTTATAAAGCGGGTCACTCTTATAGCTCCCACCAACAGCGTTATAAACAGCGATCAATATATTTAGTGACAAATCTACAAAACAGGTTCAACTGTAACTGGTTTGCTGCATAACAATTTTAATTCTCTCCAAAAGGGTAATATATTTATTATTATGATGTCCCAATTGTATGTATGTATGTATGTATGTATGTATGTATGTATGTATGTATGTATGTATGTATGTATGTATGTATGTATGTATGTATGTATGTATGTATGTATGTATGCATGTATGTATGTATGTATGTGTGTGTGTGTGTGTGTGTGTGTGTGTGTGTGTGTGTGTGTGTGTGTGTGTGAGCGAAAAGCTATAGTAATAAATATGAAAATTCATGGAATATACGTTAGCAAAGTATAAACAAGGTAACGACTAATCTCTGTTTAAAAAGACATTAGGTAAATGCATAGGTCTTACTGTATTTTAAACGTTTAATTACCAAACATATCCCTTTAATCTGGAGTAACGATGTTATCGATATGTGTCGATCCTACGAGTCATCAGAAGTCAAAGTTCTGAGAGAGAGAAAATTCTCATTTTCAGACTCTCGGGCTCAGTTACAAATTGTGATGTCTGATTGGTCAGTGGTTGGACATTAGCCAATCAGACAGTAGAATTTGTATTCGAGTCAGACTTTGACCACGAGACTTCTTTTAATCTATGAGATGCTTTCAATGTCATCCCTTATACTTTGTGTAGGAAAACCTCTGCTTCAACCCCAGCTTCATAGTCGTTATCCATGATTTTAACACACGGTCTAGATCCCAGTATCCTGTAGGTGACAACCAAACTGCTCCACGGATGATGCTATAGACTACGCAAATGCCAGTGTGATCGTTTAACTACGAAATCAGCCTCGATTTGAGATTTAGTCAAGTAACTTTTGCGATCAGTTTTGAGGAATAAAAGATGACAACACATCAGTGATAGATATGCTAGCTTAAGACTTACAGTTTCATTATTTTTCGCTCCCGTTTGCGAATTCCGTGAAAAATGACGATAAAAAAACAAAAGGAGGCGTTTCTGCAACAAAGTTGCATGCATCAACTTTCAGTGGCAGTGGGGTTTCGGGGGAATCGAAGAGCGCCACCTGGGGAGGTGGGGTGGGAAGACAATATTCAGGTTACTCGGGTCTTACCGTGAACCCCTCCTGTAATTCTCAAACGCTATAATCGTAGATTTTATCAAAATTAATATTGGACAATCTTAGGAATACATTTTTAGTATTGTATTTACAATAAATATTTAGTTCTAAAACAAAAGTGGTGGTCTAGACTCTAGAAGATTGTATAAGTCATCTGAGTCAAAGGAATCCAAACTAGAGGAATGGAGAGCAACTTGCTCACGTAAATATACTCCCGCCTCTCCCGAATCCATCCCTAACCAAGATGGAGATGACTCTATATAAAAAAAAGTTACCAACTTTCATGGCCATGCATCAAATACTGAGCTACTAGTTGCACTAACGAGATTGTGACATACACGTTTCAAAGAGAACAAGGGCAATAACTCTAAAACAACAACAAACAAACAAACAAACAAACAAAAAAAAAAAAAAAAAAAAAAAAAAAAAAAGCAACATGATTTGTCGATATGCGCATCTTCAGGTATTGGCAGTAATATTTACCAAGTTTCGTGGCAATCCATCAACTTCTGCCTGACAGATTGCGCTAACGAATGTCGGACGGAAGTTCAGAAGGACGTACGGATACTAGAATTAATATATACCAAATAAATTATCTCTTTGAATGAGCTGGCGAATACAAAGAACGGATGCTGATTGAATGAATGCCTGTGACGACGTAATAGTAAAATTACGGCTTATGTTTTTATTTTTATTTTTAATTTTTAATTTTTTATTATTTTATTTTTTTGTTTTGCTTCGTGTTGTTTCTTGTCTAGTTATCGTAGACATTTTAAGGCTACAATTCTACGATGCGTTTTTTGTTTTTTTTTCAAATGGCATTGTTTGCACAGTCATACGTCTAAAGAATTATATATGCAAATATTAAGACGAGTACAACACCAGCATACCAAAAGTAAATAGCTAGGAAGATGTATGGTGGCAAAATATAGTGGAATACTGAGAGTGGATAAATAGCACTGGGTGATATTTCTGTCAAATCTAGACTCGGAATCTTGATAGCGTGGAAAAGTAGTTCAGACCTCTCAACAAATGGTCAATGCAAGATGACTGGTTATAAATTTCCTGCTATATTCTAGTCCCAATTTTATTTGAAGTTCAAAAGTCACTTCGCAGACAATCAGGTTGATGTCAATATTATGCCTAAAGAAGTCACTTAAATTTATATTCGTCGCTACTTATTGGAATTCTGTCAGGATAAAAGAAAGTCAGCTGATTTACCCTTGGTAATGTACTTGATTTGCAATTTATGATTCTTCAGGATCAAAGACCGAGAAGAACTTCTCAGTTTATAAACATTAAAATTTATAAAGATATGCTATTTGTAGGTTTGACCGGGTAATAAATCAATAATAACAAAAATGAAATTGCCTTGGTTTAAATCAGTTGTAACAATTTTCTTCTATAAGAGACATTAGATGTAACATCAGAAGTTCGCTAAGGTTGTTGGGTTTGTTTGTTTTGGGGTTTTTTTGTATATGAAAACACGAGAAAGCTTAATGATTTCTTCTAATTGCATTTGGTAACCCCTCTCTGGTTATTGCCGTTGAGTCCTTGAGCAAGACTGATTGAATGACTGAAGGATGTTTAACGGCGCATCAACACATGAAAAGGTTATATCGTACAGAGACAGTTGGAGTAATTGTCTTGCCCAAAAACAAGCCACGGCGGCCGAACAGGACTGGCCTGGACAGGATTCGAACCCGCACCCTTTCGGTTGCGAGCCACTGCGGCTCCTGAGCAAGGCGCTTAAAACTGCATGCTCCAAGTTCACCAAGCGGTGCCACTACCCAATAGGAGGGTAATCTGCTGTGCTGTGGTCTTGCGATAAGGACGACGATAATGATGATGAGAAGGATAAAGCAGAAATTTCAATATGATAAAGAAGTGGAAAGAAGACATACATTCATATATACAGACAAGAAGACAGCGAAGTGACAAAAAATCGATCACACTGTAACAGCCGCCATCATAAATGCCAATCCCAAAATACCCAGTCAAACTCAAAAACACGCGAGTATGAAAACTAAATTTGGGTCATGACTATGACAGATACACTCAGTACCACCCACCACGTGTTGATTAGAAATCTGAGTACTTCAGAACTTGTACAGAAACAACACTTGAAATGGTATGTACCCCATGTCAACACTACAATTTACAACACTAATTAAGGAGGATAGAGCGCAGTTATTTTGGATATAGGCCTAATAAACAGCGTTTACCAGTCAGTCATTTAGTGTCGGAGGTGATAACCACGAAAACATCCAACCCGTTTTAATGTCTTTGAGAAATATTTGATCTATACTCTGAGTGAACTTTAAGCTTAGTGATTTTGTTTTTTAAAAATTCTGCATATATGTGCACAGCCCATTTCAGTCAAAATTATAGTTGGCGAAAGGATATACATTCATGGAAAAACTGAAGTAATTGATGTCAAACCGTTTTGCTCAGAAGGTTTATAATGGAAACTTCTGTATCAGTCAAGTAGTGTTCTATTTTATGTTGTGAATGAAAAGTCTGAAGTACAATCAGTATTGTTGTCTCCTTTGTTGAAAATACATCTTTGGTGACTTATCCACAAATAACTGACGCCAGAGATCTGGTAAAACATCACACACGTTATAAACTAGATCACTGACTTAAACGTGGTTTAATTCCCATGATACCTGTAAGCAAGAAAATACATAATTTCACAGACTTAATTTCTGGGATTGAGAAAATGAAGATTTTTGATGCGGTGTCCCTATTTCTGGTGCTGTCTGCGACAGTTTTACACCTGATCGGCCTTATTTTGCCGGGATGGTGGGTCGTCGTTCAGAGTGATTCAATTATCTACTTCAACATCTGGTTCGTTCTCCACTGCACAGATGAACACAATTGCACAGAAACGGCATTTATGATGAAAGGAGACAGAGGTGAGTATCATTCAACTTTCTTGATAGATTATTTTCAAAGTAACAGTTTGTCCTCTCATGGAAAGAGCGAAATGCAAACCAAACTTGAACCTTTAAGGTCCACTTTCATTTCGCCTATCCCACAGCCTGAAAAGACAAAACAAACAAACAAACAAATAAAACAAAACAAAACAAAAACAAAACAAAAAACCACTCGAAAACTAATACCGATAGCATCTTTGATTTCTTAATCCTCGTCGTTTTCTTTTAATCACTTCCTTATTATTATTGTCTGAGTTAATCATGAATCCTTCACTTTAATAAAATATTATACACATATTCTTTGAAACATTGTTAAGATCTTTGCCACACCTACAGTAAATATTCGAAATTGATTGGTTTGGGTCGGGAGGGGGGGGGGGGGGCGTCGAGTACAATATTGGCATTGATTATCGATATTGGTCATGCCATACCATATAATTATCTATTTATTTCTTATTTATTTATATTTTCTGCTTGTTTTAAAGTAATCTTGAGTCTTTATTTATTACATTCTAATTAAAAAAGAAAAATTGTTAAGACAGTAGTAGAGAACATATTTTATTCTAAGCGATTTATCATGAAAGTACAAATGGTGAAAGTATTGTGGTAAATCTTCTCATATATTTTACAGTAACTATGCTGCAATTACTCTTAGAGCCTTGGGGATTGTTCGAGTTTCCTCTGACCTTTCCTATCCCGTGTTCGATATTTGGACAGTTATGCTGTGGTGTGAGGTCAGAGTGTAGTACCTATTCAAAAGTTGAAATTCTCCGAAAAACGCGGTAGGAAATTCGGACTGCCTTGGACATACTAGGTAGTCGTTTTGTTCCTTCGGTTTAAACAATATTTATTCCAATAAAAGTATACTATATAGTAGACAAAAAACTAATACAATTATAATTGATCCTCATATGAGAATCTAACAAGGAGAAGAACATGTAAATGTCAGAATAAGAAAATATATTTCATGTAACTGACATGAGCTATAGTGTTAGGTGAAGACAGATAGGTATATTTGACAAAACAAATACCTTAAATGGGTACAATAGAAAAAATGCAAGTATATAATTGATTATAAGAAAGCTATTTACAAATCATTTACGAACTGTATCATTTATCGTTAGATTAAACTGAAATTGTCTTGCTGTCTAAAATGAATCGATGGACTGCTCGAAGTATTTCTTTGTTTTCCTACGTGGGGAACTAACTTCCAATCATATCATTATGATCTTTTGTATTGATTGTAGTATTTCTCAGTGCGGTTTAATTGTTATAGAAAAGAAGACGATGAATTACAGCTGGGACTAGAATTAAATGTGTAATTTTAGTCCCAGGTTACAGTCTTAAGATGACCACAAATACATGTATATATGTAATTTGATTAGTATAAAGATCATAATTAAACAAACAACATCCCATCCTGACATTATTCAATTCTCTATTTAAATAACTCTTGAATAAGATGAGAGAATGACAAGATTTAATACGGTCAGGGAGAATATTGCACTATCTCACAGCTGTCGGTAAAATTTGTTCTACAAAAAGGAACTTGGAAATTATTGCTAATTATATTTCTTAATTGGTGATAGTTTTTAGGCTTACATTTTTTGGAACTTGGACAGGGAGATAAGATGGGGATATAGTGTGGACCATTTTGAAGAAAGTCATCATTCTAATCTCATAGCGTCTGGTAGCTAGCGTTTCGTATCGAGTTTCTTTCCGGATTGTATCAGCTGAAGCAGATTTTGTGGCACCAGTAACAATACGTCCTGCCGCAATTCGTATTTCTCTATTTTCTCCTTTTCGTAGAAAGTACAATAAAACCAGAGTCAGCGTATTGTAAAAAAAAAAGCCTAATAAAAACACAAAAAAGTTATTCAAGTGATTTTCTATCTAATTTGAATCTGAGCCTTGGAGGATATTAAGTTTTTGCCCTGCCGTTTTTAGTTATTTGTGTTGTATGAGTATGCCATTGACCGTTACTGTGAAAATGTAATCAAAGATCCTCGTGACATTGAATGTCCTGAATATTGTCCATAAACAAGGGTGGATGAAATTGAGAGGCAACAATTTTGTTAACAATCATACTGCTGTTGTTTTAGGATTACAATTTACCAACCACTGTTTCGCCTAGATTTTCTTTCTGTTTAGATCATGATTAAGAATATTTGCAGCCATGAATGAGTCTTAAGCAATAATATATAGGGATATATTATCTGCAATCAATTTGATACAACACTGAATGTCACTGACAACATCATTAAAATATATGAGAAATAAAAGCAGACTTAGTATAGACCCCTGGGGAACACCAGCTTTAATATGTTGGCCGTCACTGAAATTATTTTCAATTCCTACCTTTTGAGAACGGTTTTCGATATAACTTGTAAACCATTTCAACAGAGATCCAGAAATGCCTGCTTTTCTAAGTTCATTAAGTAATCCCTTATACCATACCAGGTCAAAAGCCTTTCTTATGTAACAAATAACGGCTCTCACTTACTTGCCATCATCGGTTTGTTTACATAAGGTATCAGTTAATTGGAATACTGTTGAGTTTCCTAGTGTAAACTCAGATTGTTGTCAACTTAGGATATTATTAATGGTCAAGAAATTAAAGATGTAGTGAAAAACACACTTTTCAAATACCTTTTCGTGATAGCATAGTTAAGAAATAGATCTGTATGATTTGTCTCCCTTTTATAGTACTAGGATTGCATGAATTTCTTTTCATGTACTCTGGAAATCGGAATTCAATCAGGAATTATTAAACATTAATAAGAGAGGATACGTGCACTCCTCCAAATTTGACTGCTCACAAAAGTAAGTTTTGAATAAGTGCGCTTTCTTTTCAGCAGAAACAAATATCTATTGTCCTGACCAGCAGCGTACTAATGGGGGGGGGGGGGGGAGTACTGGGCGGTTGCCCTGGGCGCCAGAGATCTTGAGGCGCCAAAACAGCTGATAAAAATTCGGGCCTCGTATTCTGGCCCTTTGGGCCATCATCGTCGCCACGCCGCTATTTACCGTTAGTACGCCACTGGTCCTGACAAAAAGGATGATACTCGCTTGATTTTGTTTGGTTTCGAAATTCCTTTGCTACTTTCCCCCATTTCCTTAGACTGAGATTTTAACGTGTAAATTATTTGCGAGTTTGAAAAATACCGTAACTTGGATCTACGTGCCATATATATTTTCCTCGTTTCTTTTGCTCTTAAAAGATCCATGTGATTATGACAATTTAACCTCTTAGCGGTCCACTGTAGTAAGCGCCTTTGTCAATAAGTTTCCGAATTTCATTATGCAACCATGGTGGCTCACGAGGTCGAATAAGAACACTTTTGGATGGAATAGAATTTGATGCTGCTGCTTTTATGTTTTCAGGCATTAATTGGACCTGTTGAGCAATGTTTCTACCCGTAAAATTACTGTTGCTTAGCTCTTGCCAATAAACTCATCATTTCCCTTGTCATATTTCCATATTTCCTTGAATTAACAATGCTGATTACAAGATATGAACCTCGACGTATTAAAAAAAAAAAAAACAGGATAGCGATCACTGCAAAATGCATATAATACACCTTTCTTTATAACATTTAAATTTTTACTTAATTCATTTGAATCAATTACTGTTGATAACTTTATGTTTATTATGGTGGGTTCCCTCTTCAATTTGGTCCAGATCAGATGATGTCAGTGTGAGGTTGATAATGCTGCAATGTGCGGGAACGAGCATGTTTTCATTAAAATCATCTAATATTAGGATGTGTTCACATATCTGCCTAACACACTCAATCGACACTTCAGCTAAGTTCTCATAAATAAATCTTGGCTGTATGTTAAACGTTCCCACCAGGAGAGTTTTTTTTTTCTTTAAATATTTCTTTTACCAGTTTTAATTTCCAACCAGATAGCTTCCAAATGAGGTATTTGTAAATCGTTTCTTTCAAAATAGGGAAAATGATTTTTAATATAAAACAATTTCCCATACACGTGGCGATTTTTAATAGAACGAAGAGGACGTTGAAAATTGGTTATTAGTAAGCAAGCAGTATTATTTATTAATTAGTTAACCATATTTCACTGATCGTAATAACATCAAATATTTCAAGTTCTACTGCGATGAGGTCACGTTTGTTTAATAAACTTTCCACATGTATGTGACACCTTGAAATTACAATTGTTAAACCTTTCCTGAATAAAAAACACACGTCTTGGGATATGATTACAACTTTCAAAAATGTGCACACAAAAACTGGCTCAATAACATGTTTGTCTGTTTTTTTGTGTGTGTGTTTTTTTTTAAAACCACTCGTCTAGAGGTATAATTGCAACTTTGAAGACGACAAGGTAGAATAAGGGCTGATTTGCCCCCCCCCCCCCCCAGATTGACATGAAAATGGTAGATAAAAGAGGTCCAACTCTCTTCCTTAAATATGCATTTCATTCTTATCCAGAAACCGCCTTAGAAAAAAAAAAAAAAAACATTGGTTTTCTCCAGCGTTATGGCACCTATTTTCGTGGATTATTGACATTATGGCTAATAAACTGTTGCGTACTAACGGGGGAGGGGGAGGGGACGGGGCAGTTGCCCCGGCACCAAAGGTCTCGGAGCGCCAAAACAGCTGATAAAAATTCGGGCCTCGTATTCTGGCCCATTGGGCCATCATCGTCGCCCCGGGCGTCATTTACCCTTAGTACGCCACTGTTAATAAGCCTTTATTAAGCTGACTGACGAAAAAGATACATCTAAAATTCTGCATTTGCACACAATATACGTAATAGTCAATGACAGTATGTACAAATGTATGTTTTTTTTTTTTTTTTTTTTTTTTTTTTTTTTGCAACATTGTTTAAATGATGTGTATATTTACATTAATTACGGTTGATTACCTCTGACACCTATTTTCGTTTTCATCTAAAAAGTTTTGCTTATGTTTGTGTTTAGCACTGACTGGCGTGTCAAAATCCTGCCAAAATCGCCACAAAGTAACAATTGATGTATTTCTTAATCATAAATAATCACACAAAAGCATGCTGACCTTTGTATATTAGTACTAGCCGGATGTTGCTACAATGAATAATTAAGACCGAAAACAAAATGTTCCGAACATCAGCGGCCAAAGCGGATTTTTTATGCATCGGCGGTCTGGGGGTGGGGGAAATAGAATCTTACATTATACTTTATTTTTTACCAATCGATAAAATTAGTCCTTATGTCGATGAATGATCACAAAAGTGGATACCTTTATACGATTTTTATGTGTCTGTGTGTGTGTGTGTGTCTGTGTGTGTGTGTGTGTGTGTGTGAGAGAGAGAGAGAGAGAGAGAGAGAGAGAGAGAGAGAGAGAGAGAGAGAGAGAGAGAGAGAGAGTATTAGCTGTAAAGCATACGGCACTGGAGGCACTTGTGCATTATGTATTGCACGGTTTTGTTATCAACTTTGATATATTCATTGCCAAGACGATGAGTGGACATGCGCACCAATTTCTTATTTTGTATCAAATAGGTCTCCAGAACGAACAGAAGGTGAATAAAAATAAAACAGTAGACAGATTAATACAAATGTATTTGTTCCAGTGTGCACTACCCCTTATCCCTCCATTATTTTATCGACTTCTATTATGGTGTCTTAACCAATTAGAAGTCATCAATATCATTTTTAAAACAATACAGGGCATTCATTCCTAAAGCTCCTCTATATTCAATGGTCAGTATAATGACCAAATGGTGCTAGATTTTGGTTTGAAAGAAATTATTGCCATATTTATACATTTATTTTCCCGCTTTTCTTAATTTTATATTAAATGACTAGAAATTAAAATATATCCTTTACGAATATCCAGATATACACCATAGCAATTTCTCTTTGTAGTCTGTATTACCAAAACCTTGTACTTTAAAAACAAAAAAACACCTTGGTCAAATGGTGTTGAATTTCAAATTGTCATGGTAACATTTGTCTTTGTTTGAGCATGTGAACATAGAATCAAGACTTCAATACAAATACAACACTTGTATTATGTTCGATTAAATTATCAAACAGGGAAATCAGCAAACTTTCAGGTCTGTGCATTAATAGAGAATCCATTCATGAGAAGAATTTTTATACACTCACGCACGCATGGGCATATACCCACAGACATACACCGAACCTTGAACATCTGGGATTTTCTTAAAGGAGCAGCTAACTCGGGGATAAAGATAATTTGTATCAGAGTTGAGGCTGGCAATCAGTCTATTCATTTTTAATTTGATTTGAAATAAATGAACAACTATGGTTCACCATGTTGATCGGTTCTGACGAGCTTTCAGTTTGCGCGTGCGCACACTCACGCATGTACTTATTTTGCATCTACTTTATCTAAATTCTTTTCTGTTACATATTTACCAGTTATCTCCTTTGTACTCCATTTGCAATTTTAATTTTTAATTCCTGTTTGCATTCTTTTATTTGATCTAAGATCTGTTCGCTAGAACTAGCGGCTTGTTCTTTCACTTTATTAATAAACCCAATTCTTTTTCAAGTTGTTTCTGATGTATTTAAGTAGTAGGAAAATGGCAGATTCTAGTAGAAGTGAAAATACCGTTTACGATGGTGATTATTTTTTTTATGCAAATGATAAAGATGCAGTAATTAGTGAGCATTATAATTTTAACTTAATTGAATGATTTCAAAATAGTACACAATCATCAATAGCTATAGTTGATTAATATCAAAAAGATATTAAGCATGGTTTAGACATAGATGAATATCAGTATAAATTAATTAAACCTCATTTACAAATTTCATCAAAACAAATTGTTTAAAAGGAATTAGATGGCAAAGAAATACTAATTTCAAAAAGTTGTGAACTAAAATACACGTTATCTCCTAAATCTACCAAATCATATGGTGGAAGTGAATTTTTGAAGTCATTGGGATTTGTTCGAGAAGGAAATAAATGGAAAACACCTAAAGAAAATGAGGCAGATGAACTTGCAAGAGTGTAGAAAGAAGCTCTTAATCCAGCTGCACCAACAGCTCAGCAAAGACAACTAGTTACAGATTTAGCTGAAATATAAATGGAACAAACTGATAAACAATTAAGAGATGTAGAGATTTTATTTAAAGATTATTCAAGATTATAAACCCTGGAAGAAGAAAGGGAATTAGGAGGTTATGTAAATGTTGTTCATGTAATAAAATCAAAATTAGGTCATATTAATCTTGACTTACAATGTATTATAAACAGATTAAAAATATAAAAAAAATGACATTTGAAAAGAAATTAATAAATCAAAGACAGCAAAATTACTACAAAAAAACTGAAAGTGAAAGGGACAAAATAGTTGGACATGTATCAGATTTGGAGAAGAAGAGAAAACAACTATAGATAAAATATTAATAACATTGAATCAGAAGTTAGAGACAAGTTACCATTGTGTAAGAGGTTAAAAGCTATTTTTAGGTAAAACGGTGTAGCTATATCTATGATTACAACAACTCCTGCTTTATCCATAGCAAATTATGTAAGAAGTTTAATAGAAGAAGTGAAAAAATCTAGCAGTGGCGGAGAAGGTGGTGGATCAAGTCATGGAGGTGGAAGTGCTATTGATAAATTCCTTGAAGAATTAAACAAAGGTTTGACAAATATTGCAAACTATTTGTTTGAATTAGATAATAAAAGCAGCAATATTGGCTGGTATCATTGGCAGTGTAAACAAAGTTGTCTTCTAAAATCAGCTGGCCATATTATTTATATTATACGAGGGGTATTTGAAAAGTTCTGAATATTTTGTTATAACTTTTGCGTTCCTTTCAACCTGTCAATAAATGTTATACCGATCGATAGACAAAATAACGTTTCATAAAATATCTGTGGCTGCACGTGTAGCACGCCGGACACCTGCAGATATATGAATGTGACGTTACATAGGTAAATGACAATGACATAAAAATGTCGGAAAAGAAGAAACAATTCTGCTCCTGAGCAAAGAGTATACTGCAAAATCCGAGCGCTCTGAGGGTACTCTCCGATTGATATCAAGGCCGACTTGGATAAAGTTTACGGATGTAAGTCTCGGTCATATCCTACAATTGTGAGGTGGTTTCGTCGTTTTAAAGATGGTCGCGAATCCATGGAAGCTGACCCACGTTCTGAAAACCCTTGTCTGCGATTGGTGAGCGGGATGTGGCTGCTGTGAAGCGGGCAATTGATAAAGATGATCGATACACAGTGGAAGATATTTCTATTATCACGGCAATTAATTCGTCTGATGCTTTTAATATGTTAAAGAATCGTTTGAAGGTCAGAAAGGTTTGTGCAAATGGGTCCCGCATTTGTTGACGGCTGATCAAAAACAGACTCAGGTTGAAAATCGACAAACAACTACTGGCCAAATATAAAGAGAGTGACCAGTGACGTTTGAATGAGATTCTTACATGTTATGAAACATAGATTTTCCTTTTTTTAACTCGACTCAAGAGAAAATAATAAACTTTGGATCGGAAAAAACGACCAGAAACCACAAATCGCATTATTTATCAATGCAAAAGACGCGGTCGTCCAGGTGCCTGTGCCTGACTCTGCTAGTATCACTGGACATTTTCGTGCCTCAAAAGTAGTACAAAAAATTGTGGAACACTATCGAAGCACACGTCCGCGGACCGGTACACGAGGGATCCATCTACTCCATGACAACGTACCGGCGCATACATCCGCCGTCGTGACAGACTTCCTGAAGAAGCACAGCATCTAACTCTGCTACATCCTCCATACGGCCCTGATTTAGCTCCAAGTGACTTGTAACTGAATTAAAGATTCGCTGAGGGGCGTACGATTTGAAAGCGGACATGCGGTTAGAAGTGCAGTTTTCCACTGTATGAAAGACATACCAAAAAAATTAATACAAAATGGTATTTAATAATTGGATAATCAGACTGAGAAAAGGTATTGAGGTGCGTGGGAAATATCTTTGAGGGGATGCACTGACGCACTGTTCACAAATATAGAACGCTGTTGTACAGCGTACTAATAGTCAGAACGTTTTAAATACCCTTCGAATATAAATATGATATGTATCTTGTGACAGCAATATTTTAATTTGTTGTTGTAAGTATAATCAAAAGTATAAAAACAAAAGTATAGAAACAAAATGATAGAGTAAGTTATACTTCTAGTTAAAAAAGTAAACTATATCAGCTCCAACATAATTTTGAACGCTTGTTTATTTGTTTCATTAGAAAAGCTAGAAATTTTGTCATTTATTTTTTATATACATACAATTCATCAATTGGAGGAGTAACTTTTCCTTTATATCCATGATTCTCGTTTACTTTAATCTCTGTTACTCCGTAATCTACCTTTTATCAATTTTTTTACAGACTGATTATTAGCTGCTGGTATTAAAATCTTTACAACGTCATTATTTATCAGTATTCAATCCAAAAATAAATATATTACATAATTTTTGTAAATTGTTAGTATAACTACTATGCTATTTATTTTCATCACCATATCACACTTGGAATTAAAAATTATGCAATCACCATCAACAGCATAGTTTACTCTAACTTTTGAATCATATATATTGTTGAAATCTTATTATAATATTTCATTGTAATATTTCATTTTAGTCATATCCTTGCTGACCTAAAATTAAAATTTCAACTAACTTTTTTTCACAGTGTCATTTACAGTTGATACAACTGTAATAGATGTTTTATTTTGTACCTAAACACCTAAAATACAAATAAAGTAAGACCTAATACCATGATTCAATGTAGATATTCCCTCATCTGTTAGTCCACTGATGTCTAGTAGAATAAAAAGAAGAAGAAAAAGTCCATCCTATTTGTTCATCTCCTGATAATAAGAAATTTATTTCCACAACGGATATTTTTCTCCAGTATTCCACCGTTTCAGCTCCATAATTATAACGTCATTTATATACGCTTAATACAGCATCCGGCGGAGGTTATCCAAATACTTCATGTACAGTTTATGTTCTTCAGGTCGATTATCAACCACATATTTCTTTTTTTTAATTAAGTCATGATAAGGAGAAAATATGAAAGTTGTTACAAATTATGTTACATTTTTATAAATCTATATTATTTTTTGTTGATCATCTGGTAAATGTATTTTAAATTCAAACAATAGTTTTCGTGTTTGAAAGTAAATGTGAAACTTATAAATTGATTTTACTAACTTTGGTATTCTTGGATCAGATAAATATCAGTAAATAAATGACATCCATACTGACAATTTGAATTGATTTTTGCTAAAATTTCATAGCACACTGTGCTTTATATCTAATCATTGAATCATCATTGTCAAATTTCAAAGTATAACGTATCAAAAATACTTCATGGTTTGTATGTATAATGGTTATTTTCTGTGTAGTATATCTTTATCTTTTTGAATTCACATGCTATTCCTTTATCAACTGGTGCATTAACATGAGTGGCAGGACAAGAATAAGGTGCACTGTTTGCTTGTTACTGTTTTAAATTTGAAGTCAATTTATATCATACAATTCTTTAACATTCTCATTTCGATTTTTTAAGTGCAATTAATTTATTATTTGAATTAATGAATAAATAGGACACTTTGGTGGGCTAAAGTGCTTTGCTTTTTCAATGAAACCTGCTAAGCACTGATCTTTACAGTTTAGATTAAGACTTAAGAACTTGTTGTCTTCTTATTTTTGACACTGTTTTGTGAAAAATATGCCTATATTATAAACATGGCGAGCCACCTTTTTGGAACATTTTTTAAAGTTGTAACCATACCCTTAGACGAGTGGGGTTTTATTTAGAAAAAAAATATTTTAAAAAACATGTTGGTGAGCCAGCTTTTACAAAACAAAAAATAACAAATGCGGAGGGTCACTTCTTGGTGAGCCAGCTTTTTTGGACATTTTTAAAAGTTGTAATTCTACCCACAGACGAGTGCATTTTGAATAAATAAAAAGTAAAAACTTCTTGTGTTTTGGAGAAAATGTTTTACATGTTGTAATCATACCCCTAAACTAGTGTTTTTGACAAAAAATCAAATTGTTGACCCAGCTTTTATCATTTATTTAAAACCGGTTTAAAGTGAGATAGTATGTACAAGATCTATCTACTGAGGTTAAGCTTTATGTCTTTTTCTATGAGCAAAAGCAATGCAATAATTAATTGCTTATATGGTACACAATTTTGCTTTTTGGTCTGATGGCCCTACAGTTGTGGAATCCACCCCTCCCCCCCCCCTCTCTCTCTCTCTCTCTCTCTCCATTCAGTTACATCAATGATTTGCACTAAATTGTATGAAATATAATAAAATAAATAGAAGTGAATGTCCTGGCGAAAAACCAGGAAATAACCTGTGCAGCCCAATCATACAAATCCATTAACCAGTATAGGGTGAGTAGCCAATAATTGAAATGTGTATCTGAACTAATGTAGTAACTTCTGTAGTAGAATCTAGAAAATGAAATCTTAATGACAGCAGGTATACATACGTTTAGACAAGCTTCATACACAAGGTAGAAAAAAATAACAAGAGCTAAAAAAAAAAAAATGAATAATAGTGAAAACCTTAATGAACAAAGAAAAGCATACATAAAGTGACAACTTGAAAAGAAACCAATGCGATTGTATTTTCTCGTCCACCGAAACCGTTGTATACTCTTTTCAATAGCTGTCTAAAAATTGTATTAAAAAAACAGAGAAGAGAAAATATTTGAATTTGTGCAATGAGTAACTGATGTTATACAAAAATGGGATGATGAAATGCTAACACCGTAAGAGAAGAACGTGAGGAGATGGTAAAGGGAAAGTGCCAACAGAGCTGAGGGCAAAGACTTGATATCTTCTTATAATACGTTTATTCTTGTTTTACCTCTCGATATTGCAAAATATTTCTCTCTCTCTCTCTCTCCACGAATGCGTCTGCATTGGTACTTCAGTGTAATGTCTTCACGTATAAACTTGTGAGCACTCTCCTCCTTAACTACCACCAATTCAGTGTCAAGATATGTTGCGACATATCCGTATTGTTGTAAGTGTATTGATGTGATCGACTCTAAGATCGACTTGACCTTACAATAGGATTCGACTTGACATTTAAACCCAAGTTCACAATATTTTCACGTGAAGTATTAAACTAAAAGGCAAAATGTATATATGAATCTCTCAATCAAATAAACAACATGTATATATGAATCTCTCATTCAAATAAACAACATGTGTATATGAATCTCTCATTCAAATAAACAACATGTATATATGAATCTCTCATTCAAATAAACAACATGTATATATGAATCTCTCATTCAAATAAACAACATGTATATATGAATCTCTCATTCAAATAAACAACATGTATATATGAATCTCTCATTCAAATAAACAACATGTATATATGAATCTCTCATTCAAATAAACAACATGTATATATGAATCTTTCATTCAAATAAACATATCTTTTACGTGGAATAACACCAACACTTTCTATCTTCCTTTCTTTGGAAAAATCAAACACCTTATTCCTAATAATAAACTAAATTTTAAAAAATTGTCTGTTAATTGGCGATCAAAGTAAACGTTACTTAACAGAAACTATACATAACTAAGTCTAACCTTTCTTCTAAACCAATTGTACAGAGAGAGAGAGAGAGAGAGAGAGAGATGTTTTGTTTAAAATGCATATTTCTTCCAAACATAGTACACTTCTTTGACCACATTTCAAGAAAATCAATTCCTTTGTGACCCCTTAGATTATATTGATAAGAAATTGTACAATACAGCACAACATTTTTGGAAGTATCAATTAAATCTACGTTGCATAATTAAAATTACAGTAAATCTTATATAACTTGGGTGGCAGTCAAAATACATACTTGGTCCCGACTTAAAGTTTTCAATGTTTTCATATTCATTACCTTCAAAACCCAAACATCGATCATTCCAAGTTAATGAGATACCATTTCAAACTCGCCCAAACATCGATTATTCAAAGTTACTGAGATACCATTTCAAACTCGAAACTTGGACCGAAATTAGGCATGCACGCCAATCTTAAACTCAGCTTGGTGTTACGTCGGGTGAGTGCCTGCTACAACTCGGTGAATTAAACCAAACGATGCTCATTAATATATATATATATATATATATATATATATATATATATATATATATATATATATATATCTTTATATATATATATATATATATATATATATATATATATATATATATATATATATATATATATATATATATATATATATGATAAATTATATTAATGTCTATTGTTTGGAAATGGCTCTTCGTCGATAAAGATATTGTTCTATACGAGGGGTATTTGAAAAGTTCTGAATATTAGTGGTCTGTACAACAAAGTTCTTTATTAGTAAACAGTACGTCCGTGCATCATTTTAATGTACTTTTCATGTACCGTTACACACTTTCACAGACTGATTATCCAGTTATTAAATGCCAAATATATGGTATTTTGTTCATACACTTGAAAACTGCACTTACAGCCGCATGGCGGCTATCAAGTCGTCTGCCCTTCAGCGAATCTTTGATATATATATATATATATATATATATATATATATATATAGAGAGAGAGAGAGAGAGAGAGAGAGAGAGAGAGAGAGAGAGAGAGCGTCCATCAGTCCATCAGTCGCGGGTTCGATACCCGCCCAGGCCAGCCAGGGTCGGCTGTCTCCGTGTGTCCTTGAGAAAGGCACTTAGATCCCATTTCCTCGGCATGATATAACCAATAATGTGTTAAATGTACCTTTATCACTAACAAACTCCAGCACACACAAAAAAAAAAACCACAAAGTGCACGAAAACAAAAATCTACAAGATACTTTTGTGCGATTGATGCCATTGCATTTATGGTTACTTACACACTATTGCATTTCTTAAAATAGCTTACTGAATAATTAAATTATCAATTAACTAGATAGTTGACTGATTGACTTTACTAACTCACCGACTAACTATATTGATAAATAATAAATAAATAAAATTCATGTTCAATGCTGTTGATATCTACAAAAGAGAAAATAACAAAATTGTGCACATCAACATACTTCAATTATTCGAAGAAATTGATAAAAAGTATTTCATATGAGAGCTTTTATCACACATGAACAAAAATAAAAGTAGTCCAATTATTTCTCAATTGTTTATTATAACTAAATAAAAAATTAAATTAAAATGTATCTTCTTTCTTTTTCAAGGCTATTTCACGCTATTGGAAGTTTCTTGATACAAAGACAAAACCAGCACGCAGAATAATTATGAGAAAAGACCAAAAAACGCGAACAGTTTATGGTTTGTTCACTGATTCTGTCCTTCTTTTCACAGTTTTTCGAGAATTCTAAGTGCTGGTTTGGCATTTTTTCCCCCGAGCATTCTGTGTGGCACTTTGTCTTTACCTACAAACTTTCAATAGTGACACGTTAGATACGTTAATAACGATGATAGTGGTCTAACTACCGTATTTCTCAATGTATTAATACGTGAAGGGATGAACAAATCAAAAATAAGTTTTCTTTCTTTTCTTTCAGCATGGCTCATTGGTCCCGCCATATTGGAGGTCTTGGCGCTCGCGACATTTGTGATATGCGCATTATTGAATATCTTCTTCCTGCTGAAATCAAAGGCGGGAAAAGCCATACGAAAGCTCTACATCATTCTTCTAGCGAGCGCAGGTATTCGGATACTTATTAGTTTTAATTACACCCAGTTTGTAACAATTTCCCCAAATTACAATACATTTATTTATTTATTTATTTATTTATTTATTTTTTTATTTATTTATTTATTTATTTATTTATTTATTTATTTATTTATTTATTTATTTATTAAATATATCAATTGAATTATTAATAATGAGCGTGGACGTTTGCCTCCAGAAAGTTTTAACAAAATATCTGAAAGTGGTTTTCGAGAATGGTGTTGTCTTGTCTGCGAAAGTAAAGTATGAGGTAGTCTGTAGCGTACTAATGGGGGGGGGGGGGGGCGAGGACGGGGCGGTTGCCCTGGGCGCCAGAGGTCTTGGGGCGTCAAAACAGCTGATGAAAATTCGGGCCTCGTATTCTGGCCCTTTGGGC
Organism: Margaritifera margaritifera; assembly: GCA_029931535.1. Lineage (NCBI taxonomy): Eukaryota > Metazoa > Mollusca > Bivalvia > Unionida > Margaritiferidae > Margaritifera > Margaritifera margaritifera. Next base: position 248,570 of record JAQPZY010000920.1, on the reverse strand, counting down.
CATCATCTTCGCCCCGGGAGCCATTTACCCTTAGTACGCCACTGGAGGTAGTACTTATTATACTTTTATATTAAAGGTTAACGCAAAAACTAATCTGAAATGCTGCCTCCACGACAGGAGGTAGTCCTAACAAAAACAAACCTGGTATGCTGCCTCCACGACAGATGTAGTCCAAACAAAAACAAACCTGGTATGCTGCCTTCACGACAGAGGTAGTCCAAACAAAAACAAACCTGGAATGCTGCCTCCACGACAGAGATAGTCCAAACAAAAACAAACCTGGTATGCTGCCTCCACAACCCAGGTAGTCCAAACAAAAACTAATATGGTATGCTGCCCCCACGACTAATGTAGTCCAAACAAAAACTAACCTGGTATTCTGCCTCCACGACCCAGGTAGTCCAAACAAAAACTAATATGGTATGCTGCCTCCACGACTAACGTAGTCCAAACAAAAACAAACCTGGTATGCTGCCTCCACGACCGACGTAGTCCAAAACAAATACTAATCTGGTATTCTGCCTCCACGACCGACGTAGTCCAAAACAAATACTAATCTGGTATTCTGCCTCCACGACCGACGTAGTCCAAACAAAAGAAAATAATCACTACATAACAATTCTAGGACAAAGATATGATAGGAACAAGTTAGGAGTGAAAAACAAATACACCGCGTATACAATCTGAAAAGTATCCTTTTAAAAATATATATTTCATTTCAATTTTTTCCGACTTTTGTTTAAAAATGAGAGCTAGTTACTCTTTCAGCGAGCAACACATTTTTATAACGTACATGCACTAGTATATTAAATGAGTAACTGTTTCATTGTCACTACCGACCGAACTTTATGATTCCAAAAAGGTCCTTTTCAACAAGTATGATTCATAAATCAATCTTCTAGTAAGCAACAATTAACTCTCTATGTTTTCAGGTTTTATAATAATTTTTGGACTCCTGATATTTATAAAGAAAAAGGCGGGCCTTTCTCAGATTGAGACAGAAACATCAGAGGGCGAGCCGGGCTGGACGATGATACTGTCTATAGTGGCCGCAATCGTTGCCGTGTTGAACAGCATTGTTGCTTGCATTGGCATTTCTAGGAACTTCAAAAAGGAAGAGGAGCCAATCACAATACCAGATAACACAGACCTATCCCTCATCGTCTCGGTTATTGGTGATAACAGGAAATTCTGAGTTGACTTTAATTATACTTAAAGGACTCTGGGCTGGGACTAAGTTTAAACGTTTTAGTCCCATCTCTGTGTTAGAAAATGAGCATGGACTTCTGGAACCGTAATTCATATGCAATGACATTCTGGGTACAACCCACCCCATTGCATCGTGCCTAGAAAGGGTGGGGGGGGGGGGGTAAAATTCTACAATAATAATTTATGAACTCATCGAACAGTGTCATTGGCACAAAAATCCTCTTTTGGAGTAATTAATGGCTGGAGCCTTAATACACATCTGCAAACACCTAATTAGCCATTATTGTTCTCACGTGGAGGTTATTGAATTTACTGAATTAGGCTTGATCAAGCACTGTATATCTTTGGGATGTCAGTGGTCAGCTGATATAAAGAATTATAATAATATACATTAAAAAGATCACGAAGATTGTTTTTATACTATATCAATAAAGATATTTTAAAAGAAACAAAAAAAAAAAAAAACTATTTTTAGAAGTGTGCACAGATAACTGTTGTAACATACATCAACATATTCGATATTAGGTTTTTTATTTAAAATGTATAGATTTAAACGCATATAGTAGATTTGCATTATTACATAACAATTCCACTACAAAACACTATTATTGTTAGTCAGGCATATATGCATTATTACATAGCAATTCCACTACAAAACACTATTATTGTTAGTCAGGCATATATGCATTATTACATAGCAATTCCACTACAAAACACTATTATTGTTAGTCAGGCATATATGCATTATTACATAACAATTCCACTACAAAACACTATTATTGTTAGTCAGGCATATATGCATTATTACATAACAATTCCACTACAAAACACTATTATTGTTAGTCAGGCATATATGCATTATTACATAGCAATTCCACTACAAAACACTATTATTGTTAGTCAGGCATATATGCATTATTACATAACAATTTCACTACAAAACACTATTATTGTTAGTCAGGCATATATGCATTATTACATAGCAATTCCACTACAAAACACTATTATTGTTAGTCAGGCATATATGCATTATTACATAACAATTCCACTACAAAACACTATTATTGTTAGTCAGGCATATATGCATTATTACATAGCAATTCCACTACAAAACACTATTATTGTTAGTCAGGCATATATGCATTATTACATAGCAATTCCACTACAAAACACTATTATTGTTAGTCAGGCATATATGCATTATTACATAGCAATTCCACTACAAAACACTATTATTGTTAGTCAGGCATATATGCATTATTACATAGCAATTCCACTACAAAACACTATTATTGTTAGTCAGGCATATATGCATTATTACATAACAATTCCACTACAAAACACTATTATTGTTAGTCAGGCATATATGCATTATTACATAGCAATTCCACTACAAAACACTATTATTGTTAGTCAGGCATATATGCATTATTACATAACAATTCCACTACAAAACACTATTATTGTTAGTCAGGCATATATGCATTATTACATAGCAATTCCACTACAAAACACTATTATTGTTAGTCAGACATATATGCATTATTACATAGCAATTCCACTACAAAACACTATTATTGTTAGTCAGACATATATGCATTATTACATAACAATTCCACTACAAAACACTATTTTTGTTAGTCAGGCATATATGCATTATTACATAACAATTCCGCTACAAAACACTATTTTTGTTAGTCAGACATATATGCATTATTACATAACAATTCCATGACAAAACACGATTTCTGGCAGTCAGGCATATCTGTATTATTATATGACAATTCCACGACTAAATACGATTTTTGGTAGTCAGACGTAAGTTTAATGCTTCAAACAAAAGGTATGTTTTTCAATGATTTGCAAGTGTAATAAGTGACCTGCTATACATGCAATGTCTAAATCATTACATATTGTTTTGTAACACATTTGACTTGCACCTTGGTATATCTCGGGTTTCTATAAGACGTAAACATTATTATTCTCTGCGCAGAACTGAACAGAACAGAACCTTTATTTGGTATTGAAACCTCAGGCCACACGCAGGCAGCATATGAGAACAATTTAATGTTTATATATATATATATATATATATATATATATATATATATATATATATATATATATATATATATATATATATATATATATTAGGTGGCAGTGTGTGTAGAGAGTAGTTATTAAACGTTTTAGGGTACAAACAGATATATGACAAAATGGGGTGTACATTATTATCGTATGATTTAAAACACAACGTAAACAGTACATTATGAAAAACAATTTTTGTAACGTATTATCTATATACTTATACATACGAACACACACGCACATGTACATATATATGCTCAGCGCATCATGCATACGTATATCTGCACCTATTTCCCACGTATAAATGGGACGTCTGAGGAAAACCTGGAGCGGATAATTATACCGTTGCCACATCCGCCGTCACCATAATTGACCTTTCGTCTCTCTGCCCCAGTGGAAAGTGTATATAAGGAATTAACCAATGAAAAACAATAGGATCAGCGATCGATAAGGTTTATGAACCTTACATAGGTTGGACAATTGGGGAGTTTCAGTGGCTTTTAGTTGAAATGGATAGTAACTTATATTCCAATATCTTGTAAGTTATTGGCCCAAATTGTATCAGTTTTGGAATTTTTATCTGGCATTCTAATGGCAAACATGGAGATTTTAATATATATATATATATATATATATATATATATATATATATATATATATATATATATATATATATATATATATATATTCTTTATTTAAATCACTGAACTATATTTAACATTATTATTGTAAAGTTATAATTTATGTTGCTGCTTTGAATACTTGCATATGTAATAATTGTGAGGGAGAAGACAATAATGATGTGATAACGTATGGTCTGATCCCATTGCTATTTTGGATAAAAAAGCAATCAAATGTTTGAATCGGAAAAGAAAGATTATTTTACAATAAAAATAACAATAAGAAATAAAAATGGTTTTAAGATTAAAATGATGCAATTGCAAACTAGACCCCTTGCTCAATTTAATTTTGAAAATCCTAAAAATACAAAACTGAACGCAATAAGACGGACGGAGTGATCCGCCTTTATCAGAGAAGTCAATTGTATCGCCTGCGAAGCATGCGCGGTACATATGTATTACTTTTCGGAAGGCTTTGTCGTTGGTTTTTTTTTGTTTTTTTTTTGGTGGGTTTTTTTTTTTTTTTTTTTTTTTTTAAATGTTGTTGTTAGCGTAGGCATTAGCTTTACTTTTTTTATACTTAGCTCAGTTTCTCAGACACTGTTTTTATTTACATTCATGCAACTTGATGTATGTATTCCCCGTGGAAGGTACTACTCGCCACGGGCAAAAGTAGATCACAGTGACCTACTTTTCTTGCTCAAGCAACTTATAAAGGTTTTTGGATTATACCACAACACAGCAGGCGAGGCGTAGCATTCTGTGGAATTCTTGTTAATACTTATACAGTTGTCAATCAACCTTAAAGCAGACCCAGCTCCTCATTATTGCAGACCCAGCTCCTCATTATTGCAGAGCTGCTTGTTGTTACCTTGTAGGAATGATTGCATGGTAATGCGCAACACGTTAGCTTATGGAACCAAAAACTGACAAGGTCGCACAAACTTTATTAAAATAATAAAAAATGTGCTGTAACATTGAAGTTTAATAATCAAAAAGTATCGATTGGATTTAGCTTAAATTTTGATGTTGGCGTACCTAATGGAATGTGTACGGAAACGTTTTATAAATTTTCTCCTATCAGAAAAGGTTTTCTTCTATGATTGTGGGCGGGACTTTATACAAAAACTGAAACTATCAATTGACCAGCATTTTGGTGTGTGTTAACATTTATTTATTGACCTTTAAGAAGAAAGGGGACATATATTTATTTACTTTTTAATATTAAATTCCATCGTGTACTCTTATTTTATTATACGAATCTATTGTTTCGCTTCTATAACGTCTATGCACAATGCTCATACATATTTCTGAGAATGGAAGAACCTAATGTCATTCATAGAGCATGCTGACCTGGAACACTTGCTTTCCACATACATTGTCCAACGTGTCAAACCTGGAGCCGACACATGCAAGGATTTGTGTTTATCCATCTATAGCAAGTGGGCTTTTTCCAGAATTTTCCGACATCCGAAATCTTCAAGTGGTGAGCTGTGAGAGTATCCATAATTTTATTACTGACGTCATCCCTGGTATTAACTAAACAAATATCGACATTTGTTCATTTGAAGAGGAGACTTACTTTGTTGTTATCCTGATAATTACTTTAATTTCAATGATATATGCAATCCAGAAATAGCGTTTGCTTTTGGTTGCAGAAGAAATCAGTTTCATGCAAGCATGAAGGCAGAATCAAACTGATCTCCACGATTTTATGAGCTTTATTTAAATAGCTCATAAATTAAAGATGCTGAGAATTTAACACAGAAATGCACAAAAGAACCAAGGAAACTAAATGTTTGTATCTGCCGAAAACAAGGTTCTGATCCATATATTATAGTTATCGAAAAACAAACTTTATAGGGAATAAACACAGAATGCTTAAAATGTTATAAATTTGAATCTCTGTGTCTAGCAGCCCTTAAATCTGTTTTTATTTGAGAAAACAGATTGAAATAAACGTTAAAGAACAATACTGCATTGTCTATAATTTTCATACCCTCTAAGTTTCAATACATTATAAATTCATGAAAATTTTATTTATTTTTGCCTTTTAATTTTGCATAAAATTTTGCAAATTTTAGTTACCGGTACTTCAGAAAATGAGAATTAAGATTGCTACCTATGGTTATTCATATGCTGGAAAAGATATATAACAAGCAAATTCTAGTAACTGATGTCCCCCGCTTTTCGTTTAAAGTAGGGGAGTGCAGTTTTGTAGAGGAAGGGGCTAGGTGACGATGTTGATATAGTAAATGAGTCATGGTGCATTTGTAAAGGAAAACACTGACAGTTTCACCAGATTCAAGTTGTAAAAGAGAGAATAAAAATCTGAACAACTCAACTGCCACAACTAATGAGTTTGAACTGTCTAGCGTCCTTTGCTAACACAATTCCCTTCAGATTTTAATGAATTTAGTATTTTTTATCTTTGGAGATGAAGACAACTGAATTAATTTTGACATAAATGCACCTATTAAAAAGTTAATTTCTGCTGTTTTTCAAAACTAATCTGAATTGGATTATACTTTATGGACTCGATTTTTGTGCAGAATTTAATGTTGGGTTTTACCCTCTCTAAATTCCTGGCACTTTTTTTTTAATCGTCTCAGAAACTTATTAAAAATGGGTAAAGAAGAAAAGGGCTTATTATCTGATAAAAAGTGCTTAGTTTTCTGTTTTAAGAAAAAGGTTTTCCTAGAATTACTCTTAGCACATCAAGTATAACTCTAATGGATCTCAAACTATTTATTTCATTGAACATAAACGGATACACTTAATTTTTTTTAGTTTGGAGACACTTGTCTTGTTGATGTCGAAAACGATAATTTTTATTCTACTATACAGCCTTCATAATAAAAACAAAATGTAATCCCTTTGTTACATCTTTTGCAGTATCTTCGCCGACAATATTATCAAAATATGTTCAATATATCGATGTCAGCCCTGAATCCATTTTTACCATCAAATAAATAGACAGAAGGCTCATCTTTTCATTATTTTATTTGACGAGCGAGCGAGCGAGAGAGAGAGAGAGAGAGATAATGATGTTAAATTGTAAACTTTCACTCGTCAATATTTTGAGATGATCCCCAGGATCACATCGCACAACAAACGGCTTGCTTTGTCTATTGCTCTACAAATGCGGATAAAAATTGCTTTACTTCTAGGGACATAAATGACTCTACTAAAACTATTTCATCCCATTGGCGACAGCAATAGTTAGACTTTTATTATCACAGAAATGATTGCGAAATCATCAACGTACTCTCTCACGAGACCAACCTTCCCTTTGCACCTTAAATTTCCATTTTGATACGTCACGTGACCGTATTACGCTAAGTGCGTGAAAATGTTACCATCTTTAAACGCGATTTTTAGCCGTTTACATTCAACACAAGCTTAATTTAATAATTTTTCGACATTTTGAATCAAACACAAAAAAAATTCAAAGTAAAATGTATGAAAATTTATATAGTGCTCCTTTAAAAGTACACAACAACCACCATCCGTGGCATAGAGGGGACACCAACTCACACAACAACCACCATCCGTGGCATAGAGGGGACAGGGGGACACCAGCATACACAGCTCGTGCCCGTGTGAAAGATCAGGTTTTCGAAAAAAAAAAAAAAAAAAAGGGCCAATGGAGAAAAAAAAAAAGACCAAAAACAATTTGGACTTTTTATACATAATAATATTTATCCATGACTCAGTGGCATGGGGGTAAGCCAAAAGTTCCATCAAACAACATTTTTTTATTGGGAGGGTGTCCCCGAATTAAGTTTTGCGAGGGGGGGGGGAGAATTTCTTGCTACGCCACTGTCATGACTCTTTAATGGCCATGTGTGCAATTTACGAACAACAATACGCACATAGCTTGAGGTCGATCCTCATTCTTGCCAAAGAAAGATTGTTCTTTACACGTTAATTAATTACACGACACAATAACATTTAGAAGAATACTTACAATGTAAAAAAAAGTTAAATCATTTGTCTATGGAACAACACTAAAACAGTCATAGAACACGGTTTGATTTATGATTCAACAGACATTCCCTGAAAAGTGATTAGTTAATATAGTAAGAACTGTATTGTATACAGTCATATTGCACCTTCCTGTGAGCCTATGCATAAACGGTCCAAAGAAAATAAATGGTGTATCCTGTCCTCCCATTCCATAATCTTTAGTTCCTTCAACATTTTTGGCCAAAATAATAAACATAAACATTGGTTTTCCTCACGAATTATCTGCACTTAATCTCTGCTGCCACTTTTCACCTATTTATAGTCTAATCGACTGGCTTATTGTTATCCGCCATATTTTTTACATTGAGAAACAATAATATGTACTAAGGTCATTTTGTTGCTGAGTTTAAAATACATAAAATTTAATAACAAAAAAAAAAATTCTAAAAATTTTGACACGTATGTCGTCTGCTCGAGGTCCAAACTGACAAAACTTGTACCTTTTCATATCATATGATCTAAACCAAATTTCTCTATCAGTGTAGTTGTTGATTTTAACGTATTTTCAAGTCAGACTTATTCTGCACCTATTTAAATCCAGCTTGTTAACTGGCAAAATTACTTTTTAAAAAATGGCATAAATTCGGTACATTTGCGCTGTACTGTTGTGACAAATGGATTTTCCTACACCTACACTCGTTTAAGTGCCTTAATTAGTCTTTCTGTAGACAAAATTTGAAGAAACACTGATCGTCTACAATTTTTAAGTTTCATCTTTAAAAAAAACAAAAAAACATTGGTACACATTTTTCACTTTCTCAAACTGGGCGTTCACTTTAAGGGCAGAGTTTCTATTCAAATTATGTGGTAATATACTGAGCAGGATACCCGGAGCATCTGGTACATATGGAATGCTTAAATAAAAGCGATTCACATGGATTCTTTTTCAAAACCATATCATCCAGTAGGTCAAATGTTGGGATTCACATTTACGTTAGAAATCAAACTCCGTGCAAGAATTGAAACTCTGGAATGGAACCTTAAAGGTTCCGTTAGCTTTAATAATTGGTCTTGTTAGCTCTTTCTGTTAATACTTGTTTCTTTCTGTAAGAAAAAGGTATACAGTTTCCCACGTTTTGATGATAATTATTCTTCTTACGTCATAATATTCACCCAGTCAATTTTATAATTTTGATCAATTCGGGCAATTTTACATTAAAACAAGAGTCTCTCAAAGAGACTGACGCTACACAGGTAGAAAATAGTTTCCATGAATCCAATAAAAGCCCGTTTCTTTTTAAATGCTGAGTGTTGAAACCATCAGATATTCTTAAGCAATTACAAGATTTCCAAAATGACCATCGTGGAGGCCATATTGGATGTCAGATTGGCATAATTTTCATTTTATACCAGCTAGCAGTCTTATGAAATCTTTTGGTGAAAACCCTATGTCGATATGACCATCTATTCAGGAAGAGTAGTGATAACACGAGTTTTATGATGGCCATCGTAGCGGCCGTATTGGATGTAAGATCGGGACCATTTTCATATAGGACCAACTAGATATCACAAAAAGTCTTTTGGTGAAAACTCCATGTCGATATGACTTTCCGTTTTTTTTAGCAACGATAACAAAATTTTCAAGATAGTTGCCATGGCGGCAATATTGGATGTCAGATCGGTACCATTTTTATTCAGGAGCAACTAGACATTATAAAAAGTGTTTTGGTAAAAGCCCCATGTCAATATGACCATCCATCCTTGAGGAGTAGCGATAACAAAATTTTAAAGATGGCTGCTCTGGTCGCCATACTCGCTGTCAGATTGGCATCTTTTTCATTTTTGTCCAACAGACAGCGTAAAAATTCTGCTGAAAACCCCAGTTTGAGATGACTTTCCGTTTAGGTTGAGTAACAATAAAAAGATTTTCAAAATGGCTGTCATGGCGTATGAACAACAACAACCTACAGTTGTTTAAACCCTGTTTATTCTATAGTTGCCTTACGCCTTTACATACGTATTCTATTAGCTTTAGCAATTTGGTTTCTTTCCTTTTTCTGTTAATTTGTTTCTTTCTGTAATAAAAAGGTATTAAGATTCCCATGTTTTGATGATAAATATTTTTATAAGTCATAATATTCACCCAGTCAATTTTATGACTTTGCCCAATTCAGGTAATTTTACATTGAACTAACTAATACAATGCCCATGCCTCCCTAGAATAGTTTTAATGCTTACGTTTGTCATGTTATGACATACTTTCATGGAAAATATCAGGTCCAGAAAATAAACTAGTCAGACATGTGACAATTTTAACAGGTTAATCTAGTGCAATTGTGACTCAGCACAGCGATTTTTAAAACATTTTGGCTAAAAATAGGTTATACCATTATAGCCCCTTGTCCCTGATGACCATGACCTTTACACCCTTAAAATATGCTGAAATAAAACTGAAAACTCCACAATGACACATATAAAAATTTCAAATAAGAATCTTCTTATTTAATATATGTTGCTATGGTGCAAAATGTTACATTTGCCTAATATGAAGCTGCCATGATGACATGTAATGATAGTGTCTGTGTGTTGGAACACAACTGTATTCTGGAGAATTTTCCAACTACCACCATTTTTATTATTAATTGTCTTAAATTTACCAAAAAGGTACAAAAGCACATGAAAAACAATATTAAATTAATAATTTGTTCTATAGGGCCTTATGTCCTTAAGATTACGCTTCACAGTTTTCACAAAGTTTCACTTCCTTGCACATATGTTCTCTGCTCAAGGTTCCATATTTGTACTGAAAACTGGCCAAATCTGGAACTTTTTCATATCATACTATCAAAAATAAAACTCTCAGTGTAGTTGTTAATTTTATTGTATATTTAAGTTGGACTTGCTCTCTATTTAAAACCTGCTTGTGAACTAGCAAAAATGTTTCAAAACTAGTGGAAATTTAGAATTTTTGCCCCGTTCCTGCTGGGTCACACTAAACACTGCAAAGACTCACAGCAACGGACAAAGACGCACATGGACAGGGCAAAGACGCGCAAAGACGGGCAAAGACAAGCAAAGAGAGCGCCAAAACGTTATAGGATAGTATATTACTGAGATATTTAATTAAGTTTATCAAATATTGTTGAAAATGTGCAAAGACATGCAAAGAGAGGGAAAAGACAGTAGAGACGTTTTAAACTGACAATACTGGAAAAAACTGAATGTTGATTGCAGTTTTATAAAAATAAATATACATGTATACAAATTGGAAAAGTTTATATATGATGTTTTTTTTTTGTGTGTTTTTTTTTTGTTTTCTTTTTAAATAGAGACGTTATATACCTACAATACTGGAAAATATTTTCACTGTTTATACAAAAAGTATCGCTTACTACTATTTGCTTCTGTCTCAATACTTACTACCCCGTAATCACGGTAAGTCTTGGGACACCATAAGTCTTGGGACACCCTTAATTATTTTCAAAAGTAATTTTTTTACGACCTATAAAAGTTGGGACACGAAGTTAAAGCAATTTTTTCATGTACTATAAGTCTTGGGACACCTAAAAAAAAAAAAAATTCTACTGATCGATCGGCGTATTTTATCGATCGTAACCTCATGTAAAATAAACAGGCCTTCGTGGTTGTTAAGGGACTCTCACTATGAATTATTACATGGAAATATTATAAATTATTACAATTTGTTTGAAGAGTCGATAAACATATCGAATTTTATCTATTTTCTTATTATTTCTATGAAATTAAAATATGTACAATTTAATCAGACGATGACAAGAACTGAGCATTAGCGGTATGTTATACCCATTCAACAATAACTTCTCCCTATTGTGCTCTAGTTTACTATTGTCAGTTTGTGCATTATTGCATTAAAATTGTCGAAAGTCACCTGTAATTATTGGGGAGGTTTTTTTACCCTGAAAATGAAAATACCAAATTCATTACAATGTGATACCAGGATAAGAACAATGAAAATGGTGTTTATTTAAACTCTAGCATTTATTGTACGCATGTTTACATCATGGCGTCACCACGTGCACATTGAAGATTTTACTTGTGATGAATGAAGTACATACATTTGATTCGAATCATAGGCACCACTGCACTAAACTTAAATAATATATTTAAAATACGATAAAGAAGTTTAAGAAATAATGCTTTTAAAATAAAAACTCCGTGGTAGTTTGCATTGATGTAAGCGACCTTAATTAAGTCCTGTTTACTCAGTTAATCGTGCTAATATTACGCACTAGAAGCCAATCACACATAAAAGTACCGGCATTGCCGCCGGACAAAATTCCTCTATACCCAAGCCAGTTTCAGGGTTTTAACAGTTAACTGGCCTGGATTGCTGTCAGAAAACAAAAGAAAAATCCGCCAATTATAAACAAAGGAGACGCCAAAACAACCAGCTTGCCAAAATCAAAAGTGGAATGAATAATGCGTGGAAAATTATCATTTTGTGAAGCCGAAACGCTAAACTAAAATGGATCAATGATGCTCTTAATCGATCTATTCAGAATTGTAACATATATTATATATGACAAGTTATTTGAATTTATGCTGCTTATGTGCTTTATAAAATTAAACACGCGTGCCTTTTTATATAGATTACATCACTTTGTAGGATCGCTTATACCACTGAAAAACAGTAACTGTTGAGCGCGTGAATCCACATAAATGAAACAGAAATGAACGTGTAGCTGAAATGTTATCTGGAAGAATGCGATTTGGTAAAAATGATGAATAAAGTAAAATCTGCATCGAATATTTTTGGGAATAAACAAGGATATAAGTGACGCCAAGTACGATTTGCACTGTGTAAGTACTGTACATTATAGTACAGGTCTTCCCTTTAATATAAGCGGCCCGTGAATTATGAAGTCTTTATTTACCTTTATTTTAAATCATGTTGGAGAAAACGGAAAACATGCACATGCAAAATAATAACATAAACAATCATAGTATTGTATAACAGTTTATTGATGAATGACGTGGTAACTGAACGAGCTGGTCACTGCTGTGTGATGTATGGCGATCTTCCCAATTTTGTCTTTACATTTTTTTGTCTACAAGTTTTGGGACACCGAAAATTTTATATATTTTACAGGCATATAAGTCTTGGGACAAGAAAAAAAAAATTATTTTTTCGTGTCCCAAGACTTACCGTGATTACGGGGTATATGTACATAAAACATATATACTCACAAGGAACTTTCAGCATCAGTATTAAATGAGAAAAAATATTTTACAAATAATGATGAGAAGATTCCATTGTTTTGACAAAATGCATTATTGAATATTTAACATAATTCATTGCAACTTTAAGTGCAAATAGATGTTTTTTGTAAAAAAAAAAAAAAGAACGATCAACACAAAGACAAATCAAACACTTCAAATTCTTCTATATTTATTTTTAGAAATTTTGCATCAAAAGTAACAGCATCTCTGCACCGTCTTTGCCCGTCGTTTCGCATCTTTGCATGTCTTTGCTGTGTTTGTTAGGACCATTCCTGCTGTGAGATATGAATTTTTCTACACCTGCACTCATATGGAGATTTTTGTATCTTAATTTGCCTTTCTGAACATGAAATTTGACGAAAATCTGATAGACTTAACTTTCCTTATTTCATCTAAAAAATTTGGAACACATTTTTGCATTCTAAAACTGGGCGTTCACTCTGAGTGCATAGTTTTGAATTCAAACCCTATAGTAATCTTTGTTAGATACTTGTAGCACCTGCTACACATGGAATGCTTAAAAAAAACCGGATACATGCCAACATAAGCATTCCCAGATTTTTCTTTAACAATAATGTATGATCTCTTAGGTCAAATTTCAGGACTCACATTTTCTTTAGAAAGTTAACCCTGTGCAAAGTGTGAAACCGTGAACAGGAAACTTAAGTACTTTTCTCCCTATTTGTGTCCAATATAGAAAACTCCTCAACAAAACTGTATCCCCCCCCCCCCCCCCTTCTGATTTTCAGCTATTTTGTCAATATAATATCTAAGGTGGAACTTTCACTAAAATTTGCAACAATTCTACAAAATCAGAAATTGATGGCATTTCTATACTGATAATTTCTCATGTCTTTTATCAATATTTGATAAGGAGTTTGGGTGTTTATATCTAATGCCAGCTCTAGTTTTAATTGACAAATTAGGATGGTCCCCAGAGGTTGTACGACCAGCTTAAATTCTGGCAATACTAATGATTGCATTGTTAAATAGAAATACAAAATTTCTAAATGAAGAAAAAAAAAAAGAAACGAGCTGTGGAAGACAGTAAAGTTTCCCTGTGCATAAATAAGAACCTGTAACATTTGGCAATAAAAATCATTTCGAAAATGTAAGGAAATCGTAGCTTTTCATGAAATTATTTTAAAAACTTTTTTAATCATAAAGATTTAGCATAAAAAAGCCCTTACCTTCTGGGGCACAATTAACAAAGCATTCTGTATTAGAATTTCAGCAAACAGTAGAAGCCGGTGAATGGGGCAAGATAAACTGAGCACTCTTTAATTGGAGATTTGCATGATTACTACTCACAATGATCAAACATATACATACACCTGTAGAGTCAACAGTGCACAAGACACTGATCCCAAACAAACAACTTTAAATGAAAACAATGAAGAATGAAATATAGGTCAAAATTACCTCTTTTTGGAATGATGGTGTCACACATACCATAGTGTCCACTCAAAAGGTACATAACCCTACAAGACTGCTCGAGAAACTGACCTAAAAGCATAGCTCATTTGAAGGATGAAATGTAGGTCATTGTGACCTTCTTTTGATGTGATCATGTAGTACTCAACATAATCGATCCGTAAATAAAGGCACACAACTGTACAATCACAAATATACAACACACAGTCCAAAATGCTCAAGGTAACAAAAGTCACTGAAGTGTGAAATGTAGGTAATGGTGACCCTGTAAGTGAGAGTGATTGAAAATATTACTTAAAGTAATGACAAGAAGGCTAAGGCCTGCATGTTGAGCCCACAATCAAAACATTGGTGTGAAATGGGACCTTGACCCCAATGTCAAAAGGGAAGCACAAGCATCATGCAGAATGAATTATCTTGGCTTCATACTGATTCATTCAATGTATGAACAAATCCATCAAGTGGTTTGGGAAATACAAGGAAATGAA
Source organism: Margaritifera margaritifera (assembly GCA_029931535.1). NCBI lineage: Eukaryota > Metazoa > Mollusca > Bivalvia > Unionida > Margaritiferidae > Margaritifera > Margaritifera margaritifera. Next base: position 233,503 of record JAQPZY010000920.1, on the reverse strand, counting down.
AAAAATTTAACCTACACTGTAACACAAACTTTCTAGGACTGACCTTGACCCCAAGATCAAAGGGGTGAGAGCATGTATTGCAGAATAAATTGTCTTAACTTCATAAGGATTCATGCCAAGTATGAAGAAATTGTCACTTCAGACAACCCAAATCAATCGGCTTCATCCTTACACCGAGTATAAACCATCCACAAAGTTTGCTCCAGGTCTGTGATCTAGAACTAATTTTACTGCATGGAAACAAAGTTTTTTTTCTGCCAGTCAGTGACCTTGACCTCTGACCTTTTGACCCCAAAGTCAATATGTCTCTTTCTTACCCCAAGTTCAAGCCATCCACAAAGTTTGGTCCAGCTATGTGATATAAAACTAATGTTATTGTGCAGAACCATCTTTATTATTTTTGTCAGTGACCCTGACCTTTTGAACCCAAAATTGATAGGGTTCTTTCTTTGATAACTGTAGATGGTGGAGAACTTGAGTTATTGTGTGGAAACCTTTTTTCTTCTTTTAGTTACAGTGACCGTGATCTTTGGACCTTGAAATAGATTGAGTTCTTCCTCACCAAATTGTAAGCCATCCACAAAGTTTGGTAACTGTAGATGGTACAGAACTCAAGTTATTGCATGGAAACCATTTTTCTTATTTCAGTCAGTTCCCTTGACCTTTGTCCTTTTGACCCAAAAGTCAATAGAATCCTTACTCCAAGTGCAAGCCATCCACAGTGTTTGGTAACTGTCAATGGTGGACAACTCAAGTTATTGTGTGGAAAATGAAATTGGTAACAGACAGATGGCCACCATCTTAACATGATAACACTCTGCTTTATAGCAGGCATATAAAAAAGTATTGAATAAGGTCAAACATGTGATATTTAAAACATTTAAGCGAAATTTAAATTCATAGTTAATTCCTACAAGCCATAAACAAAACCTTAAAGACAAACTTTTACCTGCTCTCTACATAAAGCAACCTTAAATGCAACAACAAACCTTATTGTGAAAAAAATCCATAAAATTGGGTACAAAAGTATAAAATAAGGTTAGACATTTGCTAATGAACACACAACAGCAAGATCTGAATGCATAGTTGCTAATGAACACACAACAGCAAGATCTGAATGCATAGTTGCTAATGAACACACAACAGCAAGATATGAATGCATCGTTGTTAATGAACACAACAGCAAGATCTGAATGCATAGTTGCTAATGAACACAAAACAGCAAGATCTGAATGCATAGTTGCTAATGAACACACAACAGCAAGATCTGAATGCATAGTTGCTAATGAACACACAACAGCAAGATCTAAATGCATAGTTGCTAATGAACACAACAGCAAAATCTGAATGCATAGTTGCTAATGAACACACAACAGCAAGATCTGAATGCAGAGTTTCTAATGAACACACAACAGCAAGATCTGAATGCATAGTTGCTAATGAACACACAACAGCAAGATCTGAATGCATAGTTGATAATGAACACACAACAGCAAGATCTGAATGCATAGTTCCTAATGAACACGCAACAGCAAGATCTGAATGCATAGTTCCTTCATATAAGCCAGAATCAAAACCTTAAACACAAACTTGAACCTGCTGTCTACACCCTCTGACACTGACACAAACTTGAACCTGCTGTCTACACCCTGACACTGACACAAACTTTAACCTGCTGTCTACATCTCTGACACTGCCACAAACTTTAACCTGCTGTCTACACCCTCTGACACTGACACAAACTTTAACCTGCTGTCTACACCCTCTGACACTGACACAAACTTTAACCTGCTGTCTACACCCTCTGACACTGACACCAGGACCATAGCATATGCTCTCCTGTACTTCAGACAAACGAGCTAAAAATCCATCGTGCATCAATGAATTTATTTTATTTCACAAACTTGACAAAAAATCTGTAAGAGATCCAACTCCTGATAACTTCTTTGCTTCCTTTTCCAACATTTTCCCAAGCTGCTGATGGAAATCTTTTGCTTTTGTTTTTTTCTTTTTGCTTAGTATGGCTCCTTTACTTCCTATATTCTGTACAGGTTTAAAATCTCTAAGCAGGTTTTTAATTGGTTGTTTCTGAGTCTGCAAACTCTGCACAGACTGGGGTAAAGAATTGTTGATCATCTGTTTTTGGGCAGCAATATTCCGCACTGAATGGAATAAGGAGGTTTCACTGGTAGATATAGTTCCAACTTGTTCTGTAGGGGTCTCACTTGACACAGGCAAACTTTTTTCACTATTTGCCTCAACTGACAGACTTTGTGACTGAACACAATTTGATCTGAAAAAGTGAGAACATTTCTTCAGTTATATATCTCCATCAAACTTCACTATGAGCTCAAACATTTACTGAGATTACACAAAACTCAAGAAATCACTACAATATAACTGCATTAACCAGATAAAGGCAAAAAATACAGAAAACTGTGACTAAAAATCTAAACATCGAGGTATTTCATTCATAATGGGTAGCGCCCAGAATACCTATGGAAGGCAGTGTCAGGCTGCCATCAGCTTCAACTGCATATATCAGATATGTGCATTCAAGGTAGGAGTATCTGACTACTGGTTGTTCTCAAGTGAAAGGAAGGATAACAGAGTTTCATATATTGGTGTGATACACTGAACTCAATTGTCACAAGACATGCCTCTTTATACCAAAAAGATTAATTTTGTGCAAATACTGGTATTGCTATTTTTTGTAAACAAATTTAAGTTACAATCCTACCCACTTATATCGACATCACTTATGTCGACAAGACGCCTATGTCAACAAAAAAGCAAAGTCCCGGTCCCTTGGTCTACTATTACTACCAAACTTGTCATGCTTATGTCGACGTCGAGATAAAAAATAAACGTACTTGTCGACAGAAGCCCTTGGTCCCAGCTTGAACTAATCCTTTGTTTTCTAATCATTTATGTCAACAAGCTGCCAGTTCCGACCCATACTTTGTTCAACAATTAGTTGATCTTGCCGCCGGGTCATTTATGTCGACTAGCGGCCAGTTCCGACCTGTACTTTGTTCAACAATTAGTTGATCTTGCCGCCAGTCTTTACTGTCTCGGTGGATTAATAAACAGGCTTTTGTTTGGTCCTATAAAGTTGGCCTCTCGCGGCGATTTAAATGACACATGTACTTTTCATCAAAGCAAGCCGGTTACAATGTTCAATAAAAACAATCCACCCTTCATTTAAAAAAAAAAATCATCACCAAACTTGAATAAAAGCAATGAAATCTGATCGATTGTTGCATTTTCCAAAGTGATCGGTGATTAAAACAAGTTTATTGTGCTGTGAAAGTTTCCTTTTTAACTTTATTTATGTTTACGATGGCTACCAACGGCAGTGTAAAACGCAGATTAAATTTACAGTCTCTGGAAACTAAATGTCTGGCTGTTAAGGAAGTTGAAGGTGGGGCATTTCGCAAAGATATCTGTGAAAACTTTTCACTTAAACATAACACCCTGTCAGGATGGATGATAAACCAAAAAGTTGTTCTCCACCTTATTTTTTTATTTTTATTTTTACACTGGCGGTGGACCAAAAAAAAAAAAAAAAAAAGGAGGAGAACAACTTATTGGTCTAGGTGGATGAAAGCTGCCGAGTCTATAAAGAAAGGCCACGATGAAGGTAAATTAATCATATCAGCCGCATATCTCTTGTTCAATTTTATGTACTTTTCACGATGACTTCCGTAAATAAATACATGTTATCATTTCCCTGTGAATAGCCCCCATCCCCTTGGTAGCCTCAGTAAGATGGAACATTGTTTCAGGCTGACCAAAATCTAGGCCAATTTAAGTACATGTACATGTACTTTGTAGCATGTAAATAACAACTATGCAACAATGATTATCGTAGTGAATTGTGAAGACGTGTTAGATCAAATGAGGACAACCATTTTTTTATACATGTATTTCCCATCAGGATGGGACCGATGAATACATTGTCTAACATGAGACCCGAACACGAATTTATGGATTTTTTTTATATATATGCACTTAATGCATTGTGGATTTTATTACACAAAGGTAACCAAAATTTAATTTGTCAATATAGACGTGTATTTCACGCTAGTTTTGTCTTCATGTACTCAAAATTTCCATTGTTTTCTCAAAGTGTAAATCCGGCTTACTGACGACAGGTCACACACACACCCCCAACACTTATCTCGACATCCGCTTATGTCGACAATATTTCCTCGGGCCCGAGGATGTCAACATAAACGGGTAGGACTGTATACGTATCATACTAATGGTTTACATTGATTTATTTAACCAAATGTCACTGAAATGAAGTAATAAAGGTAGCTGCTGACGAGCTGCATAATTTGAGTTATAATCTCAGTTTCAATATACTGTATATACGTGTTCTATGTTGGCATTAGTAATTGCCAAAATTACCAATGGCAATTAACATTTTCAGACAGTATTCATTTCTATAAAATAATATGCTTGGTGATTGAAACTTTAGGGGTCTGTTATGTTGTCTGCAGATTTTGGACTGAAAGGTCGCTGAAGTCCACTGCTATAGCACATTTTCAAGGCAATATAAATGATGTAATGGACAAACACTTTTTTAACAAATGAATAGGCAGAATTACATTATTCAGCAATCTATCATAGTTTTATTAGTCTGAAAAAAAAAACATTTAGAGGAAGGAAAACTATGAAACAAAATACAAATAGATATGCATATAATCATCTAGTTCGATGATTCTAGCATGAACAGTGTTTGAGAAACAAACTTAAAACAAAAAAAGTTGGTGAAGCATGAAATATAGGTCAGAGAGATCTACTTTTGTGATGACCGTATAGTACTCATTAAGATGCATCCTCTCACCAAGTTTTGTGATTCCAGGTATAACAGTACAAATACAGGGCACAAAAACCTGAGCTAACACAAAAACTTAACCAAAAATGTACGACTAATGTACAAAAGTTAGCCTACATAGCCCCCTCCCCATGGGAGCCGGTGCCATGAAACCCACTCCAAACTGCTGCTTAGGACATACGAAGACAGAATGGTTGAGATGCAGTGAGGCTGTACATATGTAAATATGTTTATATGTGCGAATGCCAATACTGCGGGATAGTACAACAGCTCTCCTGTGCTTCATGGAGGTGAGCTAATGATAATCAATTTTTTTACCTATACTTATTAATACACCTGAGAATTTTTCTTTAAATACAAAGTGTACAAAAAAAGAAAACATGGACACATGATTGGAGAATATAGTTGAAGTTTCTTGGTGATACTGCTATTGTAATGATTCTATGAGATCATAAACTTCCAGTTCTGAACAATCTGTGAATCCTGAAAAGTTGTGTAACGTCGTAGACCTCAGCACTAATGCCAAGCAACAACACAGGTTCACCAAGCAACAAAACAGGTCCACCAAGCAACAATACAGGTCCACCAAGCAAAATACAAGTCCACCAAGCAACAATACAGGTCCAGAGGTAAAAATTTGGCACATTAAGCTCTAAGGTGTTAAGGTATTCAAAATCATCCTTTTCCTATGATGACTGGTTAAGATAGATTAGTGTACATGTAAGATACTTGCAAACTATTTACATGCATGTATGTGACTGACCTACTGACAGATATGCCATGAACTACGTTAACTGATAAACCAAGTTTTTTCAATTTTCGCTTCTCTTTTTTCTTCTGCTTTAATTTCTGTTTTCTGGATTTTAGCTCTGCAACTGCAACTGCAAAATGAGAAAAAACCTAATTATTTTCAGCAAGTGTATGGGGTGGGGTATGTATGTACATGTGTGTGTGTGTGTGTAGGGTTTATCTGCACATCAGCACAATCTTGGCTATTTAGTGTGGATTAAGTTTAAGTATCCCAAAAAGGCATACAAAACAAACATAAAAGCAGAAAAAGGTAAAATCCTTAAAATATAAAGTCAGATCTTTTACATACATTGAACTGTTTTAAGGAGTCCAAGACTTTCTCTGGAACATCATCACAGGACACATCTCAGGATCAAATGCCACTACTTCCCTCTTAAGACAAGAAGGAGGGCACATCAGGTCTATTCTACATCCCTAAGCCCACATGGGGGATATATTCAGGTTGACATTAATTATTATCTATATAAGAATTAAGTCTATATTTGGATGTGTATATTAGGTAGGTAGGTATAGCATCTAATGGCAGCATTAGCACAATCCTGGCTATATATCCCCAAACGGCATACAAAACAAAGATAAAACAAAACAATGATTAAATCCTTAAATTACAAAGTAAATTTTAATATATATATATATATATATATATATATATATATATATATATATATATATATATATATAAACTGCACTCTTTTAAAAAGTCCAAGAAATTAGGTAGAACATCATCAAGGGGTGCATCCCTGGGCAAAAAGGTTGCCTCCAACATGCTGGAGGGCACATTGGGATTATTATAAGTCCCAAGCCCTCTTGAAAATCTAGAACTGACATAATTATTACAATATTAAAGAATACAATATGTCACCTATTGGCCTGTCAGATCTTCCATTGGATTTCTGGCAAGGCTGTAAATGGTGGAAATCTAGTTTTGGGTATTTGGTGGTAATTTCTCTGCAATTACATGTTGGTCTAATTCATATGCCATAATCATTCACATAGTGTCATTATAATAATACTCAATTTCTGCTTAGAGCCACAGTATCTCAGTGGGTAGAGCATTGGACTCGTAATGCAAGGTTCATGGGTTTGATACATGACCAGGCCAGCCTGGGTCAGCTGCCTCAGTGTGTCCATGGGAAAGGCACTTAGCAACCACTTCCTCGGCATGACATAGCCAATAATGTTAAAAGTACTGTTAAAACCAATAAAAACAAAAAACTCAGTTGCTGCTGATGTGATAATAATTGTGAAAGACAGTTATGAGTTTTATCCTTAATTTTTAAAAGTTATTTTTACATGTTTTTTTTAAAACAAAAGTGCTGTATTTATACTGTTCTCTTCCAAAAACTACCTCCCTTAAAAAATGAAAAATCCTCCTGATCAAAATTCCCAATGAAATTCCCCCTCTGTGCAGAAATCCTAGAGAAATCAATGAAGATATGGTGTAACTGTATTTCTAGTAATAAATATTGATAATTTCTTTGAATTTACTTGTCTCACTCTATTTGTGAAAATGTTATGCTGATGGTTTACAATATAGGTATACGAGCTAAATTTTCAATATGTTCATGTAAATATTTGTAAACAAGAGATGGTATGATCCCACGTAAGGTGATCAGGTTGTGTAATTTTCTTCTAAATAATAAGGTGTCATAAACATAAATGGCCTGTTAACTCAGTAGATGGTCATTCAACTACAGTAGCAATAACATTCTCAGCAATAACATGAAAATCATGCTTTGGGTTTGTGTACAAAATAGATGTTCCCTGTTTACATTAAACCAGATCTATTTTGTTTGTTAATGCAAATCTATATCCAGAGATTTGTACCTGCTTTATCCATTTCAATTTCTCTTTGTTTCTGATCAGCTTTATCCTCCCTGCTCTGTCCTGATATCTTTGTGGTCTTTTTACAAGCAAAGCATGTCACGATCTGCAAGCAAATTAAGTATGAATCAACAGCAACTGTCATTTTTAAAATAATTGTTTCTCTTAATTATAGAAAACACATTTTTATGGAAAGAAAAAATCAAACTTGATCTTGGTATTCTTGAAATTAGGCCTCAAACTAAATTTGCTTTTAATCAACAAGTCCTTCAAAAAGTTATGGAGTGGAAAATACATACAAATCTTGTGCACAGAGTCCTGAGGCTGTCAAAATTCTGGGTTGGGTTACCATATGTTCAATTTAGGCAGCCAAGTGGACTCCAATTGATTTTTTCTATATTTTTCTAAAACAAAGATTTAAAAATAATTTACATATGTTAAAAAGTTAATCAGTTATTAACAACTAATAACAATGAAAAAGGAGAAGTCTTAAAGCTAAGTAAAGTGCTTTCTATGTTCTACCTGCTTCTTTTTCTTGTAGCCCACTGGGCTAACATCTGATTTTTAAATTTGTTGGACACTGAAATTCATGACTTATGTCACATTTATGACATTAGGGATGCATGAAACAAACAGATATGGGAAACACTATACAATCCTATCATCATGGACTATAATATTTCCACTCGTCCATGCATGGTGTAGCCAATACCTGAAGGGATTAAGGTTTACATACAGTATGCTCCCCTCATAGAATATAATTCAGATGTATACATTTTTTTACCATAGTCAAAGAGTTTTATACAAATAAAACAGAGGCCAAGAACTCAAAATTAGGCAAAATACATCTTGTAAAAAGGGTAATGCAGAATAAAGTGTCTCACCTGTTACCAAATAAATCTGACTTGCAAAAACTCTAATGTAAAACTTAAGGTAGGTAGTCCACTTTTGTAAAATCAACACTTACCATGCAGCTCAAAATGACATGATCATTACATTATTACATCATTGATATGACATTACTTTTTACCTAGATCTATCACAGTGCTATGAACTCTGGGAGAAATTGGATATAAAATTTTGTGGTTGTGACTTCTGTCTCTTATCAAGTAATGAAAAAGAAAAATTCTTATAAATTTTAATAATTGCAATAACATGGCTGTGAAAGAAAACGATACAGCAAACAAAAAGTATATGAGACATTTGGAAATATTTACAGACTTGTGACCTGCCGTAAATTATTAGTGCAGGCTTTCTATTGTGGAAAACTGATTGAACCTCAATAATTGTGTCATATTGAAAAAATTAACTCACCATCATACCCTTTTCTTCATGTATTTGATAAAAGTTGTCTATGATCTTCAACCTGTGCAAATCTAATGAATTTTTAAAAACTTGTTGGAAGGACTTGTTGATTAAAAGCTATTATTTATTGGGGTAGTTGGTGAAAGGGTACTTTTCCCCATACTTTTCTATGCAATGACCTTTAGATAGATATTTAACTATGAGTAGTGCATGAAAATGAATTTTGTAAGTGATTTGCTATTGCCTGGATCCTTAGTTATGTAAAAAATATAAAGTTTATTTCACAAGCAATCATTCTTAAATACAGAATCCTAATATTGATGGAGACAATGAAAATGCATTGCTGCTGCTGCTATTGCCAATGGAACAGATTTTGTTACTGCGGGTACAAAAAAAAAAAAGTGGTCCCATGCTGTAAAAAAATCTACCAATTACAAACAAGAAAAGTATGACAGTCACACAGGGCCACAAATCTAAACTATTTTTTTTGTAAACAGTTAATAACTATGTCCATAATGAACAAGACTAAAGCCATATAAGGAGCATGTAAATCTATGAGACATTGATTGACAAATTGTGTAATAATGTCTTAAATGGTTATTGAGTTATGACAGTTACAAGCAATATCCCATGTGATATGTATGTAGGTATGTATAGCGTTTAATGGCACATCTGTACAATTCTGGCCACCGAGTGCTGATTAAATAATAACAGTAAGTTCTAAAAATGTAAAGAGAAAGAAAAAACTTTTGGACGATAACCCCTATCAAATAAACTCTACAAAAGATATATAAAATAAAAGTTAAAAGTAAAAAATATAAAATCCTTAAAATATTAGGTCAAAATCTGTTACCGTATATACTTGCGTATAATCCAATACCAACTGCAAACTGCACAGCCCAGATCTGCCATTGCATAATACACCGGCAGATCTGGGTCTATGAAGTTTGTAAGGACTAATCAGTAGAACAAACAACATAGACCCTGATCTGCTGGCGCATTATGCGATGGCAGATCAGGATCTATGTTGCTTGCATTTGGACCCGGCTTATATGCGAGTATAGACAGTATATGAACTGTATTCCCTCAAAAAAGTCCAAGATTTTCTCCAGTACATTATGATGAAGTTTCTTCCTCTGCATCATGGGGTGAAAGTCGATACAGTTAACAAGAATGCACACCACTGTCAGCAGACACTGGCAGGGGATGCACTCTGCTCAGGATTCACCCTTCAGAGGTATGCATGAGTCAGGTATGTGTGTCCCATACTTGATCTGCACAATAACACCTCATCTCCACAACTTGTTCCATACTAGAGATGCCACTTTCCAATGATGGGTATGATTTACGAAGCTTGTTTGTGAAGTCCTCATCCCACATACTTTGCCAAGCATAGAACATGCCGATTCATATAATATTTGAAATCAACATATACAATCATCCATTCAGAAATGGGGCAGGACAGCTTTGACCACCTTATCAGCCTTTTCATTACCCTGAATACCAATGTCACTAAGCAGCCAACAGTACGAAACACTTTTTCCATACTGTATGAGCAAATAATGTTTCTGTAAGATTTTAGATTTTCATCTAATTTAAAGCCTTACATTTCCTTCAGTGTGGAAAGGGGATCTGAAAAGATGATCCCATATGAAGATATTAAGTAATCTGTCATGGGACATAGCTCTATCCATACAGGAACTGACAAGACAAAACGCATAAAAGGCACATCTAGGTCTAAGAGTAAATGTAAAACCAAACTGCATCAAAATATGTTGTATGGTTCCTGAGCTATGCCAGTAACATGGATCTGCTCTAGGGGATATTTAAAACTGATCAAAAAAGGGCAATAACTCCATCAAAGTTGGATCTGAAAAGATGAACCTTTAAAAGGCACATATGCATGTAATAGGCAATCCATCTATGAAATTGCATTCAATTATGTGTAAGGGTTGCAGAGCTATGTTGGATACAAGAACTGTGAAACTAAAGGACTGATGGATGGACAGACAAAAGAATGAACAGGAAAAGGGACTAATATACAGCTCCTCCATCTTGATGTGTCACTCTAACTAACAGCTATAGCAAGCGTTCACTGGGAATAACAAAAAAACAAATAAATAAGCATGAACTATCCATTATAATTATTTCTCATTATAATAAAAACATGTAGACCAGATAATCGTGAACTGTGACCTGTGACTGCTGAATGTAGGCCACCTGCAAAGTAGCCCACATATGGCAAGAAAGCAGTGGTTAAATTAGGCCAGAAGCAAGACTGTAATGAAATCAGTGAAATCTAAAAGCCAGATTGTTGGCTTACTAGACAAATCAATTTTTCCGACACAATGACATGTCAATCGAAACTGCGTCCATAATGTCTCACCTTCTGTGAGATTCAGAAATTTGAAACATTTCAACAAGTAAATTCCTGGAATTAATATCCCCTACTTTTTGTTGGCATCATCAATATCATGCTCCCTATAAAAATTTTTTAAAATCCAATATTAATTAAGGAAATGAAAGTAGGTGGGTTTGAAAATCATGGCCTATAACTCCATTAAATAATTATGCAGAACACTGACAACTGAACTCAGCCAAGGTCTCATTTATATCAAGCAGCATACCAAATTTGGTTGAAATCAAATAATAAAGGGATTGATTGTGCACGAAAGAAAAATGGTACATCGGATAACCTGGGGCTATAACTCTGCTAAACGATGACATAGTTGGCTGACAAATAAACCCCGCTAAGGTCTCCTCATTATCAAGCTGCGGCTATAACTCTGCTAAACGATGACACAGATGGAAACCCTGCTAAGGTTTCCTCATTATCAAGCTGCATACCAAATTTGAATGAAATCCAATAACAATTAAGTTCTGCTCTACAGTTTCGCACTTTGCATAGGGTTTGATTTTTAAAGAAAAAGAATTTCCCAGGTTTTCCTCACTGGTTATCCTGGTTATTTAAAAAAGACCTTGTATATATTAGAGGTATTGTTAAAGTAACTTTTAATTCCCTTTATTTTGGTGTATGATTGATGGGTGTAATTTGGGTTATAGAGTTCCATCTTGGCCTTACTTCAGATGCACACCTCTCAAAAGACTGCTAGCTCCACTTAAAATTCATTTTCCCTATTCTAATAACTGCTAAAGGCAGTGTACTTTGGACTAGGTCATGCCCATTTTTCGAGCACATAGGAGCAGTGATTTTTATAGCTGTCTGCTTTAGAGAGTACATAGTTTCCACGATTACCACATGTAAAGAAATTTCAGTCACAGTACATGAAAGTAGCAATGAGGCAGGGATTTACACATTTTATTAAAGTCAGCTTGCCCAGGGCACTTGTAAATCCCTGACAGAGATATGCCAACATTCTCTCCATTGTGCATGTTGCCAATGCAAACAACTTCACCTTATACCAGTCCCTCTCTCAGAAGTACATAGCAACTGTAGAGTGGAACCTAAGGGAGTGGGTGGGTCTATCAATCAGGGGCTATAACACTGCTAAACAATTACAAAGATATGCTAACAAGTGAACTCAGTCAAGGTGTTATCTATATCAACCTGCATACCAAATTTGGTTAAAATCTAATAATAATGAAGGGAGTTATTGTGTGCACATGAAAGTGGGTCAGTCCGACAATCTGGAGCTATAACACTGCCAAAAGATGACAGAGAATGCTCACAATTCAGCTCAGCCAGATTCTATCAATATTTAGCTACATAACAATTTTGGCTGAAATCCAATAATAATTAATGGAGTTATTGTGCAAAAACAAAAATGGGTCCGATAATCAAGGGCTATAACTCTGCTAAATAAGTTAAATGATGATGAAGAACACTGACAATCAAACTCAGTGAAGGGCTCATCAATATCAAGGTACATATTAAATTTGATTCATATCTAATAAAATTTAAGGCAGTTACTATGTGGAAAGAAAAGTAGGTGGATCTGACATCAGGGGCTATAACTCTATTAAACGATGATGTGTGATGCTGCCAATCAAACTCAGCTTTCCACCCACTCCACCCTGATGAATAAACATGTCAAATTTGGTTCAAAAGATATTAAGTGGACAATACAATGTTACAGAATAAACACAATTTTAAAAAATGGGGAAATAACTCGAACAATAGTTATTTTGACACAGCTCACTTTATATATCAAAGTTTATCAATTCATGAAGTATGATTTCCAAGTGACAAGGTAACTGGCAGAACACAGATGATTCAGAAACTTGGGCAAGAATTATGTCAAGATTGAGCTTGGGCTTCTGTATGTGACACTTCAATCATACAGTCTGTGGAATCTCATTAAATGGTGGCCACAACTGAACAGGTGTCCAGTGTGTAGCATGACCACAGGGAGTTATCAACTGTGCAAAACAAGCACCCACAATTAACTGAATATGGGAGCACTGAACATGTATCGAATTCATGGCTTGATCAGAGGAGTTTTCAACTGGGAAAACAAAATCAGTCTTCGAAATTAGCACTAGTCCGAAGCTCAAGGCTAGTTTTTTTTTTTACTTGGACCAGCAATATTTCAAAGTTCACAGGCCCACCAAGCCAGTAATTATTCAAAGAAATGCAAATAAAAAATGCAGATACAAACAAAAAAGTCAATCAGAAGCAAAAAATATTGTCCAAAATTTACCATCCTTTCATCGTATCAGAACTGCTAGGTATCTAACCCATATAATCTAGTTGTTATATTCTGCCTCTCTCCATTTGCTGCATTATTGCCTGAAGGCAGAGTCAATTAAAATGTGTCAAACCGGAAATTATAGTATGGGTATTATTTCCTAATTGGAATAATTCAGCATCCTCTAGTAGCGAGAGAGAGCTGGAAAATAAAGACTGGAGTAAGCGGGTTAATTATTTTCTTACAAAGGCGAAGTTAGACAAATATTTTAAACATGTTCAATGGAACATATACAGGTAAATTGTTTACACTGAAACAGCTCATTTTTCAATTTAATATTCAATATTGATCCAGATATTTGTACTACAAAGACTCATTAGTACCATCCTTATTGGACGTATCTTATTGACTGTCTAGTACAGACAGCATGTGACACACTTTTGAGGTATGGAGCGTTCAAGCTCTCATGTAGTGGATGGAGGGCACTTAATTATTCGAGTTACTAAGTATCCTAATTCTATGCTTCGTGACGTCATCCTATTTTGTTTCTGGTTTCGGTATTTGTAAACATTTTGAGGGGGACAGACCCGGCAAAAGGCCCACGTCCATGTCAAATGAATCTCAATCTTGGTGAGCTAAACGATTCTATGAACAAACTAGCCGACGGTGTTCCTTTCAACCCAAATGGTTGAAAGCATTTGAATGGCTGAGGTATGACGAGGAGAAACAATCATGTTCTTTATGTAAAACAAATTCAACAGTTGATGAACTCTCAACATTTGTCAAAGGAATGGACAACTTCAAAATTGATACCATCAAAACTCACCAGGCTTCTAAAAAATGCATACAAAGTGCATTTCTCTTTTAAAAGCTGCATCCAAACCAGTGGGAACTAGTGCAGCAGCTGAGGGTTTATTCAAGTTAAAGCAAGCAGAATATGACAAACTGGTTATAAAATTCCGAACTGCACATACCCTAGCAAAATGTCATCTGAGCTTTAACCTCTATAGAACCATATGTTGCTTAGACAAAGTAAAAAGGACTGGAAGTTGGTTAAAACTACTTGAATGACAAGGCAGCAGCCACATTTGTAACTGCCACAGCCAATACTGTCAGACAAAGTGTAGTAAAGACGTTGGAGACATCCAGATTTTACAGTTTGACAACTAATGGTACAAATGAAAGAAGTTAGAGACATCCAGATTTTGCAGTTTGATGACTAATGGTACAAATTACTTCACTGGTGATGACCTTGAGAACATACATGTTAGAACATGCAACCAGGGTAAAATTGAGGACACTTTTCTTCATATTGGACCCGCAGATTCCTCGTACAGTCAAGATATATAGCAACATGTCAAACAGGTCTTCAAGACACTTGGACTGGAAACCATTATGAAAGAGAAACTAGTAGGATTTACAGCTGATGGTGCATCAAAATTAAAAGTATATATGTATATATATATATATATATATATATATATATATATATATATATATATATATATATATATATATATATATATATATATATATATATATATATATATATATATATATATATAAATAACAATTAATTTCAATTAATTACTATATTGCACTTATTCTGTAAATAATAATAACAATTTATAAAATACTATAATAAATATGTTGTACATAAAGATCTACATAATAATAAAAAAATATTTATTCATATTTGCACTAATTATTTTATAAATTATAGAGATCTATATAAAAGTGTACAAATATTTTACCCAACATAAAAAGTGTATGCTTAAGTGTGTATATCAAATAATGCAAATTCAAATATATGAAAACATGTTGGTGCAAACTGGTTTAAAACAAATTTTCACTTATATTCCTTCAGGTCGAAGGTCTGGTTTAGCAATACTTACCATGGCCATGACCTCTGGCCTTTAGTCCCCAGAATTAATAGGTTTTCTTATTAACCTAAGTGTAAGCCATCCACAAAGTCTGGTCAAGGTATTTACTCTAGAACAAAAGTTCTTATGCAAAAACCATTTTTCATCTTTTGATCGGAAAACAAACCCACTCATTCACAAGCATGATCTTATTATTATGTGCAGATCCAAAACATTATCAGAGCTCATGCAGGATCTTGAGCATATAAGCCTATATTCAAAGTCTGATCAAACTCAGATAAAAAATATGCCTTCCAAAGTGGTAACAAACTCAGCCAATCAGATGCAAAATCACCACATTAAATATGCAATTTTGGTTTTCTAGGGTTTAATGCCATTTTTCAGCAAATGATAGGCTATACATGTTGGCCAGTATATTTGGTGCAGGAAGAACTCAGGAAGATCCTGGGAAGAACCAGCAACCCACAGGAAGCTACTGGCAAGCTTTCTCACGTATCCACAGTTGATGAGCTGAGACTCAAACCCACGCGGACAGAGGTGAGATGTAAGTGATCCAAAGGCGAGCACCTCAGACCACTTGACCACCCTGGGCCCCACATTAATTATGCAAGGATTTTGCTCAATATCAAACTCATCCAAGATCAAAATGGATCCAAAATATGGCCTCCAGAGTGGTAACAAGCTCAGCCAACC
The DNA here is from genome assembly GCA_029931535.1 of Margaritifera margaritifera. NCBI lineage: Eukaryota > Metazoa > Mollusca > Bivalvia > Unionida > Margaritiferidae > Margaritifera > Margaritifera margaritifera. The sequence continues at coordinate 217,493 of JAQPZY010000920.1, read as the reverse complement.
CAAACGCAAGGTCATCTCATTAGCATGCATGAATCTTCCTCAATATCGAACTCATCCAAGATTTGATAAGTATATATTCCAAGTTTTATCAAAACTGAAGCAGAAATATGGCCCCCAGAGAGGTAACTAGGTCAGCCAATCAGATGCAATATGACCTCATCATTATGTGTGGATCTTGCTCAGTATTGAACCCATCGAAGATCCTAAGCCCACATTCCAAGTTTGATCAAAACTCCTGGATCAAAAATATGGCCTCCAGAGTGGAAGAAAGGTCATTCAATATGATGCAAGATCACCTCATTATTATGTATGGATCTCACTCATTATCGAACTTGTCCAAGATTTTGATGATATAAGCCTATATTCCAAGTGATTGAAACCATAATTAAGAAATATGGACTCCAGAGTGGTAACAAGCAAGTGTTGACAGACAGATGATGCACTATGAAAGCAGGACCATACCATGAGCACCGTAAGCTCACTTGGCCTTACGGCTAGGTAAGCTAATGATTGTTTCTCTTCTTACCAATTTATTACAGCTTTTTTTGTAGCTCTTGACAAGCATGGCTTGAAATTTCCCCAAAGATTGTGGACTGTTTTCATTTTTCCTCAACAGTTTCTTTATCCTCTTGTCAAACTTCAATTTTGGGACCAGTCTTACTCTGTGGTTACCATGAGAAAATGGCGTGTTGCAGAATGGGCAGGCATGATACCTTTCACATTTCTTCTTGCCAGCTGCAATTATAGAGGCACAACCAGTGAAGTAAAGTGACAAAACTTAATAAATTTCACAGGTATGAATTACTCAGTACCAAAAACACATACTGCTAAAAAAAATAGTTCTGATCCACATACATGCTTGGCTGTAAGTTATGTATGTGACTCCTCAACTTAATAAATTTCACAGGTATGAATTTCTCAATACAAAAAACACATACTGCTAAAAATAGTTTTGATTCACATACATGCTTGGCTGTAAGGTATATAGGTAGGTAGGTAGATAGGTATGTATGTGTGTATGTATGTATGTATGTATGTATGTATGTATGTATGTATGTATGTATGTATGTATGTATGTATGTATGTATGTATGTATGTATGTATGTATGTATGTATATGTATTTATGTATGTATGGGGTTTAACAGTACATCTGCACAATAATTCTCTTACAACAAGCTGGTGGGCACATCAGGCCTATTCTACATCCACGAACCCACAAGAGTGAAGTAACAATGTATATTCATAAATGTTTATTCCATGGTTAGAAATGTACGCAACATTAAATGATCATGTAAGTATACATGTATGTAGTACTGTTTAATGGCATCACAGCACAAATAAATGTAAACATGAAGTACAACAAGATAGAATATAAAGGATAAACATGTTAAAATTCTGTAAAAGGTATATAGCATAAAAGCCAAAGGTAACACATCAAATCCTTAAAACATCTGGTCAAATTTTTTATATAAACTGCATTCTCTTAAAAAGTCCAAGATTTTCTCATGTGCTACATCATCATACAATTTCTTCATCGAGCTTGCATCAAAATACTTTTGTCTCACAGGGTGGAAGTCAACACAATTGACAAGAATGAGTTCTGCTGTCAGGTGACACTGGCATAATCAAAGCTCACATCATCATTCATAAACTGTCCCAAAATCATGGTATTCTCTTCTGTATTTATTGAAATATTTTCAATTCCAGGTGAGAAAATAAACATGGGTTGACTTTAATTGCTCAAAATGGGTTATATTTTCACTAGTCTAGAGTAGTAATTTTAGTATGATACTGTAAAATACAAGCAAAAAAGGAAGATACCTTTTTATAGTAAACAACTTTTTTTTAAAAACAAATAATTATTCTGGACTAAAAATGGTTTGTTATAGCTTGAGACAATTATCTAGTCTCCAGCATTCTGAGCTGGTAATAAGGGCCAGAATTTTTTAATTAAGGTAATGAACTCTGTACATGGCAGTTCAGGCATATTTCATTGATACAGTAAAGATTATTTATAACATTTCACAGGGGACTGGAGATTTTTATAACATTATAACTGAGAAACGTTATATCTATTTTCATAGTCTATTTTTCAAAATATTTATGTTCATATCCATACTGATGTACATGTCAATGTCATTGGACATACATGTAGTAAACAAGTTTACTATCCGTTGAATGTGTCAAATATACATGTAACAGCCGGAGAGAAAATGTCAATATTCATCTGTTTTTTTATGAATCTGAGATTTTTTTGGATACATTTCTTAGTGACATGAAATTGCTCGTAAAAATGTCAGGTGTGTCATTTTGAGCTTGCAGGTACAGGTTAATATATGCTACGCTATCTAGAACCTCACTGGCTCTGGGTACAACAGCTGGTACTAAGTCATCAACGTCCTTGTCACTTCCAGTAGCAGAAAAATCAGTCGCTTCCTGGTGATCACTAATTCCACAAAGAATATTTTGAATGGTTGGTATTGTAGATGTGACAATGTCACTATCAGAATTAACATAATCCAAGAAATCAACATCCTCTCTAACAGACCCAAATAGGTATAGTGCATTATGCACAGTAGCAAGCGGAACATCATTATCATCATTGTTATTATTGGTAATGACATCTGTTTGCTCAATAAACCCTGCATCAACAAAACAGTTTCCAACACAGCCCATGGAAACACCATGCCATGTATGATTAAAAGCAGACTGTGAACATTATGTTTATTTCACACTCAATATTTTTGTCAAGGCTTGTGAGGTATATTAGGATTAAAGCACGTCAGTACAGTGATTTTAAATGAAGTTGACTTCTTGGAACACGAGAGATTTATTTTTTTACTTGATCAAATAAGTACAAAACAAAGTATTTTTTGTCATGCTTTACTTGCATCGAACCAGCAATCCATGATTTTAAATTACCGATTATAAATGAGGTGTGATTATCATGCTTTTGTTACTTTGTGCCTCTGTTACGCCTTTGTTATTTAGTGATTATGAATGAGGTGTGATTGTCACGCCTTTGTTACCTGCTGCCTTTGTTACACCTTTGTTATTTAAATGACTGCCATTGTTTACCTGACTTCAGTATGTCCGGTGATAAAAGTTTTACAACTGAGCTAATTTTATGACGGACCACACTAATGAAATGCTATAACAAATTAAACATTGTAAGAAAGGAACGTTATAACAAAGCCTTTGGACTGTATAGTAATTTGGAATTTGGCTGGGGAAATTAAACTCAAACGTTCTAACAGAGAATATGTTGTATCCAAGAACATAATAAAGAATCTTTACTGTTTGATGAAAATATGGTTTTACACTATGTACCATGTTTATGGGATACAGAATAAACAAGGACAGAAAATAAATGGACTCTGGGACAGAAATTCAAAAGAAAGTAAACGCAGTGCTAAGAAACTGGACAGCCCGACATCCATGGCTCCTCAAATTCTAGATTGGGTCCCTCCAAAATTTTAGATTAGTTGACCATCTGGCCTGTGAAAAAAACACAAGAAAACACCCCACTAAATCTACCTTGTTAATCTAATTTTATTTTTGTCTTAAAAAACTCTGAGCGACAAAACATTATATGTTTTTCTTGAACTTCCAGAAAGACACTGGTAACATGATTAATATTCAGTTTTCTGTTGGGACTTTCGTTCGTAGGGCCATAGGAATATTTAGTTCCCTGCTAACACTCCTGTTAATAGGGCCATAGGAATATTCAATCCCTTGCTGACAATCCTGTTCATACTGGTCCATCGGAATATTCAGTTCCTTTCTGACACTCCTGTTCATACTGGTCCATAGGAATATTCAGTCCCTTGCAGGTGTTCCTGTTCTTAGATCCATAAGAATATTCAGTCCCCTGCTGACACTCCTGTTCATAGATCCATAGGAATATTCAGCCTTCTGTTGGGGCTCCTGTTCCAAGTCCATATTAATATTCAGTCCCTTACTGGAGCTTCTGTTTTGAAGTCCATAGGAATATTCAGCCCCTTTTAGGGCTCCTGTTCATAGGTACCTCACCAATAGGAAGATTGTCTCCACACTTGTATACAATGCCTTAACTGTGTCTATAAAGCATAGCACATGACAATAAGGGTGAAACGATACACCTGTGGCGCATATCGATATGATTCATGATACACAGCCTACGATACGATACATTATCGATTCTCAGTTTAAAGAATAAGAAGGTAAACGACTAATAATTATTCATAACTGCTGAAGATTAAAGTAACTTATATAGGGTAGATATCGTTTTGTATAGATTTTTCACCTCTTGTATCGATACGTGTATCGACATGGCAAAAGTATTGATGCATCAATATATCGATGAATCGTTTCACCCCTAATGACCAATGAGTGGACAACAATACTATTTGTTCCCCATATCTGACAGAATGTTTAGCCATGATCATTATATTTTGCCTGCAATTCTCTCTAACTGGAAACCTGATTGCTGCCAGTCTGGCATATGTGATATATGTGTGATTTATGTATGATCTGTAAACGAGAAAAGATTAGACCTACCATTGTTTGTAAGTTTATCCCGCTTAACCTTTATCTTGTATCTGAAAAACAAAGATGTTGATATTATGCACTGTACTTTACATGTTGAATAACTAGTTGATTGCCATTAAAAACACTTCATCCTCAGAGTTTGAAACATAAGAAACTTTTTGATGCCGAGTTTCAAATTTATTATATTCAAAACCTTAACAACAACACACCTACTTGGACATATTAAAATGACTAAAAATTAATTTACAAATATTAGGACAGCTTGCATATGGTACCAGTTTGCTCATAGGTTACAGCAGGGATAGCAGCATGGTTTGGAAGACAACAGTACTTCTGGAAAGGATACTGAAGATCTGAGCACAAACTGTAGAAATATGAGCAGAACTGACAGAGATCTGCTGTTGCATAATGCACTGAAATATCAGGATCTATGCTTTTCACCTTAAATCCAGAGACCATCCACAGCTCCCAAAATTGTGGGAGGTCACTTCTCATTCCAGGCAGAAGTAATAGACCATCAGGGGGATTTGATAAAGTTTGATCAGATAAATGTCATGCAATGTGGTCTGTAATAATAAAAATAATAATTATAATAATAATAACAGTAATAGTGCTTGTAGCTGCTGCTGCTACTACTGTGGTCTGTGGTGTTAAATTATTTCTAAATATTTGTTAATTAGATTATACAGAGAACGGTTTCTTCTTTATTTATATAAAGTTTATGGCTAAAAATACAAACTGTTACTGGATATTATTTTATCCTTTTCTTTTTCCACCTTGATAACTTGATAACATCAAATCAGCTTTGGTATAGCAGGAATATAGCTTTGGTATAGCAGGAAAGTGACATTTGGTTCAAACTATGTTTCTACCCTTTTGCAGTGTAGGTAACCTCATGATAGCAGCTGATCTTTTTTAAACAGCAAATGACTACCCAAAGGCCAGCCAAATCCAGCAAAGTGGGCTGCCACTGCGATGTGCTATACCTGTTTTTGTTTTTTCTAAGTGGAAGTCAGAACAGTTTCCGATGTCATCAATCATTAGATTCCTGTGAATGTAAGTATTGTTAAAAAAAAGCTGCAGTTAAATATACAAACTCAGGGATCACCACTGCCCCATCATCGTTAATCTACATGGGTCAATAGGCAGTGCCCCCACTGGGGTGCTGTGGAAGCAAAAATGGATTTAGGAGCTCTTTAAGCCCTTCTAAACCCCTCTCCTTGCAGCTTTTATTTTCATTGATATTATTCAAAATTCAACTCTTAAAATTAAGTTTTCAACCCAGGTTAATCACACTTGGCAAGTTCACATAATATGGAATAATCAACATTAACTTATTGTGAAAATATTTAACATAGCTGCAAGTTAGGTGGTTTTGTACAGGGGTCAGACATTTCAGAAATATTGCTATGTTTGCAAAAAGACTGAATTTTTACAATATAGTGAGGAAACCTGTTTAGACTGGAAAAGTGAGTTACTTACGGAAAGAAAATATTTCTTTTCACCCGACTGAATGATGCATTCCTTACAATGTGTATGTGCTGCTATTGCAATTAATCTCCATAGCATCATGTGGTGTCAGTCAGTACACTGCATGCACATGATGTCACACAAGTGAAGTCAACTGTGCTCTGTAGACTTTGTTTCTGGATTGGTTTTACATTTAATGACCCAAATTTAAATCAGACATGTTTGGAAGTTGTATATGACATTTATAAACAATACCCCAGCAAAATTCAACTAGTGCCATTAAAAATTTAAGTTAGGTTTTATTGAGAGGCATACGAAAGAGTAAAATGTTTTTCATACAGCTTTGCTGAAATATTCTTGTTGAAATTAATATCGAATAAACAGCAATAGGAAGTCTAGAGATTTACAAATCCAATTGCCCAACTCCGGGGACAAGCTCAAATTCAGCTTGGGCAAGCTCAAGTTTCCAAGGGACTAGGCAAGTCAAATAATTGAGAGAAAGAGAGAGAGAGACTGAGGGAGAAAGGGGTCGTGTTCCATTTGTAATGCTTTATGTTCTGCAAGTTTTATACTCTGCAATCTTGCCACAGTACAGATATTAACACCTTTATTTATGTACCGCATTCTTCTATTACGTGCTTTATATTCTGAATGTTTTATACTCTGTGATCTCGCCTCGGTACATATATCAGCATCTTTATTTAGTGTTTTTTTGTACTGCATTCTTATATTACATAATTCGCCACAGTTTCTTCCATCTATTGTATGCTATTTCCATCTTGTAGTCAATGTCGAGGTCACTTGCATTTTCTCGCACAGACTTGATAATGTGAATATTTACTATTTAAAGCAAGTTTTGACAAATAAGGAATAAACACTTATATTTTAACTGATCAGTTACATTTTAATTGTAATATTTGTATGTATCCAGGATTCATCGACTTGCAGGTCCTAACCTTGCCTTGGATGGTTTGTTAGCTTGCCAACTCTAAATGATCGGCTTGTCAAAGATTGTTTTGTTTTTATGCATGTTGCCGATTTTAAAGTGAGTAAGGTGTTAATTGAAAATAAATATAACTCATGAGATTTTTTTGACAGGTGTGTCTGGAAATAAAAGGCACTCATCTCTAACAATTAACCGCCAGGAGGATTTCATTCAAAGCGTGATCGATGTTCCGAAAATGTACCACCCATAAGTGATGTTTATGATATCTTGTTTACATGATAATTATGGGAGACCGATACATACATACTGCTTGCCAAACAATTAAATGGATAAAAATAAGTGTTCTCAATCTCAAAAGTCAGCTTGTTAAATATTTTGAAGCATGTTGGCAATTTCAAGGTGACTAGATGATAATTGTTAAGTAAATGGATAAAATACTAATAAGTGTTCACAACTCCTTCAGTTGCGTGGATAAACAAAGAGGGAGTGAAATCCTTTATATTTTTGGAATATTTCAGTGATGGACTCATATTTACCTTGTTTTCCTACTGGATGGATACTTAAATCTGCATGATCATTTGAACTGTTAGTGGAAAAGTAGATTAAAATTAAATTACCGCAGTTCATTTTTGGTTGTTTAATTTTTCAGTTTAAGGTCTTGTACCTACACATCTCTCTCTCTCTCTCTCTCTCTTAAAAATCTACCTATCCAAGCTGACTTTTATAAAATGTATAAAATTTGTAATTATATATAAAGAATGAGTAAACACATGCCACATTTACACCACTAATATAATACGAATACCAAGTTTCATGGAGATATCTTGAATGATTTTGGAGTTATGCTCTGGAAACAGAAGTGTCAATGATGGATGGATGAATAAATGAATGAAAATGTTACAATATTGAAACTAAAGAATTTTGAATAGCAAAAGGCACATGCAGGCCACTAGTCTAATATGTGTACTAAGTTTTACAGAGATATCTTACGAGAGGGATTCATTGTTGAGTGAACAGAACACTCTACACTCCACTACCAATCCATCCCGTTATGTCTCAATCTCTGTGGAACCAACTTAAGGGCTATTGGTAATGTGAATAGCAGGGTGGGTGCGTGTGGTATAGCCATATATCACTTATAGTATGCAATAAGTGAAAAGTTTTAAATTATTAACTTCTAAACCTATAATTCAAATGTGCTGGTGCAACCTATTTTGAGGAAATTATATTTTTAAGAGCTAAAATAGCCATTTTGATATTGCATTTTACGCACAATAGATCACAGCATTGAGATAGTATTGAGCTTGCATTGTAATTATCGTCTTGCATGAAGACAAAGCAAGATACAACGAGCGTTACATTTTTCATATACACCGAACCTTGCATAAAATGCATGTGGCAAATGTCACGATGCCATGTAATGGGCGCTGCCATATTGGTCTTCTTCCAGTCAATTCGGTCCCATGACTGACAGTCATATTTTATACATACTTGTAACCCAATGGCTATCAAACTTTCCATAGTGAAAGTACACTTGTGGATGGTGCTATTAATAGCAAATAAAAATCCTAAACATTCCTGAAATACATACTATATGAAATGACTTATTTGCGTGTTTACATTTGACTTCTTTTCCGCTCTTTTTTCACCACATGATTCTGTAAATATTACTCCACTGAAGTTTATATTTTCACATATTATATGTCCTTCATTGTTAGTACCCATCTAAAGATGATGAAAAATACTTGACATTAGCTAATTATCCTAAATAAACCTTATATGTATGCATCAATGGGATATATAATGAATTTGCTTTTAAGTACGAGAGCTATTGTAGTGGTTGTATGCATTTCTACTAGTGTGAGAAGGCACTTCAACTAATGCCAGTGTGCAGTTTAAATTAGGAAAAAGACAAATGTTAACAAAATTACAAATTGATCAGGTAAGATATATGAGCAGTTGCATGCGTTAGATGAAGGTACTTCGTTCAATTCTGTTGGATGTTACTATTGTCAATAATCGTGAATTTTAAACTAAGTATAGCGCAACATGCTTAGTGATGGTGAATATAACATGCATACATGTATATATCCATGTGCTTTTCTGCAGTGGATTCTATGGCGTGTCGAATAAGCCACGGGTAAATATAGAAAGACATGTGAACGGAGAATATGACAATAATCCCGACTGTTAATTTTGGGGATCTTCATAATGTTTGGGACTGAAAATTGTGTAATTAATATTATTAACAAAATACATGTACAAATGTGTCATTGTCTTTATCATAAAATGCTGCTTATGGCCAGTGCAAGCCGACCTTTTCTTAGGAACTATTGTCAATGTTGTTCAGGACCGACAAAACTCCATTTCATTTGCAAACAACATGAGGTGAAAACAGCTCATGTTCAATGTCTGCAAGTTTTATACAAAATCCACTTCTCCTTGCCACTAAATGGATTATTCATAAGTGTTAGTGACATTTCTTTTTCGCTGCAGTCTCCACGTTGCTGTACATTTCATCAAAGTCTGTGGACAAAAAGGTATGGAATTGTTTTTATGATAAGTTATTCTTTCACACATTCACTGCTAAATGTTACAGGACACTTAACTGAAAGAAATGGGGCATCACTATTACCATAATTTTTAGCCATTTCTTCACAATCAGAAAACCATACCCCACCCACCTGTACTGAATTGTGCATTACCAATAGCCCTTTATAGCAAAACGACCTATTCCCGTAAATACACTATAAAGTGTCCTACTGGTAAAATGAGGACAGCGCAGGACACATAGCAGAGCTGGCTGATGATAACTTTTCCAGATGTTCAAGTTTTAGATTCTTATCCATTTTAAAGTATCATACAACTCTGCGGGTTCGTTTTCCACTGTGCGTATTGTTATTGTATTTTTGAGTACAACATTATTAAGGCGAACCGTTCTTTTTCGACGACGCGACCAACACACAAGTAGTATATATTTTAAAATTCTGCACCCTTGATCACTAATTTTATACTTCTTTTGACTTTACAAATTTAACTTTTAACAAAAGATTGAAATAAAAATTTACAATAAAATAAATGACTACAATACAAATTTTTACTATGTTGAGGCAGCTTTACGGCTACAAAAAAACAAAACACAAAAAAAAAAAAAAAAAAAAAAAACCACAACATAAAACAAAATGTTCATGGATCAATTAGTACTAAAAATGCAGAAATAAAATGATTAAAAACTAGTGATCGAGTTGTCCAGACTTCAAATCTGTACTACACACAAATGCCTATATCATGAGTGGCCAAGTGATGTCCACCTACTCCCCTGCACGATACATTAATATCTTCACATCGCGAGTGGTCTAGTGATGTTCTCGTACTGCTACACAACGTTGTTGATACGCAACAAGACTTCTTTTATTTACGTAAAAAAAATATAAAAAAATAAAATAAATAAATATAAATGAATAAATAAAAATTAAACAACTGTGGAAGAATTTATTTTGATAACAAACCATTACTAATTGAACAGTCATGTGTTAACTCAGACAAACCTACAGGTAGAGTACTATTAGCTTCGCCATCACCATTGGTGATGAGGTCTCCTAAGAGAAGATCATCATTTCTTGGAAACTTAGTTTATATGGCGTGCCAATCCTGAAATCTTAGAATTTGTGTAACAGCATATTGTATGACACAATGAAGATTATATCGAGTGTTGAGTGATTAAAAAAGTAAATGACGGTGTTAATGATTTATTAAATTAAATTATTTAACCTTTCTCAAGATCTCGGGGACATATTTATCATGTTAATTGATTGGTGAAAATGATACTTTTGGTTTTACTAGGTCGGGCACTGCGTTATCTTTCGTTTCAACTAATACATTATTTTTGTCCCCAACTCTTCGATATCTAATTTTAATTCGTCTGTGTCTTCTTTTAATTCAGTATCTTCCATCTCATTGAAAAAAAACTAATTGATTACAACTTTATTTTATATCGTCAATATTTTGACACAATCTGTCTATTTTCTCATCAAAAATTATGAATTCATTCAAAATCAAATTGTACGCCTCTATTGAAATTTATTGTCAGCTTTAGCTAGACTTTCCTAAAAAAAATTGTATCTCAAACTGTTATATTTATGTTGACGCATATTTTATCTTGCTTTTAATGCGTGGAAAGCCTTTGCAGCTCTTAATGACTTTGCTTCATCAAACTTATCGCGGTGCTTGCACTTTAAAGGCAATGCTAAATTCCACATATATCTAGTCGTCTGAGGGTAATATAGATATGGTTTAGTCATTACTATCTCTTTAGGTAGGTAAGAAATAAGTACAAAAAGGGCCGGTATTTTACTTAAATCTTACTAAAAGTAACAATCAGTATGTTACTTTTTGATACTACTTCTCGCTAAATGATAACAATAGTATAAAATAGTGTGTACTTATGAGGCAACTTTCATTGGCTAGAATAAGCACAAATTAAGCAGCATTAAAAAGAAATTCACACAAAAAATTCCGTTGTGAAATTAGAAAACTTTAAACACCAGTTAAAGTTTCCGCTTGTTATTTATTGCGACTGTGAATGTGTTTTGGTTAGAACTGGAGAAAAATCATACGAAAATAATGAACCAAGCTGGGTTTTGAAGGAAACAAAACACATTCTATCTGGATTTTGTATGTACCTCAAATCAATCCACATAGAATACGCATCAATCTTTTACAGAGGAGCTGCTCGCATTCATGTTTTTTATTTATCAAAGGTTGGGTAACATTGAGAAATTATATGCAACGAACTGAAATCAGAGAATGCTAAACATATAAGAACACAAAAATAATTATTTCGATTTAACCAGCATTTGTCACATTTGCAACGAAAAGATTTTTGAGAAGAAAGTGCGTGATCATGACCACTTAATTAGGCTATATAGAGGTCCTGCACATAACAAGTGTAATTTTAAATTTATGTATCAAAAATTTAATTCCGCTCGTCATTCATAAATTATCAAGGAGCTGATTAAGCAAAATGAAGTAAAAATCATTCATAATACGGATGAAAAATATATTTAATTGAGCGATGATTTCATCGTTGATTGGATAGAAAAGATTATATGAAAGATCTGGAGAAGAGAACTATTCGATTGATAGTTATCGTTTCATCGGACAAGCCCTTGAACAACTAGCTCACAATTTACGTGACACAACATTTACAGAGATAACTAAATGTTTTAAAAACATGCGCGATGGTCTCCTGAAGGAATAACATTGTAGATGCAGAATAAATTTCTTCGAAAAGACATTTACCCATATAAATACATGTATTGTTTTGATAGCTTCGATGAAACAACATTGTTTTCTGTTGACAGAATCTATTCAGCACTATACAATTTCAACATTTCAGACGATGACTACCAGTATGTAAAAGATGCAATTTCTGACTTCAAAGTAACAACATTGTGTCATTTCCTTTCTATCAAGCATTTTGTGATAAAAGAGACTGTGATGTTATACCACATCTTTGAGGAATTTCGTAATGTCTGTATGGATCATTACAAACTTGATACAGCACACTATTACAGCGCTCCTGGTTTAACACATGCTGCAAGCTTGAAGATAGCTGGTGTAAAACTTGAAGTACTAACTGACCGTGATTTGTACCTGATGATTGAAAGAAGGATTCGCGGAGGTATTAACATGATCCTTAATAGATGTGCAAAGATTAATCGCGAATTCTATGTAGATGAAAATTGCAGGCTGTTTGGTTGGTTGGTTGTTATGGGTTTAACGCCATTTTTCAGCACATGATAGGTTATACATGGCGGCCAGTATATTTGGTGTAGGAAGAACCAGAGAAAACCCCGGGAAGAACCACCGACCCATGGGAAGATGAAAATGTTAAGATAAGAAAGGACGGTAAGCTTGGTAAGACAAAACCGAAATCACTTAACATGTACAGCAAATGAATAACCTCTGGGATTCAGCAAAGTGTCAACATTACCAGTGACAGACTTCAGATGGGTAAATGAAGAATACATTAAATGATCAGAAGAAAATATTTTTGGAATACCTTATAGTAGTGATTGTGGTTACATATTAGAAGTAGACAGAGATTTCTTGAGAGTCGCGTGGCTATTTCAAAGGCAATCAACTTGCATCTGAGAATTAGTTCTTTTAATGCACGATCTTTCAGAGTTCAATTGAAATTTATTAACGAGAACAGCAACTTAGCCAACTATGCATAAGTTATTGTGAACATTAAATAATAAAGATAATATTGAGATACATAACAGAAACCTAACATTATGCATGGAGTTCTGGGTGAAATTGACAGAAGTACAAAGTCACCCTTTTCAGTCAACAAGCGTGGCTGAAATGCTATACTGAATTGAATTTAAGTTTGAGACAAAAAGTTTGGTTTGGTTTGGTTTTTATGGGTTTAATTCCATTTTTCAGCACATGATATGCTATACATGGCGGCCTGTATATATGGTGGAGGAAGAACCCGAGAAAATTCCGGGAAGAACCACCGACCCACGGAAAGCTACTGGCAAGCTTTCTCGCATAACTACACTGGCCGAGCCGAAGCCTCGAACCCACGCGGACAGAGGTGAGATGGCAGTGATCGGTAAAGGCGAGCGCCTTAGACCACTCGGCCACCCGGGGCCCCGAGACAAAAAGCAACTAACGATAGCAGTATAGATGTACGAGTTCTGGCCCACTTGTAAGTTTATGAAATCAAATCGATGGTAGAGTGTTTAGAAAGTGGGTTTATTAACCACAGGAGGATCAGGTTTCTAGCCCACTTATACATTTATGAAAATAAATCGATACTAGAGTGTTAACCACATGGGAATCAGATTTCTGCCGCACTTATGGACTACTGCATGACAAAACAAAAAATGCTGCTTTTTATAAACATAAAAATGTAACTCTTTTAATCAATATAAATAATGGAACAAAACTAAATTGTGATAGATTCAACTGTTTTCAGAAAAGTGATGGAAATATTTCATAATAGTAGAAATCTCAGTATCAAGATATAAATGTATTTGTTCATAAGCATGGATGGTATAAACGTGTGGTCAAGGCTTGTTATGTTACAAAATAAGATATAAAAGAAATACAAATGTTTGATTTATCAATTTCAAGTTTGAAAAAAAAGATATCCTGCATTATTTGACAAAAGATGAAGATTTACAGATTACATTTAATGATAACATATAAATAAGCATCATCAATCCCGAAAACATGATTTTTAAATCATTACGGTATGCAGAAGGAATAAAATACGTATTTGATGTGACTAAATATACAAATTTAGATTCGGCTAAATTTACAATACATCTCGAGGATCTTGTAAACTTTATAAGGTCAATCTACAACTATTCAACAAAGACACGGATAGAAATCATGAAAATTAAAGTTCGAATAAATAAAACACAGGCTGATTCATTATATACAATACCTGTTTTTGAATCAACCATGGGAATGGTAAAATTTGACATAAACATGAAGTCATTCATACATTTAAAAGAATTTAAGACACGTTGTAAGTTGCTGGAGATAGAAGATCCGTTGTCGATGCGTGTCCGGCTGGCTTGTTGATAACCTTTCAAGACAATCTGTCAAACGTAACATATTCACTGTTTGTTTGTATACCGTTTTAAATGGCTCAGAAATAACAGCATTTAGGACATCTTTAATATAAGCCTGAAAGTACATTTGCTTACATAAATATCAATCAATTCTGGAAAAAATTTAAACGGACAAAAATAAACAAAATATGCTGAATTGAAGGAATGGTGAGCTGACCAGTCTACCTACACATTACACAAGCAAGTTAGAAAAGATGTCCATACAGAAAGATCGATGTTAGTCACATGGATAACCAGTAGTTGGCAGACATTGCTGACATGCAAGCAGATGAAACATATGACGAGGGACATAAATACATTTTGACATTGAGATAAAGCTTCTCACAATACGCTTGGGCTGAGACAGTAAAAACAGGAGATGACATGCATGACGCTTTCTGAGAAATCTTCAAAGAATAGAAAGCATGAAAAGATATAGTTAACTGAAAAGAGTTTAACAACAAAAAAGTTACGTTTATTGGTGGAAAAGGAAAACAAAGAGCACTTTTCAACTTATTCAGACACAGGTTTTACAGAGCTCTGAAGACAAGAATATGGAAGTATTTCACTCAAAAAAACAAAAAAAAACAACAACAACAACAAAAAAAAAAAAAGAAAATGGGCTGACGTCTTACTAAAGTTAATTTGTGGACACAATAACACCAATCACAAGTCAGTATACATGGTTCGAGCGAGGAAGGATGAAAACAGATCAAAGTATGGATAAATCTATTCGGTTATTTAATAACTGATACATTTGCAAATCATAGATTCAAAGTTGGTGAAACAGTCAAAATTTCAGAATAAAAAACAATATTTGCAAAAGGATAACTTCCTAACTTTACCGAGGAAATTTTAAAAATTAGGCAGGTAATATTGGGTGATCCGGATGTTACAAACTGGAAGACAATTTGAGTCGATTGCTTATAAAACAAATCATCATATCATACGCAATCGTTGATCTTACGAAGTTAAGCGACTACAACGTTGTTATGGTTTACAGTGATTTTTGGTTCCCTATTTCAGTTAGAACAAACAGGATTTTTTTTAATGAATTATAATGAATGAAAAATTTAGAAAGCTATGCCCAGGAACTGGTAATGTGCAAGATACTGGTACTGAAGCTGTACAGTTTGTGGTGTATGGAATTATTTTAGGATCTCACTAGACTTCCAGATTCTTACAGATCATTGTCCGCTGTTTCCTTGTTCTCTCATCAGGATGTCAGAATGAACAATATACTTGCATAAGCAGCTGAAGTGATAGAAGGCTGAAATAAAGACCATGAACTGGGAAACATTTGCCTATAGTAAGGTACGATTACCTCCAAACCAATTGTTCAGTTGGCTGATAATAAGGACAGAAATGGAATTGCTTTATTCTATGACTACATCACTATGGAGAAAAGTTTCGACATAACAACAAATACAGCTTTAACTAACATCACACTTAATTCTCCCAAAATAAGTTTCAAGGGTGTTATGACACTGTGCGAAAAGGATAGAGAAAGTAATTCTGAAAAGCTGTACAACTCAGCAAAATAAAAAAACTTCAGTGACTATAGAAGATCTGCCATACGTAGTTTATTTCCAGCGTTTTTAATTGATGCAATAATTTAGAGGATCTAGTTAGTATTTCTTCGATTAACAAACACAAGCCCACAGAAATTAGTAGCGCAAGTGTTAGCAATTTATTCGCTGACAGTCATTTCATATGACTTAAGTTGAGAAGTACACATGAAAACAATTGCATGGTAGCGATCTTACATTAGCCAATGTTCAACAAGGTATCAACTTTCAAATCAAAAGAAAATATAAATGCACACAAAATTATTATTATTATAATTATTATTATTTATTTATTAATTTATTTGTCTCATGGTCAGATGAATATTCAAAACAATCACATCAAGTAAATCTTCTATTAGGGATGTATACATGTATTTGAAAGAACCGCATAACACAATAATTTGTGGAATGACTAATGGTGGGAAAACAATGTCTGCACTAAATCTGAAAGAGAATGAATACAGCTGTATACAGATCTTTTTTTCCCTATTAAATCATTATCATCTGTCCAGCTTTTATGTTCAACAAAACTTACGATAGAAGTGGTAACTCAAAGATGAAACGGTGATTGTGAAAGATCTTGAAGATAAACTTGATAAGGAGTCAGAGCTGCTGGTTGATGCGTACCAATGAGCCAATACTGTTTTTCACTGATGATTGAGGGAATCTGGATGATGTAAGAAAAGAAAGCAACTAACCAAACTAGATTAGCTTCTAATGATAACCATTTTTCTTCTGATTGAATACGCAGTCTTTGTACATTTCACATGTTAAATTCTATTTGACCAAGCATTTCTGTTTCTTTTTTTTCATTGCTATCAGTCCTGAATTAATAAAGTTTTGCCCTTAACTGACAAATTTCTCTGATTAGTGTGCCGGTTAGTTCATCTTAAAATAATCCAACAGCTTTTGTGTTCACTTGAGGGATGTCATAGATGTTATCTTATGGATAGTCACTAGTGTAATAGAACTTGGTGTCACCCTTCATGTCTCTGTAAAAGTTTTCTGTCTCAACGCGAATGCATGATGAAGCTGCATCGGTACACAACAAAATTATCTTTTCACCGTACTTATTTTTGCAGTTGCTGTAATAGAATTCTTACATCAACCATTTGGATAACTCTAACATTGTAAAACCACCATATATCTGTTTGATTAATTGAATCTTTTTGTTTTTTATACTGACGAGTACCATGTCATCGTCAATAATTGTTCTCCTGACGAATGATCAATCTTTTTGATATTTAAAAACAAGATAAATATTTTCGTCTATACATATTTAAACTGTTTTTCATTTACGAAGACACTCTGTTTTCCAAATACGGAGTTGCTCATTGTCTTGAAGAAGTCCTTTTGAAAATCATTGTTACCTTTTTGTCTCAAACTCATATTCAGTTCGATGTATGAATGAAGCCAATACTGCTGTTTAAACAAGACAACTCTGTGTACATTCTTTAGTTTTAAACCAAATTGGACGTAAAGCTTTACGTTTCTGTAATCGATCACATACCCATTTTTATTTTTCAATGTACATACTAAATTTGGTTCGGTTTGTTTTGTGCCCTTGAATCCATTTATCAAATTAGAATTTCTATGTGAAATAAATATCATACTGTTTTTAAATTAACAAAGTGTTAGATTGTTGCTTTTAAGTTAAATGCATGAAATATTTTTATATCACCTCTCCGATACTGTTGAATGTAACACAATATAGCTTTAAATCATTATTTGTGTCAAAAACAATTTTTATTTTTTTATTTAATTTTGGGTGTTACACAGCAGTATAGAAGAAGCCTGAAAACTGATCCCTGTGTGATTAAGAAACCCACTTTCTAAACACCCTACTATCGATTTGTTTTGATAAAGTTGCAAGTTGGATAGAAATCTGATCCTTGTGTGGTCAAGAAACCCACTTTTATATACACACTACAATTGATTTGATTTCATAAATTTACAAGTGGGTCAGAACTCTATGCTACTAGCGATTTCGAGAAGGATTTTGTTAAATTGATGAACAACTCTTTAGTCGGAAAACAGGTGGAAAATCTCAGAAAGAGGACAACTGTGCAAAAAAAGACCGGTTGAACCAAAGGTTAGTTGTTGGCAGAGCTTACATCTTCAATTTTCATAGGGCATGTATGAAACCAACGTGAGTACTTGTTCAAATTATATTTTGCGGGTCAGTCAACATGATCCGTGTGGGGTTTCAGAATCGCTTTAATTTCATAAGAGAAACATTTGTTATCTTTCTTTTGAACACTGATACAAGCTTTTTTTTGTCACCCAATCAGACAACTCAGTATATGTGCCACCATTTAATTTTTTTGGCTTAAATTTATAAATTTCATCACAATATCACTTAGTCTTCAGGGTGATTTTTTGGGCAAACTGTGTGCTTAGAGTGTTAAATAGATCATTGAATACAGTTTGAATTATCAAACTGCTAAACATCTCAGTAAATTTGGTTGTATAGTAAATTGTTTGATTTTGTTTCCTCTTGACCATTGGACAAGAGGATATTTTTTCAAACTAACTTTAAATATCCACTGCACCTTTACAGAATTATTATTATTATCAGTATTTTTTTTTTTTTTTTTTTAAAAAAACTTTCTCTTACGATCTTCACGATGGCAGAGTCGACATGTAAAAGAAACACTGAAAATCATTGTTATTGCCTCCTGTACATTGATATGAATTTACTTTTTGTTTTCAAGTAGTCATTCTCCTAATTTGTATTTATTGTACACGCTCTCTTCAATGCTGTGAAGGTTTCTCTCTCTCTCTCTCTCTCCTATGTTTCGATCGCTTTTCAGTTTTTATTTTGTTTCATCTAGCATTTCTTCTCCATAAGCATATTTCTTTTTTCTAAGATTCTTTCCTTTCTCTGTTGCACTTTAACTTCTTCACGATGAGGAAATATATTTTTAATCTTTTCAAATATAGGAAATCTCTTACTGATTAGTTTTGGCAATCTAGATTCAATGCTTTCAACAAATGAATACCTTTTAGGCTTTTCTCCAGGCTGAAATGCACTTTCAAACATATTGTTCAATGTATTTGTGATAGAAATCTTTCAACGTAAATGTTTTGTTATCCATCCTTGTTGACCACTATACTTATATGGTAAAAGTTGTTTCAATGTATTTATGATAAAAAATCTTTGAACATAAACAATTACTGTCCACCACTGATGAACACTGATGTTTATATGGTAAAAACTGTTTCAATGTGTTTGCATCAGAAATCTTTGAACGTACATTCATATTTTTCATCATTGCAAATCTTTGATATTTATATGGTAAACATTCTTTCAGTGCATTTACGATATAAATCTTCGTGGTACATTCACGAGTTATCAGATGAGCTAAAAACAATAATAATCCCTTTTATCTGTGATCTGTGTATGTGATTTTATTATGCTTTTCTAGCATCATTCTTTTATATATCTTTGACTTCACATGTTCCCTCTATGACCAACTTTTCATAATTCTACCACATTCACAATGAACTGTTTTTTATTTCTTTGGTCTCCTGTATTTGTCGTCCCATTCTAACATTTCCTTGATTTACATATTTCAGAAGGCTGTTTAACCTCATTAGACTTTCTGCACTGAATTTTCAGCACACTGTACAAAGTGTTTTTAGTTTTTCTGCTTATGGTAGGTCTCTACTCCAGAAACGTATTTATCAACGAGGTGTGCAGAAGCAGCTTCACACACCTGAGGAACATCACAATATAAACACATAACACTGTCTTCAACCATTTTGAGTGATAGAGTTATTATACCAGAATTTCTTCGAATAATTATGATGCCAATCATTTTCAAAGATCGCTCATTTTCAGTCATTGTATTTCTTCATTTCGAGTTCTAATTGAATCATTGACAGTTTTCTTTTGTATTTTTTGTAGCAACGAAGCTGCCTCAATATCGTTCAAAATTTGTATTATATTTTTTAGATAAATGTGTAAAGTCAAAAAGTAAAAAAAAAACAGTGATTGAGTGGTCCAGAACACACAAATCTTTCTACTTGCATAAAAAGTGAGAGAGAGAGAGAGAGAGAGACAGAGAGAGAGAGAGACAGAGAGAAGTGTATATAGCTACACCCCTACTATTACGACTTTAGCATTAATTTCTTATTTCAGAAAAGTAACATGTTATATGTTAATTTTATTAAAAGAATAACTTAGCGACTATGAATTTTTTCATGCCAATTGCGGGATTTTAGTTATGTGGGCAGGTTTGCAGTGGAAATCAGTTTATAGTAGGTATCTAAAGTAGTGTGAACATGATTAACAACACTGGTTTGCTGTTCCTAGAAATTGAGAAAAGTTTTTTTATTCACCTTCTTAAATGTTTTTCATACTTTCTGGGAAAACAATTGCATAAAAAAATCCATTTAAAAAAATCATTATCCTGTATGTCGTCTTCACGAACATCTCTTTCATGCTCATTTAACTGAGGCAGACACAAGAAGCTGACAAGATATTCACAAAATACCCTCAAAAATCCACAACATATTGCAAAGTAAAACAAAATAAACTTCACTACAGGTAAATTCCAATTTTGTAACACCAGCAGTCCATGGGAGCTGCGGTAGCTCAGTTGGTAGCGTCGGACTTGTAATCCAAGGGTCGCGGGTTTGATACCAGCCCAGGCTGCCACAATGTGTCCTTGGGAAAAGTACTTAGCTCCCATTTTGTTGGCATGATATACCCGGTATCCAATAATGTGTTAAAAGTGCCATTACAACCAACAAAAACAAAAATAAAACTGCCATGCCACATTTAAATGTAAATGCTACCTAATATTAACACGTGTATTGATCATCAGCAGAAGTTTAGCAAATTGTTTCAAGATTTAACATTTTCATATTCACTTGTTGAAAATGTGAAGAAAAATCCATGAAGTTACAAGAAACTCCAACACTGAAAAAAAACTTCCAAAAAATATTCCTTGCTGCTGCAAAATCGCAATCTCTGCAACAAATCTGCAATTGGTGGAAAAATCCACAAGAAGCTGCTTGGCCTTGCATTTTCAACTTTGTGATCTTTTGCCTAATTTATTGCTGTCATTCTGTTCACAAGTGAAAAAGTGTATCCCTGTATCTCCGCAGCATCCATCACCAGATAAACGCACATCCATCCTTATTTCTTAGTCCAATGCAGATTTAATTCAAAAGATGTGAAGGCATTACAGTCCTTGCAATTCCTTTTTTCACCCCTTAAATAGTCAAGCTATATTGTTCTGTACATTATCTTTGTTTTCTGCCTAATAACTAAGAATAAATGAGACAAATTCAATAAAATTTATTGTACATAAATTGTATGTAATATAAGAAACAGTACATGTATGTTACTTTCAGGTAATATATATATTTGATTTGATTTGCAAATATGTTAACTTAAGGATTTGACAACTCATAGCCTCACAGATATATTTATTAACATAATAAATATATTAAGGCAGAGTTCTATTTCCAAAATATTGTGCCATTTTTTACAGTAGTGTGCCCTCATTTGACTTCAACAGCTGAACTGAGATATTCTATTGTTTTCATTTACATCAAGTAACTTAATTAGGAAAGGCTGGATGAATTTAGTATAGACTTTTATCTTTAATATCTTGCTCAATTTTTGACATTCTGTTGATGGTTATTTGAAAAGAATATAGATCCTGATTCACATCGATAATTAACAGACATATTGCTGCTCCTGTTAATGAATTGACACATTTAAATTAGTTGCCAGAAATATATTTTCCTGCGTAAACTTACAAATCTTAAGAAATAAATTGGGGTAAAAAAGATACTTCTAAGAAAAAACATAATTCAATTTCAAAATGTCTTGTAAAGTTCTGTTATGTTCTAATATCACTCATTTGTCTCCAAAATTTGGAGCTTATTGATATTCCCAGATACAATGACACAAATTCTTACTGAATGTTGATGCTAGATAAAATTAATTCCATTTAGTTATTTTTGAAAGAGAGAAGTCCCAGACTGTTATCTCAGAGATAGGAACTACTAGTTCTGTAAAGTTAGGCAGTGTACTCTCAACAGCTTAGATACAGGCTTGATGTCATATCTGAGATTGATTGATTAACTCATTGATCGATTGAGTAGTGTTGAACATCACATCAACACATGAAAGAATATATAGTGCCAAAACAATCAGAATAAGGTGCCTTGTCCTGAGACACACCATGATGGCCGACCTGGCCTGGCCTGTATTCTCAAATCCTTTTGCTTCATTTTTGTGAATTGTTTGTTCAGAAAGTTCAGACCTACAAAGAAGCACAAATATTAGGTCACAGTGACTTGTACTCTATAACATTAATGTAGCTCTCCTATAGTTTCATCCACAGAGTCTCATAGCAACAGGAGAAATGAACCGTGTCCAGTAAAGCCTGCATTTATAAAAAAAAGTTTTAAACTGAAGTATGGAGATGGCTGATGGATATAGTGGATGAACAAATATAAGGACTGAAGAATGAATTCACTACTTAAAAAGGTCTTTGTTCTAAGATGTAAATTTTTTAGGTTTGGAATAAAAGAAAAATGAGTCATGATATGATGCATAGCCAACTGGGCTACCTGAATTAAAATATGTTCACCCAGACCCACATTTCCAGTATCCCCTCAGATTCCAGCACAAGATTTGACAGACCCTGTAATATTAAGAAATGATACTTTTGAGTGAATCCATGTTATTGAAATTTGGCATGGATGGTGGAGAAACGAAGATGAGAAAATTCTAAAAGTTATATGATTCAAGCTTTTTTAGAAATAAGATATATATGACCTGTATTACCACCCAAGTGAGAAATATATTAAAATACAAAGATATTATACAAAAAGCCATTGAATAAAGAATCACAAAATACATTTTTCTTGAGATTCTGAAAGGGTACAAAGCTGGCTCTTGGTTTCCACATTTAGTATTTGCCAGGTTATTGCCCTTTGAGAGTACAGATTGGCTATTCCCTGAAACTGAATGAAGAATTCACTCTATATTCCATACTGATACATTTACATATATGTCATGAAGATGCAGAAAAAATAACTAAAATATTATCATAGAAAAATGTATCATTTCAATATAATTTATTTTGTCTTTTGAAATTAAATTAAATTCACAGATACTATGCCTGGTTGAGGGGGGGGGGGAGAGGTCAAATATGTAATAATAGTAAAAGAAACAATTTCAGTGAATTTTTGTCCCCCACCTACCACAGTGACGTCATTAGAGTTCACAATCCTTAAATCTGACTATGAACTTTAAAACAGAGCTGTAAAGTTACCAAGTTTTATTTTCCTATCTTAGAAATCTGTAGAGGAAAGTGCAGAAAAGGGGTAACAAAAATTGATTAGCTGACCTTCAGCTTGGAGATAAAATCTTGACTGTGATACATGAGATGCCATCGAACTAGTTTGATTTTGTCGGGTTTAATGCCATTTTTCAGCACATGATAGGCTATACATGGCAGCCAGTATATTGTTGGTGGAGGAAGAACCAGGGAAGACCCTGGGAAGAACCACCAACCTACGGGAAGCTACTGACAAGCTTTCTCACATACCACATCAAGCTGAGACTCAAACTCACATGGACAGAGGTGAGATGTGTGAATGATCTGTAAAGGCAAGCACCCTAGACCACTTGGCCATCCGGGGCCCACCATCAAACTGAGAAGCATTAAGTGTACCATGATTCGTCCCTTGATTCAAACAGCTTATATGATATAAAGCAGAATCAAAAGAAAACTTAAAATAAAACTTAAAATATTCAACTATGACTTGGACCTTGAGGATAAGACCTCAAATGTGCAATTCAACACTTCTGTTAGTGACAATATATAAATATACTAAGTTTCATCCATTTATCTTAAACAGTTTAAGTTAGAAAACAGAAGGGTAAATGTGACTGAAATCGAAACTACTGACCTGTGATCGTGACGTTGAAAATAGGACCCATAATGTGGTACACAGTACACTTTCAAGTGATGATATATAAGTATATCAAAGTTTCATCCATTAATCTCAAATGACTTTAAAATTATAGAGTGGAAGGGAAAGTGTGATGAATGGACAGATGGACATCTGTATGGGTGGATGGAAGCACAGATACTGTGTCCCCTGCTTTTCATTGAAAAGGCAGAGGACAATAATTACCACTGAGAAAGGATGGTAAATATGTGATTAAAAAAATATTTTACATTCTACATATTTTAAGAAACTGACTCAATGAAGCTGATAATTGAAGCCAACTGTAAGATTTTTGTTCTCTTTTTAACTGAAACAGGAATCTACCAATATTAATACTGGGTTGAAAACTGTTTTGTACAAATGATTAAATATTGACATCAAAATAAAATTCATTACACCAAAATTCTCCCATCAGTAGCATATAAAATTATCACAGAAAACACAACAACAGAAAAGAATACCAATCCAGTTTCCTCTTTCACAATATTGGTGCTGTAAAGTAATATGTTCTGTAGACAATTACATTTCACAATATTGGTGCCGCAAAGTAATATGTTCTGTAGAGAATTACATTTCACAATATTGGTGCTGTAAAGTAATATGTTCTGTAGACAATTACATTTCACAATATTGGTGCTGTAAAGTAATATGTTCTGTAGACAATTACATTTCACAATATTGGTGCCGTAAAGTAATATGTTCTGTAGACAATTACATTTCACAATATTGGTGCTGTAAAGTAATATGTTCTATAGACAATTACATTTCACAATATTGGTGCCGTAAAGTAATATGTTCTGTAGACAATTACATTTCACAATATTGGTGCTGTAAAGTAATATGTTCTGTAGACAATTACATTTCACAATATTGGTGCCGTAAAGTAATATGTTCTGTAGATGATTACATTTCACAATATTGGTGCCGTAAAGTAATATGTTCTGTAGACGATTACATTTCACAATATTGGTGCCTATTGGTGCCATAAAGTAATATGTTCTGTAGATGATTACATTTCACAATATTGGTGCCGTAAAGTAATATGCTCGGTAGACAATTACATCAATACATACTCAACAAAATTAAAAATGGTACTTTTACTTTTACAATGAAATTTGTGTAAAGTCATTAGGACTCCTACTTTTGCATTAAAGGAATAACAAACAAGTGTACTAACTTTGATACATACTGTAATGCATTTTGTGTTCAAGCTCACTCAAGTGCGAATGATGGAATTGGGTTTTATGCAGATGCAGCACAAACGATGTAGAGTTTGATATACCAGCTTAATATTTGTTTGATATTGGCTGGAAATTTTTTTTACAAAAATTTTTGAGTATGTTTAGCATGTTAGCCTACAAATTGATCAACAAAAGAGTGTTTGGAACTGCAGTAAGCATTTTCCATGGCAAACATAAAGTATATCATCTGTTCAATTTGATCTCAGCTAGATGACTTAGCAATGATAGGTTGGAAAAATGCTTCTTTTGTGTGTGTGTGTGTGGGGGGGTGGCCAAATATAATGAAATGACTCATAAAAGAATCAAACATGATGAAATTGCTTATACATGAAATGACCTAATTTACAAAACAATTTTGGTCATTAAAAATTACATTCAAACAATAAAATATGACTATTCATATTTGTACATTACAAGATAAGATAAGATAAGATAAGAATTCTTTATTTCAGACTGCATGGTCCATACATCTAAATTAAAATATACAATAAAATAGAATATAAAATATAGAAGTATTTTAAGACATAGAAGTTCATAGGTGTCTTATGTGCAAATATACATACCCATCTACAACTACAGAATGTGTTTGTCATTGTTAGGAATAAAATCATGTGAGACATTTAAATAGTAATTTGTCCCATCTATCTATAATCTGAGAACTTAAATGAATATCATAGTTCCACAATGATTTCAAGATACAGTTTTTACTATTTGATATTCGTGTCATCATTGAAAACACATACTTTCTCATTAATTCTTCAAAACTAAATACATTATAGTTTACAAACATGGTAGAGGCACTATTCCATCTTGGAAGGCTTAGTAGTAAACGAAGACTATTATTATAGCCAGTAACTAGTTTTCTTTTCATACATTCACTAAAGTTTGTCCACAGAGGAGCACAGTAGATTGTGCAACAATAAGATTTGAATAATCTAATCTTGATATTCACAGAACAATTTCTAAATTTACGTAAAAGCATGTTTGTTCTAGTACACAGAAATCTGTAATGTCACATCATATCTTCATCATCTGACCGGTTGGATTTTAGCATATGACCCAAATACGTATAACTGTCGACATATGCAAGAGCATGGCCGTTAAGAATCACAGAGGGAGGAGATGGTAATTTGACAGCAGTTGACTGAAAAACCATGCAGACCGATTTTTGTGTATTATATATGATATCATTCTCAAATGCATAATGTTCACATATCTTTAATAATTTCCTTAACCCTGCGATAGAAGGACTTATCAATGACATATCATCAGCAAAACTAAAATTGTTAAGAAATGACGCATTTAGTGTCAAATGTATCCCAACCATAGGTGTTACCAATTATTAACAGTACTGTAGTATAACCATCTGTGTGCTGATATATAATCACCTGTAAATGAATGTTGGTCACAGTATATGAAATTAAGAGACTGCAATGGGAAGAAGTGGACACAAAAGCACTCTTTATCCAAAAGAACTTTCTTACAATACTGTGATAGTTTAGTATTTCATCAGATTTACCCACCCCCAAAATAAAAAAAGATAGGTGCCATATTTTGAATCAACTTTCAATGGTATTTTTAAGGGGTTTTAATTTAACACATTTACCTTGATTGTGTGGTTAAGGTACAGCATTTACTTGCATATCGTTGTAGCAAGTGGCTTCTAATACTATGTCAGTACCATATTAGTTACACACTAAGATACTTATGGTATGTTCTGACAGAAGAAATGCCTTTGTACATCATTTTGTTGTTTATAAAGTTTTGTCAAACATTTCTTATGGGAAGATGACCCAATAGTAATTTTAAGAGAGGTAAATATAGCAGCTCATGAAATCACAATGAAACTACTTATACTCACTTATAGTCAAACCTGGGCTACATTCAATTATGATGACATTATGCACTGTTAGCACGGAAGACAATTCTGTGCTAATGAAAGGCCTGTTCTCAGGAGAATTTTCAACATGGTGGACAATTCACATATCGACTTGCCATGCCATTTAATTTTTCCCTATTTTTAAACCATGCTCTTCAAAGATCAATTAACAAAGACTACTTGTTATTAGAAAATTAATATTAATCCAATCTTGTTGAGTAAATAGGTCTAAATACACATCAGGCAAATAACTTTCAGGGAAAATTAATTTCATATCTAGGTTCCTCTAGCCTATGTTTAGATATCTTAGCTGGCAAGCTCTTATGTGAGTGAAACAGAATTTGCATCCATTGTTCATAGCAAGCTACCTCTCTCAACTGTTAGGTTTTGCCGCCAAGCGCCATTCACTGGCAAGTCCATACAGTAGCTTTCTTAGCCTAGAACTAGCCCATTACCTCTTAATGCTAGCCTTATTGAACACTGCCCTGTATAAGCAGTCACCTCCACATAATGTTCACATGCCATTAATGGTCACTCAGTGTCCCATCCTTATATATATATATGTGTGTGTGTGTGTCCTTTATATAGTTGCCACCTGCTCAACATTATCAGTGGTTACCATACATAGTCCCTGTGTGTATAGAAAGTCAGTTGTAATTTTTAGTATTTTCAGTTTTTGACAAAGTGTTATTTTAAAAGGCTTAGCACATGTATTTATTGGCATAAATCAGTATAACTTTAATGTCCTAATGGGAAAGTCCATGAACATTTTAAGTCTCTATTATTTGGCATATACTGACTTTATGAACACAGCAAATGTAAAGTTCAGAAAAACTCATACTTATAGAAATATATTAGTTCAAACTTTTGATAATTTTGCATCATCTACTGTGTGTTTGGTCCAGACATATAGCAGAGATCAAATGCTTGAATAATATCAAATCATCACAGGATGGTTCATTGCATGACAAAGTCGGTTTGTGTTCACTGCAGTGCTAGTACAAAAAACAACACCTAGGAAAGTTGTTTGAGTGAAATATTTTCATGACATCAAAAATTTTACCACAGCAAACCTCAAGTTATATCTGCTTTATATTCAACTGTGCCTAATTTTGCCAATGAGGACTTAAATTTGTGACAATTTACGATCTGAGTGAAGTTAAAAGACAATACTGTGATCACTGGAACAAACACCTGAAAACAGATCAATCATGCTTTATGACTGGGCCGAAAATTGAAAACATCAGTCCCTTGTTTCACTTCATCATCAGGAATGTCTGACTAGTAAGTAAAAAGTTTGTTATGTTCAGCATGGAAGAAATGTAATCACAAGTTTCAAGTGCATAGTACATGTAACCATTGTAAACACAAACTGACTTTGTGACAATGCAGGCAGTCTCTAATGGCTGAAAACAGTCACAGTGATAATATGGAACTTTCAAGTGATTTATTTCATAGAGATACAAAATATTTTCTGTTCTGGTGTGAAGATTATATAAAACATGTCTCCTGTACACTATATGTAACAAATTAAATGCAACATAGACTTTCCCTTTAAATACTGAATTTTGAGTTTATTTTATTGGTTTAGGTATGACCAGTCTGGGACCCACAATTCATGCAGGTACAAGGATAGTGGTGCTTCAATTACTGTAGAGAACATATTAGTGACAACAATACCTGTAATCTCTAATCACATAAAACAAAAATGTTTATCCAATTTTTTAAACAGTATCACATAAATAGTTAAGTCTATAACTGTGTGTGTGTGTTAAACTTCCATACAGAAACACAAATATAGCACAAAATTTTATTGACATTGTGTATTTGTGTTTGATGCATGTGTGGTACATAAAGTTAATATAATGACCTGGTAGTACAGTAAACCCATCTTGAAAGACCACCCATTCTGCCAAAAAATAACACTCTTTCAAGACAGGTGGTCTCTCAGGACAGATCATAACACTATGTAATCAATAAATCTGTGCATGGAGATGGTCTCTAAAGACAGGTGGTCTCTCATAGCAGTGGTCTCTCAAGACAGGATTCACTGTATAGATAAACAACAACATAGTGTATTTGACATAATAACCCCACCAAATACTTAAACAATTACTATTTGGGTAAATTTTGTGAGGATGAAGTTCATAATAACAAGTGGACACCAATGAGATGTCTTTACCAGAAGAGTTGGGTTCCCTTAACCCGTGTTGGGAGCTCTCCACTGTGGAGGTGCATTTTTTCTCCCAATATGGTCGCACTGAATAAAACATGTCATATTCACTTTATGAGACTTTAACCAAACAGGTTAAATAGTAACGAAACATCAGACATGCATCATAGTAAGTTACAATAAAATCATAATGTTCTACGCAGCTCTTAGAAGCTGCTTCCCTCCCATGAGGCATTCCAAGAATCGACAAAGCTCACTAAAGGATATTTTGTGCAAGTGTTGACCAAAAAGAGGGGCATACATGTATTACAGCACGGGTGAATTTTACATCGAATACAGTACATAGGGTCTATTTTTGTACCAAGAATTCTACACTCTGCTTAACATTTCAATTGCCAGTCCTTGCTCTTCTTCCTACCTTAATTTTTCAGGTTGCCCAATTTTGTGACCCTTTATAGGCAACCTGACCATAAAGGTTAATTTTGGCCAGTCTCCTGAGAGACCACTATACACAGGTTGTACTGTATGTAAACTTAAAAATAAAGAAAATGGCTAAAACATAAAAAGTGGGTAACTCTTAGATGCCCCAACTGTTGCTAAGATTGATAAAAGGGAACATCTTGTCCAACACCAGATGATGATAAAGTTTTAGTCCTGCTTTCATAAAATGCCTCAATATTGAGTTGAAACTCAGTTCAAGTTCTGCCTACTGATTACTGGAAAGCTCAGTTCAAGTTCTGCCTACTGATTACTGGAAAACTCAGTTCAAGTTCTGCCTACTGATTACTGGAAAACTTTGACAAGATAATAGATTCTTTAAACCTACATTTCTAAAAAAAGCTTAGATACTGATGTTGAATTTAATTCTAGAGAAATTGTAGAGGTACAAAATTCTGAGTTGATTACAGTCTCAAGTTGATAAGTTTTATGCAAGTGAGGCCTGGTACATTTTGTATCAATTACATAAAATGAAGGACTGGTGTATTTTGCATCAGTCACATAATGAAGGCCTAGTGTATTTTGTATCAGTCACATAAGAAAGGCTTGGTGTATTTTGTATCAGTTGCATATTGAAGGATTGATGTATTTTCTATCAGTCACATAATTAAGGCCTGGTGTATTTTGTATCAGTTGCATAATGAAGGATTGATGTATTTTCTATCAGTCACACAATTAAGGCCTGGTGTATTTTGCATCAGTCACATAAGGAAGGCTTGGTGTATTTTGTATCAGTTGCATAATGAAGGATTGAGGTATTTTCTATCAGTCACACAATTAAGGCCTGGTGTATTTTGCATCAGTCATGCAATTAAGGCTTGGTGTATTTTGTATCAGTTGCATAATGAAGGATTGATGTATTTTCTATCAGTCACACAAATTAAGACCTGGTGTATTTTGCATCAGTTACATAATGAAGGCCTGGTGTATTTTGCATCATTCACATGATTTTTGTCACGTCACCAAATGAAGGCCTGGTGTATTTTCTATCAGTCACATAATTAAGGTCTGGTGTACTTTGCATCAGTTACATAAGGGAAGGCTGATGTATTTTGTATCAGTCAGATAGTAAAGGCCTGGTGTATTTTTGGTATCAGCCACATAATGAAGGCTTGGTGTATGTTATATCAATCACACAAGAAAGGCTTGGTGTATTTTGTATCAGTCACATAATGGAAACTTTTGTGTCAGTCACATAATGAAGGTTTGGTGCACTGTGTAACAGTCATATAATGAAGGCCTGGTGTATTTTGTATCAATCACATAATAAAGACCTGGTGTATTTTTTGTACCAGCCACATAATAAATGGCTTGTTCTATTTTGTATCAGTCACAAAAGGAAGACTTGTTGTAATTTGTATCAGTCACATAATAGAGACTTTTGTGTCAGTCACACAATGAAGGTTTGGTGTATTATGTAACAGTCACATAATAAAGTCTGATGAATTGTTTGTACCAGTCACATAATGAAGACCTGGTATATTTTATATCAGTCACATAATGAAGGCCTGGTGTATTCTGTATCAATCATATAATGAAGGTTTGGTGTATTATATATCAGTCATATAATGAAGGCCTGGTGTATTATATATCAGTCATATAATGAAGGTCTGGCATATTTTTTTGTATTAGTCACATAATGAAGGTCTGGTGTATTTTGTACTAGTCACTGGAATTTAACCAAATTTAATTTAACATAATCAACACTGTAATCATCAGGTTAATTTCATGATTCCTAACATGTCATTTATTCCAAACAGTCTACTCTCACGTATCTAATGAAGGCCATTACACTTAAATTCATCTGATTAACCTGACCTTCAGCTTTACATTTATAATCATATGTATGCAAAAGCATTAGAAAAAGCCCGTAATTTAGGTTTAATTATAAATATCATAACCATCAAAACCCTTGAACATTGCACCAGGTACATATTCTGCTATTCATATATGTGATCAAAAGGCATAATAAAGCAACTAAAATGGCTTAACATCATCTGAACAATATGGCAAGTGTACATAACAGTATGACAACTGTAGATAACAGTATGACAACTGTAGATAACAGTATGGCAACTGTAGATGACAATATGGCAACTGTAGATAACAGTATGACAACTGTAGATAACAATATGGCAACTGTAGATAACAGTATGACAACTGTAGATAACAATATGGCAACTGTAGATAACAGCATGAAAACTGTAGATAACAATATGGTACTGTAGATAACAGCATTACAACTGCAGTTAATTGTCAGAGTCATTAATGGATAATACATATATTTCAAGCATTTCATGATTTCCAATTAAGATATCAGAGTCAAAACTGACCATAATTTAAATCTTAGTTTTGGGAAAGAAAGAAAGCTATTCTGTAATATTTCATCTGGTAAACAGGATAGTAAGAGAGGTCGGATAAAGTCGAGTAGACTAAAATTTTAATTTGGATAAACAAGAATGGACTGTATTTTGATTATATAAGTTGACAGTCTAACATTATCTACTAATTCATCAACTGTTCAGTGGAGCTCTCTGTGGAATTTAGTCTTAGCACATTAATCCAAAAAGAATGGGTCGAGAATATAGATATTGAAGGCTAAAATTTTGAAAACTGAGATTCTAGGACCAGAAATTGGAGGTCCCAGAAGCAGAGATTCTCGCTATAGAGAGCACTGTGTTGTACTTAACATTTTCGAGACACTTTTGATGCATAGCTTTTGCAAAACTTCTCTCATACACAGAATTTAATTATGATATGCTAATTACTTATTGTATATCAGAAAGTTTTTCAAAGAGTTCCATTTATTACTGTCATGGTAAAGATATGTCATGGAAGACTGTAAAGAATCTTGAAGTGTTGGCTTCTCATACTCAAATTGCCACAGTGCAATGCCCCAAACAAGGGCCGCAAACCATGGAAAGGCATCTCCATTTGGTTTTGGTATATAGCCCTTGTTCACTGCCATTGTCGCTAATCCATACAGGATCCGAGATAACAGGTACAAATTGATCTGAAATTGGATAAATTTATTACAATATTTTAAAACTGTTCATAATATATATTATAAATTATTGTTGCAAGTTATAATAATAATTGCAAATTAGGATGAATAATTCCAAATCATTTGAGTTCTCACCACTAGTTTCCTTAAAACAGTACTCAAACAATGGTTACAATAATATTCAAATATTTTCCAAGGGTAGAAAAAAGTTTTTGATTAAAAGAGATTTAATTGTCTGTCAATTCTAAAAGTATTCAACTGCCACTAATTGATTTATTTGCAATTAGAAAATATACCAACTTTATTTGTCTCAAACAACCAACATACTCTGAACTATAGACTGTCTGAAAACCATCAAAGGTGCTGTCCAATTAAGCTGAAATTAATATCATATGTAAAGTAGCACACAATTATAACCATACATGAAGGACTAGTGACATTTGTTGATTAATAAGAAGAGTGATCATCAAACACAAATTCCTCATCACAGTACCTAAAAATTGGCTTAAACACAAAACATAACTGGGGAGACAGATGGACAAGGGAAACACTATGCCCCCAAACACTTTCATAGTTGGTCATAATAATAATTCTTTTTTAGGAAAAAATTATATGGATTACATAATCAATTGGATTTAAATTAGTATTTTGATATATTTATAATCTTTTAAATCCAAATTCATTACAGATTCTACTGTAACTTGCAATCTTACCTGTTCATTTACTTTGTTGTATTTTCCAAATATGAGGTATCCACCAAGAAAAGCAGCCACAAAAGAGTGATACTGTTCCCTCTTGGTTTGAATTTGTTCCATTAGTGAGGTCAAACTTTTGTATATCAATACAAACAAGGCCAGGTTCTTTGAATGTATAAACGTGGCTTCAAATATTGTCTTGAATTTATCATACAAGCTGCAAACAGACAAAATGCTTAAGCTTAGAAATATAATCTGAACATGTACCCTAGTATGATATGAAATATTTACATGTATCTGACCATACAATAATGGTTACTGATATAATCTGGTCATAAATAATGAGTTCTCTAAAACTCCCTACATGTATTAATCACCTGCTGTCATTCATTTGTTCTTTATCCAAATTACATGGGACTGCTAGCCAATTTTGTCCTGGCAGAGTCTGAACCCTTACATAATAACACCTGTTGTGCTTAGCTTGTCTGACAAAAAGGATGCATGCTGCCATCTGGTTAAACACTTAGACAGTTTCCACTATGTAACATGTGTAAATTCAATTTGTAACAACTTCATTATTTTTATGCAAATAACGTGAAATTCTCTCAAATGAAAATATCACTCTAATAAAATGTAAACAAAATTATTATATCAGTTTTTAAAAAAATGCAAAGCTAATGAGTAAGCATTGTCATCTTTGTCAATTGGTGTCAATTTTGAGGTAAATTTCTTGATTTAAAATTAAACATGGGTCTCTATGCCTAACACAGAGTATCACAGTTTACACTGATCTGAAGATATGGTCAGTTTTGAGCATCTGTGATCTGCTTTTCAATTATACATGCAAACATGTATATCATTTATGTCACAACTATTTATGCCGTTTTTTCTGCATTAAGCATCATGAATCTCACAGAGCTACCAATTGTAATAGTAATATGATGAGTTCATGTTAGTAATCTTTTTAAAAACATATATGAAACAAGAGAACCATGAACAGGACATTATATACCAACATGGTGTTAAATAATCCGTTATGTAAGCAAAACACATTTAACCTTTCAGCCATGACCCTGACCTCTGACTTTTTGACTCCACAATCAATATCCCTCTTCCATACCTTAAGTGCAAGCCCTCCACAAACTTTGGTCAAAGTATGTTATCTAAAACTTAAGTTATTATGCAACAGAGTTCTCAACAGTCTTAGGATGAGGAGTCCTGGACTCTTCACTCATGGAACTCAGGAGTCCCCAGCCTATTTCTGAGAATCCCTGCCATAAACTTGCAAGTCCCTCACTTTCAAAAAGGAGAGAAAGCAAAATGAAAAAATACATGACCATTGCTTTGGATTAAATTCTCAGCCTCATAATATTACATTATTGAGAAACCATATTTTAGTAATTGCACCAAAAAACTTTATATCATACTGCACTCTACCATTTGCAAACTAGTTTTTCAAACGAGTTAGTTTCTTTATTTTGTCCTGTTCTTTGACTTAACAAATGTATGTATGGCATTCTGATTATCGAAGTCTTCAAGTACTGGATGCTACTCTATTAATTTTATTCATTTATTCACTGTTCCAATGTACTGAACTGTGGTGCTTTACAGTCATCATTTTTCACATTAATTTGTTTAGTTTTCTCAACAGCATACAGGATTGTTGGTCTTTTTTGCATAGCACAGCAGCCCTCAACAAAAATTAAATGATCTGGAATAAATTAATAAGGGCTAAAGGCTGATAGCTGCGAGTTAGTGAAATATAATTCGAGTGAATGGATTTTGCTTCCTTGCAGTCTTACACCACTCACAAATTGCTTTTATTGTACCACCTGATTCCACTTTTTTTCAAACACGAGAACTGCTTCTCCCACTCAGGTCTTAAGTTCTCTTTGTAATCATCACTAGTGCTCTTTTTTTCTCTATGTTTTGTTTTTTATCAGCAATAGTGTCACTTTCAGCACAAGTAAGATTCCCGAAAAATGAAAGCAGATTTACTGGCTCTTTTTTATTAAAGTACTTTTCTGCACTCCTTTAAACAGTGTCTACTGATTCTGTAGTGCCCTAGTCTAAATCACATGTACTGAATTATTATCATTATTATTATTATTATTACTATTATTATTATTGCATATTAATGATTTGACAGTATTGTCCAACTCAAACTCTGAGAAAACTTAGATTACTTTTATGATTTATATACGTGTCATCACCAATTTAAACACCGTTATAAACAATGAAGGGCATAGTATATTTGCTGAACAATTGCAATTGCTACACATTGATAGAACATCGGTTTCTTCAAGTCATCACATCGGAGAAGGATTAACTGTTAATTAGTCACACTGGCTTCACGCCTGTTTACCCAAGTCTAGCCATTAGCTATTCCACAGATTGGCCATGGCTGACCATAAATATAAAAAGGGGAGTGTCACTGGGTAAAATGAGGTGCATATAATGGAGAAAAGGTGCATCCTTTGAGCATTTCACACATATTTGGATGCTTGGGTCCATGACAGCCCTGATGCAAAAACCATCTTTTATCTTTTAGTCAGTGACTCTAACCTTTTGACCCCCAAATCAATAAGCTTCTTTCTTACCAAACATATATGTCACCCAAAAACTTTGCCACAGGCAAATGGTTGATAACTAAAATTTCTGTGCAGAAACAATTTTTGGTTTTTCAGTCACAGTAACCTTGACCATTGACCTTTTCATCTCAAAATATATAGGCTTCTTCCTTACCACAAGAGTAAACTGTACACAGATTTTTGGTCCAGGTATGTGATGTGTAAGACTAATGTAGCCCTAAAACAGTACTGGGCAAGATCATTGTGCCTGCATGATCTATGTATGATGAAAATTAACCCAGTGTGATACACTACAATGCAATCATCATTATGTGTGTATTTTGATTGTCATAAGAGGAAGGAGAAACTGTGAAAATAACATATTTGCATGTCCAACATTTCTTCAGGTTATTTCAACCATTTATCTTCACACCCACCCACCCTCCATCAGTGTGTGAAAATCAGCACAAAGATACATTTTCAACCCTATTACAGATGTATAGCAAACAAAATCATGGAAATGACAGTAGTCAAGGCTTATCAAGCGAAACCCAAATACACAAATAGAAAAGTAGACAGTGAACTGACCATATCTCCACAAAATTACTTACAGAATTACCACGAACTGGCACAAAACTTTTCTGCATAACACTTATGTTCTACAAGGCCTACCACAGACAGACATACATTTATGACACCCTTGCTAATAATGATCAATACAACTTATTAATACCTCAGGTATTACAAATTTAAGTCCTACCTAATGTAACTGTACATAAACCATTGTTCTTCTTGCAGAGTGACCTTGACCTTTGACCTTTTGACCCCAAGATCAACAGGCTTTTTCCTAATTCCAGGTACAATCCATTCACAATGCTTGGTCCAGGTCTGTGATGTAGAGCTAATGTTATTGTGATTAAACTATTTTTCTTCTTTCAGTCACAGTGACTTTGCCCTTTGACCTTTTGACCCCAAAATTAAGAGGTTTCTTCCTTTCCTCAAATGAAGTGTAAGCCATCCACAGAGTTTGCTGACTGTAGATGGTGGAGATTTAACTGCATTCTTCTTACCATATGAGAGATATGCATTCATGTTGAGTGTCATGTGCTGCTAGTTTTTTTGGTAGCTTGTGTGACGCTAGATTCATGCTAAAAATATATAACAGAGTTTAAAAAGGAGTGTATTTGCATATTTTATGCAAACAAATCGACTAAAGACACAAAGAAATTTGTTATGTGTTCAAATGTTGCAAAACCTTTTAATTTTAAGCATTTAGTCCAAAGTTGTCAGCATATTGCTCCTGCAGTAAGCATGATCCATGTTGTGTGATGGTGTTATTTTGATCAATATAAACTATTCTATCAGGACTACTTCAGGAATTTTTGTGTATGTTTGAAATGACAGTACATCATTACTGTAAGTACATTCAGTCAAACAGAGAAATATGTTCAAAAACACCCTGAACTACCATAATTTATGAAATTTTTTGTAACTTTTAATTTTTTGTACTGTCAATCCATATAAATCATAATTTTTTTCCTGTATTAAATATTTTCCAATAGAGAAGTTTATTTTATTTTTGAAAAAATCTTTTTGTACAAATTAAATCTAAATTGGAAGATTGGCATGTTTGAGAAATAAAGTTTACCGTATTTGCCGGCCTATAAGTCGATACTTTTTTACCTGGAAGTCTGGGCTTCGTCTTATACTCCGAATCGACTTATATATGAATTATGTCATTGAAATTGCTTTACCGTAAAAAAAAAAAATAAAAAAAATTCAAAGTACGAAAAGTATAGTGTAACAAAATAATTATTATTTTTGGGAAGAGATCGTGTGCGAAAAAATATAGGACCCGACATGGAGAAGGATTCCGAAATATTTACGTGATTGTGAGTATTAAATTCACGTGCATCAGACGTAATTGCGCTAAAGCAGCATGCACTAGTAATATATGTTGTTTAAGTTTGCTTACATATGTTTGTAGTAGAATAGACAAGTTAGAAAACGGATAACCATGACATGGACATGTGTATTCCATTGCACATTTTCTTATTGCATCTTGTGATCGAAATAAAAGAGAGACAGACAGGCAGACAGATTTCAGCCCTTCTTCATGCTATTTTGCTTAATGTACCTTACTGACCCCTTTTAGCTGAAGCTTTTGTCAAAGAGAGAAAACATTAATGAAATAGTCAATGGAAATTAAAACGATGCATACCATAGTCCTTCAGTTTCAAAGATATATAATTTATATTTAAATATTCGCAATATTTATATTCATATAGACTCCATTTAGTTTAAATCCCAAGATGACCATTTAGCATGCTGTGTTTTTTTTTTTTGTTTTTTTTGTTGCAAATACAATGAACTCTATATTCCCACAAAATAAAATTACCCTTTATCAGTAAGTGCATGTACACTTCCTGTAGTTAGGCGGCATTTTGGTTTGATCTTTGCTCATGATTTCAAAGCTCTGACGCTTCTGTCGGCGAGATCAAAAGATGTCACTGGTTGAGAAACTTACATGAGCAAGCACCTGGCATTACAGGTCATTACACAGCCCTGCACACATTAACATGCTTAACAGGATCAATTACAATACCCTATTGGTAGCCTCATTTCCCTATTGGTAGCCTCACTAATTTGATCACATCTACTGCAGGTGTCAACTGGAATGACCTGGCCAAAGCTGTAGGCATATTTAATTAGAATGTAAATAACACTGCAAAGCCAGTTGGTTCTTTATGATAATGGATATAAAAACAAGAATGAACTGTTTATTCAGAGATATTAATTGATAATGGAATACAGCAATGCTCCTGTACATGAGTAAGATCACAATCATCAGGTAACTCAACAATACATATTACAATCGTCCTGTAACCTCTCTCTCTCTCTCCCCAAAAGCTACAAGTAAAAACTGCTCTGAATGCATACGTTCTTATACACTGACATAGCGTTGTTTCATCCTCTCTCTCACACACACACACACAGACACACATACACGCATTCACTAAAAACAACAAGTCTTAATCGAGTTCTTTTTAGTTTTTATTGTGCATATAATTTGATAATGAGGTTACTGTTGCTCTAAGATAAGTTGTACTTATTTTTTGACAACAGGAGTTCATATCATTGCGTACAATGTACCAATAAATAATACCTATAAATAATGTGTACAGACCATCTTAATCATTTTCCCAATTAATCTGGAATAGCATAGTGATACCATTAATATTCATGAAACCGAAGTTACTAGCGAAAGTGACGAAGCCAAGGTGTTGATCTGGCTTCGTCTTATACTCCGCATCGACTTATATATGGATGAAGGATTGAAAATTGACGAAATTAGCGAATTCGACTTATACTCCGCATCGACTTATAGGCCGGCAAATACGGTACATGCAAATACTGTACAAAAATGACAAAAAGAAAAAATAATGTTTATTGAAAATGTGTTCTATACTTTACTTATTTATTGCCTTATATATTTTATATTTATTTTTAGAATTTCTCTCAAAAACCATTGCATAAAAAGCTCTTAGATATTTTCAATAGAAACTACATTAAACTGAAATTACTACAAGAAATCTGGGCAGTTTTGTACAGGTAAATCATTAGCTATCGATCTTTTCAATCATATTAAAGCAATACGTACCAGTTTCCTTCACTGAAAGCCAAATTTGGATGAAGTGTTGACAAATATTTACAACAGTGCATGCATTCCTTCTGCAAATCCAAACACAAATCATAATGAAATAGTCTCCATTATCATAAGCAGGTCAAATAGTGCCTTTTCACAACAATGTGATTGACACAGTATCTACATACAAAACTGTATGTTATGGTTCTGTACACATTAGTTTAGGGTTATAGAAATCAAAGCCCCTTCTAAGTGAAAACAAGCTGGGACACAATCAGGGCCGAATGCACTAGCCTGACTACTTCTCAGTTATATTCCAGTTATATTCCATTTGACTGGTTATATTTTTTTATAAATACAAAAATCTTGCATGAATTCATTGTGACATCAGATTACATCTGCAGTCTCAAGATTTTTTCTTTAAATATCATAGGTTTAATAAAAATGAAATCATTTCTCCTCTAGAGCCCCCATTCTGTACCACCCTTTTCCTGAGCTAACTCTTCAGGCAATTACCAGTTTACTAATCAACATATTTATACTGAGTTAGTTTTTTTGACCCATGCTGCTATATTTTCAATGTATCTTTGTTGCATTTAAAAGATGTGCATCTATTTTAATGTATATTTTGCAGTGTATACCAGGTGCTACTCTTGTAAGTTTCATAAAAGACCAGTGACACCTGTGCACTCGCTGATGGAAGTGTCATATCCTTGAATACAAAGTAACAAATACAGCTTTGTATAAGCAGAGATAAGACACCCAAAGCTACCTAATTATACAGGAAGTGTACTCCAAAAGTATTGTTCATCCTTCTTTGATATGAATATGGATGCCATTTTACTTGCAGAAATAAAAACACAACATGTTTAAATGTAAAGGTGACTAGTATTCAAATCTCTCTCTTTCTCTCTCATACAAATCAAATGAACTACATTCACTCATTTGGAATAAATTTCTATAGTGTCATCAGGGCATAATTTATCTGGATCACAAGATGTCAGAATAAAGGTGTGCGGATGGGATACCAATGTCTGTTATAATTATCCATTTTCAAACTTATCTAATGCTATAGACACATATATAAGCAAATTCTAACAACATATTGTACAAGTGCATGATGCTTTTGGTGTAATTATGCGTGAAGTATGTTAATTCAATACCAATGATCATGTTGGTGTTTCAGAGTACTCCTCAATGTTGGGTCTTTTTTTTCTTGTACATGATAACAACCCGAAAATGACAATTAATTTTTATACACATTATTTTTCATACTTTTAAAAACATAATTATTATTTGTGCGTAAAAAATTACATAAATATGGTAGTCTTGGCCACTAAGCCATGTAATGCATTCTAAAAGACATGATTAAGTCCTGATGATTAAGACTCAATCTGGTATCATAAGTTTAAAAACACAATTAGTTATAAACCAGCCTAGGGAGTAAAATACCCAATTGACAGCTCTTATCTAGAACTCTATACATGTACATGCACTGACCAATGCAACCAGCTCACATAGCACAACAGATGAAAAACAACATTTTGGAAAATATGCTATTCATGGCCTATCAAGAACAGTTTGAGAAAAACAACACAGAACAACTGAACTTCTAGGTTAGACTCTTGTTTTGAAAATTATTTTATATTCCATTCTTGAGTCTGATTGTAATTTATCAAAACTACTTTTAAAGATAAAATTTTCTTCCTCAAAAAATTAATTTATTTTCATTGGCAAGATACAAGGCAAGTTTTGAGCAATTTTCTCTTAGATTTAGAAAAAGTTATGAAAAGCACAAAAAGAAAGTATTCAAAAGTATTAAACTTGGGAACATTTTTTTATAAATAAACAAAGCTTATCAGTTACAAACCTTCCGCTCTTGAAAAGAAAGGTCATGACCAAAGCATGTGGAAATCGTACTTTTGCACCATATCTGAAAAAGATCAAAAGTGAAGAAGAATGTAATATCCTATTATAGTGTTTTCTCCTCTCAAGAGACTTAATATATTCCATGAAATCTGTTGAATAACCAACATGATCTCACTAAGTACCATGCAATTTATTCA
Source organism: Margaritifera margaritifera (assembly GCA_029931535.1). Classification (NCBI taxonomy): domain Eukaryota; kingdom Metazoa; phylum Mollusca; class Bivalvia; order Unionida; family Margaritiferidae; genus Margaritifera; species Margaritifera margaritifera. The sequence goes on along the minus strand of JAQPZY010000920.1, from coordinate 175,592 downwards.
ACATTTAAAACCTGATGAAAAAGGTAATCAACTCTCACTTAATGACCATATTCACATTTATCCTTTATACTTATACCCAAACTTGAACAGTTTAAATAGATTCTGGTTTGAAGATCATTTGGGGAAGAAAAATGAATTATAATGTATGTACAGTGTCAAGAGAGGAATGAATTATAGTATATGTACAGTGTCAAGAGAGGATGATTTATAGTGTATGTACAATGTCAAGAGAGGAATGATTTATAGTGTATGTACAGTATCAAGAGAGGATGATTTATAGTGTATGTACAGGGTCAAGAGAGGAATAAATTATAGTGTATGTACAGTGTCAAGAGAGGAATGAATTATAGTGTATGTACAGTGTCAAGAGAGGAATGATTTCATGCAGATCTTTATAAATCTAACCAGTTATCTGTCAGTCAGGTTAATTTGACATTTTCAATGGGAACAGTTTGCATGAGACTTACAAGAGTAAATTTGACTGAGGAAGGCATTTGTCCAAATGTTAAATAGTTTTTCATCTGTCCTATTAGGAATCAAATATATCAACATCAACAAATGCCATATATTGAGGACAAGCAATGCAAGGAGTAAAGTTAAATATCAATATCTATGCCACTGCCAACCTGTCTGAAGTCAATGTAGCAAGCTATCTGGGATTTGAAATAACACACAAACTCGGCTAAGCAGACCCGTGATAAAATGTACAACAAATGCTGGACTTAGGACCTTGCTGTAACCAATGCCCTTCTGCACTCCCCTTGTCGCAAGGTGTATCAGTTAACAAATCTGAACCTGAAAGATATGACATTTCTGCCTTGTAGCTGTTATTGTCTGCATCACTTTATATATATATATATATATATATATATATATATATATATATATATATATATATATCTTATATATATATATCATACATGTGAAAGAACTAGGATTTCAAACCAGTAGATTTACAAATTTTGATCAGTAGATTGGCTTCTAAAAAGGTAGATTTTTTATCGGCATAAATTTTACGTGTTTTAACGGGATTGAAAACAAAACAAGTGAGTTTTTCACATAATATGTATTCTCTTCATATTATAATTAAACACAAATTTTGAACATGAATCCGATTCAGAATCTGATGGAAAATGTTACAATAATAGTTAGTTAATATGAGCCAGTATATTGTCAATTAAATGAGAAAGGAAGAGTTGTACATCTCACAGTTCACTGCAAAGATTTTGTATGAAACCCACAGGCATTTTTAGTTTCCTTCACAAGATCACTGTCTGGTGACCACTGGTGACATTCACTGTGATTGTCAACCTTCACACTTAGCAGGCTCTCAATAGTTTTCTGGTCCAGATTTCCCCTTGAATCACTCTGGATTTTCAAAAGAATGGAGAATGTCCTCTCTGTGTCAGCATTGGAATGTGGCAACGACAGGACAACTACATTCAGTCTGGAAAGAAGTTCTAACTTAAGTTTTTCTCTTGCTGGGTTTCTGAGGCTGCTGACTGATCTCCAATATTGCTCCAAGCTCATTTCACCCAGAGGAGGAAGTTCCTGGCTTGGACTTAATATGTATTCCTCAGCCTCATCCTCAAGGGCTTGTTTCTCTTCTAGGCTAAGGTCCAAAACTCTGTTGGCAAGTTTCACCACTGTAATTAATTTTAAACAAATTAGATTTAGACTTGAAATAAACAGTTAAAAAACACATGATTTTAATAATTTATCTCAACCTTAAAATTAAATACTAAGTAATACATTTTTATCATTTCTTCCTCCATATATTATCTTAAAATCCACTTTGCATGAAACACACAATGCAAACTCAGGACCTTTGCTACTCGCCTGCACACACTTAAATTCTGGTATCCAAGCGTTGTTAAACTTATTGTAGTATTTCTTAGCTGGTGGCTTCTTAGCATTGGGAGAAAGCGGACGTTTCAGCATTTTGAAATTAATTGAAAAAAAAATATATACAAGCTGCCCTTAAATATTCATCTTAAACCATCGTGAACAATACAAGAACAATTAAAAGACAACAAATCAAAATACTTACTCAAGTGTTTCTGCCGAGATCATTTTTGGTCGGTCTCTCTATTTTATCTTCCTTCCACAACAGGTCCGTCGAGTTTTAATCAAATACTCACGGTCATCATGGATTACCTTTGATCCTTTTATTACTTATAACACCTCAAACAACATCCCGCATTTGGCCTTAAACTCTCCAAATTACAACAATAAGGTAATCAATTAGCCGCTTGTTGTGTACACATGCTAGCTGTTCTTTAACAATTGCAATCCGACTACTCAACCACACATAATCGCACCGGTCGTAGCTCAGGTGGAATATTTCCGGTTCCCAGTAGGCTGGTTCTGGCTGGTTTATCTAATGTGTTGATAAAACGCGAAAAAATACTGGTTTTTTTTAATTTAAAATAAATTTTCCTTGAAATTTTCAAAAGCAGTAGATTTCGACTACTAAACGGTATGTGCGGTAGACAGCCGTTAAAACAGTATTTTTGGCCTACCGCCGGTAGAATCACATGTATGAATATATATATATATATATATATATATATATATATATATACATATCTTTTCTTTTTACATATTTACATACAATGGCCATGTGACCAATCATTCAGAGCAAAGTCTTGATTGCAGAAATCATAGTGACTTAGTGTGCACATGGGATAAATTTGCTCAAATTCACCAAAAGTAACAATATTTTCCAATATTCTTTAAAGGGTTGAGAAAAAAAACTAAAACATTGTTATTTGGCAATCTGATGAAAGATATGTGAAATTTTGCCCCATGTTTTAAATTCTGATTTATTTATCGCGGCCCCAGATCTTTTACCACCTGGTGCGGTAATGGTCCCATATCTTTTACCACCTGGTGGGGTAATGGTCCCATATCTTTTACCATCTGGTGTGGTACTGCAGTGATGTTATCTAGATCAGTCATGAAAGACTTAGTTAGTTAGGGTCTTGCTATTGTAAACTGTAAAGTAACCCAGGTAGCACCCTGAGTACCTATCAAACTTTGTTAGCCTTTGGTCAAGCTACTTGAAAATGTTAGAGGCAATTGCAAATTTAAGGTAGCCAAGCCCTAATAATTTGATTACCTAAGATACTGACAACAGAAATCCATTGTGTGGGAAATAAATGGTAGATGACAAAAGCTGATGGTTTTATTTAAGGCAAATTAAAGAGTAATTATAAAAAAAGATAAAGTGTGTGTTTCTTTTATAGTATACCCAAATCTAACAGAACTATCAACAGTTATCATCTGATTCAACCTCAGGCCAGCCATTAAAATACACTATTTGGAGTTCTGTAAAAAATTACTCTACATATTACCATACCTCAAATTCATTGTTCAAGGGGCTTAACATTCATTTTCTTCTGATGATAGTTTCAGGGCTGTACATACTCGATTGCCTGACATCCTGGACTAGTCCAATGTCTCACTTGGGCAAGTCCCAGACAAGTGCATGTTTTCAAAAAATGAAGATCAGATGTGTTGCTGTTTTCAAAGTAATAAATTTATACTTTACTCAACATATCCCTCATCCAGATAGGATCAAGGGGGAATTTACTAAGGATTATATCGAGTACATCATTTATGCACAACTTTCTAGGGCCGCTTAACACCCTGACTGTCACTTCCAACAGCAAGATTATTAACATGGACTGGTTACCCAGTGTTTGCTTCAAAGCAGATGTGTTTTTCCATTTGATTTGGAAAACCAATCAAAATGCATGGAATATCATGCAGTGAGTTTGATATTCAAATGTGTCATGTTTTTTCAGGTTATCTTAGTTGCCTGGTCAGAAAACTGTCCTGCAGCAAAGTCTACTAAGTTCATGTTTAAAACATGAAAAATCAGGCACATGCTGTGTAACATGGCAAATGGAATGCTCTTGACATGACTTGTGATTACCTGTCTTAGCTATGATACTGTAGGCTTCACTGACATTTGTGTAGGTCAACAAAGGAGGCAGTGATACTAATATTAGTACTAGACCTGTCTGTGAACAAATGTCAAACTTGACGAACATCCAAGGAGGATGACATGTACATGTATGTGGTCATATGTTGTAAAGTGAAATTTGATATAAAATTTATAGATCAAATACACGAGAAGTATTCACATTTGTAATAATTTTTTTCTTAACAACTAATAGTTTTTTTCTTAAAACTATTTGAAAACATTCTGTATAATACACAGACTCTCACCAGTCCATTTCACTTGCTGCTTAGTTGTGTTTCACATGACTCTAGTAACTTAACTTAAAACTGTAGAGTAGTAAGTGATGAATCTAAATTAAAATGATAAGTAACAAAACTCATTCTTGCTGTTCTTATTAACTTTCCCTACACTGATTTTATTTTGCAAGTATTTTTTTAACTAAAATTTCCAATTACAAGACAGAGATGGTTTTATGGAGTGGTCTCAGAGTTGGACAAATTTGTAGTACTATTTATTTATGTTGGACAATAATGGGACTAGTAAGAATTGGTCAGGACAGATCATTTTTCCTAAGTCATCTTGTCCTGGACAAGTGGGTGAAAAAAATATTTGTACAGCCCTGAGTTTATATTAATATAGCCTTATACAGCTCTCCCCTATTATAATGTGCCTCATTACAGCATCATGCCAGATATAACACAGTACTACTATGAACCCCATGGCCCAAACCATACCAATGAATAACAATATGAGTTGAAAGAAAGCAAGGTGAAACTTAGTTTTATAGCTTCATTTCCTTTTCAAAGCACCATTATTTAAAAAATTTTGATAGTGCCTGCTATACCATGGTTCAGTATATTAAGCTATTCTCAATATATCATGGTTCTGTACATATTGCAGTTCTCAATATAACGCAGTTTGGTACATAACGTGGTCGGCGGTTATGGATACCGACTACTGCATTATAATGATGGAGAGCTGTATCTGCATTTATCATAGATCAACTGACAGCAGTTTTACTGCAGACTAAATTTGCCATATTTGTTTCCATGTTTGCATTTTTCCAAATCTGTACTACTGTATTAACTGAGGTTGGTTGCAAAGGACATGCATTAGACTTTGCAGGGCTGAGCAAATTTTTTTTCCATCAGAAAATTCATTTGTCCCACCTTACTTTTCACTTGTCCCAAAATGGTAATCACTTGCCGAGATTTGACAAGATGTATGTACTTAATCCATAGAAAGAACAAATGAAATAATATACAACATAATTATTTCTTAAAAGAATATAATTTTTCAAAAACATTGGTTGATATACATTTGGCTACTTCATGTACATGTATATATGTTTTAGCTGCTGGATTTGAAAAAATATCATGTACATGTCTGCCACCTGCACCAGCACTAAGCCAGCAGTTGATAGCAGTGTCTGGGTTAACGTCCTCAAGCTCTGGTCCATGTTCATTAGGATTTTGAAACTCTCATGTTTTAAGGAATTCTCACACTCAGTAGCAGTCTTACGTTTTATCCCTCCACTTTCACAAGAAATTTCCTTCTTCGAATCGACCTTATTACCTTCCTTGCAAAAATAATTTAGCAAACTCACTGTATCCACATACAGTGGGACCCCGCTATAACCCGCCCCGCTATAACCCGAATTCGGATATAACCCGGTCGTGGCATGGCTCCCGAAATTTCGGGTAATTTATTACAGTTATTTTTCTCAAAGACCAAAAAAAAAAAAAAAAAAAAAAAAAAAAAAAAAATTTTAAGTATGAAAAAAACTAAATACGTCAAGAGTTTAATTATCATTCTCATATTCGTCTAAACAGTGCGAAAAAGAACGTGTAGAAAATGTATTATCAAATTTCTTCTATTTTTGTGCCAAAATAAACGTCGGAAATACGAACCAATTGCTGGGCCTACTGAGAACTTTGATCTTTGTTTATTGTTGAAAAATTACAGCTCATAAGTGTCAATATTATAATTACTGATTCCTGAGTAATGAAGCCATCGTTTCTACTTTGTTTGTCTTGAATGCATTCCGAATACAGTCGTTGCTCAAATAATCTCCGATATATGTTCTCTTAATTTCATACACAACTAAGCAGCAGCCAATGTGGCGGTTGATAAAAGATTCTCACCAGAATGTATAAATCAATTATTTAAGTACATTGTTTATCATCAAAGTGAACTACCGAGCTATACTTGTTCAAATCATAGGGCAACGATTTATACAGCATCAAAGAAACAAAGCCGCCAGCATGTGCGTAAGGCTTGTCGGTGTTGTTTTATGCAATCTGTTGGCCAGTAAATAATGTCGTAAATTTACTACAAATATACCCCCATTGTTTAATGACTATTATTCTTGCTGTAGATTTTCAAACCAATAGGATTAAAAGTGTTAATTTGTATACATTTAGAATGGAAAATGGGAAACGCAAACGTAATGCTTTTACTGTTGAAGAAAAGATTGAAGCATTGGACAGGATTAAGTCCGGTGTTAAACAATCGCATGTAGCTAAAGATTTAGGTCTCGATGAATCGACAGTTCGAGGATGGAAGAAAGATGAAGCAAAATTAAGAGAGAGGGTTCTGGATTTGTACGAAAGTGAGGGAATGATGAGGAAAAAAGCAAGACTAGCAGGAGACACCCAACTTGATGCAGCCCTGTATCAGTGGTTTGTCCAGACTAGAGCTGAAGGAGTGCCTTTATCAGGACCAATTGTTAAGGCACAAGCCGAAAAATTAAACAACGATTTACATGGGCAAGATTCTAGCTTCAAAGCAAGCAATGGATGGCTACATCGTTTTAAGAAACGACATGGGATTAGTAATGTGACAGTTTCTGGAGAAATTCGCTCTTCAGATTCTGAAGCTGCTATGAACTATTCAGATGAATTGAGGGAAATAATAGAGAAAGGTGGGTATTCCCCAGAGCAGATTTACAACTGTGATGAAACAGGATTGTGCTACAAAATGATACCTGACACCACCCTAGCTGTGAAAAAAGATGAACATAAACATGAAGGATTTAAGAGAATAAAAGAACGGTTAACGTTGTTGTTTTGTGTCAATAAAACGGGACGACACAAACTTAAACCACTATGCATTGGAAAATTCAAATCACCTAGGTGCTTCCATCATTTGAATGTGAACACCCTACCATTTTCATATGATGCCACAAAAAACGCATGGATGACAGCTGCTTTATTTGAAAAATGGTTTCAAACCGAATTCGTACCATCAGTTCGATCCCACCTCAGAAATCTGAAGATGGAGCCAAAGGCACTATTATTATTAGACAACTGCCCCGCACACCCACCTGCAGAATGTCTAGTTAGTACTGATGGGAAAATAAAAGGTTGCTTCCTCCCAAAAAACACAACTTCAAGAATTCAGCCTCTGGACCAGGGAATAATAGCAGTTTTTAAAATGAATTATCGCAGAGAACTTGTTAAAAAGATTGTTTGCGATGAAACCTCAGTCCAGGCGACACTAAAAAGTTTAAATTTGAAAGAAGCAATGTACCTCGGCGGCAAATCTTGGGATGCCATTACGCCACGCTGCATTGAGAACTGCTGGGAGAAAGGACTTGGGGCAGCATTTACTAGTACACAGGAAGACAGAGGCAACATCACCGATGATGACAATAGTTTATTCGATGGATTTTCGGAAAATGATGTGTTCCAGGCTGAGAGGGCATTTGGGGAGCTGATGCAGTCACGTGAACGCGTTGACGAATGGCTTAATTTTGACAATGAATGTCCAGTTGCAGACCACGTTTCGGATGCGGAAATTATTAAAAATATTAAGTCTCAAAACACTAGTGGTGATGCTGACGATGGTGATACTTCTGATGATGACAGCGAAGACACTTCACCTGAGGATAGCCCACCATTAGCTACAGAAGCTGTCAAAGGTTTAGAGTGTGCTTTGAGATGGATGGAGACGCAAGATATTGATTATCTTCGAATTCTGCAACTGAGAACTATTCTTGACTTTGCCAAGAGCAGACGTGATATTAGCAGAAAGCAGCTAAAAATCACAGAGTTTTTTAAAAAATAATAACTACTAACAGATGAGAAATGTAGTGGTGTAAAATGTATGCGACACCGTTTATTAATCGTCGGACATACATGTACTTTTTCATCATTCATTACATACACCCGTTACGTAATTTTTGTTACTTTCTCTTCATTGTATTAGTCACATAATGATCTGTGACAAAATTATTGAATATTCTACATCTGTGTGTGGATATTTTCGATGGAAATATTTGTATTATGGATTCAATGTATGTTACAAGATTCGCTGGTGAGTACACGGTGTTGATATTCTTTTCATGCAATAGATTATACATGTATATATATAAATTAGACACGTGTATGTACCAATGCATGGTTTTCTGAATAAAGTAATATATTATATCAGCAAATGGTTTTCTCATTTAATATATATTGATCAAAAATGGTAATTGTGCCATGCATTTTCGCACCCGTCTTTATGTAACCCCCCCCCCCCCCCCCAATTAAATCCAAAAATGTGTTGGTATTGTACATGGTTGCTTATAACACGGTTCGGCTCATAGCCCGGTCGGATTCTATGGCTCCCAACTACCGGGTTATAGCGGGGTCCCACTGTAGTAAATATAAGCTTGCTTGACAACTACTTCTAAAGTGATCATAACAAACATTTTCTCTTTTAAATATGAAAAGAGACAGCTCACTAATTAGCGTAATTGTTTTGCATCAAATGCAATATCGCACGTGAACATTGAAAGAATCATTACTGTCATTTAATCAGTTCATAAAGGAAACCAACACTGATGTTGGTAAAGTACCTTTCATTAATTTAATTATGCTGGCACGCTGGATTAATATCAAAGTGAGCCACTCGTGAGGATCTGGTGTGAGTAAACACAGTGCAACAAAGCCACTGAAAACACTACTAATTAATTAAATGGCACAATTTATGCCCACCCAGTGTTTAATAGTCCTCTATGTTGATAAGTGACATTTGTAAGCAAAGACCACTTTTGTTCTTTCATTCAAAGTCACCTTGACCTTTGGACCCCAAAACTGATAGGCTTCTTCCTTACATCAAGTGTAAGCCATCACCAAAGTTTGGTCCAGGTCTGTGATGCTGAGCTGATGTTATTGTGCAGAAAGTTTTTCTTTTTCCAGTCACAGTGACCATGATCTTAGACCGAAGTGCAATTAAGTCAGCCACAATGTTTGGTAATTGCTGACAGTGGACAACTTCAGCTAGGAGTTTAAAAAGCTGTCTAACTAGAAATAAAACAAAAGCATAGGCATATTGATGTTATTAAAATAAAAAGGTGAATCAACTGTATGATTCTGTAACAATCACTACAAATGAACACTCTGGAAATGTTAAAAACCAAAATCAGACAATTAAGTTTTGCGTACTGAGTAACTGCTGCACTTCCCCACCCCCAAGGATAGAGCGACTGGTCATACTAAAATGAGACTGCAGAAACTGTCAAAGGTATGAATATAACTTCCTTAGCCTTACAAACATTAGTAAATTTGATACCACTAACATAAAATCGCCATAACTGAACACATTTCCAGACCACAAAACGCGGGAAACATATATCATATAAAGCCGGCCTTGAAGATTTATCAAAATTCTTGTAACTGGGGACTCATCGGGGTTTTATTAGTTCGTGTATGCGTATATTTTATATGAAACCGAAGCCTACACTGCGCCATTTCGAAATCCTTTGATAGCCGCTAGCAGTGGTCTGTAGTTTCCAGAAGCCAACAGGTGATTCACGCTTGCAAGTGCTGCGGCCATCTTTTAGTCATGTGACTACACGTTATAGTTTCCTTAATTCGGAATATCGTCGGCCATTTCTGTCGTATGCTAGAAAATAAACCATTGGTTGTGTCCGTCTAAATTATAGTAACGTGTACTTTCGTTATATATACATAAAACATACAAGATTGACTGTGTAATAAATTGTAAAAAACAAAATTGTTGTAAAAGTAATAAATATCACATTTCATCAAAAGGTTGCATATTGTAAACGGTTAAAAAATAAATATTTTGGATCACAGCGCTTTCTAAATGTATACTTGTATGGAGAGAATCATAACAAATAAACAAAATTAGATTTGATCTTGAGGGTTACAGAAAATATAAGATGTGCATATAATAATAACATTCTTACACACATGCATAATAACAGATGGACTCACCTTGAAAAGGTGAGTCCATACATGAAGATACGGAGTTCATGTCATATGCATGCACATAAAAAAATGGGGGGGGGGGGGGAGACCTGAGAAAGAAAACGTTTTCTATTTGTATTACATACAACATCATGTAACTGTCAACACTGATTTTTTCATATATTGGAAATAATTTTAATTTTTTTTTTTTCTTTTAATAAGTAATATTATTTACAACATTATATGTATTTAAATTATTAATTATTAATTTATCTTGATTACTAATTGGTTTCCATATAGATTGCCCACGTAGACTCACGACCTGAATTAACAAACACCAACGACAGAAGAAAGTAGCATACTTTATGAAGATATATCAGACAAAATGCAAAAGTATCGAAAGTTTCAGTTATACTGTAATAAAAGAAAGTTTGACTGGGCAACTGTACGTAGTTGTAGCGATGGCGATGAACCATGCTGTATTCCACAGTCAAAACGTCTTTTTCGCGAAAGGCAGTACATATTTATGTCTAACATATTTTTTTCTAAGTCTTTTTGTTTGTCACTGTCCGTTCGTTTATTTTCCGTTTTCTTTGTCCTGGTTTCTTTGCGTGTGTCCTCAGTGCCACGATTTCTGACTGTCCGTCTGTTGATGTCATGTATTTACTGTCTTCCAGAATGAAGCTTCTCAATTGTTTGTACAGTCTTAGTCTTTGTTCATTAGTTTATGTCGCTCATTCCGTCTTCGAAATATGAAACTGTGGCTGTCAGTGAGTCGGTATTCACCAGTAACTAGTAATTCACTTCGCAAGTCTTTGAACTGTCAGCCCACCAAGTCATTTAAAAGAGATACAAATTCTGTCAAAGGCTGTGATTTCCACTCCACAATCTGCTTTAAAAAAAAACGTGGTCAACTAATTCGCAGTTGTTGTTAGTCCTTTTGTCGTCGATCAAGTCCCATCGTACTGGTCCGCATACCTTGGCCAGCAACTTACTTTTCAGTCTTGACTAAAAATAGTAAATAAATTTGTTTTTTTATTAATTGTGCGAGGGAGGGGGGGGGGGGGGTAAAGCCAGGCTTGGTTTTGTCCAGATGTTCTGGGACTTGTGCGTTGAGTATTTCTACCAAGAATTGTCTTTGAAATCCACTGAAATTCAAGGCTTGTGTGGGATGAATGATTTCTACCAAAGCCACTTCCTTATCAGCTCCGTGTTCCAATTGTATGGATTGAAGTAATTGGAGACCATTGTTGTTACTACTGTCGGAATGTTTCAACGAGGGATTGGGAAGAAGATAGCCAATACAACTGCTGAGTAAAATAGTCCACAGTTATTTATCTCCTTGAAAATTCTAAGACAATCACCAAGAACACAAGAAATTGTATCCATGTTTAATATTTATTTTCATGGTACAAGAACAATATTCACATTCAAAAAACAGTTCATGTTTTGTTTCTTTCGTCAGTCACGCACGTCATTTGCGTAGTTAGCCACGTCTTGTTTCCAAGTGTCGAATCGATGACGTTTCCTGTCAGGTACATTCTTCCAGTCGTAAATCTGTTGGTGTATCCAACTAGCCACACACACTTCGTCGTAATTATGAAGAGTAGACAATGTGAGCTGAATTTCTTCACCACACAGGGTTAGAGAAGTAGCACGTATCGCTAATCGCAGCACTTTTAACATAATGAGTTTTTTGTGCACAAAGTTTTGGCTATCATGCCTTTTTATGCACTTGTGCCGCATTTTCCACGGAGAATCTGGAGTAAACGAAATCAAAGACATTCAGTCTCTAACACACACACGATACGTCGTCTCCAATTGAAAGGAGTCATATCGTCTTGTGGGATGAGTTCTTTTAAAAGCAGTAAACCACAAAGTCTTGAACCTTTTCATGGACTTCCTCCCACATAATTTTGTGTAACACTGATGACAAAAGTCGTGGCATGGAGAGTCTTATAACATGTTCTCAGAAGAGTCTTATCATATCTTGGCACAGAACCTCTCTTTCCGACAATGCTACAACCTTCTTCAATCAGCCTTCTTCAAGCATTAATGTACCAATGGTTATTGATTATATGGTGTATTGGATGCAATTGTTCTCTGCGTTTCACTTCAATCTGTACAAACACTCTGTAAATTCGTTCTCCAAATGTAAACTATGAATTCTCTCCTCTTCTAAAGTATCAATGAGAATAATAATCTGGATCGACCAGGGGATGGTAGTGAAAACACGGAGACTATCTGACATGTTCAAGGTAAGCTGTATGTTTATACTCCAATTTGTGGAGTTTCCCACCATAAGTGAGACACTGTACTTGGTCTCCTTGTTCCAAGTAGACAAATCTTGCTCTCGCTAAAGATTTGGGAGTTGGTTCTTCCAGATATTTGGGTAATTTTCCTTTGAAAGTCTGGAATTGACTGGTAAAATCACAACAGCCAGGCAAAGCTACAGGAAACGTGTATTCTTTGATTCGTGATTCTCGATGAGCATGTGGTTTCCAGAGTGGTTTATGATTGCATGGATGTCATTCATAGATGGACAAGCGGACGGCAACCCTTTCGATAATGGAGCAGGATCGTGCTGCGTAACTCTGGACGCAGGACACAGCATCACTCACGCCGCAGGGCATAGCATCACATTCGTCTTCATTCAGCTTTGGGTAGGTGGGTACGTCCCATAGTTTCTGTGTCGAATTCATCTTTCTGGGTGTACGTCTCTGTTCAAAATGATCTTTCTTTCTTGGAACTTTCTCCTTTTGTATACTGAAGGGGGTACCATTACGGCATCGTGTTGTGATCGGGAAGTAGCACTGATTTCTCGTAGACGATCTGATACATTTTCTACTAGGGATCTAAACCTTCGTGCTCCAGAAATAACTGGAATATTTACACAATAACGTCGTAAAATATCCACATAGGACCGACAATATTTCAACATTTTTTTCTTAATACTCAGAAGAGGGGCGTCAGGGGCGCAGTAATGGACTAGAGTCAAATGTGGCAGCACTGCGTGTTGATTTTCTTTGGTATTGAAAAAGTGTGGACATAGCCTTTAACCATTTCTGTATTCAAGGCATAGCCACATAACTCATAGGATATTGTAACTGTACGTTTTCCACTTGCAAGTAAACGATTTTGGCTCCATTCATGGTGAAATTCGGTTCCTTGTTGTGAAAAATGTTTCAAAAGAAATTGTCCGTCGTATCCTGAGAAATTGTGGGCAATGACTACATCGTATTGGTTACATTGGCCGTGACGATTCACCTCCTCTTCGTTCCAGCGAAATCAGAAAGAGTATGGGAGCCACGAAATATCTTTTTTCATGTCCCCCCTTGGAATCAGGCTACAATTTCGACAGTGATGAAATAAACGTTCCTGAACACAGTCGTGATAAGCGGGATGAGCCACACAGAAGTTAGTAATGTGAATCTCTGTGTCTTGAGAATATTCCAAGTCAAAAGAGAGATATAATGGACACGATGGTCCCGTTTCCTTTTCTTGTTCTGATCATTCATTAATTCCTCGGGTTCGTTGTCTTCTCTCTGAATGTAACATTGATGATCCAACTTGACCACATATACGAAATCGTTTCTTTCCTGGACACGAACATGTTGTCCACGGGTTTGACACATTGTCAATAATTCACAAGCACTTTTCTGTTGTTGGAACACGTTGAATTCACGAATGTTCGCTTGCGAATAGAGTATGGAATTATGTTGTGTCCTTCAGGAACAGATGATTTAGACTCTAAACAGTCACGACATCTCTCGCCACAATTAATATGTTGCTCCCGATTGTTAAATCCTTGGTTACATTTGTCACAAAATATCAATTGTATACGAGAAATCCTTTGATACCGATATTGCATCAAAATGATTTTGTTGATGATAGTCGTGAATGTATTTTCCGTCTGGAATATGGGGTCCTTGAAATAGGAAATATCCACAAACGACTAGAGGGTAAACCTTCAGCGTATAACGAGAGGCTAGTATGTCGTGCCGTTTCTGCATTTCAAGAACTCCACACATGGTCTATTTCGAAATTCCTGCTTGTTCCAAAAGAATTTCCGCTTCTCTCCATTGTTTGGCTCTGTCCAATTGAATAATGTTTTTCATAATCGCTTCCATTCTGATATATCAGTTTTTCCTGCATGAGCTCTAGCCATCACGATGGCGTGGGCTAAACACATCTGATCTTGGTCGTTATTAATCTGAACGAGACTTCGTTTGACAGTGATAAATTGATCCACCGATATTACTTTGCGCGGCGCTCCCCGAATGAGGTAAAACGCAAGTCATATAATGGGTTGCTTTTTCAGCGGTCATGTCAAACTCATCGTTGAATTGTTGGACGCATTGAATTTTGTCCAAGATTTTGAAAGAGGTTAATTCCGCAGATGTACTAAATCTGATCCAAACAGGAGATTTTAGAACTGTCGTGAGTGATGGACAGTTGCAAACGATCTTAATCTTTAGCTTGGCACTGTCATTTCAACTCCTTTAATATAGACTCTGATAAGTTAGTAGTAAATGCAGCTGCTTTCTCTGCAGATACTTGAGACCTGAATTCTTTAAATTTGACCGTGTAAGTGTAAGCAGTCATTCTAAATTTTTGGGAAGTCACTTTGTGAGTAGCTCGAATGTGAAAATAATCTTCTGGGACAACCAAACGATCTTGAATCTCTTGGTCTTGGGGTGGAGGGAAAGGTAGAATGTGTTGGATAGTGATCCATAATGTCCTCTTCAAAATCGCTAGGGTGAACTTCTGCCAACACTTTATGGCCAGTGAACGATGTCGCAGAACGTTGTCGTCGCTTGCCCCTCTACCCTATATATAAATAATCCCCCTCTACCCTATATATATATATATATATATATATATATATATATATATATATATATATATATATATATATATATATATATATATATATATTGTTACGACTCTATGGTCTAAGAAAAATGTAACAGAAAGAAAGTGAAACCAACAAATCAAGTAAAAATCAACAAGCAATTTATTACTAGATAATTAAAATGAAAAATCAAAAAGTCACTTACAGTAATGTGTTTTGAAATCCTAATAATCCAATAAGAATGATTGTTCTAATCACAAGTCCTAAATATAGAATGTTCCGAATTCACGGCTGTGTCCTTGAATGTTATTATGTGCTAATGGTCTCCAAAGTCCTGATGTACTAGAAATCTTGATGTGCTGAAGTCAAAATGAAGTATTCCAAAATCTCTGAATACGTTCACATAAATTCCAAAATCATCAATTAAAAATCCAAAATCCAAAAGTTTATGAGCACTGTTATAATCCAATGAATATTTAAAATAATTCCTCTCTTAGAATTTGGAATGAATTTTCACAACTGTAATAGCTCTTTACAAGACTGATGGTAATGTCAAAACTGAATAAATGTCCACCAAACATGGTATATATAAAGATTGGTCACATGACAGAATGTTCTAGAACATGAGTCATCCTAATGGAATTTTTACTTGTAAACAAAAATCAACCTTGACCTTCAAATTGAGAAAACATATTGATCAAAACAACCTAATTCAAGGACACTAGTTGAACATGTTTTTCCTGATAAACATAAAGATTTAAGCAAATATTAAAGTGAAGAAACATTTATAATTTCCTAAAATATTTATAATATTATATAAACATCATACATAACACCTCCCCTCATAAAGAAAAAGAAAGATTTATATAAAAAAGCTTTCTTTTGAATATACATCTAATACTATAATAACCAAAATTACATAAGAACATGTTTTATGATACTAGACTTAATTACATCAAGCAATATTACATTTCTAGGCACGTGAGAGTGCATCTGCAATCACATTGTCTTTTCCCCTGATGTGTCTGATGTCAAAGTTATATTCCTGCAATATCAAACTCCATCTCAACAATCTCCGATTTTTATCCTTCATTTTGTTGATGAAAGTAAGGGGATTGTGATCACTCTACACAATAATTGGAGAAAGAGGTGAGGTAACATACACTTCAAAATGCTGTAAAGCCAATATCAAAGCCAAACATTCCTTCTCAATTGTGGAATAATTTTTCTGGTGCTTGTTTAGTTCTTTAGAAAAATAACACAGGGTGATCCACACCACTTTTGTCTTCCTGAATCAATACTCCACCAACCCCTACATCACTTGCATCAACAGATAATTTAAATGATTGGCTGAAATTTGGTGCAGAAAGAACTGGTGCATTCTTAAGCATGGCCTTTAACTTGTCAAAAGATTCCTGACACTTGTCAGACCAATGAAATTTGGCTTTCTTACTCAATAAACTTGTCAAAGGTTCAGCAATTTTGGAAAAATTGGAACAAAATTTCCGATAATATCCAGTCATACCTAGAAATCGCATCAGTTGCTTTCTACAAATTGGAACTTGAAATTCAGAGATAGCTTTGACCTTAGCTTCTATAGGTTTAACTTGACCTTGTCCCACAATATGTCCTAAAAATGTGACACAAGCATGGCAAAACTCACTTTTGCTCAAATTAATTGTCAGATTCACATCGCTGAGTCGATCAAAGAATTTTCGAATGGTTTCCAAATGATCTTCCCATGTGTTGTTTTAGATAATGACGTCATCGATATAAGCGTCACAATTATCAAGACCAAATGTTATCATGTTCATCAGGCGTTGAAACGTTGCAGGCGAATTTTTCATTCCAAACGGCATGACTTTATATTGATAAAGTCCATCTGGAGTTACAAATGTTGAAATTTCTTTTGCCCTTTCTGTCAGTGGAATTTGCCAGAATCCTTTTAAAAGGTCAAACTTGGTGACATATTCCGCATTTCCAATTTTATCAATGCAATCGTCCATTCTTGGGATTGGAAATGAATCAGTTTTGGTGACACTGTTGACTTTTCTATAGTCAGTACACATACGGAATGTATTATCTGGCTTGGGAACAAGAATACATGGTGAACTCCAGTTACTTTTACTTGGTTCTATGAAATCATTCTCCAGTAAATACTGAATTTCTTTCTTCAGATAGTTCTGTTTGAGAGGATTCATCCTATAAGGATGCTGTTTCACAGGCGCAGAATCTACAATGTCAACGTCATGATAAATGTTACTTGTTCGTGTTGGAACATCAGGAAACAAGTGCTCATAGTCATGTAATAGCTGTTTTAGTTCATTCTTTCCTGTTGTTGTAGATGTGAAAGTTTCTGGTCTAGGTTGTTCAATATTTCTGAATTCCGAAGATTGGTTATACCAGAGTCACTATAGTCTGATCGTACTCCATCGTTGATATCTTCACTGTGTGGGACAGGTACAACTAAATTAACAGAATAATTAGCTGAGCTATCTCTGTCAAAATTTTCCTTTAACATATTTATATGACAAAGTTGTTTCTGTTTCCGTCTCCCAGGAGTGTTAATGATATAATTTAAGTCATTTACTTTCTTTGCAACGGTATAAGGACCATAAAATTTAGCCTGAAGAGGATTTTGAGGTATGGGAAAGAGAGCCAGAACTTTGTCACCAGGTTTAAAACTCCTTTCCTGTGAATTTCTGTCATACCTTAATTTCATTTTTGACTGAGTAGTGTGAAGATTAGTTCTTGCTACTTCACAGGCCTTTGACAACTTGTATTTGAAATCAGAAACATAATCAAGAAGATTAATCTTTGAATCTTCATTTGAAAGAAGTTTCTCTTTCAATAATTTCAGTGGTCCACGGACAGTATGACCAAAAACTAGTTCAAAGGGACTAAAACCCAACGACTCTTGAACTGATTCCCTAACAGCAAACAACAACAAATGTACACCCTCATCCCAATCCTTTTCTGTATCAAAGCAATATGATCGAATCATATTCTTCAAAGTTTGATGAAATCTTTCCAAAGCACCTTGACTTTCAGGGTGATAGGCAGAAGATTTAAACTGTTGGATGCCTAATTCATGCATAACTTGTTGGAAAATTCCAGACATAAAATTTGACCCTTGATCCGACTGGACAGATTTGGGAAGGCCAACAAGTGTAAAAAAACTTCACCAAAGCTTTCACAATAGTTTTAGTTTTTATATTTCTCAGAGGAATTGCTTCTGGAAATCTTGTAGATGTACACATGATGGTCAACAAGTATTGGTTGCCTGACTTGGTTTTAGGTAAAGGACCAACACAGTCTACTATTATTCCACTAAATGGTTCATCAAATGCAGGAATAGGTTGCAGATGAGCCTTAGGTATCTTCTGATTGGGTTTTCCTACCATTTGACAAGTGTGACAAGATCTGCAGTATTTAGAAACATCACTTTTGAGTTTCGGCCAATAAAAATGATTCAAGATCTTGTGATAAGTCTTACGGACTCCTAAATGACCAGCCAAAGGAGTTTCATGGGCTAAATTAAGAATTTCCTGTCTATATGACTTAGGAACAACAATTTGATAGCTCACTGACCACTCGTCACCAGCGGGTACATCAGGTGGTCTCCATTTCCTCATAAGGACCCCATTTTTCACAAAGTAACACACTGGAACTTGTGTGGCTTCAGTTTCACTAATAGCCCTCTGAAAAAAAACAAGATATCTCGGGATCTTGCTTCTGTTCAACGACAAGGGATTGTCGTTTGTCATCCTGATTAGAACAAAGAGAATGAGTTGCCAAAAGAGGATCACTGTGATCAATGCCGTTTGATTGATCAATACCTGAGGAAAAAGTGACCTCATCAAAAGACTGACCAATACATGTGTCAGCTAAAGGAATAATATCCTGATCAACATCACTCTCAAGAGCTCTTTTTGCCATAGCTCTAGTAACTGCACAAGCAGGGTACAAATCAGGGATTTCAGTTTCGACAGGATCAACTTTCTGATCCAAACAAGGCTTGTCAGTTACAAGTGGATTAACCACAACCTTATCTCCAGCTAGGTCATTGCCTAGTAATAAATGAACACCCTCCATGGGTAAAGAAGTCACTGCCCCAACAGTCACAGGTCCAGAAACTAAGTCTGATGCCAAATTTACACGATGAAGAGGAACATTTACAAAGCCGCACTCTACTCCCTGAACAAGAACACTTTCACTTGAAGAAGACTCCTCAGACAAAGGCAAAGTACCTGATAATAAAAGACTCTGAGAAGCTCCAGTGTCCCTTAATATTTTAATTGGGATAGGTTTGGCAGAATCACCAATAAGTGATATAGAACCTTCTGACATGAATGGTTCATAAGCCTCCAAAATAGAATCAGACTGGGGTTTGTTTGACCCAACAAATGTATTGTTTTCAATACAAGACCGTGACCTTGACCTCGTAGAAATAAGAGCATTTGGAAAAGCTCTGTCTTTACTCTGTTGCTTATTTTTCAACTTGAAGCAATCAGAAATAACTTGCCCTTTCGTTTTACAATAAGTGCACGTAGGAAGAGATAAGGATTTCTAATCAGTCTTATCAGACGTTTGATTCCTAACAGTTGTGCTGTTGTGAAATTTGGAAGTACTCGAATGAGATTGAAATGGTTTTTTACCAGAAAACTGCTGAGATGACGATTTATTACCAAATGAAATTTTGTGAGTCAAGGAATAATCATCAGCCATACGAGCAGCATTTTCCAAAGTTTCCACATTCTGCTCGTCAAGATAGGTTTTAACATCACTATGGATGCACCTCTTGAACTCTTCAATTAACTTTCTCATGCACTCTATCCCCTCCTGGATAGGTTTTGAAATGAAATTCTGAACATTAGATGCCATAGTAAATGCTTGTTGCTTTCACACACAAAAATTTCTTTATTAAAAATCTTTGCCAAAGACAAAAAAACTTCTCCGAGACAAAATCAATATGAATTTCAAAGATAAATTTAATATCTCTAATATGCTTTAAAGAAATTCAGATCCCGGAACGACGAGCCCCCAATTTCTGTTACGACTCTATGGTCTAAGAAAAATGTAACAGAAAGAAAGTGAAACCAACAAATCAAGTAAAAATCAACAAGCAATTTATTACTAGATAATTAAAATGAAAAATCAAAAAGTCACTTACAGTAATGTGTTTTGAAATCCTAATAATCCAATAAGAATGATTGTTCTAATCACAAGTCCTAAATATAGAATGTTCCGAATTCACGGCTGTGTCCTTGAATGTTATTATGTGCTAATGGTCTCCAAAGTCCTGATGTACTAGAAATCTTGATGTGCTGAAGTCAAAATGAAGTATTCCAAAATCTCTGAATAAGTTCACATAAATTCCAAAATCATCAATTAAAAATCCAAAATCCAAAAGTTTATGAGCACTGTTATAATCCAATGAATATTTAAAATAATTCCTCTCTTAGAATTTGGAATGAATTTTCACAACTGTAATAGCTCTTTACAAGACTGATGGTAATGTCAAAACTGAATAAATGTCCACCAAACATGGTATATATAAAGATTGGTCACATGACAGAATGTTCTAGAACATGAGTCATCCTAATGGAATTTTTACTTGTAAACAAAAATCAACCTTGACCTTCAAATTGAGAAAACATATTGATCAAAACAACCTAATTCAAGGACACTAGTTGAACATGTTTTTCCTGATAAACATAAAGATTTAAGCAAATATTAAAGTGAAGAAACATTTATAATTTCCTAAAATATTTATAATATTATATAAACATCATACATAACAATATATATATATATATATATATAGTCCCCCTCTACCCTATATATATATATATATATATATATATATATATATATATATATATATATATATATATATTTATATATATATATATATATATATATATAGTCCCCCTCTACCCTATATATATATATAGTCCCCCTCTACCCTATATATATAGAGTCCCCCTCTACCCTATATATATATATAGAGTCCCCCTCTACCCTATATATATAGAGTCCCCCTCTACCCTATATATATATAGAGTCCCCCTCTACCTAAGATAATACCTTAATTCAGTTTCAATCTGTGAAGATGGCACTGTCGTTTCAACTCCTCTAATATAGACTCCGACAGATCACATTTATGGTCACAGATTTACAGAACGTCATTCGAAAATACACCTACAACAAGCCTTATGGAGAAACTCGAGACTACTCCTCTCGAGATAAAAGTGAATATACCTGTTATGTCTGTCAAGAGGAAGGACATCGGGCAACAGAATGTCCACAACGCGAAAGAAAATGAACCTCTAAGACAGGAGAAATCAATTCCAGGGACAGAAGTAAAGATGCATGTTATCAATATCAATAAAATGAACACATTGGTCTTCAAAAAGTCCCAAGAAAGTGAGAAAAAAAAGAGAAAAAGTAGGATCTTTCGGAAGCAAACGAAACAAAAGAAGAACCCATTCCAGTGAAAAAATTCAAAGCAAGACAAGCTGAACAAATGGAAGAAGAACCCATTCCAGTAAAGAAATAAAAAAGCAAGACAGTAAGAAGAAACAATGAACTTTCGCGATTTGTTCGAAATTTCAACGTAACTGTGTCTATGTCTTGATTTTCTTTTAGTATTGATATGATATTCACACACACACATTTTTTAGTATTGATATGATATTCACACACACACACACACACACACAAACACACACAGAGACAGACACACACACACATTTGATAATGGAGGGATTTGTTTTTTGATTTGGCAATCATTTGAGTACTATCTCTTTTCTGTGAGAACTGAGTGACCCTGAAAAGGGCCCTTGGGTTTTGAAAAGATTATGGACTGGACAACATCAGTTGTACCTGCCTCAAACCTTTGCCACGTCCAAGTCCTATTGCTGCTGTTGTGGTGATAGTGACTGCTACCGCTGCTGGCATCTCAGTGGTGGTCGTCGATGTAGTCAGGGAAGGTTTAGAATTCGTGGATCATGAAGATTTCTTTCTCTTCGGCTGGCTAAAGCGACTTCATACATTTATCTCAGGTGTTTAAACTCAACCAAATTGTCATGTAACAAACTGACATTTTTGTTTCCACTCCCTTGAATCTGCTCACTGTTCAAAGTTTTCACCTCCTTTTGTTGCTTTCTCTTTTCCTCTTCTTGTTGTGTTCTTCTTCTTTTTGGTGTTGTAAAAAGTTAATAACTCTTCCTTCTGTTTCTTGTTAAAATTATCATATGCTGGCAATGATGGAGAAAGAAGAGAAGGTGATACCGGCAAACATTCTTGCGAGGATACGAAATTGCAAAAAAAAAAACAAATTCAACTCCAATCCATTCTCTGGAATATTACTTGCTACAGCAGCAATACACCCAAATTCACTTATGAGGCACAAATCAATGTCGCTGACATGTTAACTTATTATATATGTTTCTTTCCTTGATGCATACCTTTTTGCTATATCAATATACGTCTATCATTACGTCTATCATTCCAAAAAAATCAATGTTAACAATAAATCAAGCTTGCATCTGAAAATATCGCAACCTAAATGGTGCATATCAATACCTACGTTACTGTCGCCAATGTAATTACAAGCTAATTCTGTCAAATAAAGATGAAAAATAAAACTGAAGATTGAATTAAAAAGTCTCTGAATCAATCGTCTATACTCTTTGAGATATCTAAAAGCAAATTTTGAATAATTATACGCAGAACATTCATTCACGAGGCCTCAGAATGCATGTAACCCCTTTTTATGCACGGCGTTTTTTTTTTTTTTTTTTTTTTTTGTGTAAAACGAAGGTTTTGGGGAGTGTAAAAGGCACTCAAATTTTAACTTGTACGTTTTATTATCTAAAACCAACCAAATAAATGGTTATTGTTAATGCATATAATTTTTTACGTGCCATATGTTGTGATGTTCATTGGTTATAAAATATGTTATTCTTACGTTACTTGGCCCAAATAATACTGCGACAGCTGGACCATTCAGAACTTCTTTTGGAGTCAGCTTGCCACTTCACCAGACGAGAACACTTCGTCAGTCACTGTCAGTGACCCACCAAGTAGTACCCATCCACCTTTACAGTCAGACGTAGCCATGGACCCTACAATCTCTGAAAACGACACCTCATCGCCTGCATTTGTTGGATTTAAAGAAAGAGACGTCGTAGCTGCCGTTTACGATGGAAAATGGTACCTTGCAAGGATTGATGAAATTGATATGGACGACAAAGACTGTGAGATAAACTTTATGAAACAATAAAAAGGACTCTTCAAATGGCCGGAACAACCTGATCTTGTATGGATTGACGAACAAAACATCCTTTGTAAAATCGAATCTCTTGTTCCATCTGGAAAATCTGAACGACTATTCAAAATAGCTGATGCCGAAATGGAATTAGTTAACAATGCATTTGCTTCACGTTAGTGAAATACATACGTTACCTAAACACTACACGTTAACAGTCCCCTCTGTTTCATCGGCTAAAAATGTTGTTTTCTATATGTGAGACTGTATATACGTTCAGGTCTTTTTAATTCTACACAAAAGTGTACATTTCAGTTGTTTGAACTTTTAAATATTTCCGTGTTTTACACTACGACACATACGTTACCATTCTGCGTTACAAAAAACTTTCATAAAATACATTTGTTATTTTATTTTATTTTAAAAATTTCGTGAATTCGCTTAATTAAGCATAGATATGTAATCATGTTATCTTCATATAAAATATAAAATAAGTCATAATGATTGTCAGATCAATGATTATGTGAATAATGATGATGTTCAACTGTTACATACAGGAGACAAATACAAAAATCACGAATGTGCGTGTTTAATTGGGTTAATGAAACATATTTGTAATAATTTCATGCCAATGTTTTCATGACCAAAAGGGAACCAACGAAATTGAGTGAAAACAATTATAGATTTAATGAACAGTCTCTTGTCGTGCATATCTGATACATACGTTATATTTTTGGAGTGACTAAAAAAGCATAAACATTTTAAACTTTCGTGCTTATTTTTTTAATCGGAAACTTTTATGATTATAATGGTATTAAATGAAAACTTAAAATGTTTTGAATGTTTGAATATTCATTATTGTCCATTTATATGAAAAATAAAATATGAGTAATTTTTGGTTAAGATGCATTTTACTTTACCCCCATTTATCTAACTCATTCATACACTCTTCTATTCATTTTTGGAACTCACTTCCAGATTCAATAAAAGGTGAAAGTAACTATTCTTTCTTCAGAAGTAAAATAAAGGCTAAGACAACACAAGTGCCTGTCCATTTTTTCGTTGGTCACAGGAAAATATATATTCTGCATACTAGAATTAGAAATAACTGTAGTGATTTACATCATGATTTATATTCTAATCATTTGAGACAAAATCCATTGTGTGCTTGTGTTGATGATATAGAAAATGCATACAATTACACATTTACTTGCAAATACTGTATTGAACAGCGTAGGAAATTGGTTCTAAATCTAAATCATCTCTATATACCAGCGACTACAAATAATTTGTTATACAGATCCTCTGATTTTACAGCCAACGTTAATAATCGCTTAAATGACTTGATCGAGATATATATTAAAGACAAGAAAAGCTTTACATAATTAAGGAGTATTCATAATTTGATTTCTCTACTCAGTTAATTATTGACATTTTGATAAAGAAAGACATGATGTTGTTAATTTTTAGCCACTGAATTCATTTTGGTGTATGTACTCCTGTCCATTTTCTGTCACGATCATTAATTTATTCTCTCTCTGTCTCTTTCTCTCTGTCTCTCTCTCTCTCATATTTTCCCTGAATCATGAATGTTTACATATAATTGTATGAAATCATATTAATTTAGTGCCGCTATCCATGCACATTTCTTATCGATTGTAGGGGAAAGGCTATTCTAAGTTGTGAGAACTTGTAGTCCGACCCCATTTGTTAATATTTATGTCAATAAAATATGTTCCAACTGTTTTGCGTCATCTAGTAATTGTAACGTCATGAAGTTATTTTGATGTAATAACAACCTCGGGCTTGAGGGCAGTTGAAAGTGGCCATTATTTACATCCGAGGTTTATTTTCTAGCATACGACAGAAATGGCCGACGATATTCCGAATTAAGGAAACTATAACGTGTAGTCACATGACTTAAAGATGGCCGCAGCACTTGCAAGCGTGAATCGCCTGTTGGCTTCTGGAAACTACAGACCACTGCTAGAGGCTATCAAAGGATTTCGAAATGGCGCAGTGTAGGCTTCGGTTTCATATAAAATATACACATACACGAACTAATAAAACCCCGATGAGCCCCCAGTTAAAAGAATTTTGATAAATCTTCAAGGCCGGCTTTATATGATATATGTTTCCCGCGTTTTGTGGTCTGGAAATGTGTTAAGTTATGGCGATTTTATGTTAGTGGTATCAAATTTACTAATGTTTGTAAGGCTAAGGAAGTTATATTCATACCTTTGACAGTTTCTGCAGTCTCATTTTAGTATAACCAGTCGCTCTATCCTTGGGGGTGGGGAAGTGCAGCAGTTACTCAGTACGCGAAATGATGGTCTAATTTTGGCTTTTAACATTTCCAGAGTGTTCATTTGGAGTGATTGTTACAGAATCATACAGTTGATTCACCTTTTTATTTTAATAACATCAATATGCCTATGCTTTTGTTTTATTTCTAGTTAGACAGCTTTTTAAAAACTCCTAGCTGAAGTTGTCCACCGTCAGCAATTACCCAACACTGTGGCTGACTTAATTGCACTTCGGTCTAAGATCATGGTCACTGTGACTGGAAAAAGAAAAACTTTCTGCACAATAACATCAGCTCAGCATCACAGACCTGGACCAAACTTTGGTGATGGCTTACACTTGATGTAAGGAAGAAGCCTATCAGTTTTGGGGTCCAAAGGGCAAGGTGACTTTGAATGAAAGAACAAAAGTGGTCTTTGCTTACAAATGTCACTTATCAACATAGAGGACTATTAAACACCGGGTGGGCAGTCACTTATCAACATAGAGGACTATTAAACACCGGGTGGGCAGTCACTTATCAACATAGAGGACTATTCAACACCGGGTGGGCAGTCACTTATCAACATAGAGGACTATTAAACACCGGGTGGGCAGTCACTTATCAACATAGAGGACTATTAAACACCGGGTGGGCAGTCACTTATCAACATAGAGGACTATTAAACACTGGATGGGCAGTCACTTATCAACATAGAGGACTATTAAACACCGGGTGGGCAGTCACTTATCAACATAGAGGACTATTAAACACCGGGTGGGCATAAATTGTGTCATTTACAGTACTCTTGTAATTCTGTAGGACGACTCCAAAATGTGACTAAAAATGTCACATCTACAACTAAAATTCAGAATTGATGAGTGAAAATAGTCAACTGGTTGCCATCTGACAACTTTCAAAATCATAATGCAGCAACATGAACACTTTTGAGTTACAAGTATGTACCACATTTTACGCTAAAAACATTTGGTAGATGCAATTTAATTCACAGCATAATCTTTTTGGATTGTGAGCTAGACTGCCGGTTCCTACATTAACTTGCAATGTTTACACGTGCACCAGTCTGGCTTACAACCTGTTTAAAGCAGGGCTGAGCGAATCCCATAGCCCGACGTTCCAGACTATTTCGAAGTCGGGCAAGTAAAATTTTCTAAGTCGCTAGTCCGGGACAAGTGGTTTTTTTCCCATTTTAAAAAAGTCGGGCAAGTCCTTATTTTCATGCTTTAATCACTATATCTACCTTTATTTTGACATTCATGCCCTCTGGGCGTACTGAATACTTGATTCTACCCCTCTCCATGTATACATTTACATCCTGTATAACACCTACAGGTGGTCAGTGATAACTATCGCATATGTACACGTTCTGTTACCCGCTTGACTGCACATTGGGCTAAGCGACCAAATTATTTGCAAATCAAAACACGTAAAACAAAACAAAGCCAGTATAATTAATTAGTAGTGTTTTCAGTGGCTTTGTTGCACTGTGTTTACTCACACCAGATCCTCACGAGCGGCTCACTTTGATATTAATCCAGCAAGCCAGCATAATTAAATTAATGAAAGGTACTTTACCAACATCAGTGTTGGTTTCCTTTATGAACTGATTAAATGACAGTAATGATTCTTTCAATGTTCACGTGCGATATTGCATTTGATGCAAAACAATTACGCTAATTAGTGAGCTGTCTCTGTTCGTATTTACAAGAGAAAATGTTTGTTATGACCACTTTAGAAGTAGTTGTCAAGCAAGCTTATATTTACTATGTGGATACAGTGAGTTTGCTAAATTATTTTTGCAAGGAAGGTAATAAGGTCGATTCGAAGAAGGAAATTTCTTGTGAAAGTGGAGGGATAAAACGTAAGACTGCTACTGAGTGTGAGAATTCCTGAGTGTGAGAATTCCTTAAAACATGAGAGTTTCAAAATCCTAATGAACATGGACCAGAGCTTGAGGACTTTAACCCAGACACTGCTATCAACTGCTGGCTTAGTGCTGGTGCAGGTGGCAGACATGTACATGGACATTTTTTCAAATCCAGCAGCTAAAACATATATACATGTACATGAAGTAGCCAAATGTATATCAACCAATGTTTTTGAAAAATTATATTCTTTTAAGAAATAAGTATGTTGTATATTATTTCATTTGTTCTTTCTATGGATTAAGTACATACATCTTGTCAAATCTCGGCAAGTCATTACCATTTTGGGACAAGTGAAAAGTAAGGTGGGACAAGTGAAAAGTAAGGTGGGACAAGTGAATTTTCTGATGGAAAAAAAATTTGCTCAGCCCTGCAAAGTCTAATGCATGTCCTTTGCAACCAACCTCAGTTAATACGGTAGCACAGATTTGGAAAAATGCAACATGGAAACAAATATGGCAAATTTAGTCTGCAGTAAAACTGCTGTCAGTTGATCTATGATAAATGCAGATACAGCTCTCCATCATTATAATGCAGAAGTTGGTATCCATAACCGCCGACCACGTTATGTACCAAACTGCGTTATATTGAGAACTGCATTATGTACAGAACCACGATATATTGAGAATAGCTTAATATACTGAACCATGGTATAGCAGGCACTATCAAAATTTTTTAAATAATGGTGCTTTGAAAAGGAAATGAAGCTATAAAACTAAGTTTCACCTTGCTTTCTTTCAACTCATATTGTTATTCATTGGTATGGTTTGGGCCATGGGGTTCATAGTAGTACTGTGTTATATCTGGCATCATGCTATAATGAGGCACATTATAATAGGGGAGAGCTGTATAAGGCTATATTAATATAAACTCGGCTGTACAAATATTTTTTTCACCCACTTGTCCAGGACAAGATGACTTAGGAAAAGTGATCTGTCCTGACCAATTCTTACTAGTCCCATTATTGTCCGACATAAATAAATAGTACTACAAATTTGTCCAACTCTGAGACCACTCCATAAAACCATCTCTGTCTTGTAATTGGAAATTTTAGTTAAAAAAATACTTGCAAAATAAAATCAGTCTTGTGAAAGTTAATAAGAACAGCAAGAATGAGTTTTGTTACTTATCATTTTAATTTAGATTCATCACTTACTACTCTACAGTTTTAAGTTAAGTTACTAGAGTCATGTGAAACACAACTAAGCAGCAAGTGAAATGGACTGGTGAGAGTCTGTGTATTATACAGAATGTTTTCAAATAGTTGTTAAGAAAAAAACTATTAGTTGTTAAGAAAAAAACTATTACAAATGTGAATACTTCTCATGTATTTGTATTTGATCAATAAATTTTTATATCAAATTTCACTTTACAACATATGACCACATACATGTACATGTCATCCTCATTGGATGTTCGTCAAGTTTGACATTTGTTCACAGACAGGTCTAGTACTAATATTAGTATCACTGCCTCCTTTGTTGACCTACACAAATGTCAGTGAAGCCTACAGTATCATAGCTAAGACAGGAAATCACAAGTCATGTCAAGAGCATTCCATTTGCCATGTTACACAGCATGTGCCTGATTTTTCATGTTTTAAACATCAACTTAGTAGACTTTGCTGCAGGACAGTTTTCTGACCAGGCAACTAAGATAACCTGAAAAAACATGACACATTTGAATGGTCAAACTCACTGCATGATATTCCATGCTTTTTGATTGGTTTTCCAAGTCAAATGGAAAAACACATCTGCTTTGAAGCAAACACTGGGTAACCAGTCCATGTTAATAATGTTGCTGTTGGAAGTGACAGTCAGGGTGTTAAGCGGCCCTAGAAAGTTGTGCATAAATGTTGTACTTGATGTAATCCTTAGTAAATTCCCCCTTGATCCTTCTCTGGATGAGGGATATGTTGAGTAAAGTATAAATTTATTACTTTGAAAACAGCAACACATCTGATTTTCATTTTTTGAAAACATGCACTTGTCTGGGACTTGCCCAAGTGAGACATTGGACTAGTCCAGGATGTCAGGCAATCGAGTATGTACAGCCCTGAAACTATCATCAGAAGAAAATGAATGTTAAGCCCCTTGAAAAATGAATTTGAGGCATGGTAATATGTAGAGTAATTTTTTACAGAACTCCAAATAGTGTATTTTAATGGCTGGCCTGAGGTTGAATCAGATGATAACTGTTGATAGTTCTGTTAGATTTGGGTATACTATAAAAAAAACAACACTTTATCCTTTTTTATAATTACTCTTTAATTTGCCTTAAATAAAACCATCAGCTTTTGTCATCTACCATTTATTTCCCACACAATGGATTTCTGTTGTCAGTATCTTAGGTAATCAAATTATTAGGGCTTGGCTACCTTAAATTTGCAATTGCCTCTAACATTTTCAAGTAGCTTGACCAAAGGCTAACAAAGTTTGATAGGTACTCAGGGTGCTACCTGGGTTACTTTACAGTTTACAATAGCAAGACCCTAACTAAGTCTTTCATGACTGATCTAGATAACATCACTGCAGTACCACACCAGGTGGTAAAAGATATGGGACCATTACCCCACCAGGTGGTAAAAGATATGGGACCATTACCACACCAGGTGGTAAAAGATATGGGACCAGTGAAGGGCAGTGATAAATAAATCTCAGAATTTAAAACATGGGGCAAAATTTCACATATCTTTCATCAGATTGCCAAATAAGAATGTTTTAGGTTTTTTTTCTCAACCCTTTAAAGAATTGGAAAATATTGTTACTTTTGGTGAATTTGAGCAAATTTTATCCCATGTGCACACTAAGTCACTATATTTCTGCAATCAAGACTTTGCTCTGAATGATTGGTCACATGGCCATTGTATGTAAATATGTAAAAAGAAAAGATATATATATATATATATATATATATATATATATATATATATATTCATACATGTGATTCTACCGGCGGTAGGCCAAAAATACTGTTTTAACGGCTGTCTACCGCACATACCGTTTAGTAGTCAAAATCTACTGCTTTTGAAAATTTCAAGGAAACAGTTTTTTAAATAAAAAAACCCCGGTATTTTTACGTGTTTTATCAACACATTAGATAAACCAGCCAGAACCAGTCTACTGGGAACCGGAAATATTCCACCTGAGCTACGACCGGTGTGATTATGTGTGTTTGAGTAGTCGGATTACAATTGTTAAAGAACAGCTAGCATGTGTACACAACAAGCGGCTAATTGATTACCTTATTGTTGTAATTTGGAGAGTTTAAGGCCAAATGCAGGATGTTGTTTGAGGTGTTATAAGTAATAAAAGGATCAAAGGTAATCCATGATGACCGTGAGTCTTTGATTAAAACTCGACGGACCTGTTGTGGAAGGAAGATAAAATAGAGAGACCGACCAAAAATGATCTCGGCAGAAACACTTGAGTAAGTATTTTGATTTGTTGTCTTTTAATTGTTCTTGTATTGTTCACGATGGTTTAAGATGAATATTTAAGGGCAGCTTGTATATATTTTTTTTCAATTAATTTCAAAATGCCGAAATGTCCGCTTTCTCCCAATGCTAAGAAGCCACCAGCTAAGAAATACTACAATAAGTTTAACAACGCTTGGATACCAGAATTTAAGTGTGTGCAGGCGAGTAGCAAAGGTCCTGAGTTTGCATTGTGTATTTCATGCAAAGTGGATTTTAAGATAATATATGGAGGAAGAAATGATAAAAATGTATTACTTAGTATTTAATTTTAAAGTTGAGATAAATTATTAAAATCATGTGTTTTTTAACTGTTTATTTCAAGTCTAAATCTAATTTGTTTAAAATTAATTACAGTGGTGAAACTTGCCAACAGATTTTCGGACCTAAGCCTAGAAGAGAAACAAGCCCTTGAGGATGAGGCTGAGGAATACATATTAAGTCCAAGCCAGGAACTTCCTCCTCTGGGTGAAATGAACTTGGAGCAGTATTGGAGATCAGTCAGCAGCCTCAGAAACCCAGCAAGAGAAAAACTTAAGTTAGAACTTCTTTCCAGACTGAGTGTAGTTGTCCTGTCATTGCCACATTCCAATGCTGACACCGAGAGGACATTCTCCATTCTTTGGAAAATCCAGAGTGATTCAAGGGGAAATCTGGACCAGAAAACTATTGAGAGCCTGCTAAGTGTGAAGGTTGACAATCACAGTGAATGTCACCAGTGGTCACCAAACAGTGATCTTGTGAAGGAAACTAAAAATGCCTGTGGATTTTATACAAAATCTTTGCAGTGAACTGTTAGATTTACAACTCTTCCTTTTTCATTTAATTGACAATATACTGGCTCATATTAACTAACTATTATTGTAACATTTTCCATCAGATTCTGAATCGGATTCATGTTCAAAATTTGTGTTTAATTATAATATGAAGAGAATACATATTATGTGAAAAAAACTCACTTGTTTTGTTTTCAATCCCCTTAAAACACGTGAAATTTATGCCGATAAAAAATCTACCTTTTTAGAAGCCAATCTACTGATCAAAATTTGTAAATCTACTGGTTTGAAATCCTGGTTCTTTCATATGTATGATATATATATATATATATATATATATATATATATATATATAAAGTGATGCAGACAATAACAGCTACAAGGCAGAAATGTCATATCTTTCAGGTTCAGATTTGTTAACTGATACACCTTGCGACAAGGGGAG
This sequence comes from Margaritifera margaritifera, assembly GCA_029931535.1. Taxonomy (NCBI): domain Eukaryota; kingdom Metazoa; phylum Mollusca; class Bivalvia; order Unionida; family Margaritiferidae; genus Margaritifera; species Margaritifera margaritifera. Next base: position 143,366 of record JAQPZY010000920.1, on the reverse strand, counting down.
TGCAGAAGGGCATTGGTTACAGCAAGGTCCTAAGTCCAGCATTTGTTGTACATTTTATCACGGGTCTGCTTAGCCGAGTTTGTGTGTTATTTCAAATCCCAGATAGCTTGCTACATTGACTTTGGACAGGTTGGCAGTGGCATAGATATTGATATTTAACTTTACTCCTTGCACTGCTTGTCCTCAATATATGGCATTTGTTGATGTTGATATATTTGATTCCTAATAGGACAGTTGAAAAACTATTGAACATTTGGACAAATGTCTTCCTCAGTCAAATTTACTCTTGTAAGTCTCATGCAAACTGTTCCCATTGAAAATGTCAAATTAACCTGACTGACAGATAACTGGTTAGATTTATAAAGATCTGCATGAAATCATTCCTCTCTTGACACTGCACATACACTATAATTTATTCCTCTCTTGACACTGTACATATACTATAAATCATTCCTCTCTTGACACTGTACATACACTATAAATCATCCTCTCTTGACACTGTACATATACTATAATTCATTTCTCTCTTGACACTGTACATACATTATAATTCATTTTTCTTCCCCAAATGATCTTCAAACCAGAATCTATTTAAACTGTTCAAGTTTGGGTATAAGTATAAAGGATAAATGTGAATATAGTCATTAAGTGAGAGTTGATTACCTTTTTCATCAGGTTTTAAATGTTGAATAAATTGCATGGTACTTAGTGAGATCATGTTGGTTATTCAACAGATTTCATGGAATATATTAAGTCTCTTGAGAGGAGAAAACACTATAATAGGATATTACATTCTTCTTCACTTTTGACCTTTTTCAGATATGGTGCAAAAGTACGATTTCCACATGCTTTGGTCATGACCTTTCTTTTCAAGAGCGGAAGGTTTGTAACTGATAAGCTTTGTTTATTTATAAAAAAATGTTCCCAAGTTTAATACTTTTGAATACTTTCTTTTTGTGCTTTTCATTACTTTTTCTAAATCTAAGAGAAAATTGCTCAAAACTTGCCTTGTATCTTGCCAATGAAAATAAATTAATTTTTTGAGGAAGAAAATTTTATCTTTAAAAGTAGTTTTGATAAATTACCATCAGACTTAAGAATGGAATATAAAATAATTTTCAAAACAAGAGTCTAACCTAGAAGTTCAGTTGTTCTGTGTTGTTTTTCTCAAACTGTTCCTGATAGGCCATGAATAGCATATTTTCCAATATGGGAAATAATTATATTGTTTTTCATCTGTTGTACTATGTGAGCTGGTTGCATTGGTCAGTGCATGTACATGTATAGAGTTCTAGATAAGAGCTGTCAATTGGGTATTTTACTCCCTAGGCTGGTTTATAACTAATTGTGTTTTTAAACTTATGATACCAGATTGAGTCTTAATCATCAGGACTTAATCATGTCTTTTAGAATGCATTACATGGCTTAGTGGCCAAGACTACCATATTTATGTAATTTTTTACGCACAAATAATAATTATGTTTTTAAAAGTATGAAAAATAATGTGTATAAAAATTAATTGTCATTTTCGGGTTGTTATCATGTACAAGAAAAAAAAGACCCAACATTGAGGAGTACTCTGAAACACCAACATGATCATTGGTATTGAATTAACATGCTTCACGCATAATTACACCAAAAGCATCATGCACTTGTACAATATGTTGTTAGAATTTGCTTATATATGTGTCTATAGCATTAGATAAGTTTGAAAATGGATAATTATAACAGACATTGGTATCCCATCCGCACACCTTTACATCTTGTGATCCAGATAAATTATGCCCTGATGACACTATAGAAATTTATTCCAAATGAGTGAATGTAGTTCATTTGATTTGTATGAGAGAGAAAGAGAGAGATTTTAACACTAGTCACCTTTACATTTAAACATGTTGTGTTTTTATTTCTGCAAGTAAAATAGCATCCACATTCCCATCAAAGAAGGATGAACAATACTTTTGGAGTACACTTCCTGTATAATTAGGTAGCTTTGGGTGTCTAATCTGCTTATACAAGGCTGTATTTGTTACTTTGTATTCAAGGATTTGACACTTCCATCAGCGAGTGCACAGGTGTCACTGGTCTTTTATGAAACTTACCAGAATAGCACCTGGTATACACTGCAAAATATAAAATATACATTAAAATAGATGCACATCTTTTAAATGCAACAAAGATACATTGAAAATATAGCAGCATGGGTCAAAAAAACTAACTCAGTATAAATATGTTGATTAGTAAACTGGTAATTGCCTGAAGAGTTAGCTCAGGAAAAGGGTGGTACAGAATGGGGACTCTAGAGGAGAAATGATTTCATTTTTATTAAATCCTATGATATTTAAAGAAAAAATCTTGAGACTGCAGATGTAATCTGATGTCACAATGAATTCATGCAAGATTTTTGTATTTATAAAAAAATATAACCAGTCAAATGGAATATAACTGGAATATAACTGAGAAGTAGTCAGGCTAGTGCATTCGGCCCTGATTGTGTCCCAGCTTGTTTTCACTTAGAAGGGGCTTTGATTTCTATAACCCTAAACTAATGTGTACAGAACCATAACATACAGTTTTGTATGTAGATACTGTGTCAATCACATTGTTGTGAAAAGGCACTATTTGACCTGCTTATGATAATGGAGACTATTTCATTATGATTTGTGTTTGGATTTGCAGAAGGAATGCATGCACTGTTGTAAATATTTGTCAACACTTCATCCAAATTTGGCTTTCAGTGAGGGAAACTGGTACGTATTGCTTTAATATGATTGAAAAGATCGATAGCTAATGATTTACCTGTACAAAACTGCCCAGATTTCTTGTAGTAATTTCAGTTTAATGTTGTTTCTATTGAAAATATCTAAGAGCTTTTTTATGCAATGGTTTTTGAGAGAAATTCTAAAAATAAATATAAAATATATAAGGCAATAAATAAGTAAAGTATAGAACACATTTTCAATAAACATTATTTTTTCTTTTTGTCATTTTTGTACAGTATTTGCATGTACACTTTATTTCTCAAACATGCCAATCTTCCAATTTTAGATTTAATTTGTACAAAAAGATTTTTTCAAAACTAAAATAAACTTCTCTATTGGAAAATATTTAATACAGGAAAAAAATAATGATTTATATGGATTGACAGTACAAAAAATTAAAAGTTACGAAAAATTACATAAATTATGGTAGTTCAGGGTGTGTTTGAACATATTTCTCTGTTTGACTGAATGTACTTACAGTAATGATGTACTCTCATTTCAAACATACACAAAAATTCCTGAAATAGTCCTGATAGAATAGTTTATATTGATCAAAATAACACCATCACACAACATGGATCATGCTTAATGCAGGAGCAATATGCTGACAACTTTGGACTAAATGCTTAAAATTAAAAAGTTTTGCAACATTTGAACACATAACAAATTTCTTTGTGTCTTTAGTCGATTTGTTTGCATAAAATATGCAAATACACTCCTTTTTTAAACTCTGTTATATATTTTTAGCATGAATCTAGCGTCACACAAGCTACCAAAAAAACTAGCAGCACATGACACTCAGCATGAATGCATATCTCTCATATGGTAAGAAGAATGCAGTTAAATCTCCACCAAAGGCAAAGTCACTGTGACTGAAAGAAGAAAAATAGTTTAATCACAATAACATTAGCTCTACATCACAGACCTGGACCAAGCATTGTGAATGGATTGTACCTGGAGTTAGGAAAAAGCCTGTTGATCTTGGGGTCAAAAGGTCAAAGGTCAAGGTCACTCTGCAAGAAGAACAATGGTTTATGTAACATTAGGTAGGACTTAAATTTGTAATACCTGAGGTATTAATAAGTTGTATTGATCATTATTAGCAAGGGTGTCATAAATGTATGTCTGCCTGTGGTAGGCCTTGTAGAACATCAGTGTTATGCAGAAATGATTTGTCCCAGTTGTTGGTAATTCTGTAAGTAATTTTGTGGAGATATGGTCAGTTCACGGTCTACTTTTCTATTTGTGTTTTAGGGTTTCGCTTGAATAGCCTTGACTGCTGTCATTTCCATGATTTTGTTTGGTATACATCTGTAATAGGGTTGAAAATGTATCTTTGTGCTGATTTTCACACACTGATGGAGGGTGGGTGGGTGTGAAGATAAATGGTTGAAATAACCTGAAGAAATGTTGGACATGCAAATATGTTATTTTCACAGTTTCTCCTTCCTCTTATGACAATCAAAATACACACATAATGATGATTGCATTGTAGTGTATCACACTGGGATTAATTTTCACATTGACCTTGCCCAGTACTGTTTTAGTGCTACATTTGTCTTACATCACATACCTGGACCAAAAATCTGTGTACAGTTTACTCTTGTGGTAAGGAAGAAGCCTATATATTTTGAGATGAAAAGGTCAATGGTCAAGGTTACTGTGACTGAAAAACCAAAAATTGTTTCTGCACAGAAATTTTAGTTATCAACCTTTTGCCTGTGGCAAAGTTTTTGGGTGACATATGTTTGGTAAGAAAGAAGCTTATTGATTTGGGGGTCAAAAGGTCAGAGTCACTGACTAAATGATAAAAGATGGTTTTAGCATCAGGACTGTCATGGACCCAAGCATCCAAATATGTGTGAAATGCTCAAAGGATGCACCTTTTCTCCATGTTATGCACCTCATTTTACCCAGTGACACTCCCCTTTTTATATTTTTGGTCAGCCATGGCCAATCTGTGGAATAGCTAATGGCTAGACTTGGGTAAACAGGCGTGAACCCAGTGTGACTAATTAACATTTAATCCTTCTCTGATGTGATGACTTGAAGAAACCGATGTTCTATCAATGTGTAGCAATTGCAATTGTTCAGCAAATATACTATGCCCTTCATTGTTTTAACGGTGTTTAAATTGGTGATGACACGTATATAAATCATAAAAGTAATCTAAGTTTTCTCAGAGTTTGAGTTGGACAATACTGTCAAATCATTAATATGCAATAATATAAATAATAATAATAATAATAATAATAATAATGATAATAATTCAGTACATGTGATTTAGACTATGGCACTACAGAATCAGTAGACACTTTTTAAAGGAGTGCAGAAAAGTACTTTAATAAAAAAGAGCCAGTAAAATCTGCTTTCATTTTTCGGGAATCTTACTTGTGCTGAAAGTGACACTATTGCTGATAAAAGACAAAACATAGAGAAAAAAAGAGCACTAGTGATGATTACAAAGAGAACTTAAGACCTGAGTGGGAGAAGCAGTTCTCGTGTTTGAAAAAAAGTGGAATCAGGTGGTACAATAAAAGCAATTTGTGAGTGGTGTAAGACTGCAAGGAAGCAAAATCCATTCACTCTAATTATATTTCACTAACTCGCAGCTATCAGCCTTTAGCCCTTATTAATTTATTCCAGATCATTTAATTTTTGTTGAGGGCTGCTGTTCTATGCAAAAAGACCAACAATCCTGTATGCTGTTGAGAAAACTAAACAAATTAATGTGAAAAATGATGACTTTAAAGCAGCACAGTTCAGTACAATGGAACAGTGAATAAATGAATAAAATTAATAGAGTAGCATCCAGTACTTGAAGACTTCGATAATCAGAATGCCATACATACATTTGTTAAGTCAAAGAACAGGACAAAATAAAGAAACTAACTCGTTTGAAAAACTAGTTTGCAAATGGTAGAGTGCAGTATGATATAAAGTTTTTTGGTGCAATTACTAAAATATGGTTTCTCAATAATGTAATATTATGAGGCTGAGAATTTAATCCAAAGCAATGGTCATGTATTTTTTCATTTTGCTTTCTCTCCTTTTTGAAAGTGAGGGACTTGCAAGTTTATGGCAGGGATTCTCAGAATAGGCTGGGGACTCCTGAGTTCCATGAGTGAAGAGTCCAGGACTCCTCATCCTAAGACTGTTGAGAACTCTGTTGCATAATAACTTAAGTTTTAGATAACATACTTTGACCAAAGTTTGTGGAGGGCTTGCACTTAAGGTATGGAAGAGGGATATTGATTGTGGAGTCAAAAGGTCAGAGGTCAGGGTCATGGCTGAAAGGTTAAATGTGTTTTGCTTACATAACGGATTATTTAACACCATGTTGGTATATAATGTCCTGTTCATGGTTCTCGTTTCATATATGTTTTTAAAAAGATTACTAACATGAACTCATCATATTACTATTACAATTGGTAGCTCTGTGAGATTCATGATGCTTAATGCAGAAAAAACGGCATAAATAGTTGTGACATAAATGATATACATGTTTGCATGTATAATTGAAAAGCAGATCACAGATGCTCAAAACTGACCATATCTTCAGATCAGTGTAAACTGTGATACTCTGTGTTAGGCATAGAGACCCATGTTTAATTTTAAATCAAGAAATTTACCTCAAAATTGACACCAATTGACAAAGATGACAATGCTTACTCATTAGCTTTGCATTTTTTTAAAAACTGATATAATAATTTTGTTTACATTTTATTAGAGTGATATTTTCATTTGAGAGAATTTCACGTTATTTGCATAAAAATAATGAGGTTGTTACAAATTGAATTTACACATGTTACATAGTGGAAACTGTCTAAGTGTTTAACCAGATGGCAGCATGCATCCTTTTTGTCAGACAAGCTAAGCACAACAGGTGTTATTATGTAAGGGTTCAGACTCTGCCAGGACAAAATTGGCTAGCAGTCCCATGTAATTTGGATAAAGAACAAATGAATGACAGCAGGTGATTAATACATGTAGGGAGTTTTAGAGAACTCATTATTTATGACCAGATTATATCAGTAACCATTATTGTATGGTCAGATACATGTAAATATTTCATATCATACTAGGGTACATGTTCAGATTATATTTCTAAGCTTAAGCATTTTGTCTGTTTGCAGCTTGTATGATAAATTCAAGACAATATTTGAAGCCACGTTTATACATTCAAAGAACCTGGCCTTGTTTGTATTGATATACAAGAGTTTGACGTCACTAATGGAACAAATTCAAACCAAGAAGGAACAGTATCACTCTTTTGTGGCTGCTTTTCTTGGTGGATACCTCATATTTGGAAAATACAACAAAGTAAATGAACAGGTAAGATTGCAAGTTACAGTAAAATCTGTAATGAATTTGGATTTAAAAGATTATAAATATATCAAAATACTAATTTAAATCCAATTGATTATGTAATCCATATAATTTTTTCCTAAAAAAGAATTATTATTATGACCAACTATAAAAGTGTTTGGGGGCATAGTGTTTCCCTTGTCCATCTGTCTCCCCAGTTATGTTTTATGTTTAAGCCAATTTTTAGGTACTGTGATGAGGAATTTGTGTTTGATGAACACTGTTCTTATTAATCAACAAATGTCACTAGTCCTTCATGTATGGTTATAATTGTGTGCTACTTTACATATGATATTAATTTCAGCTTAATTGGACAGCACCTTTGATGGTTTTCAGACAGTCTATAGTTCAGAGTATGTTGGTTGTTTGAGACAAATAAAGTTGGTATATTTTCTAATTGCAAATAAATCAATTAGTGGCAGTTGAATACTTTTAGAATTGACAGACAATTAAATCTCTTTTAATCAAAAACTTTTTTCTACCCTTGGAAAATATTTGAATATTATTGTAACCATTGTTTGAGTACTGTTTTAAGGAAACTAGTGGTGAGAACTCAAATGACTTGGAATTATTCATCCTAATTTGCAATTATTATTATAACTTGCAACAATAATTTATAATATATATTATGAACAGTTTTAAAATATTGTAATAAATTTATCCAATTTCAGATCAATTTGTACCTGTTATCTCGGATCCTGTATGGATTAGCGACAATGGCAGTGAACAAGGGCTATATACCAAAACCAAATGGGGGTGCCTTTCCATGGTTTGCGGCCATTTTTTGGGGCATTGCACGGTGGCAATTTGAGTATGAGAAGCCAACACTTCAAGATTCTTTACAGTCTTCCATGACATATCTTTACCATGACAGTAATAAATGGAGCTCTGTGAAAAACTTTCTGATATACAATAAGTAATTAGCATATCATAATTAAATTCTGTGTATGAGAGAAGTTTTGCAAAAGCTACGCATCAAAAGTGTCTCGAAAATGTTAAGTACAACACAGTGCTCTCTATAGCGAGAATCTCTGCTTCTGGGACCTCCAATTTCTGGTCCTAGAATCTCAGTTTTCAAAATTTTAGCCTTCAATATCTATATTCTCGACCCATTCTTTTTGGATAAATGTGCTAAGACTAAATTCCACAGAGAGCTCCACTGAACAGTTGATGAATTAGTAGATAGTGTTAGACTGTCAACTTATATAATCAAAATACAGTCCATTCTTGTTTGTCCAAATTAAAATTTTAGTCTACTCGACTTTATCCGACCTCTCTTACTATCCTGTTTACCAGATGAAATATTACAGAATAGCTTTCTTTCTTTCCCAAAACTAAGATTTAAATTATGGTCAGTTTTGACTCTGATATCTTAATTGGAAATCATGAAATGCTTGAAATATATGTATTATCCATTAATGACTCTGACAATTAACTGCAGTTGTAATGCTGTTATCTACAGTACCATATTGTTATCTACAGTTTTCATGCTGTTATCTACAGTTGCCATATTGTTATCTACAGTTGTCATACTGTCATCTACAGTTGCCATACTGTTATCAACAGTTGTCATACTGTTATCTACAGTTGTCATACTGTTATGTACACTTGCCATATTGTTCAGATGATGTTAAGCCATTTTAGTTGCTTTATTATGCCTTTTGATCACATATATGAATAGCAGGATATGTACCTGGTGCAATGTTCAAGGGTTTTAATGGTTATGATATTTATAATTAAACCTAATTAACAGTCTTTTTCTAATGCTTTTGCATACATATGATTATGAATGTAAAGCTGAAGGTCAGGTTAATCAGATGAATTTAAGTGTAATGGCCTTCATTAGATACGTGAGAGTAGACTGTTTGGAATAAATGACATGTTAGGAATCATGAAATTAACCTGATGATTACAGTGTTGATTATGTTAAATTAATTTGGTTTTCATCGGTTAAATTCCAGTGACTAGTACAAAATACACCAGACCTTCATTATGTGACTAATACAAAAAAATATGCCAGACCTTCATTATATGACTGATATATAATACACCAGGCCTTCATTATATGACTGATATATAATACAACAAACCTTCATTATATGATTGATACAGAAAAAACCAGGCCTTCATTATGTGACTGATATAAAATATACCAGGTCTTCATTATGTGACTGGTACAAACAATTCACCAGACTTTTATTATGTGACTGTTACATAATACACCAAACCTTCATTGTGTGACTGACACAAAAGTCTCTATTATGTGACTGATACAAATTACAACAAGTCTTCCTTTTGTGACTGATAAAAAATAGAACACGCCATTTATTATGTGGCTGGTACAAAAAATACACCAGGTCTTTATTATGTGATTGATACAAAATACACCAGGCCTTCATTATATGACTGTTACACAGTGCACCAAACCTTCATTATGTGACTGACACAAAAGTTTCCATTATGTGACTGATACAAAATACACCAAGCCTTTCTTGTGTGATTGATATAACATACACCAAGCCTTCATTATGTGACTGATACAAAATACAGCAGGCCTTCATTGTGTGGCTGATGCCAAAAATACACCAGGCCTTTACTATCTGACATACAAAATACATCAGCCTTTCCTTATGTAACTGATGCAAAATACACCAGACCTTAATTATGTGACTGATAGAAAATACACCAGGCCTTCATTTGGTGACTGGTGACAAAAATCATGTGAATGATGCAAAATACACCAAGCCTTCCTTATGTAACTGATGCAAAATACACCAGGCCTTAATTTGTGTGACTGATAGAAAATACATCAATCCTTCATTATGCAACTGATACAAAATACACCAGGCCTTAATTGTGTGACTGATAGAAAATACCTCAATCCTTCATTATGCAACTGATACAAAATACACCAAGCCTTAATTGCATGACTGATGCAAAATACACCAGGCCTTAATTGTGTGACTGATAGAAAATACATCAATCCTTCATTATGCAACTGATACAAAATACACCAAGCCTTCCTTATGTGACTGATGCAAAATACACCAGGCCTTAATTGTGTGACTGATAGAAAATACACCAGGCCTTCATTTGGTGACTGGTGACAAAAATCATGTGAATGATGGAAAATACACCAGGCCTTCATTATGTAACTGATGCAAAATACACCAGGCCTTAATTTGTGTGACTGATAGAAAATACATCAATCCTTCATTATACAACTGATACAAAATACACCAGGCCTTAATTGTGTGACTGATAGAAAATACCTCAATCCTTCATTATGCAACTGATACAAAATACACCAAGCCTTAATTGCATGACTGATGCAAAATACACCAGGCCTTAATTGTGTGACTGATAGAAAATACATCATTCCTTCATTATGCAACTGATACAAAATACACCAAGCCTTCCTTATGTGACTGATGCAAAATACACCAGGCCTTAATTGTGTGACTGATAGAAAATACATCAATCCTTCATTATGCAACTGATACAAAATACACCAGGCCTTAATTATGTGACTGATAGAAAATACATCAATCCTTCATTATGCAACTGCTACAAAGTACACCAAGCCTTCCTTATGTGACTGATACAAAATACACTAGGCCTTCATTATGTGACTGATGCAAAATACACCAGTCCTTCATTTTATGTAATTGATACAAAATGTACCAGGCCTCACTTGCATAAAACTTATCAACTTGAGACTGTAATCAACTCAGAATTTTGTACCTCTACAATTTCTCTAGAATTAAATTCAACATCAGTATCTAAGCTTTTTTTAGAAATGTAGGTTTAAAGTATCTGTTATCTTATCAGTTTTCCAGTAATCAGTAGGCAGAACTTGAACTGAGTTTTCCAGTAATCAGTAGGCAGAACTTGAACTGAGTTTTCCAGTAATCAGTAGGCAGAACTTGAACCGAGTTTCAACTCAATATTGAGGCATTTTATGAAAGCAGGACTAAAACTTTATCATCATCTGGTGTTGGACAAGATGTTCCCTTTTATCAATCTTAGCAACAATCGGGGCATCTAAGAGTTACCTACTTTTTATGTTTTAGTCATTTTCTTCATTTTTAAGTTTACATACAGTACAACCTGTGTATAGTGGTCTCTCAGGAGACTGGCCAAAATTAACCTTTATGGTCAGGTTGCCTATAAAGGGTCACAAAATTGGGCAACCTGAAAAATTAAGGTAGGAAGAAGAGCAAGGACTGGCAATTGAAACGTTAAGCAGAGTGTAGAATTCTTGGTACAAAAATAGACCCTATGTACTGTATTCGATGTAAAATTCACCCGTGCTGTAATACATGTATGCCCCTCTTTTTGGTCAACACTTGTACAAAATATCCTTTAGTGAGCTTTGTCGATTCTTGGAATGCCTCATGGGAGGGAAGCAGCTTCTAAGAGCTGCGTAGAACATTATGATTTTATTGTAACTTACTATGATGCATGTCTGATGTTTCGTTACTATTTAACCTGTTTGGTTAAAGTCTCATAAAGTGAATATGACATGTTTTATTCAGTGCGACCATATTGGGAGAGAAAATGCACCTCCATAGTGGAGAGCTCCCAACATGGGTTAAGGGAACCCAACTCTTCTGGTAAAGACATCTCATTGGTGTCCACTTGTTATTATGAACTTCATCCTCACAAAATTTACCCAAATAGTAATTGTTTAAGTATTTGGTGGGGTTATTATATCAAATACACTATGTTGTTGTTTATCTATACAGTGAATCCTGTCTTGAGAGACCACTGCTATGAGAGACCACCTGTCTTTAGAGACCATCTCCATGCACAGATTTATTGATTACATAGTGTTATGACCTGTCCTGAGAGACCACCTGTCTTGAAAGAGTGTTATTTTTTGGCAGAAGGGGTGGTCTTTCAAGATGGGTTTACTGTACTACCAGGTCATTATATTAACTTTATGTACCACACATGCATCAAACACAAATACACAATGTCAATAAAATTTTGTGCTATATTTGTGTTTCTGTATGGAAGTTTAACACATGCACACAGTTATAGACTTAACTATTTATGTGATACTTTTTTAAAAATTGGATAAACATTTTTGTTTTATGTGATTAGAGATTACAGGTATTGTTGTCACTAATATGTTCTCTACAGTAATTGAAGCACCACTATCCTTGTACCTGCATGAATTGTGGGTCCCAGACTGGTCATACCTAAACCAATAAAATAAACTCAAAATTCAGTATTTAAAGGGAATGTCTATGTTGCATTTAATTTATTACATATAGTGTGCAGGAGACATGTTTTATATAATCTTCACACCAGAACAGAAAATATTTTGTATCTCTATGAAATTAATCACTTGAAAGTTCCATATTATCACTGTGACTGTTTTCAGCCATTAGAGACTGCCTGCATTGTCACAAAGTCAGTTTGTGTTTACAATGGTTACATGTACTATGCACTTGAAACTTGTGATTACATTTCTTCCATGCTGAACATAACAAACTTTTTACTTACTAGTCAGACATTCCTGATGATGAAGTGAAACAAGGGACTGATGTTTTCAATTTTCGGCCCAGTCATAAAGCATGATTGATCTGTTTTCAGGTGTTTGTTCCAGTGATCACAGTATTGTCTTTTAACTTCACTCAGATCGTAAATTGTCACAAATTTAAGTCCTCATTGGCAAAATTAGGCACAGTTGAATATAAAGCAGATATAACTTGAGGTTTACTGTGGTAAAATTTTTGATGTTATGAAAATATTTCACTCAAACAACTTTCCTAGGTGTAGTTTTTTGTACTAGCACTGCAGTGAACACAAACCGACTTTGTCATGCAATGAACCATCCTGTGATGATTTGATATTATTCAAGCATTTGATCTCTGCTATATGTCTGGACCAAACACACACACAGTAGATGATGCAAAATTATCAAAAGTTTGAACTAATATATTTCTATAAGTATGAGTTTTTCTGAACTTCACATTTGCTGTGTTCATAAAGTCAGTATATGCCAAATAATAGAGACTTAAAATGTTCATGGACTTTCCCATTAGGACATTAAAGTTATACTGATTTATGCCAATAAATACATGTGCTAAGCCTTTTAAAATAACACTTTGTCAAAAACTGAAAATACTAAAAATTACAACTGACTTTCTATACACACAGGGACTATGTATGGTGACCACTGATAATGTTGAGCAGGTGGCAACTATATAAAGGAAACACACACACACACGCATATATATATATAAGGATGGGACACTGAGTGACCATTAATGGCATGTGAACATTATGTGGAGGTGACTGCTTATACAGGGCAGTGTTCAATAAGGCTAGCATTAAGAGGTAATGGGCTAGTTTTAGGCTAAGAAAGCTATTGTATGGACTTGCCAGTGAATGGCGCTTGGCGGCAAAACCTAACAGTTGAGAGAGGTAGCTTGCTATGAACAATGGATGCAAATTCTGTTTCACTCACATAAGAGCTTGCCAGCTAAGATATCTAAACAGGCTAGAGGAACCTAGATATGAAATTAATTTTCCCTGAAAGTTATTTGCCTGATGTGTATTTAGACCTATTTACTCAACAAGATTGGATTAATATTAATTTTCTAATAACAAGTAGTCTTTGTTAATTGATCTTTGAAGAGCATGGTTTAAAAATAGAGAAAAATTAAATGCCATGGCAAGTCGATACGAGCATTGTCCACCATGTTGAAAATTCTCCTGAGAACAGGCCTTTCATTAGCACAGAATTGTCTTCCGTGCTAACAGTGCATAATGTCATCATAATTGAATGTAGCCCAGGTTTGACTATAAGTGAGTATAAGTAGTTTCATTGTGATTTCATGAGCTGCTATATTTACCTCTCTTAAAATTACTATTGGGTCATCTTCCCATAAGAAATGTTTGACAAAACTTTATAAACAACAAAATGATGTACAAAGGCATTTCTTCTGTCAGAACATACCATAAGTATCTTAGTGTGTAACTAATATGGTACTGACATAGTATTAGAAGCCACTTGCTACAACGATATGCAAGTAAATGCTGTACCTTAACCACACAATCAAGGTAAATGTGTTAAATTAAAACCCCTTAAAAATACCATTGAAAGTTGATTCAAAATATGGCACCTATCTTTTTTTATTTTGGGGGTGGGTAAATCTGATGAAATACTAAACTATCAGTATTGTAAGAAAGTTCTTTTGGATAAAGAGTGCTTTTGTGTCCACTTTTTCCCATTACAGTCTCTTAATTTCATATACTGTGACCAACATTCATGTACAGGTGATTATATATCAGCACACAGATGGTTATACTACAGTACTGTTAATAATTGGTAACACCTATGGTTGTAATGTACAAATATGAATAGTCATATTTTATTGTTTGAATGTAATTTTTAATGACCAAAATTGTTTTGTAAATTAGGTCATTTCATATATAAGCAATTTCATCATGTTTGATTCTTTTATGAGTCATTTCATTATATTTGCCCCCCCCCCACACACACACACACACACAAAGATCATTTTTCCAACCTATCATTGCTAAGTCATCTAGCTGAGATCAAATTGACCAAATGATATACTTTATGTTTGCCATGGAAAATGCTTACTGCAGGTCCAAACATTTTTTTGTTGATCAATTTGTAGGCTAACATGCTAAACATACTCAACAATTTTTGTAAAAAAAATTTCCAGCCAATATCAAACAAATATTAAGCTGGTATATCAAACTCTACATCGTTTGTGCTGCATCAGCATAAAACCCAATTCCATCATTTGCACTTGAGTGAGCTTGAACACAAAATGCATTACAGTATGTATCAAAGGTAGTACACTTGTTTGTTGTTCCTTTAATGCAAAAGTAGGAGTCCTAATGACTATACACAAATTTCATTATAAAAGTAAAAGTACCATTTGTAATTTTGTTGAGTATGTATTGATGTAATTGTCTACAGAGCATATTACTTTACGGCACCAATATTGTGAAATGTAATCATCTACAGAACATATTACTTTATGGCACCAATATTGTGAAATGTAATTGTCTACAGAACATATTACTTTACAGCACCAATATTGTGAAAGAGGAAACTGGATTGGTATTCTTTTCTGTTGTTGTGTTTTCTGTGATAATTTTATATGCTACTGATGGGAGAATTTTGGTGTAATGAATTTTATTTTGATGTCAATATTTAATCATTTGTACAAAACAGTTTTCAACCCAGTATTAATATTGGTAGATTCCTGTTTCAGTTAAAAAGAGAACAAAAATCTTACAGTTGGCTTCAATTATCAGCTTCATTGAGTCAGTTTCTTAAAATATGTAGAATGTAAAATATTTTTTTAATCACATATTTACCATCCTTTCTCAGTGGTAATTATTGTCCTCTGCCTTTTCAATGAAAAGCAGGGGACACAGTATCTGTGCTTCCATCCACCCATACAGATGTCCATCTGTCCATTCATCACACTTTCCCTTCCACTCTATAATTTTAAAGTCATTTGAGATTAATGGATGAAACTTTGATATACTTATATATCATCACTTGAAAGTGTACTGTGTACCACATTATGGGTCCTATTTTCAACGTCACGATCACAGGTCAGTAGTTTCGATTTCAGTCACATTTACCCTTCTGTTTTCTAACTTAACTGTTTAAGATAAATGGATGAAACTTAGTATATTTATATATTGTCACTAACAGAAGTGTTGAATTGCACATTTGAGGTCTTATCCTCAAGGTCCAAGTCATAGTTGAATATTTTAAGTTTTATTTTAAGTTTTCTTTTGATTCTGCTTTATATCATATAAGCTGTTTGAATCAAGGGACGAATCATGGTACACTTAATGCTTCTCAGTTTGATGGTGGGCCCCGGATGGCCAAGTGGTCTAAGGTGCTTGCCTTTACAGATCATTCACACATCTCACCTCTGTCCATGTGAGTTTGAGTCTCAACTTGATGTGGTATGTGAGAAAGCTTGTCAGTAGCTTCTCGTAGGTTGGTGGTTCTTCCCAGGGTCTTCCCTGGTTCTTCCTCCACCAACAATATACTGGCTGCCATGTATAGCCTATCATGTGCTGAAAAATGGCATTAAACCCGACAAAATCAAACTAGTTCGATGGCATCTCATGTATCACAGTCAAGATTTTATCTCCAAGCTGAAATTCAGCTAATCAATTTTTGTTACCCCTTTTCTGCACTTTCCTTTACAGATCTCTAAGATAGGAAAATAAAACTTGGTAACTTTACAGCTCTGTTTTAAAGTTCATAGTCAGATTTAAGGATTGTGAACTCTAATGACGTCACTGTGGTAGGTGGGGGACAAAAATTCACTGAAATTGTTTCTTTTACTATTATTACATATTTTACCTCCCCCCCCCCCCTCAACCAGGCATAGTATCTGTGAATTTAATTTAATTTCAAAAGACAAAATAAATTATATTGAAATGATACATTTTTCTATGATAATATTTTAGTTATTTTTTCTGCATCTTCATGACATATATGTAAATGTATCAGTATGGAATATAGAGTGAATTCTTCATTCAGTTTCAGGGAATAGCCAATCTGTACTCTCAAAGGGCAATAACCTGGCAAATACTAAATGTGGAAACCAAGAGCCAGCTTTGTACCCTTTCAGAATCTCAACAAAAATGTATTTTGTGATTCTTTGTTCTATGGCTTTTTGTATAATATCTTTGTATTTTAATATATTTCTCACTTGGGTGGTAATACAGGTCATATATATCTTATTTCTAAAAAAGCTTGAATCATATAACTTTTAGAATTTTCTCATCTTCGTTTCTCCACCATCCATGCCAAATTTCAATAACATGGATTCACTCAAAAGTATCATTTCTTAATATTACAGGGTCTGTCAAATCTTGTGCTGGAATCTGAGGGGATACTGGAAATGTGGGTCTGGGTGAACATATTTTAATTCAGGTAGCCCAGTTGGCTATGCATCATATCATGACTCATTTTTCTTTTATTCCAAACCTAAAAAATTTACATCTTAGAACAAAGACCTTTTTAAGTAGTGAATTCATTCTTCAGTCCTTATATTTGTTCATCCACTATATCCATCAGCCATCTCCATACTTCAGTTTAAAACTTTTTTTTATAAATGCAGGCTTTACTGGACACGGTTCATTTCTCCTGTTGCTATGAGACTCTGTGGATGAAACTATAGGAGAGCTACATTAATGTTATAGAGTACAAGTCACTGTGACCTAATATTTGTGCTTCTTTGTAGGTCTGAACTTTCTGAACAAACAATTCACAAAAATGAAGCAAAAGGATTTGAGAATACAGGCCAGGCCAGGTCGGCCATCATGGTGTGTCTCAGGACAAGGCACCTTATTCTGATTGTTTTGGCACTATATATTCTTTCATGTGTTGATGTGATGTTCAACACTACTCAATCGATCAATGAGTTAATCAATCAATCTCAGATATGACATCAAGCCTGTATCTAAGCTGTTGAGAGTACACTGCCTAACTTTACAGAACTAGTAGTTCCTATCTCTGAGATAACAGTCTGGGACTTCTCTCTTTCAAAAATAACTAAATGGAATTAATTTTATCTAGCATCAACATTCAGTAAGAATTTGTGTCATTGTATCTGGGAATATTAATAAGCTCCAAATTTTGGAGACAAATGAGTGATATTAGAACATAACAGAACTTTACAAGACATTTTGAAATTGAATTATGTTTTTTCTTAGAAGTATCTTTTTTACCCCAATTTATTTCTTAAGATTTGTATGTTTACGCAGGAAAATATATTTCTGGCAACTAATTTAAATGTGTCAATTCATTAACAGGAGCAGCAATATGTCTGTTAATTATCGATGTGAATCGGGATCTATATTCTTTTCAAATAACCATCAACAGAATGTCAAAAATCGAGCAAGATATTAAAGATAAAAGTCTATACTAAATTCATCCAGCCTTTCCTAATTAAGTTACTTGATGAAAATGAAAACAATAGAATATCTCAGTTCAGCGGTTGAAGTCAAATGAGGGCCACACTACTGTAAAAAATGGCACAATATTTTGGAAATAGAACTCGGCCTTAATATATTTATTATGTTAATGAATATATCTGTGAGGCTATGAGTTGTCAAATCCTTAAGTTAACATATTTGCAGATCAAACCAAATCTATATATTACCTGAAAGTAACATACATGTACTGTTTCTTATATTACATACAATTTATATACAATAAATTTTATTGAATTTGTCTCATTTATTCTTAGTTATTAGGCAGAAAACAAAGATAATGTACAGAACAATATAGCTTGACTATTTAAGGGGTGAAAAAAGGAATTGCAAAGACTGTAATGCCTTTGCATCTTTTGAAAAAAATCTGCATTGGACTAAGAAATAAGGATGGATGTGCGTTTATCTAGTGATGGATGCTGCGGAGATACAGGGATACACTTTTTCACTTGTGAACAGAATGACAGCAATAAATTGGCAAAAGATCACAAAGTTGAAAATGCAAGGCCAAGCAGCTTCTTACTTGTGGATTTTTCCACCAATTGCAGATTTGTTGCTGAGATTGCGATTTTGCAGCAGCAAGGAATATTATTTGGAAGTTTTTTTCAGTGTTGGAGTTTCTTGTAACTTCATGGATTTTTCTTCACATTTTCAACAAGTGAATATGAAAATGTTAAATCTTGAAACAATTTGCTAAACTTCTGCTGATGATCAATACACATGTTAATATTAG
This sequence comes from Margaritifera margaritifera, assembly GCA_029931535.1. Lineage (NCBI taxonomy): Eukaryota > Metazoa > Mollusca > Bivalvia > Unionida > Margaritiferidae > Margaritifera > Margaritifera margaritifera. Next base: position 124,481 of record JAQPZY010000920.1, on the reverse strand, counting down.
GTAGCATTTACATTTAAATGTGGCATGGCAGTTTCATTTTTGTTTTTGTTGGTTGTAATGGCACTTTTAACACATTATTGGATATCGGGTATATCATGCCAACAAAATGGGAGCTAAGTACCTTTCCCAAGGACACATTGTAGCAGCCTTGGCTGGTATCAAACCCGTGACCCTTGGATTACAAGTCCGAGGCTACCAACTGAGCTACCGCAGCTTCCATGGACTCCTGGTGTTACAAAATTGGAATTTACCTGTAGTGAAGTTTATTTTGTTTTACTTTGCAATATGTTGTGGATTTTTGGGGGTATTTTGTGAATATCTTGTCAGTTTCTTGTGTCTGCCTCAGTTAAATGAGCATGAAAGAGATGTTCGTGAAGACTACATACGGCATAATGATTTTTTTTTTATGGATTTTTTTATGCAATTGTTTTCTCAGAAAGTATGAAAAACATTTAAGAAGGTGAATTAAAAAACTTTTCTCAATTTCTAGGAACAGCAAACCAGTGTTGTTAATCATGTTCACACTACTTTAGATACCTACTATAAACTGATTTCCACTGCAAACCTGCCCACATAACTAAAATCCCGCAATTGGCATGAAAAAAGTCGCAAAGTTATACTTTTAATAAAATTAACATATAACATGTTACTTTTCTGAAATAAGAAATTAATGCTAAAGTCGTAATAGTAGGGGTGTAGCTATATACACTTCTCTCTGTCTCTCTCTCTCACTTTTTATGCAAGTAGAAAGATTTGTGTGTTCTGGACCACTCAATCACTGGTTTTTTTTTTTACTTTTTTACTTTACACATTTATCTAAAAAATATAATACAAATTTTGAACGATATTGAGGCAGCTTCGTTGCTACGAAAAATACAAAAGAAAACTGTCAATGATTCAATTAGAACTCGAAATGAAGAAATACAATGACTGAAAATAAGCGATCTTTGAAAATGATTGGCATCATAATTATTCGCAGAAATTCTGGTATAATAACTCTATCACACAAGATGGTTGAAGACAGTGTTATGTGTTTATATTGTGAAGTTCCTCGGGTGTGTGAAGCTGCTTCTGCACACCTCGTTGATAAATACGTTTCTGGAGTAGAGACCTACCATAAGCAGAAAAACTAAAAACACTTTGTACAGTGTGCTGAAAATTCAGTGCAGAAAGTCTAATGAGGTTAAACAGCCTTCTGAAATATGTAAATCAAGGAAATGTTAGAATGGGACGACAAATACAGGAGACCAAAGAAATAAAAAACAGTTCATTGTGAATGTGGTAGAATTATGAAAAGTTGGTCATAGAGGGAACATGTGAAGTCAAAGATATATAAAAGAATGATGCTAGAAAAGCATAATAAAATCACAGATCACAGATAAAAGGGATTATTCAGTTTTTAGCTCATCTGATAACTCGTGAATGTACCACGAAGATTTATATCGTAAATGCACTGAAACAATGTTTACCATATAAATATCAAAGATTTGCAATGATGAAAAATATGAATGTACGTTCAAAGATTTCTAATGCAAACACATTGAAACAGTTTTTACCATATAAACATCAGTGTTCATCAGTGATGGACAGTAATTGTTTATGTTCAAAGATTTTTTATCATAAATACATTGAAACAACTTTTACCATATAAGTATAGTGGTCAACAAGGATGGATAACAAAACATTTACGTTGAAAGATTTCTATCACAAATACATTGAACAATATGTTTGAAAGTGCATTTCAACCTGGAGAAAAGCCTAAAAGGTATTCATTTGTTGAGAGCATTGAATCTAGATTGCCAAAACTAATCAGTAAGAGATTTCCTATATTTGAAAAGATTAAAAATATATTTCCTCATCGTGAAGAAGTTAAAGTGCAACAGAGAAAGGAAAGAATCTGAAGAGAGCGTGTATAATAAATACAAATTAGGAGAATGACTACTTGAAAACAAAAAGTAAATTCATATTAATGTACAGGAGGCAATAACAATGATTTTCAGTGTTTCTTTTACATGTCGACTCTGCCATCGTGAAGATCGTAAGAGAAAGTTGTTTTTTTTTTTAATTAAAAAAATAAATACTGATAATAATAATAATTCTGTAAAGGTGCAGTGGATATTAAAAGTTTGTTTGAAAAAATATACTCTTGTCCAATGGTCAAGAGGAAACAAAGTCAAACAATTTACTATACAACCAAATTTACTGAGATGTTTAGCAGTTTGATAATTCAAACTGTATTCAATGATCTATTTAACAATCTAAGCACACAGTTTGCCCAAAAAATCACCCTGAAGACTAAGTGATATTGTGATAAAATTTATAAATTTAAGCCATTAAATGGTGGCACATATACTGAGTTGTCTGATGGGGTGACAAAAAAAAAAGCTTGTATCAGTGTTCAAAAGAAAGATAACAAATGTTTCTCTTATGAAATTAAAGCGATCCTGAAACCCCACACGGATTATGTTGACTGACCCGCAAAATATAATTTGAACAAGTACTCATGTTGGTTTCATACATGCCCTATGAAAATTGAAGATGTAAGCTCTGCCAACAACTAACCTTTTGTTCAACCGGTCTTTTTTTGCATAGTTGTCCTCTTTCTGAGATTTTCCACCTGTTTTCCGACTAAAGAGTTGTTCATCAATTTAACAAAATCCTTCTCGAAATCGCTAGTAGCATAGAGTTCTGACCTACTTGTAAATTTATGAAATCAAATCAATTGTAGTGTGTATATAAAAGTGGGTTTCTTGACCACACAAGGATCAGATTTCTATCCAACTTGCAACTTTATCAAAACAAATCGATAGTAGGGTGTTTAGAAAGTGGGTTTCTTAATCACACAGGGATCAGATTTCAGGCTTCTTCTATACTGCTGTGTAACACCAAAAAAAAATAAAAAAAATAAATTGTTTTTGACATAAATAATGATATAAAGCTATATTGTGTTACATTCAACAGTATCGGAGAGGCGATATAAAAATATTTCATGCATTTAACTTAAAAGCAACAATCTAACACTTTGTTAATTTAAAAACAGTATGATATTTATTTCACATAGAAATTCTAATTTGATAAATGGATTCAAGGGCACAAAACAAACCGAACCAAATTTAGTATGTACATTGAAAAATAAAAATGGGTATGTGATCGGTTACAGAAACGTAATGTTTTACGTCCAATTTGGTTTAAAACTAAAGAATGTACACAGAGTTGTCTTGTTTAAACAGCAGTATTGGCTTCAATCATACATCGAACTGAATATGAGTTTGAGACAAAAAGGTAACAATGATTTTCAAAAGGACTTCTTCAAGACAATGAGCAACTCCGTATTTGGAAAACAGAGTGTCTTCGTAAATGAAAAACAGTTTAAATATGTATAGACGAAAATATTTATCTTGTTTTTAAATATCAAAAAGATTGATCATTCGTCAGGAGAACAATTATTGACGATGACATGGTACTCGTCAGTATAAAAAACAAAAAGATTCAATTAATCAAACAGATATATGGTGGTTTTACAATGTTAGAGTTATCCAAATGGTTGATGTAAGAATTCTATTAAGCAACTGCAAAAATAAGTACGGTGAAAAGATAATTTTGTTGTGTACCGATGCTGCTTCATCATGCATTCGCGTTGAGACAGAAAACTTTTACAGAGACATGAAGGGTGACACCAAGTTCTATTACACTAGTGACTATCCATAAGATAACATCTATGACATCCCTCAAGTGAACACAAAAGCTGTTGGATTATTTTAAGATGAACTAACCGGCACACTAATCAGAGAAATTTGTCAGTTAAGGGCAAAACTTTATTAGTTCAGGACTGATAGCAATGAAAAAAAAAAGAAACAGAAATGCTTGGTCAAATAGAATTTAACATGTGAAATGTACAAAGATTGCGTATTCAATCAGAAGAAAAATGTTTATCATTAGAAGCTAATCTAGTTTGGTTAGTTGCTTTCTTTTCTTACGTCATCAAGATTCCCTCAATCATCAGCGAAAAACAATATTGGCTCATTGGTACGCATCAACCAGCAGCTCTGACTCCTTATCAAGTTTATCTTCAAGATCTTTCACAATCACCGTTTCATCTTTGAGTTACCACTTCTATCGTAAGTTTTGTTGAACATAAAAGTTGGACAGATGATAACGATTTAATAGGGAAAAAAAGATCTGTATACAGCTGTATTCATTCTCTTTCAGATTTAGTGCAAGCATTGTTTTCCCACCATTAGTCATTCCACAAATTATTGAGTTATGCGGTTCTTTCAAATACATGTATACACACCTAATAGAAGATTTACTTGATATGATTGTTTTGAATATTCATCTGACCATGAGACAAATAAATAAAATAATAATAATAATAATAATAATAATAATTTTGTGTGCATTTATATTTTCTTTTGATTTGAAAGTTGATACCTTGTTGAACATTGGCTAATGTAAGATCGCTACCATGCAATTGTTTTCATGTGTACTTCTCAACTTAAGTCATATGAAATGACTGTCAGCGAATAAATTGCTAACACTTGCGCTACTAATTTCTGTGGGCTTGTGTTTGTTAATCGAAGAAATACTAACTAGATCCTCTAAATTATTGCATCAATTAAAAACGCTGGAAATAAACTACGTATGGCAGATCTTCTATAGTCACTGAAGTTTTTTTATTTTGCTGAGTTGTACAGCTTTTCAGAATTACTTTCTCTATCCTTTTCGCACAGTGTCATAACACCCTTGAAACTTATTTTGGGAGAATTAAGTGTGATGTTAGTTAAAGCTGTATTTGTTGTTATGTCGAAACTTTTCTCCATAGTGATGTAGTCATAGAATAAAGCAATTCCATTTCTGTCCTTATTATCAGCCAACTGAGCAATTGGTTTGGAGGTAATCGTACCTTACTATAGGCAAATGTTTCCCAGTTCATGGTCTTTATTTCAGCCTTCTATCACTTCAGCTGCTTATGCAAGTATATTGTTCATTCTGACATCCTGATGAGAGAACAAGGAAACAGCGGACAATGATCTGTAAGAATCTGGAAGTCTAGTGAGATCCTAAAATAATTCCATACACCACAAACTGTACACAGCTTCAGTACCAGTATCTTGCACATTACCAGTTCCTGGGCATAGTTTTCTAAATTTTTCATTCATTATAATTCGTTAAAAAAAATCCTGTTTGTTCTAACTGAAATAGGGAACCAAAAATCACTGTAAACCATAACAACGTTGTAGTCGCTTAACTTCGTAAGATCAACGATTGCGTATGATATGATGATTTGTTTTATAAGCAATCGACCCAAATTGTCTTCCAGTTTGTAACATCCGGATCACCCAATATTACCTGCCTAATTTTTAAAATTTCCTCGGTAAAGTTAGGAAGTTATCCTTTTGCAAATATTGTTTTATATTTTGAAATTCTGACTGTTTCACCAACTTTGAATCTATGATTTGCAAATGTATCAGTTATTAAATAACCGAATAGATTTATCCATACTTTGATCTGTTTTCATCCTTCCTCGCTCGAACCATGTATACTGACTTGTGATTGGTGTTATTGTGTCCACAAATTAACTTTAGTAAGACGTCAGCCCATTTTCTTTTTTTTTTTTTTTGTTGTTGTTGTTTTTTTTGTTTTTTTTTTTTTGTTTTTTTGAGTGAAATACTTCCATATTCTAGTCTTCAGAGCTCTGTAAAACCTGTGTCTGAATAAGTTGAAAAGTGCTCTTTGTTTTCCTTTTCCACCAATAAACGTAACTTTTTTGTTGTTAAACTCTTTTCAGTTAACTATATCTTTTCATGCTTTCTATTCTTTGAAGATTTCTCAGAAAGCGTCATGCATGTCATCTCCTGTTTTTACTGTCTCAGCCCAAGCGTATTGTGAGAAGCTATATCTCAATGTCAAAATGTATTTATGTCCCTCGTCATATGTTTCATCTGCTTGCATGTCAGCAATGTCTGCCAACTACTGGTTATCCATGTGACTAACATCGATCTTTCTGTATGGACATCTTTTCTAACTTGCTTGTGTAATGTGTAGGTAGACTGGTCAGCTCACCATTCCTTCAATTCAGCATATTTTGTTTATTTTTGTCCGTTTAAATTTTTTCCAGAATTGATTGATATTTATGTAAGCAAATGTACTTTCAGGCTTATATTAAAGATGTCCTAAATGCTGTTATTTCTGAGCCATTTAAAACGGTATACAAACAAACAGTGAATATGTTACGTTTGACAGATTGTCTTGAAAGGTTATCAACAAGCCAGCCGGACACGCATCGACAACGGATCTTCTATCTCCAGCAACTTACAACGTGTCTTAAATTCTTTTAAATGTATGAATGACTTCATGTTTATGTCAAATTTTACCATTCCCATGGTTGATTCAAAAACAGGTATTGTATATAATGAATCAGCCTGTGTTTTATTTATTCGAACTTTAATTTTCATGATTTCTATCCGTGTCTTTGTTGAATAGTTGTAGATTGACCTTATAAAGTTTACAAGATCCTCGAGATGTATTGTAAATTTAGCCGAATCTAAATTTGTATATTTAGTCACATCAAATACGTATTTTATTCCTTCTGCATACCGTAATGATTTAAAAATCATGTTTTCGGGATTGATGATGCTTATTTATATGTTATCATTAAATGTAATCTGTAAATCTTCATCTTTTGTCAAATAATGCAGGATATCTTTTTTTTCAAACTTGAAATTGATAAATCAAACATTTGTATTTCTTTTATATCTTATTTTGTAACATAACAAGCCTTGACCACACGTTTATACCATCCATGCTTATGAACAAATACATTTATATCTTGATACTGAGATTTCTACTATTATGAAATATTTCCATCACTTTTCTGAAAACAGTTGAATCTATCACAATTTAGTTTTGTTCCATTATTTATATTGATTAAAAGAGTTACATTTTTATGTTTATAAAAAGCAGCATTTTTTGTTTTGTCATGCAGTAGTCCATAAGTGCGGCAGAAATCTGATTCCCATGTGGTTAACACTCTAGTATCGATTTATTTTCATAAATGTATAAGTATGCTAGAAACCTGATCCTCCTGTGGTTAATAAACCCACTTTCTAAACACTCTACCATCGATTTGATTTCATAAACTTACAAGTGGGCCAGAACTCGTACATCTATACTGCTATCGTTAGTGGCTTTTTGTCTCGGGGCCCCGGGTGGCCGAGTGGTCTAAGGCGCTCGCCTTTACCGATCACTGCCATCTCACCTCTGTCTGCGTGGGTTCGAGGCTTCGGCTCGGCCAGTGTAGTTATGCGAGAAAGCTTGCCAGTAGCTTTCCGTGGGTCGGTGGTTCTTCCCGGAATTTTCTCGGGTTCTTCCTCCACCATATATACAGGCCGCCATGTATAGCATATCATGTGCTGAAAAATGGAATTAAACCCATAAAAACCAAACCAAACCAAACTTTTTGTCTCAAACTTAAATTCAATTCAGTATAGCATTTCAGCCACGCTTGTTGACTGAAAAGGGTGACTTTGTACTTCTGTCAATTTCACCCAGAACTCCATGCATAATGTTAGGTTTCTGTTATGTATCTCAATATTATCTTTATTATTTAATGTTCACAATAACTTATGCATAGTTGGCTAAGTTGCTTTTCTCGTTAATAAATTTCAATTGAACTCTGAAAGATCGTGCATTAAAAGAACTAATTCTCAGATGCAAGTTGATTGCCTTTGAAATAGTAATGTTGACACCTTGCTCAATCCCAGAGGTTATTCATTTGCTGTACATGTTAAATGATTTCGGTTTTGTCTTACCAAGCTTACCGTCCTTTCTTATCTTACAATTTTCATCTTCCCATGGGTCGGTGGTTCTTCCCGGGGTTTTCTCGGGTTCTTCCTACACCAAATATACTGGCCGCCATGGATAGCCTATCATGTGCTGAAAAATGGCGTTAAACCCATAACAACCAACCAACCAAACAGCCTATAATTTTCATCTACATTTAATTCGCGATTAATCTTTGCACATCTTTTAAGGATCATGTTAATACCTCCGCGAATCCTACTTTCAATCATCAGGTACAAATCACGGTCAGTTAGTACTTCAAGTTTTACACCAGCTATCTTCAAGCTTGCAGCATGTGTTAAACCAGGAGCGCTGTAATAGTGTGCTGTATCAAGTTTGTAATGATCCATACAGACATTACAAAATTCCTCAAAAATGTGGTATAACATCACAGTCTCTTTTATCACAAAATGCTTGAAAGAAAGGAAATGACACAATGTTGTTACTTTGAAGTGAGAAATTGCATCTTTTACATACTGGTAGTCATCATCTGAAATGTTGAAATTGTATAGTGATGAATAGATTCTGTCAAACAGAAAACAATGTTGTTTCATCGAAGCTATCAAAACAATCCATGTATTTATATGGGTAAATGTCTTTTCGAAGAAATTTATTCTGTATCTACAATGTTATTCCTTCAGGAGACCATCGCCCATGTTTTTAAAATGTTTAGTTATCTCTGTAAATGTTGTGTCACGTAAATTGTGAGCTAGTTGTTCAAGGGCTTGTCCGATGAAATGATAACTATCAACAAATCGTATAGTTCTCTTCTCCAGATCTTTCATATAATCTTTTCAATCCAATCAACGATGAAATCATCGCTGAATTAAATATATTTTTCATCCGTATTATGAATGATTTTTACTTCATTTTGTTTAATCAGCTCCTTGATAATTTATGAATGACGAGCGGAATTAAATTTTTGATACACAAATTTAAAATTACACTTGTTATGTGCAGGACCTCTATATAGTCCAATTAAGTGGTCATGATCACGCACTTTCTTCTCAAAAATCTTTTCGTTGCAAATGTGACAAATGCTGGTTAAATCGAAATAATTATTTTGTGTTCTTATATGTTTAGCATTCTCTGATCTCAGTTCGTTGCATATAATTTCTCAATGTTACCCAACCTTTGGTAAAAAAACAACCTGAATGCCATCAGCTCTTCTTTAAAGGATTGATGCGTATTCTTTGTTGATTGATTTGAGGTACATACAAAATCCAGATAGAATGTGTTTTGTTTCCTTCAAAACCCAGCTTGATTCATTATTTTCGTATGATTTTTCTCCAGTTATAACCAAAACACATTCACAGTCGCAATAAATAACAAGCGGAAACTTTAACTGGTGTTTAAAGTTTGCTAATTTCACAACGTAATTTTTTGTGTGAATTTCTTTTTAATGCTGCTTAATTTGTGCTTATTCTAGCTAATGAAAGTTGCCTCATAAGTACACACTATTTTATACTATTGTTATCATTTAGCGAGAAGTAGTATCAAAAAGTAACATACTGATTGTTACTTTGAGTAAGATTTAAGTAAAATACCGGCCCTTTTTGTACTTATTTCTTACCTACCTAAAGAGATAGTAATGACTAAACCATATCTATATTACCCTCAGACGACTAGAGATATGTGGAATTTAGCATTGCCTTTAAAGTGCAAGCACCGCGATAAGTTTGATGAAGCAAAGTCATTAAGAGCTGCAAAGGCTTTCCACGCATTAAAAGCAAGATAAAATATGCGTCAACATAAATATAACAGTTTGAGATACAATTTTTTTTTAGGAAAGTCTAGCTAAAGCTGACAATAAATTTCACTAGAGGCGTTCAATTTGATTTTGAATGAGTTCGTAATTTTTGATGAGAAAATAGACAGATTGTGTCAAAATATTGACGATATAAAATAAAGTTGTAATCAATTAGTTTTTTTTTCAATGAGATGGAAGATACTGAATTAAAAGAAGACACAGACGAATTAAAATTAGATATCGAAGAGTTGGGGACAAAAAGAATGTGTTAGTTGAAACGAAAGATAACGCAGTGCCCGACCTAGTAAAAGAAAAGTATCATTTTCACCAATCAATTAACATGATAAATATGTCCCCGACATCTTGAGAAATGTTAAATAATTTAATTTAATAAATCATTAACACCGTCATTTACTTTTTTTAATCACTCAACACTCGATATAATCTTCATTGTGTCATACAATATGTTGTTACACAAATTCTAAGATTTCAGGATTGGCCCGCCATATAAACTAAGTTTCGAAGAAATGATGATCTTCTTTTAGGAGACCTCATCACCAATGGTGATGGCGAAGCTAATAGTACTCTACCTGTAGGTTTGTCTGAGTTAACACATGACTGTTCAATTAGTAATGGTTTGTTATCCGATAAAATTCTTCCACAGTTGTTTAATTTTTATTTATTTATTTATATTTATTGATTTATTTTTTTTATATTTTTTTTTACGTAAATAAAAGAAGTCTTGTTGCGTATCAACAACGTTGTGTAGCAGTACGAGAAGGGTCCTACTAAACACCGCAAAGTCAGACAAAGGCAGGCAAAGTCAGACAAAGGCAGGCAAAGTCTGTTTATTTTTGTTTTATTGATACATATTCGTATACATTATACTATATTAACTTTGTTTTGATATTTAAATTTTAAAAAAATTGGTACATACGCACCCTTAGTTGTGTCCCTTTATTTCGCGTTGTGACAACGATATATTTGCCGACAATTGTTAATAAACGTTCATTAACGAGTTATTGAGCAAAATAATTATATTATTTAGATATACACAATAATATTAGGACAGTATTATATTACATAAGTATAATATAAATATTTAATAGAACAAAAGGCAGATAGAGTATTACAAAGTCATATAACACAGATAGCGTATGACAGAGGCAATCTCAATGTGACAAAACCAGATTTAATAATTTTATATAATAATTATCTTATTGAGAGACAAGTAATAATATTATGAAAGTTATATAAAATACATAAGTTTAATATAAGTATTTAATCGAATATAGTATGCCAACGTGATGTAATAAACTTAAGATATCGTATGACAAAGACAGATTCATTGTGACAAAGTAAGATGTACTAATGTTTTTATTAAGAACCGATTATGCTACAAACAGTAACAAATTACTCTGCCGCTGTCGGCAAAATCAAACAATGGTAATTAGTGATATTCCGCACCTTTTGCATTGTCTCGAGCAGTTATACAAATATGTTCATGCAGTACTGTTCAAACAGTAACCATTTAATCAACCTTTAACTATATACCGGAGTCCACAATCTCAAAAGTAGGTATTTTTTAAATTTTGCATATGTATTCTTTTATATTATTTGACAATTAAATATTTTATTAACATTCATAATCATATATTCGTGATGTAACTTTTATCCGAACACGCGATTTTCGAAATTTAAGATTACCACACCTCACATTATATCACTGTTCACTTGCTTCGTGTCTTTGTAGACCTGCATCGTGTCCTTTGATTTGGCTTCTTGGATACCTTTGGGTCCTTATGGACAGTATATTTCCCATCCAAAGATGTCAATTCTGAAACACTTGTAGTGCTTGCACTTAAGAAATCGCGTGTTCAGACAAAAGTTACCCGTCCCGTATAATGCCCTTCTTAGGTCCACCATCTCCGCTTTAACTGAATGTCTTTGATTTCGTTTACTCCAGATTCTCCGTGGAAAATGCGGCACAAGTGCATACAAAGACATGATAGCCAAAACTTTGTGCACAAAAAACTCATTATGTTAAAAGTGCTGCGATTAGCGATACATGCTACTTCTCTAACCCTGTGTGGTGAAGAAATTCAGCGCACATTGTCTACTCTTCATAATTACGGCGAAGCGTGTGTGGCTAGTTGGATACACCAACAGATTTACGACTGGAAGAATGTACCTGACAGGAAACGTCATCGATTCGACACTTGGAAACAAGACGTGGCTAACTACGCAAATGACGTGCGTGACTGACGAAAGAAACAAAACATGAACTGTTTTTTGAATGTGAATATTGTTCTTGTACCATGAAAATAAATATTAAACATGGATACAATTTCTTGTGTTCTTGGTGATTGTCTTAGAATTTTCAAGGAGATAAATAACTGTGGACTATTTTACTCAGCAGTTGTATTGGCTATCTTCTTCCCAATCCCTCGTTGAAACATTCCGACAGTAGTAACAACAATGGTCTCCAATTACTTCAATCCATACAATTGGAACACGGAGCTGATAAGGAAGTGGCTTTGGTAGAAATCATTCATCCCACACAAGCCTTGACTTTCAGTGGATTTCAAAGACAATTCTTGGTAGAAATACTCAACGCACAAGTCCCAGAACATCTGGACAAAACCAAGCCTGGCTTTACCCCCCCCCCCCCCGCACAATTAATAAATAAACAAATTTATTTACTATTTTTAGTCAAGACTGAAAAGTAAGTTGCTGGCCAAGGTATGCGGACCAGTACGATGGGACTTGATCGACGACAAAAGGACTAACAACAACTGCGAATTAGTTGACCACGTTTTTTAAAAGCAGATTGTGGAGTGGAAATCACAGCCTTTGACAGAATTTGTATCTCTTTTAAATGACTTGTTGGGCTGACAGTTCAAAGACTTGCGAAGTGAATTACTAGTTACTGGTGAATACCGACTCACTGACAGCCACAGTTTCATATTTCGAAGACGGAATGAGCGACATAAACTAATGAACAAAGACTAAGACTGTACAAACAATTGAGAAGCTTCATTCTGGAAGACAGTAAATACATGACATCAACAGACGGACAGTCAGAAATCGTGGCACTGAGGACACACGCAAAGAAACCAGGACAAAGAAAACGGAAAATAAACGAACGGACAGTGACAAACAAAAAGACTTAGAAAAAAATATGTTAGACATAAATATGTACTGCCTTTCGCGAAAAAGACGTTTTGGCTGTGGAATACAGCATGGTTCATCGCCATCGCTACAACTACGTACAGTTGCCCAGTCAAACTTTCTTTTATTACAGTATAACTGAAACTTTCGTTATTTTTGCATTTTGTCTGATATATTTTCATAAAGTCTGCTACTTTCTTCTGTCGTTGGTGTTTGTTAATTCAGGTCGTGAATAAGAGTCTACGTGGGCAATCTATATGGAAACCAATTAGTAATCAAGATCAATTAATAATTAATCATTTAAATACATATAATGTTGTAAATAATATTACTTATTAAAAGAAAAAATATATAATTAAAATTATTTCCAATATATGAAAAAATCAGTGTTGACAGTTACATGATGTTGTATGTAATACAAATAGAAAACGTTTTCTTTCTCAGACCCTCCCCTCCCCCCCCCCCATTTTTTTATGTGCATGCATATGACATGAACTCCGTATCTTCATGTATGGAATCTGTCATTATGCATGTGTGTAAGTATGTTATTATTATATACACATCTTATATTTTCTGTAACCCTCAAGATCAAATCTAATTTTGTTTATTTGTTATGATTCTCTCCATAAAAAGTATACAAGTATACATTTAGAAAGCGCTGTGATCCAAAATATTTATTTTTTAACCATTTACAATATGCAACCTTTTGATGAAATGTGATATTTATTACTTTTACAACAATTTTGTTTTTTACAATTTATTACACAGTCAATCTTGTATGTTTTATGTGTATATATATATATATATATATATATATATATATATATATATATATATATATATATATATATATATATATATATATATATATATATATATATATATTGTGTGATAGCTTCAATGTAAAAATCTAAATGGGAGTCACGTCCACTAGGTGGTGTAAAAGATGATTTGTTTTTATTGAAATAACACATATTTTTTGAATTGAAAGAATCTGATTCACAATTGGAGTTGTTGTCTGATTTATCATAAAAACATTCCTATCAATTATTACTTTTACAACTTTTTTTATCAATTAAAACATTCAATTTATCAATTAAAACATTCTTTAAATGAATTAAAAACATATTTCCAAAAAAGAAATTATCCTATACATGTAATAGAGTCTGCTTTAAGTAAAGTCTGTATTCTTACCCAAAATGATGCTTTAAATACAGCAGAATGTACGAAAGATAAAAATGTAATTCCTTTCATAATACAATATAATCCTTCATTGCCAAATATAGGCCTTACAATTAATAAATATTGGAGTCTCCTCAACTTATCAGATAAAAACAGCGTCAAAACACTTTACAAGAACAAGCCTATTCTTGCTTATAGAAGACCTAGGAATTTACAAGATCTTTTGATCAGAACTAAACCGACAAAAAATGTTCAAAGATGTTTTTCATCATCTAAATGCAACAGACGTAGGTGCTCTCAATGTGGAAATATTAGAGAAAGTACCTATTTTAGTAGCTCCAATACTAAAGAAATGTTTTCTCTACGTTATAACACTGACTGCATATCAACTGATGTAATTTATTTGATAACCTGTAAAAAATGTAACATGCAATATGTTGGACAAACGCTTCAACAAGTTTCTAAGAGAATGAATAATCACCGTTTTCATATAAAAAATTGTATGGATCCTCAGTTCTCCTCTAATGTTTCAATACATTTTAATACAAATAATCACTCTTTACGTGATTTTTCTTTCATGCCAATCGATATTGTGCACGGCGAAATGAACAGACTTATTAAAGAAAGTTATTGGATTAATCGGTTAGATACTTTGTATCCCAATGGCCTTAATACTAAGGCATTATATAAAATTGTATAGATTTTTAGTGGAGGAATTTATATATTGTATACATGTGTATGTATGTATGTATGTATGTATGTATGTATGTATGTATGTATGTATGTATGTATGTATGTATGTATGTATGTATGTATGTATGTATGTATGTATGTATGTACGTATGTATGTATGTATGTGTATGTATATATGTATGTATGTATGTATGTATGTATGTATGTATGTATGTATGTATGTATGTATGTATGTATATATGTGTATATATATATGTATATGTGTATATGTATGCATGTATGTGAATATGTATATATATATATGTGTGTGTATGTATGTATGTGTATGTATATGTATATATATATGTATGCATATAATATTTATATAAAAATATGTAGTTATATGTATGACTGTTAGTCTCTACATTATAATCTCACTCTCAGTTTTCATTAGAGACTCATGTATCATTCTGATCCCGTTATACATATGATATTTGTATGATAAAGCATATCATTTATGATGTTATGTCAATTACGTAATTATTTATAAATATATAGACGTCATCCGTTTATTTCAAAAACATGACGTTATGTTAATGACGTAATTGTTTATAACTTTATAGACGTCATCAGTTTCTTTCAAAAACATTTTGTGCCTGAAGAAGCATATAGTAAATGCGAAACTAGTCGCACAAATTTATTGGCGTTTGTGTTGTTTTTTTAATCTCAAATCTATATATATATATATATATATATATATATATATATATATATATATATATATATATATATATATATATATATATTCTTCACAACTACATGTTTACGTAGTACTAACTTGTTATAAATGATGGATAATTGACACCGTCAGAAAATACACATTTCTTACATGTAAAAGTGAAACAGAACATGAAACGTAAGATAAAATTGTTAGAAATTCAAAACAACGATGTGATATAAATATGAATTTTGATTTTGTTAGTTTGTGCTGGTAATTTCTCTTTTTGTTCCAGTAAGTACCTTTGTTTTGATTAGTTCTGGTAAATGTAGATATACCCACAATCGTGCATCCAAAATTTAAATAATTCTTAATATTAAACTTTAAACTTTTATTTACTTAAAAATCAAACAATGATTGTTTCGTAATTCTGGAGATTTCCGTCTGTTCTGGCAGACATATGTGCTATATATGTCTCTGGTAATGTACATTTTATTATTAACTTGCTCTTCTATTCTTGCCCGTAAAATTTGCTATTGCATCACTTTTCGTCAGTAACGAAAGTACACGTTACTCTGCTATATAATTTAGACTGACACAACCAATGATATATATATATATATATATATATATATATATATATATATATATATATATATATATATATATATATATATATATATATATACAGGGCCGGATTAAAACCTTTTAGAGCACTGAGAAGATGACGGTGCCCCCCACCCACCCATATGTAATTAAAAAAACAAAACAACGTAATTTAAATTTTTGTGTGTGTGGTTCCCATGCTTTGCAGGTGCCCTAAGCACGTGCTTAGTCTGCCTATTGGGTAATCCAACACAGTGTGTATATATATATATATATATATATATATATATATATATATATATATATATATATATATATATATATATATATATATATAATATCGAATAAGCCACGGGTAAATATAGAAAGACATGTGAACGGAGAATATGAAAATAATCCGGACTGTTAATTTTGGGGATCTTCATAATGTTTGGGACTGAAAATTGTGTAATTAATATTATTAACAAAATACATGTACAATTGTGTCATTGCCTTTATCATAAAATGCTGCTTATGGCCAGTGCAGGCCGACCTTTTCTTAGGAACTATTGTCAATGTTGTTCAGGACCGACAAAACTCAATTTCATTTGCAAACAACATGAGGTGAAAACAGCTCATGTTCAATTTCTGCAAGTTTTATACAAAATCCACTTCTCCTTGCCACTAAATGGATTATTCATAAGTGTTAGTGGCATTTCTTTTTCGCTGCAGTCTCCACGTTGCTGTATCGTCCCACACCCTATTTTGACGCTACCCTCTTTTTACGCAGTGTCATAAACTCCCAGTTTTCGAGAGAACACATCTTTCAATGACGTCACAACCACAACATTAATGTACACTGATCAACATCGAGTCACACAGACAGAAAAATTTGTAGAAAATCCTATCCTTATCGGTTGTTAAATGAAACAAAGACACATACCATGAAAAAAACACCATTTCACTAATTCTCTTTTTTTCAACCAGTAAATCCTCATAAAAATCCTTACTAACTATTCTGACGGGGCAAATCAAGTTCCCGCCATAATAGGCATCCAGTCTGCTACTCAACATGTGTTAGCAACGTGACTCACAGCTGATAACTGCATCAGGAACACTGTTTAGAAAGGTGTACAATGTTATACAGTTTCATGTGGATGTGTTATAACTGATTTTCAGAGGTGGTTATTTGTTATTATCATTTGTGGAAATTTACACAAAAAATTTACTTTTAGGATATATTTAATAATTAAGTTAGTATCCTTTACATTTTTGCTTATTTAAATCAATTATTAGGATTTTTTTAATCTGATAATTAAGCAATTTTACTTTAACAGTAAATTTTCAATAATCTTTTAAGACATTCTTGATCTTTAATTTGTTTTGACCAATTTATTTCTTTAAGATTTGTTTGATAATGGCACGAATGATAAATAATGAAAATAAAACCTTCTCCTGTAATTTTATGTCTTCTGTCTTTGATTATTTGCATTCTGGATAAATAAGTTGTGAAGGATGCAAAACAGTTTAGATGTTCCAAAAACAGTACATACAAAGATTGAGGTTCTGCATGTTCACAATGCTAATTAAGTATTGTTAAATAGGTCGTATGCTGAATCTAATTATTTTATAATTATAACTACACAATTTTAAAATTAATACCATCATGATTTTTCCAAATTTGATTATTTTTCCTTTCAAGACAAAATCTGTACCAAAACCAGATTAATGATAAATGTAAGAAAAGTTTAGGAATGCCAAGTTAAATTTCTGTCTGTAATTTTTCCCATAAACTTGAGTTTTCTATGTCCTATTGATGTTCCTCTGTAATATAGTTTTTTCCCCGCGCATATGTACAATGGTGTCACTACTAGAATAGACTTTTGTGAAGTGCGTCATTAATGGGTGACGTAATACACAAACTTTCCGACGAGGGGTCCGCTGGTTGAAAGCATGCAAGGAAGAGTATTAGGGAATATATCATTGTCATTTTTTATGCATGCTTTGCTAAAATAACTAATGTTTCTATACTAATGAGAGGCATCACTATGAAAGGAGTATATTTCTGAAAAGGTGAAAGTATGTTCTTAAGTGCGTCAAAATAGGGTAGTCCAGGATATATATATATATATATATATATATATATATATATATATATATATATATATATATATATATATATATATATATATATATATATATATATATATATATATATATATATATAGATTACACACACACACACGATATAATTTTAATGCATTTCGGTGTTTCCACTGTAATACGGTGTTTCCGTGTTTCTCCGCACCCACAAACAAATGTAGGGACTATATATAGGGAAAATGATTGTAATCCGAGTCCAAATGGAAATGATTGGTTTTTTAAAAAATACGGGAACTTATGAAGTTTGAGTTGTCCGTATAGAGACCAATAGCGGTTAAAACTGGCAAGCCAAAATCAAGAGTTGGAAGTGCGACGCGATTGTCAGCGAACAAACTGCTCCCCAGATGGCGCACTGGCTTCTCTCCCATAATGTTGTTGGATGAGGACGTCACTACCACTCGAGAGCAAATATGGTCAGCGAAGCTAGAAAATCCAGAGGTATTCCTATTTAACCTTTCGCATAACAGACACTTCCGGTTTAGAACAGCACCGACGACATTTCAATTATTGAATCATAATTTAAACACAAATATTAATAATAATAATGGGGTTGTAAAACCTGAACCGTATTTAGTATAAGATTAAAACGTAAGCATGGTTTTTACTTTTAAATTATGGTGCTGTATCATTCGACCAAAAGAAACGAAGCTTGTGGTGCTGGCACTGTGGCAGGTGCCATACGTAACACTGCTTCTGAGAATATTTTTGTACTGTAACAACGCAAGACTGTCATATATGACTGAAAAAGTGTTGTTTTTTTTATTCACAGTTGTATTGTTTTTTTTATTCACAGTTGTAAGAGAATACAACATGGACCGTGTAGTTATGAAAGTAACACGTAAACTTCTTTACTCGACTTTAGTTTTAATTGAGATGCATCTATTGTTTGGGGCACACCATTTATTCGAGGAATTGTTCATTAAAGTACATTAACATTCTTTGAGTAAATCAAGACTGACGTGATTTTTTGCTAGTGATGTTGTATCTAGCATTTCTGGCACTTCTTGATCTATTTCATTCAGGTCCACACAATGTCAGTGTTTTCTCAATGACACAATTGGGGTACAGTTCAAAACGCCCCACTGAAAAATCGCCCCCGACAAAAACGCCCCCACTTTTCACCAAGTCGCCCCCATTGCAAAATCGTCTCCAATCAAAAACGCCCCCACTTTTCACCAAATCGCCCCATTGCAAAATCGTCTCCAATCAAAAATGCCCCCTCTTTTCACTAAATCGCCCCCATTCCAGTCAATAATGCCCCATGCGCTTCATTCTTTGCATTTATTATAACATAAGAACCTCAGAAACGTAAGCGGGCTTAGTGATATGTGAAGATTTCACCAGGGGAACAGGCTAATGTAGTGGTTAAAAATATATTTTTTTGTATAAAAAATGAATATATAATATTAAACAAATACTTGTAGTTTCTTTATTTACATCATTATTTGGTTAGTGTAACTAGATTCAATATATATATAAAAAATTGAAGTTATATTCTTTTAGCATACGATGTGATAACAGTTACGTGAATCAAAATGATGGTGTACGCACTTGATTAATTACACCTATTTAACTGAACTGAATGAATGTATGTTTGTAAGGCTTGGGGTTGGGGGGTATTTTGATTAGAATCAATTTAGGCATGTTAGCTGACCACTCCCCGCAGGCGCACATGTGATCTACAGCTAATTATCGTATTCGATGTATGAATTCGCGCAAGAATCTCTTTGATCCACTGTTTTGTTTTGTTTTTAAATCCAGATTATAAAAAAAAAACATACATCTGTTCGCTTTTGTTGAAACAAAAAGTTGTACACAGACTGCAGAGAATAGAAACATAAACTTTGATGTGGCTTAATTATACTCATTGATTTGAATTAAATCTTTGTTTGTGTAATGATTATTTTTGTGCACAAAAAACAAAAAGACAAAGCATCAATAAAGCTTGCAACGGAAAGATCAGAACGAGGTACAAGCCTTCGAAGCCAATTGAGAATTTATTGGTGCAAACTTGTTTTGAAATCAAAAGCTTGGACAAGCCGAAAATGACAATATATAACCTCGTTTTACTCTGTTATCTCATAAACAGAAAGGATAGTGACTGTATAGAGTGTAAGAAGACTGTTAGACCAAGGCAAGAAGCTGTCCAGTGTGATAGTTGTGAAAACTGGCAACACCGCATATGCAACACAAATATCTCTAGAGATATGTATAAGCGTGCGGTCAAAGGTAGTGAGACCTTGACCTGGTTTTGCACCAGCTGTATGCCCAGACCCACCCCAGAAAGTACCAAGTTGTCATTCCAGTATACAGAGTACTTAGACCAAGACCAGCAACCCCATACCCAGACACAGGACGCAGACCAGTCAGACACAAACCACAACTCAACACAGTCACTCACAGCAGATATAAACCAGTCCAACTCCAGCACACCAAACCAGAGTCTGCATCCAGACCCAGCATCAGAATCAGACCACTCAAACCAGTCACAAGATACAGACCAGTACCACTCAGTTAATACGAGCTCTTTCAACATAAGTGTCTTTCGATGACCCAACAGTACATTGTGAAGAGTAGGTACAACATACAAAGGAAATTATTTTTTAAATACAACATTTGATAAGAGATTTGTTATTTACCTATTATTAAAGAATATTCAATTGAAAAGAAAATCAAATGATACAGTCAGTACTCTAAGCGACACTTAATCTGCAGTTTTTAACATATGAATTTGTTGAACAAATGGGGGCAATCTTGTGAAAAGTGGGGGCATTTTTGACATGGTGCAAGATTGAAATGGGGGCAATCTTGTGAAAAGTGGGGGCGTTTTTGACATGGTGTGATTTTGAAATGGGGGCGATCTTGTGAAAAGTGGGGGCATTATGACGGAGGCGATTTTGCAATGGGGCGAATTGACATGAGACCACACATTTGTGCAAGCACCCCCTTAAAACTTGATGAATCCCTCCCTAAAAGTGAGTGAGCATGTGAAAATTGCACCACAGTTGTTTTGCAATGAGTATAACAAAATGTATAACATTAATTAATAGTAACAAAGCTCAATCTGAACATATAAGTGACTTTTTGCAATTAAGCAATGAGAAGTTTTCACTATCTAGTTAATACAAGCAGTTTACCAACTGAACTTGGTGAAATTATACAATGGTGGACATAAAGTTTTTGGTATTCATTGATAATGTCACTGCTGTTACAGACAGTTAAAATGATTATGATGTAGTGACATTTTCATAACAACTACTGCCGCTGTGCTGATAAATAATGAAGTTTTATCTTTATTCATTAAAAGGTATTTGTCATAAGGGGTCTTTTCACAGATGATGTTTTCATATAAAAACTTCCCCTCTACCCCTTTAAAATTTAAAATCCCACTCCACTGATGAAAATTCCACAGGGTAGATTTCCTCTCTGTGTGAAAAATCCTGGAGAAATAACACATATAGCAAGTTGAATGCATGCAAGATTCAGTATAATATTGCAGATTAAAAATGATAATATTTATTTAATTGGCTTGCCAAGTAACATTTAATCAGGGATGTCAAACTCATTTGGTATGGTGGGCCAGATTTGATATAAATAATAATAAATAATGAGTCTGGCGGGTTGTATCCGGCCCACATGCCGTATGTTTGACACCCCTGCATTAAATGTTATTAGCAATGTTTGCCATGAACAACAGACCTAGCAAGCTGAAGACATTTTTAACCAAATTTATGAAATAATGTGAATCTCTGATATTTTTTCTATTTTTTTCTTTAGTCCATATTCAGTTTGGAGAAAAGCATCAACCTCGTGCAGGACTTAAATAATGGCAACCAGGAGAGCAAGACTACAGGTAAAACCTAATCTAGGTCCTAAGGAGCCCAAAAAACAAGCAAATAATAGCAGCTCTTCACTTGTAAAAGTGGAAAAGGATGATTTCTCTACACTCATTAGGCTGGAAAATGAAAAACAAAACACTCACAATACTTCAGATCTTTCAAGGGATATATCCCAAATGCTTGATAATCCTAGGCAGATTTACATTGAACCTGAGAAGACAACATCTTCAGACAGAAATGAGCATAAGGAAACACATGCAAGGGAAGGAGATGTACTAGAGGGATGTATCTTTGAGACAAGGCCAGTTGAAGTAACTAACAAATACACACCACCTCTTGCCAATTGCAATATCTATAGCACAAAAGAAACTAATAGTTCAACATCAGACCCAAAAAACGAAACAGCTGCAGACCAAATCAAGGACAACATTGAACATTCTAAAAGTGAGACTTCCAAGACTGATACTAATGGTACTGGGATTGTAGGGCGTGCCAGATTTAGACGATTTGGCAAGGTGAATATACCCGGCTTGAAGTCAAGTGTTAAAGAATCCAAGACCTTTGAGAAGACTAATGACAAAGTACCAGTAGATGCAAATAACCAAAATTCAGAAAGATCAGCAGCAGTTATTTCTAATTCAGTTCAAGTCAGTCCTCTTTGTGTACCTCAGATCAAGGTAACTGAGATATCTAACAAAATTGTAGATCAAGTGGATGCCAGTGACACACAAACAGAAATATCAGAGACTTTTGTCACAGAATCTGTTATAGCTATTTCTCAAAGTCTACCTCATACTACAGATACTGTAAATTCCAGCAAGATTTGTGATGAAGAAGTCACTGTTCAGACTGACCAGCTGAATTTATCTCAAGAGAATGAGACTGGGAATCTTACTAAAATAATTGATAAATCGGTGTCTGTAACTGTTTTAGAAAAACCCAAGGAGGTCAGACAGGAAGCCGAGTCAGAAAAATTTGCAGAAGTTATATTGCAGGAATTCTCTACGGTTAACTCAAAGCCAAGAGTAAGGTTACCAAAAGTTAAACCAAACCTTGCTGATGCCATAAGGAGATCAAACAAGTAAGTAACAGCCTTTATTTACCGTATATACTCACATATAATCCGATATCAACTGCAAACTACATAGACCCAGATCTGCTGGTGCATTGTGCAGATCAGGGTCTATGTTGTTTGCATTTGGACCCGGTAAAAATTACAACTAAATTTTAAATCACTAGTAAATTTTATCTTTTTTACAGCACTTATACAGCATATTCTATGAACTTATTTTACTGTAATTCTCATTTGAAAGCACTATCCCTGATGATAAGCCTAACCCTTCTTGTAAAAAAAATGGATTTTTTTGCATGATTTTTTTTATAAACCTCTTTGTTCCAAGCAAGTTGGGAATTTTATGACTTTTGCATTTTAAAAGACATATCAGATCTTTAAAGAGAACTTTTGAGTCCCATGCCATTTTCTAAGAGTCCTATCCTCAATCCAGAGAGTCTGCAACTTTGCTAATGCCATCTTATAAACTTTTATTATTATCTTTGGATTTACTGCTTATTTATGATAGATGGATACGAAGATAGATAAGTAGGTAGGCAGAAATAGATAGATGCTGTGGTTTCAGTTATTTTTGTTCATATATATTTTTGTGGTTTTATAAGAAAATATATTTTCATGGGTACTTAACTTTGTAGGTTTGCTTTTGCCAAAGTTTGCACAATTATAGGTATTTAATTTTGTGGATTAACTTCTATAAATACCCAAAATAAAGAATACAAAAGAACAAAATATACTGACAACAAAGTTGGTCACTGGAATGGTTGTAACAATACTACTGCCAGTATGTGCAAAAATCAAACACTTGTCAAGATTAATCCCATTCACGCTGTATTTTTGCCCCAGTGCTCAACATTAAACAAAGCTGAAGCATCCAACAACACCAAGCCAATGGGTCATTGAAGCACACTATGCAAAAATCAAACACTTGTCAAGATTAATCCCATTCACACTGTATATATATATATGATATTTTACTTAAACCACCATCCATAAAGTCATAATATCAGTGCATTCTGATAATCCTAATGCTAAGAATGATAAAATTCAAGTTATATCCCCCACAGGAAAATGTCAGAGATGGAATCGATTCATATGTGGCTATGATAAAGCTGGATATGTGCATTTCTGCAATTTCAGGATTATTTATCATGTTTATGTGGCAAAATTTCGCATGTACAAGGGGACTTGATATCAGTGAGTGGTCAGTGAGCTTTAGTACTCGGCTGTAATTAGTGTGAGTGTGTATATATATATATCTATGGTTTTTCTCGGATGCCAATTCCGCGTAAAAGTTTGCATATGTTTCATTTTTGGACACACAAAATTCCAACAGCTGAGTCCTCAGTATGCAAGCTTTTTTAGTTGGCGAAATTATCTTTTAATGGGATTAGGTGAAGCTGCATAGGTTAGATCTTAGCAGACAAGGAGATTAAGACACCTGTTAATTGATTGTCGGTGCCTAATAATGATTTTGATGAAAAGACTAATTACACACACGTGTGCTTTGACACCTCTTTGATAAGCGTTACTCAGCACAGTTTTAATTCATCATATTATAAATCCTTACTCGATGTTTGGAAGACTTGCATATTATCGTATACTGTATTTAGAAAAATAGGCCCCGAGATTTTGGGATTTATTTTGTTTGTCAGAGGAATACGAACTCCCATGTTAATTGTCATAAATCATCATAAAAGCAGCTGCTTTTTGGTGTCATGTACAGGTATACTTTCCTTTTCAATGATTATCATATGTGTACTATTCCGATAGCAACTTTACATAATTTCTTTGGTTCCAAACACAAGGCTTCAGATGAGCACGATTCTTGTGAGACAGATCGACAGAAATTAATAGATGCATCTCATTTTGATAAAGAAATCAGAATGTCAAAGAGACTGAGAGATTCGTGGAATGAATCATGGAATAGGACATTCCCATGGGCCAAAAAACAATGGAACATTATTAGCTTTATGCACATGGTGTCGTGACTGTGAAAGGAAAAATGCAGTGGTAACCCAAGGAACACTGAACTTGCAAAGTTCAACATTTATATGGCATGATGTCTCAAAGGATCATTTATTTGCTGTTCAAGCACATCAGGCTAAAGACAAGAAAACTACTGTGCCAGTTTTTGTCAAAAAAGTAAGTAAGGAAATAGAAAGCGTGTTTGCCAGTGTGCAGGAGGTACTCAGATTTATTTCCAGGCTTTGCTGTTTTAGCTGAAGTGTTGCTGGTTTCACCAATAACATCAGTGGCTTGTGAGTGAGGTTTCCCATCACAAAATTGCATCAAGACAAAGGTCTGTGGACATTTAAAACAAGAAACTGTAACAAAATTTATGAGGGTAATGGACGAAGGTCCAGAACTTAAAGACTTTCATCCTAAACCTGCTTTGGTGAAATTTCTTAAAGTTTGTTTAAGAAAAAAGTGAATGTTCTATGCTGTGTTGCTTAAAGATGAAATGAAGAAAAGTGAATGGAATATGGTCATTTATTTCTCTGTACAGTGTCTTGGAAAATTGATAGATTTGAAATGGAATTAGGCTAATTAAATAAATTTATATAGAAAAGAAAGTGTAATCTCCTTTATTTCTTTTAGCTGCACACAAAATTAAAGATTGGCAAGGTAAAGACATTGAAAATTGTTGTAACATCACAGCTGCCTTAATTTTTCATTAGTTTATTATAATACTAAACATTTCTCAATGAATGAGCATTAGCAGTCTGATGACATATATATTGGTGACACAACAATACACTCATAATGTCCTGAAAAATTACATGGAAAAAAGTATTGTTATTTGGACTTCTAGTTTTAGTGCTGGGTCTGCAACCATTTTCAAGGAAGCAGTCCTTGACTGCAACTTTCAAAATCATGTAATGCACCCTGATATATATATATATATATATATATATATATATATATATATATATATATATATATATATATATATATATATATATATATATATATATATATATATATATATATATAAATCTTAAATCACATAGTAAGTGCATCTGTTTTTAATCAAGTATTTTCAGTAGTAATTCCACCACTTGAATAAAGGGTTGATGTAAAAAGAAAAAAACAATTAAATCTAATTTTCCTTGATCATTTCATTATCCTTTATTTTATTTTCATTAATACTAGTACTTAAATACTTTATTCTCTTTCTTTTTTTTATCTCTATCCATGCTGATCTCACATTGATTTAAGGCAGTGAGTGGAAGTGGTAGCTACTAAATACTGCATACATACATGTGTATTGAAACAAAATAAAATGCTTTAGAAATAATTTTTTTTATCAGAAGAGAGTTAAAATAAAACAAACACATGTACAAGACAATATTTTATTACAATAATGAAGTTGAATTATCAGATAGCTGAGCTTTATTAATCATTAGGAATTCCTTAAACAAGATAACTTGTGATGGGGGGTGGGCGGTGGGGGCTTTCTGCATCACATGTGGCTTATTTTTAGTTGGGTCTTTAATTTCTTGGTTCGGAGCAACCATGAAATCCATAAAAATTGGTACCTCACAAAATAAGTGAAAGCACAGTAGATAAATAGAGACAAAA
The DNA here is from genome assembly GCA_029931535.1 of Margaritifera margaritifera. NCBI lineage: Eukaryota > Metazoa > Mollusca > Bivalvia > Unionida > Margaritiferidae > Margaritifera > Margaritifera margaritifera. Next base: position 97,905 of record JAQPZY010000920.1, on the reverse strand, counting down.
TAAATTAGGTAGGCGCAGCAATAGGTATGCTTGAAGGGTTAATATCACACACAAACTGCACACGTATCCTTTGTATTTTAAGAGTCATAAAGGCAATTAAATATGTTAATAGTTATATGAATATAGAAAGTAGTTTTTTTTTTTAATATAATGAAGGTAAGATTGCATCATTTTTAAAGATTTCTTGCCCGTGTTAAATGATTATGTAGACTTTCACATATTTCCCCTTTTTAAAGCAAGAATTTTATTCATTAGAGTTATTTCCCTTACGTAGCCATACAGTTCAACTTTAATTGAGAAATCTCAGTGGAGAATTTGTTGATAAATAATACATAGAAAATTAAATTATCTGAACTACTTTAGCCTGAATTACCTTTTTAAAAAAATTACCTCTCAGTAACTTGAAAATTTGAGGTAATCTAGAAATAAAAATTTTGAGTGGAATTCATTCTCCATTTAAAGAAAGGGGGAATTTTCTAAATAAAGCAGGAATTTAATGAAAACATAAAGTTGGGGCTTAAAAATATGTATGCTTTTAGCACATTTGGCTGATTTTTCACACAAATTTTGAGAAATTAATCCAGAAACTTAGCACCCTAGCATTGAACCTGGGTAATCCACATCTGTAGTTTGAAATTATAATATGTTAAAGTTGAATTGCAATGAAATATTATAATAAAAACTCAGAAGTACCATTTAAGACTTGCTGTATTAAAAAAAATCCACATCAAACATGTAACATGTGGAAGAGTAATGATATATAATTGATGCCATTAAAGAAAATGGTACCACAAGGCTAAGTATATTCTATAGTTGTGTCTACATGTGTACTGGGTATAAATGACCATATGTAAATGATCCTCCATCTTGCATGTATTCTTATGTGGCCTCTCACATTATAGTCATCTGACCATTCAAATGAGGTACCAGCGAGTTCATTTGTCACACTGGCTGCATGTTTGTTTATGCCTAGTATTTCACTTCATTTGCAAATACAGATGATCAAAAGGGGTGTGTAATGGGGAAATTGAGACACATCATGGGGACTGCATCCTCTGAAAATGTAATGAGAGCCCTGCATTTTACTTATGCCAGTAATCAACTAATGGGAAGGTAAAGAACAAATGGCAAAGAATATTCGATTTTTTGTCATACTTAATATGTCCAGTTAGCATTTCAGAAAAATCTTTGTGCATTATTTTGAAAATATAAATTTGCTGAATTTTGGAATATTTATGTTATATTATAAGATTCTTAACTTTAATTTTTAACAGAAATCTTGTGGTTGACAAGACTGCAGAATCAAAGGAAGGATCTATACAAGAGGCAAGGTACTGCACTCAGTTTTCATTTAGAGTATTAATAAGAGAAAAGCATGAATAAAATACCGTATATACTCTCGTACAATTCCATACCAACTGCAAACTGCATAGACCCAGATCTGCTGATGCGTAATGCGCCGGCAGATCTGGGTCTATGCAGTTAGTAAGGACTATTCAGTAGAACAAACAACATAGACCATGATCTGCCAGCGCATTATGTGATGGCAGATCAGGGTCTACGTTGTTTGCATTTGGACTAGGCTTATACGCGAGTATATACGGTAAAAAGATTTTTTTAAAAATTTCATATCTGATAGTCCTGTTCAGAGGTCCAATGCAAACAAATTGACTGTAACAGGTAAAGAAATTTTTTAATGCATTCAAATTATGCAAAACAATTTGATTTTAAGCATTTAGTCCAAAGTTGTAAATGTATTGTTCCTGTCATAAGCACTGTCCATTCGACGTAAATGGCTGAATGGCCGCACATGTGGTTAATCGAACGAACAAACGAAACACTGTCCATGTCTTATGATGGTGTGTTTGATAAAATGAACTATGCTCTCAGGAAAAGTTCTGGATGTTCATGCATGATTGAAATGATAACACTTGATCACTGTGAGAACACTCATGCAATCAAACAGCAGTATGATCAAATGCACCCTAAATTAGTCTGGGTCACTATGACATTTGATGCATTCTAAAAGGCATTATTAACATCTTGTTGTTTAGGACTCCTTTGTGTTTTGCAGTATTCACAAAATATACTATCAAATTTTTTTAAATGCAGTTAGTTCCAGATCAGTGAGTACAATTTATTAAATTCTTATCTAGAAGTCTGCACTGTAAATGGATTAAATGTTTGAATTGACATAAGAATGGATCCCATTTGGTATGCTATTAATAGAGTAGTAGGTTAAGTCTGAAATTGAAGAAGTAACGCTAGTGTCATTTCAAATGAAATTTTAAAAAATATTGCATCATCTGTAAATTGTATACCATTTCATTTTTTTGTACATTGACACTATCAGTCCATAACAATAATAATAATTTTTTATATACAGAGAAATTTGTTATAGAAGGTATGCACATTTTTGTGGCAAAGAATTAGGTGAAAATCATAATAAGTATTTTTACTTTGAACCACCAAACAAAATGGAAGTCTTTGAAAATTTGCAGACAACAGTGTACTAGACAATAAGGAAAAATGCAGTTTTGGTTTCTTTATTGTAAAAACTATGTGGCTTTCATAAATGAGCAGAAAACCTGCAATAACATCAACAGCATTAGAATTAAGAAAAATATTAAAAATGTCAAACTACTTCGGCTGGACTCTCCTCTTTTTTTTCATTACCGTATATACTCGTGTATAGGTCAATACCAACTGAAAACTGCATAGACCAAGATCTGCCGTCGCATAATGCTCCAGCAGATCTGGGTCTATTTAGTTTGTAAGGACAAATCAGTAGAACAAACAACATAGACCAAGATCTGCTGGCGCATTAAGTGACGGCAGATCAGGGTCTATGTTGTTTGCATTTAGACCCGGATTATACACGTGTATATATGGTATTTCATTATAGATGCTTTTGAAGGCGTAGATTTTGGCTTTGCCAGATGTATTAATCTGGGTTCTCACTTGGATTTCAAAAATTGGAGACTCGGATTCAATTCAGTCGTAAAATCAGGATTACCATGAATTGTTATTGTAGCTGTTAAATGTTATAGTGGTATAAGTATAAACTGTACTGCACAAAGAAAAACAATGTACTGGCCCATTGTCAGCATTCTTATTTAATCCAATTAATAAATAAATGGAAATGCTTAAACATGGGATCAAGTTAAATGAAACCCAAATTGTAGGAAAGTCACCTTTCAAAAAAAGAGCTAACTGAAAAGTTAGCTACCAAAGTTAGAACTGCCTGACCTTCCCCAAAATCACACTTAGCATATATCTATAGTAAAAAATGAAGCATTATTGTGATAACAAAATTAAGCTTTTTAGTGATTCTTTTCTTCACAGTATGACATCTCACTTTAAGAACACGACTAGTAACATGTTACTTTAAACATAAAATTAACCTCCTTATGAATTTACTTTTTTTTTTTGAATAAGCCATTAGTGTTTTAATGTGATTTGCCAATCTCCAGCCTGTTTCTGAGAGTCCCTGGCATAAACTCAGGAGTCCCTCACCTTCAAAAGGATAGAAAGGAAAATGAAAAAGTACATGATCATTATTTTATTACATATCTGGATTATATTCTTAGTCTCATAAAATCATATTAGAGAGAAACTATTTCAGTAATTGTCCAAAAACTTTATACCATACTGCACTCTACCATCTGCAAACTAGTTGTTCAAATGAGTTAGGTTCTTTGCATGTTCCTGTTCTTTGACTTAACAAATGTATGTATGGCATTCTGGTTATCAAAGTCTTCAAGTATAGTATGCTCCTCCATTATTCTGATTAATTTATTCACTGTTTCATTGTATGGAACTGTGCTGCTTTTTTCACACTAATTTCTAGAGTTTTCTCAACAGTATACAGGATTGTCTGTTTTTGCATAGCACAGCAACCCTAAACAACAGTTAAATTATCCAGGTTAAATTTGTGAAGGCTAAAGGCTGATAGCTGCAGATTAGTGTTTCCATTTCGAGTGAAAGGATTTTGCTTTCAAGCAGTCTTCTACCACTCACAAATTGCTTTTAATGTACCATCTGAGTCCACTTCTTTCAGACATGGGAACTATATGTACTTCTTCCACTCAGGTCTCTAAGTTCTCATGTTTGTTGTTCTGCGGCCATATTTATCAGCATCCTTCACCGTAGTCAAGGCTGAAACAGCATTAAATATACATTCTGAGTTCAAGTTCTCTTTGTTGTCTTCACTTGTGCTCTAACTTTTCATCTGTGTTTTGCTTTTTGTTAGCATTAGTGTTTTTTTCATTGCAAGTCCATTTCCCAAAAATTGAAAGCAGATTTTGCTGACTCACTTTTATGAGTCAAAGTACTTTTCTGAACTCCTTTATAAAGTGTCTACTGATACTGTAGTGCCCTAGTCTAAATCACATGTACTGAAGTAGTGGTTATTATTATTATTATTATTTTTATTATTATTATTATTGCATATTAATGATTTGACTGTATTGTCAAACTCAAACTCAGAGAAAGCTTTTTATTACTTTCATGATTTACATACGTGTCAACACTGTTAAAACAACAAAGGACATTGTTTATTTGCCGAACAATTGCAGATGTACATTCAATAGAACATTGGTTTCTTTGAAGTCATCACATCAGAAAAGGATTAACTGTTAATTAGACACACTGGCTTCATGTCTGTTTATCTAAGTCTAGCCATTAGCAATTCCACAGATCGTCCATGGCTGACCGAAGATATAAAAAGGGGAGCATTACAGGGGAAAATGAGGTGCATCATGGGGATGCATTACAAGGAGAAAAGATGCATCCACTAAGAAGCTCAGGTTCCTGTGATCCCTGACTGTTTCAAATATCGGAGATGGAACTTCCTGGCCCAAATATTTGTCTCTAAGTTTCATTTTCAGACATATGTATGATGTACTTTTTATAATTGTGTGCAATTACATTGTCTAAAAATTATCTTAGACATTTGTCATTATCTTTTTAGTGAAATTAAATTGGAAATTAGTCACTATTCTTTGAGAACAAAAATACATGTAGGTGATTTTTGTCACACAAAAAATATGCATATTTTTTACACCAGTTTCAACATAATGGAGAACCCTGATTAATGAGGATAATAACAATGATAGTAATAATAATAACTTTTCTGTGTTCTTTTTTGTAGCACTAAGTTATCAGCTGATAAAGAAAAGGAGAAGGAACCTGTACCATCATCACAATCCCAAACAATGACCCCTGCCCCTGTCCCACTCCAGCTTATGTCCCCTGTGAATCGTTCCCCTGTCAAACACTGGATCCCTGTGCTGAACCCATCCCCACAAAAGAACTCAGCTGACAAGAGGATGAAAACTGCTGTCAGCATAAGTGAGGTAAATGTAAACTGCGTAAGAAATTGCAGGCAATCAATTTTCTTAAAATCTGTACATTTTAATATTAAGCATGGGGATATTGTGATAATCTCTGTCTCCATCTATCCAACTGTCTGTCTGCCCCTCCATTTGTCTGTCCATCTGTTACATCTACTCCTAAGCCACCAAGCGGAAAGTCTTAAAACTATGTAGTTACCTTGCTGCCCTGGTAACGATCTCCAAGAGAAGTGTCATTCTTGGCTACTGGCACTGGGGTCCCTTAAATGAACAAAATTTTAATTGCATCAACATTTTCAAACATTTTATGACCAAATATTATATATGGAGTCCTAGCAGGAAGATGCATCATGTATGTGACAGATTTTGCGTTATGGCCTCTACGTCTGTGTATGGGGGTGGGGGTGAGTGCTGTGGGTGTTGGAATGTTAAAATGAAAAATTCTTAATTTTTTCCTCATTTGTGCATTTGTTCAGCTTCACCATCACCATCAACAGAAAAGTTATTATGCACTGTAAACCATTTAAAGTACACTATAACCTTGTTTATCCTATCTCCTTACGGGATGAATAGGAGTTGCTATAAATGATTTTGGCTTATCATATACTGTAAAATCTGGATAATAAACATGGGAAAATAAGCATATATAGAAAATAAGTGCACGTAGGCTGTCCAATATCTGGATAATAAACACACATGAAAATAAGCATATACAGAAAATGAGTGCACATAGGCTCTCCAGTATCTGGACAAAAAACATATGAGAAAATAAGCATATACAGAAAATAAGTGCACATAGGCTCTTATCTTTGTGATAAAAATTAGTGCATATTTGTGAGTAAAAAAAAGAAGACCAAAACTCAAATTTCTGTTGATTATCATGACTATTCATCTATTTATAGTATTTAGTGTAGTTACTTTCTTTTTTTTTGCTGTCTCTTCTTTTTTTGATCAATAATTTTGATGTAATATACTGTTAAACCTGGCCTTAATTTCACCAACATGTCTTTAGTTAAGTCTAGACTTAAGACATCTGATCGGTCAATTTTAAGTCGGACATACATTCTGCCAATCAGATCTGTGGATTCTAAATTTAACTTTAAGTCTAGATTTAATTTATTTTGGTGAAATTCAGTCCAGATAGATAAGCTTAAATATAAAAATGTTATAAATAGTTGTATTATGAAGCATTTCATTGTCAATAAGCCCATATAAAACTAAGTGCATTTATACGACTTTCACATTGTTAAAAACATAAACCTATCAGCTTAATATCAAGATTTTACAGTATACTAATTTATTATTAATAAGTTTGGATTGTCCGTTTTTCTGTCCTTGGAACACAATTGAGAGTATTCTCATACAGCTCTGCGTGGTTAGTTCATGGCTCCAGTCAGGTCGCTAGCTTAGCGGGACTACAATTAATGTATATGTGCATAGTATGGAAGACCAACAAGTTGTTCTCTGCCACTTTCATGATTTGTCTGACATTACTGGTGGCAGTCCCAGTAATCAGATAAATAAAAAAGAGGTAAAGAACAACTTGTTGGTCTAATAGTATGATTGCTAAGTGACACTACATGTAGCGGGGCCATCTCAAAGTTTGATTAACTCTCGTGCATTAAAATGAAGAATTTTTCTAATATTTTGACTGATTTGGCAAGGAATAGCATATTTAGTTCTCTGAAACACTCCAACTATCTTTCACTAATTGTATTGGTATATAAAACAGCCAGATTTTCCAGTTTTTAGGATGACTGGCTTACATACATGTATGTATTTTTCATATACCCATCTTAAGTCTGGCACGTTATGTTATGGTTTTGTCCATCGGTTATCATTTGCTTGTTCAGCCCATAACTTTGTAATGGTTGGAGAGATTTTAATGAAACTTTGCCCAAGTATATATCATGAGTAGACATTGTAATTGTGAACAACAGCCAGACCCCTGCCTCAAGGTCGTTGTCACAGCAAGGGAAAATGTAATTCTGTGCTTTGTATCTGAATGAAACTTGAACAAATTATATATAATGTATTTGACGGTGTGTCACATACCATAACCAAGTTCCCTGCCTCAATGTCTAGGTCATGGTAAAGGAAAATGTATTTCTGTGACTTGTATCCTTGTCCGGAGTATACATTTTAACTACTTAGAATATTTTAACAAAGCTTTAGCCAGTTGTATATCATTGTTGTCAGTGTGTCACATGCCATAGTCATGCCCCCTGCTTTAAGGTTAACGTCACTACAAGAGAGAATATAATTTTCTGACGTCTTTTTCTGTAGTGTAAATCATTGAAGATATTTTAATGACATTTAAACAATTATATATCATGTATAGATGGTGTGTTGCATACAGTAGCCATGCCACCTGCTTCAAGGTCAAGGTCAACACTAGATGATATATAGCAAACCTAAGCCAGGTTCTGTGGGTCAAGGTCATGGCATCAAAAATGTAATGCTGTGACTTATATCCTCTGGATTCTCCGAAAACACAGAATTGGATTAATACTGTACCTTTTTTTCTGTGTGAGCCATAAAAAACACAGAATTGTGTTAATGCTGTACATATATTTCCGTGTGAGCCATTAAAAACACCAAATTGGCTTAATACTGTAATATTTTCCATGTGAGCCATTAAAAACACAGAATTGGCTTAATACTGTGCCTATTTTTCTGTGTGAGCTTATCAAAACACAGAAGTCCTGAGGAAGCATAAACATTTTGCAAAATACTCACAATGGCCATTAATTTAAAAGAATCACCTAAATTATTTGCATTTTCAAAGAACAGTGACCAATTTGCAGTTTGATTTCATACATAAAGTTATGAGAAATGTCTAAGAGGATTTTTAGACTATGTAATTGCACACTGTTTGAAAAAAAAAGTAAATCATACATTGGCCTGGAAATGAAACATATAGGCAAATTTTGGAATATAGCATATATCATACTTATTTTATGTTGTTCCAGCTATTATCAAAATTGCCAGATGGCCTCAACTGGTTCAGATGGTGATTGATTTCAGTTTATACAATAAATTTTGCAATATAAAGAATAATTAGGGTAAAGATCATTAAATGGGCATATCATGTGCTGTTTGCAGTACAAGCCAATATAATATGCAACAACAATTATGATTGGCTTGATTATTTAAACTTGCCATATTCCTTTAGCGAAAGTTATCCAACAGGAGCAACTATCACATGATCTACAGTGAGTGCCCATTTCCAGTCAGGAAGAGTAATATTAGATCATAGGCATTAAATGTGTCAAGCCAAAGATGAAAGACACTGCTACCATATGTTGGTGTGTTGACAAAGGACGAAAAATCACGAATCTGAGGGGCTGGTAGTATGGACTGTGGTTACTTGAGCAGGTAAAGAGTAGCCAGCACATGAGCATTAGTGTGGCCTCTTACTGATAGCAATCACCCAGCACTCGGATATGGAATTATATGGAGATGCTTGCTTTAGGTACCCAGAGGAAAAATTTAATGATTATGTTTGTCACTGGAAAATATATAAATTTGATTATAATTTTGAACATGATCATTTTTTAATAATACTTTGAGTTGCCCAACTGTACTTTCTCATTGAGAAAAATGGTTGCCTAGAATTGATTTTTAGTTGTCCCAAGCTCCCATGCAATGGATTTTTAAAACTCTGAATGTGTTGGCCATTTTCCACTCATAACTGTGTAGCTATCACTAATTTACATCTAAGTACACTCAGTAATATCCAGGTGTTACTGGTGGAATCAGGTCAAACCCACACTGTCCTGTTGGGTTTTAGACTTTGATTGATTTTTTACAGTTACCACCTATTGTGAGTTGAGTTCTTATATCATTTTTCATTTTTTTAATTTCTCCCGTAACCTTGCTGGTCGTAGGGGCGCCACTGATGACTTTGCAACAATCTCTCTCCATTTTGCCATGTTCTCCACTGCTCTTTGGGACTTTGCAAAGTCCATGCCTGTCCACTCTTTGATATTGTCTTCCCATCTCTTCTTCTGTCTGCCTCGTTTTCTCTTTCCTCGCACTGTGCCCTGTAAGATTGTCTTTGACAGGCCAGTTGAGCGTGAGACGTGACCATACCATCTTAGTTTGTGTTTCTTTACAGTGGTGAGCAGATCTTCATAAGGTCCAATTGCACCTTGGATTTTAGTGCGCACCTCCGCATTAGAGACGTGGTCTAAGTATGAGATTTTCAGGATCCTTCGATAACATCTCATCTCTAAGGCATGGATTCTTCTCTATAATTCTGCTGTTAGGGTCCATGTCTCACATGCATATAGGAATATGGCCATGATGAGGGAGCGCATAAGCTTGATCTTGGACCCAAGCGTGATGTTGCTGTCTTTCCAAATAGGCTTCAGCCTAGCCAGAGCAGCTGAGATTAACAATCCTGGAAAGAACCTCAGGTTTTGAACCTTTATCAGAGGCGATAGCACCTAGGTACTTGAAGCTTGTTACTGTGACCAGCTTCTGTCCATTCACTCTTATTTCCTTTTGGATGCCACTCGGGTTGTTTGTCATTAGGTTTGTCTTTTCAGCATTGATCTCCATCCCATATCTTAGTGATGCTTGATTGAGACGGTTCACTAAGGTTTCCATTTCTTCATCTCCTGCTAAGCCATCGATATCATCAGCAAAGCGCAGGTTGGTGATTGTTCTGCCTCCAACACTGACACTGCCCTCATGGTCTTCCAAGGCGTCGGACATGATCCTTTCCAGGTAGATGTTGAAGAGAGTGGGTGAGAGAAGGCACCCCTGTCTGACTCAGACTGTGGTTCTGAACCAGTCTCCTATGTTGCCATTGATGAGAACTGTACTAGTCGCCTTGTCATACAGGGTTTCTATAGTGCGGATTAGTTTTGCGTTTATGTTGTATATCCGCATGGTGGCCCACAAGGCTGCATGCCATACCTTGTCAAAAGCCTTCTTGAAGTCAATGAAGACATGATAGAGGTTCTGTTGTTGCTTGAGATATTTTTCACTGAGGATTCTAAGATTGAAGATCTGTTCTGTAGTGCTACGTCCTGCTCTGAAACCTGCCTGTTCTTCCACAACGATGTGCTCTGCTTGGGGTTTCAGTCTGTTGAGGATGATCTTAAGCATAACCTTGCTTGGGTGACTGATGAGACTGATTGTTTGGTAGTTCTGGCACAGGTGTAGATTCCCTTTTTTAGGAAGAGTCACGATCAGAGACTGGGTCCATGGGGTGGGCCATTCTCCTGTTTGCCAGATTTGGTTGCAGATTGTTGTGAGGACATCTATCATGGAAGTTCCTCCTGCTTGAATAAGTTCTGCTGGCATATTGTCTACCCCAGCTGACTTCCCCTTCTTTAGTGCCTCTGCTTCATCCCTGAGGATTGGGTGGTCAACCTCTGTTGTGGTCAGTGGTACGTTTAGTACAGCTTGGTCTCCAGGAGTCTCCTGGTTGTAAAGCTCCGAACAGTATTCCGTCCATCTGTTAAGAATGTATTGGTTTTCTGTCAGACTCTTACTAGCCTTTTCCTGAATCGTATTAGATCTCCCCTGTTTCTCTGTTGTCAGGTCTTTCACCAACTGGTATGCCCTTTTACTGTCATTCTGGTTCAGGCTTTTCTCGACTTCCTTGCATTGGTCCTCTAACCAGCTTTTGCTTTTTTTATGCTCTTCTTAATCCTGTTGTTAATCTCATTGTATTTTTTTGCTCTTTCATGGTCTCCTCACTTACTCCTCAGTTTTCTCCTCACATTGCAGAGGTCGAGGATATCTGCTGTGACCCAAGACTTCTTTATTCTACGATGCTTGCCAAGGATCTCTCCAGCTGTGTCTATTACTGCCTTGTTGAAGGTGATGATCAAGGAGTCTAGGTTCATTTCTTCATGTCCCAGAATTGTGAGTGGTGCAAATTTGCCGCCTATTGATGCTTCAAATGCTTGTGCTACACATGGATCATTAAGTTTTTCAAGGTCGAACCTGATCCTAACTTGTCTTGGCTTATTGGTCTTCCTCAGACGAAGTCTGATAGTCATCATCAGCAAGTCATGGTCGCTTCCTATATCAGCTCCTGGGAAGCTACGTGCTCTGGCAATGTTTACGCTAGACCGGATGCACTTTCTCACCAAGATGTAGTCAATCTGGTTGTGATGTTTTCCGTCTGGGCTGTGCCAAGTCCATCTTCTGGATATTTTGTGGGGACTAAGGGTGTTCGTTAGAACTAGGTTATTGTATGTGGTGAAGTCCAGGAGCTTGAGTCCTCTCTCATTGGTCTGCTTATTACAGTATGGACCACAGAATTCTCGCCAGTCTGGTTGTGCGTCTTTTCCTACCTTAGCATTCCACTCTCCTTGAATAACCAGAATATCCTTCTTGGGTGTCTGGTCTATGAGAGTTTGAAGCTGGTTGTAGAACTTATCCAGTTCCTCGTCATCATGGTCAGATGTTGGGGCATAGACCTGTATGATAGTGATGTTAAAGGGAGATGCCCTCATGCGGATTGTAATCATCCTGTTAGACACTGGTCGACAACCTTGACTGCACTCACAATGTCCTTGTGTATCATAAACCCGACTCCATGTTCATGCTTGTTCTCATGCCCACTGAAGTAGATCCTGTGTCCGTCATCTGTTGATCTCTCCGAAATTTTTCCAGCTCATCTCCCAGAGTCCAAGGATGTGCCATTGGTATCTTCCCATCTCATGGGTTAGCTCCTCGAGTTTCCCTGCTTGTCTTAATGTCCTGACATTCATTGTTCCAATGGTGATGTTATCTCTTGCCCCTACTCTGATGGTAGTTGCACCAGTAGCAAACTTGACACCTCCGTCCTGGTGTCCAGCGGATGGCATCATCATTGGCGTATTATGGGCCGTTTCAACCTTGCGGCACCCATCCCTCTCCAGGCTGTAGACCACAGCCGATATCCATGTTACTGTATGGTTCGCCCTGGTCTCGAACATGTGACCATTTAGTTCATCTTTGGAACCCTTCCGCCCTGGCCGTTGCTCTTCAACTTGGAAGACTTCCGCCCAGTGATGTCATGTTATGTATAACCTAATTACTATTTATTCCAAAGGCTTTGTTATAACATTCCTGTGTTGCAATGTTTAATTGGTTATACCATTTTAATTGTTTTGTCCGCCTGAGAAAATTAGCTCAATTATAACGTTTTTATCATCGGACTGCCGAAGCCAGATAAACAATGCCGGTCATTTAAATAACAAAGGTGCCAGGTAACAAAAGCGTGATAATCACACGTCATTCATAATTATTGCTCCCATGACCATCTTGAAAATGTTGCTATTGCTACTCCTCCTGAATATCAACATGGGTTTTCACTAAAAGACTTCTTATGATGTATAGTTGGTCCAAAATGAAAATGGTGCCTGTGTGAGGTCCGATATGGCCACCATGGCAGCCATCTTCTCCTCTTGATTGGATGGTTATATCAACATGGGATTTTCACTTAAAGACTTCTTATGACGTCTAGTAAGTCATAAATGAAAAAGGTACTGATCTGAGATACAATATGGCTGCCAGAGCCCATATTGAAATGTTTTTATTGCTACTCCTCCTAAATGGCTGGGCATATTAACATGGGGTTTTCACTAAAAGACTTCTTATGATGTCTAGCTGGTCGTAAATAAAAGTAGTGCCGATCTGACATCCAATATGGCTTCCATGGCAGCCATCTTAAAAATCTTGCTGTCACAACTCTGCCGGAACAGAAAGTCACATTGACATGGGGTTTTCACCAGAAGACTTCTTATGATGTCCAGTTTGTCTGGAATGAAAATCTTGCCGATCTGACATCCAATATGGCTGCCACACAGTGGACATCTTGAAAATCTTATTATTGCTACTCCACCTGAATGGATGGTCATATCAACTTGAGGTTTTTCACGAAAAGACTTTTTATGTGGTCTAGTTGGTCTTAAATGAAAATGGTGCCAATCTGACATCCAATATGGCTGCCACAGCAGCCATCTTGAAAATCCTGTTTTTGCTTCTTAATGAAAAGTCATATCTTGAAAATATTGTTATCTCTACTCCTCCCAAATGGATGGCTTTATTGGCATGGTGTTTTCACTAATAGACTTCTCATGATACCTAGTTGGTCTTAAATGAAAATGGTGCCAGTTGTATATCCGGTATGGCAGCCACAATGAATGTCTTAAAAATCTTGTCACTACTCCTCCTGAATGGATGATCATTATGACATGGGGTTTTCACCAAATGGTGCCAGTTGTATATCCAGTATGGCAGCCACAATGAATGTCTTAAAAATCTTGTTGTCACTACTCCTCCTGAATGGATGATCATTAGGACATGGGGGTTTCCACCAAAACACTTCTAATGATATCTACTTTGAAAATCTTGTTAGCACTGAAGAATATCAGATATAATTTCAACATTCAACAACTAAAAGGAAGAAATTGTCTTATCTAGAATTCCTGGAAATTCTTTTTGCCCAGTAGAGTGTCAGTCCCTTCAAGGGACTCTTGTTTTTAGGATGTGCTCATGGTCGAGGGTGTATAGGGGTTGGTGCATGCAGGCGAGGCAATTTTTGCCATAACTCACAGGCCCGGGTTCGAACCTTGATAGGGAATGAATTAAAAATTCTCTAATATATAATCCACTTGTGCTAGTGGAGTTGAGTGTAACTTAACCTGGTGAGAGTAGCACAGCCAGAGTCAAAATATTACACCAGCATCTGTCACTTAACTACACACATGCATCTTGAACAAGCATAAGTGTGACATGGTTAATCCACTTTGTGTGTACTGTACCTTAAGAATAGCTCCAAAATAAAATTGAGTGTACAGTGTAAGAGAAATAAAAGTTGACTTTTTGTTAATATGATCAGCATAATCACACAAGCACAATTTGCCAAGAATTTTTTTCATAATAAGCAGCATTGTATTAGGAAAGGTGAAAACTTGAATTGTGTTTGTAAAACATGTATGCCCCCAATGCAGACAAAAAAGTTTAAATTCCAAAAAGTTCAAAAGTTTATCAGAAAAATGGAAACATTGATGTAATGGCTTGAAATTCTAATTAAATAATTTAAATATACATATAAACTTGATTGTCAGATTTCACCTTTGTACGTTAAATGTTTTTTTCACAATTATGCTAATGTACTTCTTGTGATGGATGGATGGACAGAGAGTCAGTACCTGCAAGCAGCATGGACATACAAATCTTGGAGAATCATCAGAAATTTGAGCTGAAAATGTATTGTTAGCTTTAATTTTTGAATAGTATGCTAATAAACTTGTCTATGGCATCAACTTCATAAACCAGCTCGTATCATGTAAGAACATTCCTTTGTAAAATGATTATTACCATGTGCAGTGATATGGCATAAAATGAAACTGGCACAGACACTTTCATGACAAGTGTTAATGAGATATGTTGTCTTTTTCTTTGAAGCAAAACATTTGGTAAATTACCTAATCAATATATGGATTTATTGCACTTTTAACTGGTTGATTCTGTAAATTACACATTTTTAAAGTGCGCAATATTCTCCCAAAAATATTTAGCAAGAAAACACAAATTGGGAAACTTGTATACCTATTAGTAACAGTATTGATATACATGTACAATATACTTATTGCTGGTAAGCAGACTGAGGACACTAAAATATTATGATTTACAGAACACTAGTTTGCTGGATACCTCCCTAATTAATTGATGTATGTGATTGTCAGGCTTGCATTTAGGAGATGGCACGACATAGATGTCACTTTTCTGTTGGGTAACAGCAGTGTCATCATCAACATTAGGGTTCTGTGTTAAAGAGTTTTGTTTAGGTTTTAGCAAGCCAGATACCATGGCTTGGTTTGCATTCGATATGAAGTTGTATGGCTTTTATTGTCAATATTTTACATTATCCAATGCTTTGTAATGGATTCCAGCCCCCACCAAAGAAGAAGAAGCAACCTGTCATCATAGCTCCCACAGATCAGCCTCCTGACAGGACTAAAATGAGAATGAAGGACCTGATATATTGGAATCCAACCTCTAACCCCATGAAGTAAGATCTTGTGAGAGAATGTGCAGAAATCAAACATTAAAGCAGGGTCTGTTCTAGGACCTTTATTTCTTTGTTAAATTCCTCTTATAGTTAGAACATTCCACTGTTGTTTTTTAAATGGAGGGGGGGGGGGCGGGCCCATAAATTTTAGTTCTATAATAGACCTGTTAAAGTATTTTTGAGCCAGTATGTTCTAGGTAAGGCAGAAGCTTATTTTGACCTTATAACATTTAGTGAATGAGAATATACAATTCTCCATGGATATGTACTGGTCCATTGTAGGTTGACCTGCCAGTCAATGTTGGTACTTGTTAATAGTTGAGTAGATTTGTGCTGTAAATTAAAGGCCTTGTACAGTGGCACACAGCAGTTGCCATGAAAAGATTTGAGCTATGACTTCCTGGTCATGAATAAGCCATGCCAACCACTAGATCATGCTGCTGGTATCAGTCTACAAATATATAAAAAAGATAGTGCTCTAAAAGTACTTGCTTCACAGTGTTTCTGAGTGTAGCTTTGTGATGTGTGCTGGTAAAATTCCAGCACTTGTTATGCAGCACTTACCAGATTACAGCATATGACTGAACAATATATACTGGTAAAATTCCAACACTTAGTATGCAACACTTACTAGATTACAGCATATGGCTGAACAATATATACTGGTAAAATTCCAACACTTGTTATACAACACTTACTAGATTACAGCATATGGCTGAACAATTTATACTGGTAAAGTTCCAGCACTTGTTATACAACACTTACTAGATTAGAGCATATGGCTGAACAATATATGCTGGTAAAATTCCAGCACATGTTACTTACAGCATACAGCTGAACAACAATATATTGGTAAAATGTCAACACTTGTTACTTATAGCATACAGCTGAACAACATGATGTACTGGTAAAATTCCAGCACTTGTTACATAGCACTTAACAGATTATAGCATATGACTGAACAACATGTATTGGTAAAATTCCAGCATTGGTTATGCAACACTTACCAGATTACATCATGTGGTTGGATTACCATGCTGTGAATTCACTTTTATTTGTTGAGTATCAGTTTTTTTATTTTGTGGTCGCTACAAAATGCAAATTTAAAACCCCAACTTAAAATACATGTTTCAAAAGGGCCTTTTTTCAGAGGCATATCCACAAAAGTTGACATACGGTCATTATGTAATAAGAGGTATCACATTACACAACCCCATTTTTATCTATTTCTGGTCCAAAGATAATTTTGGCTGCCTAATATGTTCTTAATGAAAGTTTTTGTTTTCTGGAAATCATATATTAAGAAGTATGAGTATAGCAGGCACACAGGGAATTAAGAAAAACATGAGACAAACTACAAAAATCCGTGCATTTATTCAGTTATCTAAATCTGTAATGTATGAACCTGGTAAACATTTCTTGCAATGAAACATTCATTCTTATCATCTGTTGGCATTACACATATGTTGATTATTATTATTGTGTGTGCTTAAAATACCACCCAAATTAGTGTAGTGCATCCTTGGTGTCTAAGGTTGTTAATACACAAAAATGTTCAAAATTGATCAGTATAGGTATCGGACCACTAATCATTTTACAGCCAGAGAACCAGTCTACAGGTTGGGGAATAAAAAATAGAGTACTAAATATTTTGAGATGCACCCATTGGCTAGTATATGGATTTAATTTTTTCCATTATACATTTCATAAACTTCAATCTATGTACTATAGTTCACAAGAAAATATTTACTTTTATTTTGATATCCTGTATTTAATTTCCACCTGACAAAATAGTATATGGACTCTAAGTGAGAGGCTATGTTGTTAGGTGCAGACCAGGGAGTTCCCCTGTTTAGGAGCACAAGGCTCAATCAAATGCCATGAAACGCCTATATATCAAGGATGAAAAAATTTCTCTAACTCATATGAATGGAAGCATGTGTGGTTTGTATGCAAACCTAATGCAGAAATTGTATTTATTTTTTAATATATTAACATGAGAAATGAATTAGTGGTCTGATCCCTATATTCTCTGAAATCAGACTACCTTCCCAATCAGACCACATTTTGTATCAGTCCCATCGGTAGTCTAATTTTGAAAGTGTTACTGTATTTGTTATTTTTTGTCGTAGATCAAAAGACAAAGCAATGAAGGTGTTACTGTATTTGTTATTTTTTGTTGTAGATCAAAAGAAAAAGCAACACCAGAAGTCAAGGATAAAGAGAATAAAAAGGAAAATAAAGTTGCTAATTCTCTTGAGGATGAGGAGGAAGGGGTTGAAGAGGCTTTGATGGATGAGGACAGCAACAGCAGTGGTGCATTGCCAGTACCACAGGTCACAATTGGTCCTGATGGGTCTATTATCATCAATGAACAGAGGTGAGGACATGGTCCAAACACTTTATTCTGTTTTGTAATATTTTTCTAAAACTTTATTTACCAAATGTTAGTGTTTCACACTATCCCAGACAAAGTCATGTTATTAGATTTTGGAATAAAAGTACTTCTTAAGATCCAGTAATCACCCATTGAAAGTTGTCTTCCTTTGCCCGAGTGCCGAGTTGCACAGTTTTGGTAAGACAGGTATCAATAGTTTGCATGATAAATTCTGACACTGATTAATTGGTCCCTTGCTATAAAGCCCTGCTGCCTTTCTCATAATGTCAGTCTGGTCATGGATCCCATGAAATTGTTAAATTTTATTTTATTATTGTTACTGGACATATTTCACTTGATGGTATTTGAGGCTGTTAAGATTCATTTGTAATGAGATTTTACATCTTAAATACCATATATACTCTTTTATAAGCCGATACCAACTGCAAACTGCATAGACCCAGATCTGCTGTCGCATTATGCACCGGCAGATCTGGGTCTATGCAGTTTGTAAGGACTAATAAGTAGAACAAACAACATAGACCCTGATCTGCTGGCGCATTATGTGATGGCAGATCAGGGTCTATGTTGTTTGCATTTGGACCTGGATTATACGCGAGTATATACGGTACCCAGTTTGGTGTGTGTTTATGTCCTGTTGCGACACAGCTTTGTTGGAACATCCTTCAGTACAGGGCTTGCTCAATTATAATGTAATTTTTATGGCTCAGATGAATGGCATTATAGAGAGGGAGCACTGTTATTCTAATTCAAAATTTTTTGGGAGATTTCAAAATGCCTTTGAATGACAGGCATGACCTTTCGACCATTAGCTTATTTAGTTGATGAAGATCTTCATCTTGGTTGGTGTTTAACATACATTTAAATATAGGACTATGCTGTTGTGATAATATCAGATAGAGTTTCCAAAATTCATATTTGAGGTATTGTTTGGAATTGAGAAAAAACAGCTTTGTATAGTGTTCAGGTTTCTTCTTGAAATATATTACCCAATTCATAGTACATTAGGAATACCTCACCAGTGTTGCATATAGGATCCCAACGGCAGGGGACACTGTGTCCTCCACCCTCCAAATTTGGAGGACACACAACATATTAGAGGGACAAAGGAAAATAGTAGTACATAATGCACTAATAGTGCTAAAAGAAATGAGATAATCTTATTTGCTTTGCAAATTTTGCCACCTTAACTTTGTGGTCTGCACTGTACTATCATATTTTCATTGGACACTTACATTATTGCAATAAAAGTTTTATCATGCACTCAAGTAACTCATGAAAACATTAACATGTTTGAATATCTGGTAAACCTGAAATGAACTGCACCATGGAATTTTCCATTCCAGATCTTGTTCTTTTAACTTTAGTGCACACTCATTATCTACCAGCATTTCATTTAATAAATACCCATGTTTTCTGAATTATTTTTCTTTTGAAACTAATAAATAATTAATTAAATGACAAATTGTATATTTGCATAAATTTAGTCTCTTTTGTCATTATTTCAACCTCAAAACAAATTAAATCCTCGCCATAGGGGTGACTTTAACCTTGAAAATATGTTACACTAACAGCCGTCAAACACTTTACATTGCAACTCGGCTGACTACCACAAACCTTGAATGTTTTCATTGTCAGATACATTGTTTTAAAATAGTTATTTATTTCCATCTTACAGTTTTTATCACTTTTAATGACTTTGCTCATTGCTAGTGCCAACATAGGCATGGATGTACTAATGAAATGTTGTATGCGTATTTTAAGAAAAATTTCTGACAAAAAAGTGTGCCCAGGGATGTGCACAGGTTCAAGATTTGGGGGACATAGGACAAAAATTTGCAGGAAACCCGTGATCTCGCGGTCATCCAGCCATTCCAAACTTGTTTTAGCAACAAAAGTGCTATAAGTCTGCCTGCCAAAGTGGAAGTCAGACAAGGGTGATCTCCCCTTGGATAGAGGGATTGGCGCTAAATTCCATCAATACTGCAGTTACTCTCTCTGCTTGTGCTAGGAAGCACACTAATGTTTTGGGGTTTTTTTACCTTGCAAAACCAATTTCCACATGTGCCTGTTCATTTTGGAGTGATTTAAAGGTTTTTCACACAGGCAAGTATACTCCAGCTATGTTTCAGTATTTCTTGCTCTGTTCTATCAGAGATGAAGAGTTCAGACTTTATTGTTCTAACTTCATCTTATAAAATACATGTCAGTGCCATTGTAATTACCTGCCCTAAGGTCTAAAATAGTTAAACTGATCTCAATACTCGACCTGGTATACAAATTCTATTAAGTAATTGTCTAGTATTCCATACCTTAACATCGTTAATGTAATTAATTTAGACACTTGTGTTTGTCATTAGCATCATCTTCAGGTGTGCGTGTGCGTGAATCACGCAAAATGTGTACGAATTCGCGCACTTGGAATTCAGTGATGCACGAGAACTCCCGCAAATTAGTTTCAAGTCGCGCCGTATACAAGTAGGGGTCACATAGCTTGTCTCGTTATCTGTCTTTTCCAGTAGGCAACTGTTTACACATCTGAGTACTTCGGCTTGACAAGAATGGTTGTTAAACCTCAATTTGATTGGCACATTTGGGCCCTGGAACAAGCATTGTCAAGGTTGAACAGTTGCATTCATGGAGGAAGTTTTACAAATGCATGTTTAAAATAAAGGCTCCTAGAAAATCCAAAATGGCTGACTCCCAACGTGGTTCATCTTCAGATGATGATTTAATTCGGCAAATACTGGCCGATGATAGTGATGATGACAATGATTTTTAAAGTTTTGAAGTAAACAAGATTTATGGAGCCTGGAAAGTGTTACTGGAAATACCAGTGAGTAATTTTGAACCCAAAAATGATGTTGAATACGAGTCCAGTGTACATGCTGGATGGATAAAAACAGAGGGCATGCCGGTCAACCCCCTATTAAGTGGTATTTCGAAATTAAATGTAAAAAAGGCAGAAATCCAAACGTAATTAAAATACAGGCTAATTTAAAAGTAGACTTCAATTTTCATTTCTTTTCTCAAACAATTCTTCCTTGCGGTATCTTGTGCTACAAAACTATATACCACTTTAAGGATTAGGATAAATTGAATAAATAAGAATCAAAAAAGAAATTAAAAAGTAAGGATATTTATTTTTGATCAAAATACCTCTGTCTGAACAAGCTGACTATGGCATTGATGGACTTAAAACCCTAATACAACATTGTGGAACAGATAAAAAATCTGGCATAGTAGTCCGAAAAACAATGATTCAAAAACGTGAAACTTTGGCAAAGCTCTTAGTGAAAAAATTAAAATATTATTTTGGAGCAGAGATATCCAAGAGACAATACCTATGAGCTGTTGAAAATTGTACATAACCATAAAAAACAGTTTTCCAACTTGTTCAAGCTGGCTTAGCTAGCTACGCGTATGTGAAAGGGGTTCTCAGCACTGTACAATATTCATACACAGATAAGGAACAAATTAAGCTCCGAAATTATCACTAGATTAATGCTTATACAAGTAGAGGAGACATCCTTTGAGGATTTTGATTCAAATAGAGCAGGAAGAAAGAAAGATACAGATATTTATGTGTTAGGTAAATATTGAACTTTGACTGTTTCCTCCTCCCCCTAATGTTTTTGCTACTCCCCCTTATTTTGGTGGCAAGGGGGGAGCTCCCCCCCCCCACGTCAGATAAAATCACAGCAGCATCTCTGCATCTTCACAATAAGTGAATGTGATGCTTGACTGGTTTCACCTGTATTTGCCATTGTTTTGCTGTCTATAATTACAGGTGTCAACACAGTGGGCAGAACTAAGTGCATGGAGTACAAACATTTTCAGCTGGTGGAAGATAACCATGTTATGTGTCTCAGTTGTATGGGGTGCAATTCAGGTCATACCTGTGACATTTGCACACGATGGTCAGAAAATGTATGGGCGACCGTCTTGGACAAACAGAGTGCACATGTGAGAGAGTTGAGGAAGTATACCAACAAAGATGCAGATGCCATCAGTATTGCTGCCAATGCTGCCTCAGTTAACAACTTCTTTTTATCAGAAACCTTGAAGGGTAAGAGCTTACCAGTCCACCTAAAGGGCCAGTACCAGCTTGGTATGGCAGCCTGTTGGGTCCAGCAATGGACATATCAGCACATGCCAGTACTGGTTATGGTGGTGTGTCCCAGGATGGCCAAAACCAGAATTTGGCATCAGATGTAAATCAGTTTTGATGAATACAGCTCCAACATAGCCTCAACCAATGTCTGGAATTCTTGTAAATGGGTATGGTGATCTATTTTCCAAATATACCCAGTCCTGGCCTCGTGAAAGAGATAGCTTATGACTCCCAGAATTGCTAGTCCTAGCACAGGCTTTCATTTGGACTTCTGGTATTCTCAGCATCAGCCTCTGTCCAGTACTAGCCTCCTGCTGGCATTGCAGACTGACACCGGACAGTTTCAGCACCAGCTCTGGCTTTGTCATAACCCAACACCCGCTACAGCAATGCTTCAGTCCTGGATGCCTGGTATCATTCATAGATCATTGATGATTTGCTCACTTGGCAGCTCCAGCTCTGGCTATGGCAATGATTCAGTCCTTGATGCCCAGTTCCATTTCTGGACCATCAACAATTTTCTCAATAAATGTTGGGAGATCACAGTGTTCCAATCTGGCTGGACCCCCAGTCTAGTTAACCATCCTTCTCAGTCCACTTAACCAGCATCATCACATGCATCACAGGAGTTGACTGTCACCCCATTCATCTGTATTTGAGGACTCACGCCCACAAGCATTGACCTCCATACTCGATCCAACGATGCCCGGGGAGGACTCAGCCTTCTATAGACTGTTGATCCTTTGGTTGCATGTCCAGGAACATATGTTCAAACAGAGACAAATAAAGTTGCTTACTTCAGTCCTACCCACTTATATCGACATCACTTATGTCGACAAGCCGCCTATGTCGACAAAAAAGCAAAGTCCCGGTTCCTTGGTCTACTATTACTACCAAATTTGTCATACTTATGTCGACGTCGAGATAAAAAATAAACGTACATGTCGACAGAAGCCCTTGGTCCCAGCTTGAACAAATCCTTTGTTTTCTAATCATTTATGTCGACAAGCTGCCAGTTCCGACCCATACTTTGTTCAACAATTAGTTGATCTTGCCGCCAAGCTTTAATTTTGCTGCCGAATCATTTATGTCGACAAGCGGCCAGTTCCGACCTGTACTTTGTTCAACAATTAGTTGATCTTGCCGCCAGGCTTTAATGACTCGGTGGATTAAAAAACAGGCTTTTGTTTGGTCCTATAAAGTTAGCCTCTCGCGGCGACTTAAATAACACATGTACCCTTCATCAAAGCAAGCCGGTTACAATGTTCAATAAAAACAATCCACCCTTCATTAAAAAAAATCATCACCAAACTTGAATAAAAGCAATGAAATCTGATCGATTGTTGCATTTTCCAAAGTGATTGGTGATAAAAACAAGTTTATTGTGCTGTGAAAGTTTCCTTTTTAACTTTATTTATGTTTACGATGGTTACCAACGGCACCGTAAAACGCAGATTAAATTTACAGTCTATGGAAACTAAATATCTGGCTGTTGAGGAAGTTGAAGGTGGGGCATCTCGCAAAGATGTCTGTGAAAACTTTTCACTTAAACATAACACCCTGTCAGGATGGATGATAAACCAACAAGTTGTTCTCCACCTTATTTTTTTTAATTTTTTTTTACTGGTGGCAGACCAGTAAAAAAAAAAAAGGAGGAGAACAACTTGTTGGTCTAGATGGATGAAAGCTGCTGAGTCTATAAAGAAAGGCTACGTTGAAGGTAAATTAATTATGTCAGCCGCATATCTCTTGTTCAATTTTATGTACTTTTCATGATGACTTCCGTAAATAAATACATGTTTTAATTTCCCTGTGAATAGCCCCATCCCCTTGGTAGCCTCAGTAAGATGGAAACATGTATTGTTTCAGGCTGACCAAAATCTAGGCCAATTTAAGTACATGTACTTTGTAGCATGTAAATAACAACTATGCAACCATGTGCTACTGGCGACAATGATTATCGTAGTGAATTGTGTAGACGTGTTAGATCAAATGAGGACAACCATTTTTTATACATGTGTTTCCTATCAGGATGTGACCGATGCATACATTTTCTAACATGAGACCCGTACACAAATTCATGGATTTTTCATATACATGCACTTAACGCATTGTCGATTTTATTACACAAAGGTAACCAAAATGTAATTTGTCAATATGGAAGTGTATTGCACACTGGTTTTGTCTTCATGTACTCAAAATTTCCATTGTTTGTTTTCTCAAAGTGTAAATCCTGCTCACTGACGACAGGTCACCCCACCCCCACACACTTATCTCGACATCTGCTTATGTCGACAATATTTCCTCGGGCCTGAGGATGTCGACATAAACGGGTAGGACTGTATCAGCATTGGCTAGGATTCAAAATCAGTCTGCATGATGAATCCCCCTAAAAATAAAATGAGAACAAATTTTACTCAAAATTTCATAGGCCATGTTCGTGTTAAAGCTAGAAAAGCTAGTCATGCTCATGCCAATCCAAAGTGCAAATTGTGAAAAGAGTTTCTCTGAGCAGACCAACCTTCACACTGCAATCAGAAATAGATTAACTTTTGAAAATGTCAACAGAATAATGCTAAATACAGCTATAGGGTTGTTCATATGAAGATTTCAATTTCAACAGAGCACTGGATACGTGGAAGGAAAAAAGGAATGGCAAATGTTCAGGCATTGAAGGTTAAGATTTATACCACCCAGTAATTTTTCGGACTCCTCTCCTTTGTTGAAATCAAGGAGGGAACTTCCCCTCTCCATCTAATTCCTGGCAGCATCATTGCAACTCCCTTCTTTATCCAACAAAATAAAGCCACAGTTAGATGATCAGTTAGATGACAGCCACTGTCTTCCAACCTGCTCTTCTTTGGTTCAGAAACAAGCCACCAAAGAGGCAAGCCTCACACATTTCCAATGTCCTAGAGCTTAGCCCTCATTTCAAAGTAGAAACCAGAGAAACAGGAAGGATCTGTCTAGTGCATGCCAGATGAGGAAGCAGTTTCCAAGGGCCACTGGCAACAAAAGGTGGGGAGATAACGTTTGCTTCCATCCCAGTGTCTCTCCTTGTCAGCCTCCTTCCCACAGAAAATGACAACATGCTCATGCCCCCCTTTTCACACATCCCACTGGGGGAAGACTTAAGCACTTCACCATGGAATGGAAAAAACAGATTTTGCCCTGACAATTTCTTGGATCGTACAAATCATCTCAGAAGGCCTCCAGGTCGCATTCAGCACCACTCACCCATTGTCAATGGCTCTCTTTGCTACAAACATCCCAAGACCATTTAGAGCTGATGTTCTGCAGCAAGAAATAGACAGTCTCCTCACAAAATAGGGCAGTAGGGATTGTTCAAAACATAAACTCACCGGGATTTTACACCAGACTGTGCTTGGTACCAAAGGCCAATGCCATGCTTTGGTTGTTAATAGATCTAAACTCTATCAACCTTTTCATTTGGGCACTTTGGTTCAGAATGGAGACACAGAGTTTAGTTCGCAACACTGTTCATGAGGAAGATTGCACAATCAGTTTAGCTGTGTATACAAGTCTTCCAGGAAATTCCTGAGGTTCACATTTAGGGATATGGTATACCAATTCAGAGCACTCCATTTTGGTCCTTACATTAATCCCTGGATTTTCATGAGATTTATAGAAAGAGTCATGTCACATTTCCGAACCACCTCCACATGCATAACTTCCAACTACCTGGATGACATACTCCAAAAGCACCAAGTGAGTTATAATCCAGATCAAGTCATGAAATCCCTTGTTTCACTTCTGCTTTGCTTTAGATTCCTTGTCAAGAAGGACAAAGCATATATCATCCAATCCCAACATTGTACCCACTTGGGTATGGAGTTCAAAATGCATGTGAACAGAGTCTGTCTACCTCAGGAACATGCCTTTAAAATCATCTCATCGATATCTATTATTCTCTCAAAGAAGCACATCTCAACCCTTTAATTTCTTTGCCCATTGAATCTCCTCAGTGAAGGAACCCTGGGTGGCCGAGTGGTCTAAGATGCTTACCTTTACATATCACTGGCATTTCACCTCTGTCCTTGTGGGTTCAAGTCTTAATTTGAGCAATGTGGGTATGTGAGTAAGCTTGCCGGTAGCTTCCCATGTATCAATGGTTCTTCCCAGGCTCTTCCACCACCAAATATACTGGCCACCATGTATGGCCTATCATGTGCTAAAAATTACACTAAACCCCAAGCGGTCACCTGTGTTCAGCAGTCATTCTAATTTCCCCCAGGAACATTTCCCATATAAATGCCCTGTATTTAACGGTCAACAGCTTTCAGTAGTCAATGGCCAGGTGTTTCTTAACCAAACCATGGTTTCACCCTGCCTTAAGATGTCACTGGAGCGTATCAGCATTGACCACTCCAAGTATGCAAATTAAACACTTTTGTTTGATGCGCAAAGCATTGTTTAGATAAAGGTATGTCATGAGAATCGATGTTTAAGCATTTCATATCTTGATTGTACTTACTGTACTCCAATCACGCTGTCAGTCAAACTCAAAGGTGTCAACATGTCAGCTTCAAAAGCAATGCAGTTTTTGTCCTTACATGAGAGAATTGAAGCAATTCATATGCTGGATAGTGGACAAAGTAGTTGTTTAGTCGCAGCAGAAATGGAAGTCGGGCGAACTCAGATCCAAGGGATTATTAAGTATAAGCGAGATATTATGGTCAATTTTGAGAGCAACATCAATCCATAGTGTAAGAGCTTACGTACAATCACACCAAATGAGTAGAGATACATGTACACTGCACTTGTGATATCCCTTATGGTTTATATGCTACTAACAATAGACACTGGAAGCTTCTTTTCATTCCCATCATCAAAGATCTCGCACAAAAGCTTATGTCTTTTGATCTCAGTGAGTTTGAGCAACTGCTTAATCCATCAATTGTTTGAAGTGTGAACATATGTTTTCATATGTAATTATACCAGCTGGCTTAACAAAGAGTCAGTTCTGTCTTCGACAATCATAGGTAAGCTGTCAATTAGTAATTTTATTTAGATGCCATTTCTACTGCTAAGAGACGATTTAATGTACATGATGGATTAAAGTGGAACTTTTTAGTTATTTTGTTATTTTTCTTTTTGCTAATTAGCTAAACTAAATATATGTATCTTGATAGCATACTACTAATAATAATAAGAACGCTATTCGGTGGATAGTACATGTATTTGTCATGAACCAAGTTTGAGAGCTGAACCTGTCTTCAAAGGCCACTTTGGCCCTTTCCCATCGGTGACTGCTGAACACAGGTTTGACTCTATTTTTCTTTATTTTAGGTCAAAAGAAATTCAAACTAAATATATTTACACTAACAGTTAGATGATACCTGCCCAGCCTACAGTGACAGAGCTTAAAATTAAAAGAAAAAAATCTTTTATAGACCTGAAGAGTAACCATTTTAAAAGTAGTATCTTGGATTTCTTTGGAAACGAAAGATAGAAATGAGATTTGATAAAAGTGAGAATATGATAAAAACATAAGAAAAAAACGACACATACATCCAAATCACACATCTTGAATAGTGATAAACCTTAAACCATTTGCTGATTTACTGTGGGTTTTTTTCCTCTTCAGTTTGGTAGTTGATCAGAAGGATCAAATACCTCAAGAGAAACCAGAGGTTATTGATGAGACAGATGTCTTCACCACATACCACAGCTATCGAAAACACAACCGATCCAAGTCCTGGTCTGCAAAAGGTATATTCCCAGACCCTGAAACTGGTAATTTCTCCTTCAAATATGTTCCCCGATCACATTAACATTAGGGATGTAAGCCTGCTACTTCCTGAATGCAGCCCTACTAAAAGACGAAAATGCGTCTTTTGTGTCTATATCATATAGACAAAGGGCAATAACTCTTGCCCATGACCTCGACTTGCCACCACTAAGGTGTCACTAGTTTTTAAGTTTAGCTATCATACAGTCAACATCGTACGAAAAACTTCCCATTAATCCATGCCTATATCTATGTCAATTTTAACCATCCATCCAGAATTTTGGATTTATAGTGTGTATTAATCATTCACGTGCAGGTGGTATACATTAATTTTGCAATTTTTCCAATATTTTCGTGAATTTGTCACTTTCTCTGACTTTGTCTATTTAGACCGCATGGTACAACACACTATTGTTGATGCATGTTGTGATTCATGGTTTCGCGCACACTGCTTATTGTTTGCTCACCTGGTTAGTAACAGGTGTTGTTTTAGCGATTTATTACCAGGCTGCATTTTTAATTTGCACATTTTTTGTTGCGTTTTGTTTTATTTTGTCGTTTAAGTGAAACATGTCGACAAAGTGTTTAAATACAACAAGTTTAAAGCCAGGGAAGACATGTATGAGTTGATGCCTTGAGTGTACAAAATGAACTTCGTCAGTACCATGCAGTGTGTGTGCCATATGGTCTGAGAGTGTATGGGCAGGTAATTATGATACAATGGAGGAATGTATCCGCATTTGTAGGCAGCCCAGGAGGCATAAGT
Organism: Margaritifera margaritifera; assembly: GCA_029931535.1. Lineage (NCBI taxonomy): Eukaryota > Metazoa > Mollusca > Bivalvia > Unionida > Margaritiferidae > Margaritifera > Margaritifera margaritifera. The sequence continues at coordinate 69,494 of JAQPZY010000920.1, read as the reverse complement.
ATCCCGCATGTCCGAGCATGGCCTTTTTAACAGATCCAACGGATACATCCTATACTACTGTATCACCATCTGGAGCTGTCCACAATCATCCAGCCAACAGAGCCGTCTGTCCAGCTGTCTCAATCTCTGGATCTTACTCAAAGATCTGTCCATCTTGCCAGGCCTGCGGCTTCATCTCCCTACAATTACAGAGATCTTAATGATAGATCTGTCCATCCTTCCATGCTACGGCTATATACAGTTGCAGTTAGGGGGATCTTAGTGATAGATGCATCCATCTCACCAGGCCCATGGCTTCATCTCTCTACAATCACAAAGATCTTAGTGATAGATCTGTCCATCCTACTATGCCTACAGGTACATACAATTACAATTATGAGGATCTTAGTAATAGATCCGTCTGTCTCGCCAGGCATACAGCTACACAAATATATTATGACTGGGATTTTAGTGATCTGTCCGTTCAGCCATGCCCATGGCATGGCTGGTACTGGTACCAACCAGACCGCCTTCCACACAACCGGTAACCATGCCATCCATACCGGTATGACACATTTGTCCGGCGGAGCTGGCTTACTGTATGTTTGGGTCTTACCCACAGGGAAGTTACCGTGACTTACATAGAGGCATTGTGTCATCTGTGCCACCCGGGATGGTTTATCCCAATATGGAGGCAGAAACAGAACAGGATACTACACAGAGTGGGTATGAAGATACTCCAGAACAACAGCTTTACTCAGATCCAACCATGGAGTGGACTGAGTTCAGCTTTAAGGCTGCTGTTGAAGAGATATGTCTGGCATTGTTGGTTTCAGAATGCCCTCCACCCCCTACCACCACGCATGACTATAAGGTCAAGGTTTCGGTAGATATTAACGATGAGGAAGAGACTCTTTCCTTCCAGCTGCTTTTCCAGTCAGCAAAGATCAGGGAGATTAATGACCATCTGTCTGGACGAGTCTGTGATCTTGGGAAGGCTAAGACTTTCTTTTCTGAAAGCCCAGTACCAGCGATGTTCTCATCGCGCTGATACAAAAATACTCTGATGCCTTCCATACTGAACCGGCTCTGGATAAGAATTTAGCGGCTGTCTACATGACTGCCCCAGTTTTTTATAAAGTGGACAAGAATGTGTTTCATCCCACATCGAAACTGGTTCGAAATGTTGTCGCCATGTCTTCGATGTTAGACTTGGCCTCATTGGCTGTTTACCAGCTTGCCTGTGAGGCAACGGTCTGAATTGCTCGTGTCATTAACAGGGCAACTCGCCATTCCATGGCAAATGCACTGACTGCCTCTGCGAATCTCGACCTGATATGATGATACACATGTTTGCAGTCCATGTCACTCCAGCCACAGCACACCCGGCATTATGGATGACGCCGTTGGCCAATCCGCCCCGGCCACAGCAGATCGACGATAAGCGAGCAAAGGAAAAGGGATCTTTTATGTCCAACCAGTTTAGGAGGCAACCTTGCAGGGTGGGGTGGTGGTGGCAAGGAACCAAGTTTCTTCTCATCCAAGCCTCCTAACTTTCGAAGCTGACTTACCAACCCCATCACCCGCAGACAGCCTACTGGTGGGCACTAGACTCCTGCACTTCCAATCTCGTTGGATCAACTTATTTCCTCAAAACAAATGGGTAATCCATATCATTTCGGTACGGCTTTGGCTTTCATTTATCCAACCCCTCCTTTTCTTCCTCTCCCCTTCTAATGGACATACTGTCAGATTGGGAGAAAGACAGTATTCTACAACAGGAGATACGGTGACTCCTCGCCAAAAGGGCAGTGGAGACTGTGAGAAAAACACAATCCCTGGAGTTTTATTCAAGGCTTTTCCTTATACAAAAGACCAACGGCATGTTGAGGCTGATCATCAACCCGAGTCGCCTCAATCAATACATTCTTCCGCCAAAGTTCCAGATGGAGATGGCGAGATAGATACGACTCTCCATCAGAAGGGATGAGTATGCCCTCAGTCTCGATCTGACTGCTGAATATTTTTACATCCCTATCCATACGGCGTCGTGGAAGTGTCATAAATCTCGATATGACCAATGCATATTTTTACGTCCTTATCCACCTGGCATCACAGAAATTTATTGATTTTGCTTACCGTGACAAAGTTTACTAGTTCCAAGTTCATCCATTAGGTCTAAACATCAACCCCTGGGTCTTTAACAAAACCATGGATTTCATCGTCACCCTATTCTGGTCGACTTCATCTACAGCAATGGCGGCGTACTGGGATGACATCCTCCAGAAACATATGGTAAGTTCTATTCTTCTCTTGGTTTTCTCATGAACTGGGAAAAGTCCGACCTTCATCCATCCCAATGTTTTGTCCTCCTGGGTATGGAGTTTACCACCAGTCTCAATCTGGTACAGCTTCCTCAAGTTCGCGTAATACTGATTGTCGAACTCATCGAGTCCATTTCCAATAGAACTTGGATTTCAGCGAGAGAGTTCTTGCAACTCCTCTGATTATTCAATGCGGCAGCGGACTTGATCCTGCTCAGCTGTCTTTTTATGCGCCCCTTACAGATGACCTTTCTGGCTCAATGGCACCCATTTCCAGTCCCCTTGATCAAAAGGTCATGATCACGAATGTGGTATGATCATTCCTGTGTCAGTGGCACAAGCCCGGTTGGCTCACAACAAGAATTCCTCTGGAGAAGCCCCAATCAGAAGAGACAGTATGTACCAATGCCAGTACGTATGGTTGGGGAGCCTTCCTGTTGCTGGACTTCAGTATGGTCGGTAGTATGTGGAAACCAGGGGAACTGCCTCTCCACATCAACCTTCTCGGAATGAAGGCTGCCATCAATGCCTTTCAGTTCTGGAATGACTGCCTCAGGGAAAACAGTCCTGATTATGTTGGACAACTTGGTAGTGGTGACCTACCTCCTCAAACAGGGGGCACCAAATCACCCAACCTGTACGTTCTGCTTTGACATTTTCTATGTTGGTGCGACCAACTCCATATCAACGTACAATCAGGCGCATTTCTGGCAGACTCAGTGACCCTCTATCCAGAAAGGGTAAAGTCATTCATACGGCTTGGACGCTACATCAGTCTTTCATCAGCTTTGCACACATTGGGGGCATCTGATGATTGATCTTTTTGCGACAAGGTGGAATCACAAGTCACCCACCTTCATCTCTCCAGTTCAAGCTTGGGCCATGAACACACTATTGATCAGTTGGGAGGGGTTCTGGGCCTTACCTATCCACAGTCTTGGTACCAACAATAATACAAAAGTTGATGGGTCAGAACTGCAAGATGGTTCTGATAGCCCCTCTCAGATGGGAAAGTTCCGAGTTTCAAGAGTTTTTATCTCAGAGATTTCGCTTCACAGAGACAAACTCTGAATCTGGAGGGTCCTATGGCCGTGGCCCAAATGACCACCACACCCACTTAAAGCCAACACAGTCTCTAAGCTTTGCTGGATTGGCCAGTGAAATTTTGTCAGTAAGAAGAATTCAATAATCATCTCCTTAACCGTATATAAGGGTCACAGATCACGTGACCCTAGGCTGTGTTGCTTTCAGATTAGGAGAGTGGGTTATTGTTCACATAGGGAATCCAGCCTTTTCTTCCCTAGAAGGATACCCACGGTATAGGTAGGATGCTCAGCATTCTCTCCTCCTATTACCTATTCTAGTAATGTTAATGTGATCTGTGAGCGTATTTGAAGGAGAAAACAAATTTGTAAGTAAATTATGTTTCTCCAAGAATACTTACCCAATCACATTACTTAAAAACCCTCCCAGCCACCCCGCCATGCGAGCATCCTTGGTATATCGCTCAGCTTAAAAACTAGCGACACCTGGTGGTGGCAAGTGAAGGTAATAGATAAGAGTTTTTGCCCTTTGTCTATATGATATTTTTGTCTTTGAGTAGGGCTGGATTCATGAGGTAGTAGGCTTATATCCCTAACATTAATGTTATCGAGTAAGTATTCTCGGAGAAACATAATTTACTGAAATAATTTACTGCTTTTACCAGTGAAAAGAAACAGAATGCAAATGGAATGCAGAATGGACTCAGAATAAATGCAAGTATAATGCAGAAGGAGAGCAAATGAAATAAATGGATGTATCTGTACAATCTTTATTTGATCAAAATGAAATAAGAAATAACATTTGCTGATGAATACTCTTCATACTGTATGTTTACACTTACTGCAGTTGTGGTTACATTTTAATTTATTGAAAATTCTGACTTTTGCATATTATGCATTTGCTATTCCATTAAAGTACACTTTTATTAAGACAAGATATGAATGTTTTAGTTCTGTCCCTTTAACACTTTTGCAGACCTGCCAAGTCTTACGATTTGACCGTATGTCTTACTGAGATGACCCCTAAATTATGGACTTAAGGAATAATAGCAAATATTACGAAAATACAATCATTGTGGTCAAATCTGGATACTGGTATGTTCATGTTTGATCTGGATCCAGGATTCATATGATTAAGTGGAGTTGGTCAGGGAACCAGACTAACTTTACAGGAGTACTTAAGATGATTTCAGCTGCCCATGTTTTCATGCAAAATACCTGCATGATCAAGCTGTTGCTTATAGCATTTTCTAGAAATGGTGTCCAACCAACGAAAACACATTGAAGGCAGAAGGGACCATAAGCCTCTTAAAAATTTTCAACAATCAGCACAAAAGTTTAAAAAGGAATATTCAGATTCTTGAAAAAAGAAACAGGAATGGCAACAGTTACATTTATTGGATATCATGTCATACTGATTTGAGTATGTCTCATAGCTGGAGAGATGATTGCTGTTGCCATGTGAAATGTAAAAAAAACCCCCAAAGATTATGTCAAATTGAGAGATCAAGCCAAGAAACCCTTGAGCTCCATGGTGTTTGGAACTGCAGTTTCTAAAACTGTACTGGAGGTAATTAAGGTCAAAGTGTACTTTACAAACCTTTTAGTGGAAAATAATGTTTGCCTTCACTGCATGAGTCTTGGGTTTGGGTCTATGCAGTTTGTAAGGAGTAATCAGTACAAAAAACAACATAGACCCTGATCTCCCTGCACATTATGCGGTGGAAGATCAGGGTCTATGTTGCTTGCAGTTGGACTTATAAGTTCTAAGCAAGTATATATGGTATATATAGTTTGACCTCAGTCATCCTTTAATAACTTATAACTCTTAAATTAAAGGTACCTTCTGTGCTCGCTTGTAGGTTGAGTCCAACTGCAAACAACATAGACCCTGATCTGCTCTCACATAATGTACCAGCATATCTGGGTCTATGTTGTTTGTTCTATTTAATACTCCTAACAAACTGCATAGACCCAGATCTGTCAGCACATTATGAAACTTTCTCCTTTCATTCTTTTACTTAAATGACACACCATTCAAGATCCAACAGATCAGTCATTATGATATACTGATATTCTGCAATTAATTGTTTTTTTCCTTTCAGAGACTGCCAAATTTTACAAAGCCCTTGGTCTGGTTGGGATAGATTTCTTCCTGATTGGAAAGTTGTTTCCAACCAGAAAACATTTTGAATTAAAGGTATGAAGCATTCCATTGCTTTTTAAGCAATATTTTTATTAGTGCTGTTCTTTGAAGAACAGAAGAGCTTATGCATTGGCCTGTCATCAGTTGTCTGTTAGAATAAGTTTGTTATCACTGCTTCTCATAAACAACTTAGAGGAAGATCATGAAACTTCGCACACAGTTTCATCCTGAGGTCTAGTTGGTTCTAAATGAAAATGGTGCCCCTCAGTCTTCAAATATGGCCACCATGGTGGCCATCGTAAATAATCCTGTTATCACTATGCCTCCTGAATGAATGGTCATATGTATGTGTGGATTTCACTGAAAGATCTCTTATGATATGTAGATGGCCCTAAATGAAATTGTTTGTAATTTGGTATCCAACAAATTAATATCCGACATGGCTGCCATGGTGGCAATCTTGAAGATCTTGTTATTGCAACCCCTCTCAAACAGATGGTCGTATCAACATGGGGTTTTCACTGAAAGACTTTTTATGATATCTTGTTGGTCTTAAATTAAAATGGTGCCAGTCTGATGTCCAGCATGGCCAACATGGTGGCCATCTTGAAAATCTTGTTATTGTTAAATGCTTCCATACAGATGGTCTTGTCTACATAAGGGTTTCACTGAAAGACTCCATTTGATATGCAGATGATCTTAAATGAAAATGGTGCTGATCTGATTTCCAACTTGGCCACTATGGCAGCCATCTTGAAAATCTTGTTATTGCTACTCCTCCAAAATGGAAGGTCATCTCAACATGGGGGTTTTCACTAGAAGGCTTATTATAATTACTACTCCTAAATTGAAAGTCATATCGACATGGGGTGTTCAGTAAATACTTCTTATGATATGTAGATGGTCAGAAATAAAACTCCTGCTGATCAGACCTCAAACTTTGCTGCCATGGTGACCATCTTGAAAATCTTGTTGTGGCTACTCCTCCTTACTAAATGTAATTGCCCTTTTGAAATGGTACCAATCTGACCTCACAAAATTTCCATAATGGAGGCCATCTTAAAAATGTTTTTATTGCGACTCCTCATGATTGAGTGATTGTATCAACATGGGGTTTCCACTGAACATTTATGATATTTAGCTTGTCCAAAATTAAAATGGTGTTCATCTAACTTCACAAATGGCTGAAATTCAGGCATTTTAATGTATTGGAAATATATAGGGTAAGCATACAAACACAAACAATAGAGGAAAAATACTATTTAGAGGAATTAATCAAAATGTACGTACAGCATTATTTGAAAAATACTTTAAAACCTAGATGAATAGAAAGATGACAGGAAAATGTTAATTTTCAGACATTTGATGTAATTTCATTCATGTTTCATTCTGCTATTGTCCAGTGTCAATAGTTTGAATCTGTATTGTGATACACTATCATCAGAGGAAATATTGTGATTTATTGATGTATTGGTGATATCGAACCACCTCTAATACAAATGAATTTTGACAAGATTCTGTATTTAGTTGTTTTGCAATAAAGAGGTTGATAGCACTCTCACATCGATTTTAAAATCAAAGGTCTTCACATGAGTTTTTATCTGTAATGGCTTATGAGCATGATAACACATACAAGTATGAATAGATTTTTCATTAACCCAGTTTGAGGATATATCTAAAAAATACTTTGAATGATGCCAGTTCAATAACTTTTCTTTCTTCAAAAAAATTATTACCGTATATACTCGCGTATAAGCTAGGTCCAAATGCAAACAACATAGACCCTGATCTGCTGTCGCATAATGCGCCAGCAGATCAGAGTCAATGTTGTTTGTTCTATTGATTAGTCCTTACAAACTGCATAGACCCAGATCTGCCAGCACATTATGCGACGACAGATCTGGATCTATGTAGTTTGCAGTTGGTATCAGATTATATACATGAGTATATATGGTAATTATCATTTAACCAAACTTAGCATATGGGTATCTCTTGACAGTATATGAGATGAGTTCATTGATCTTATATCCGTTATATCAGGTTCAGGGTCAAAGGACAAGATTTTTGTACTGCACTTGTGAACAATTTAACTCAAACATAATAAGAAAATATTTTTGTTTCCAAATTTGATATGTTGCAGTTTCTCAAAAATATCTGAGATGGTTTTAGTAAACATTAGTTAATAAAAGGATGGAAAAAATTAAACTCTTGTAAATTCCTGCGCAATCATTTTGGCCAGAACAGTGTCAGTCCCTTCAAGGGACTCTTGTGTGCATTTGTTCAGCATTGTAGTTATCAGCATGCTTTGTATAGGGCCTATTTTTTTTTTTCAATTGACTTTTTGAAATTAGTTAATTTTTTGTTGGATATTTCACACTACCTATGAAACTAAAATGTCAACTCCTCAACTTGGTACTGGCAAGAACTAGTTCAATGGTAGAAGTTACATTCTCATGTTTAAAATGCCCTATGGCAGTCGTACACCTGTTGCAGTGTACATATACATCTTGTTAGCTCAACTGGTCATAGACCAAAAGAGCTTATGGGACAGTCTGTCGTCCATCTGTTAGCACAAGTTTGTTATCGCTACTCCTCCTAAACTACTTGGAGGATTGCCATGAAACTTTCAACACATGTTCATCCATGGTCTGGTTGGTCCTAAATGAAAATGGTTCTGTTCAGACATCCAGTATGGCTGCCACAACAGCCATCTTGAAAATCTTCTTGTTGCTACTCCTCCTGAATGGATGGTCTTATCATCATGGGGTTTTCACTAAAAGGCTTCTTATGATGTCTAGTTGGTCCTAAATGAAAATGGTGCCAAGCTGACATCCAATGTGGCCACCATGGCAGCCATCTTGAAAATATTGTTATTACTACTCTTAAACGAAAAGTCATATTTCAATCGCCATCTTGAGAATCTTATTATCACTACTCCTCCAGAATGGATATTTGTATCAACATCGGGTTTCACTAAAAGGACTTTTTATGATGTCTAGTTGGTCCTAAATGAAAATGATGCTGCACAAACATCCAGTATGGCAACCACAGTGGCCATCTTGAAAAACTTATCACTACTTCTCCTGAATAAATGGTCATATTAACATGGGGTTTTCACCAAAAGACTTCTTATGATGTCTACTTAGTTGTAAATGAAATGGTGCAGATCTGATTTCCAATATGACCACCACATGGCAATCTTGAAAATTTTATTATTGCTACTTCTCCTAGATGGCTGGTCATATTGACATTGTGCTTTCACGAAAAGACTTCTTATGATATCTAGTTGGTCCTAAATGGAAATGGTGTGAATCTGATGTCCAATATGGCCACAATGGCAGCCATCTTGAAAATCTTGTTATTGTAACTCCTCCAAAATGGAAGGTCATATCAACATGGGGTTGTCACTAGAAGGCTTATTATAATGTCTTGTTGGCCGTAAATTAAAATGGTGCTGATCTGACACCCAATATGGCCACTATGGTGCCATATTGAAAATCTTGTTATTTCTACTCCACTTAAATGGAAAGTCATTTTGAGATGGGGTTTTCATCAGAAGAGTTCTTACGGTGTCTAGTTGGTCCGAAATGAAAATGATGCAAACTGACCCTCAATATAGCCACCATGGTGGCCATCTTGAAAGTATTGTTATCTCTATTCCTCCCAAATGGATAGCTATATCAACATGGGGTTTTCACCCATAGACTTCTTATGATACCTAGTTGGTCCTAAATTAAACTGATGCCATTGATACATCCAATATAGTTACCTCAAAGGTTGTCTTGAAAATCTTGCTGTCACTACTTGCCCTGAATGGATGGTCATATTGACATGGGGTTTTCACCACAAGACCTCAAATGATGTCTACTTGGTCCTGAAAGAAGATGGTGCCAATTTGACATCCAGTCTATCCACCACAGCAGCTAATTTGAGAATCTTGTTATCACTGAATAATATCAGAGATGGTTTCAACACTCATCAGTACAAAAGAAGAAAATATTTTATCTTGCATTTCTGGACATTCTTTTTGGCCAGTAGAGCATCAGTCCCTTCGAGACTCTTGTTGTAATATGAAGTCAACACCATTTATGAGTGTTACTTTAAACAATTATTCATCAAGTCTGAATGGGTTTCTTGTCAGAAACTCTGTCTGATTTTGTCAGTTTCTAGTCTGTCAAACATCAGCTCTGTTGGACATGTCAGACACATACAAACATTTCCAGAATCTGTCTGAATATGTTCTGCAGAAACTATGGAACTTTAAAACACTGTCCCTCTCTAAAAATAACCCCCCAAAACCCATCTTCTGTTGGCATATGTAGACCATGTAGCTTGTGAAAACTGGACCTAACTGGGACCTTAAAGTGTGACGGACATTCACAATTGATGGATGTTTGTAATACACAAATGTAAAGAAAGATAAAGTTAGGATGATATGACAGAAAACTGTTGTTTGAGGGGTGGGTGGGGTGGGGTCTTTGTTTTTAAGCTGGTTTTCTTAGTATTTCATGTATTTCTTTGATTGCACACTTTCAGTTTGGCAATAGCAGATGTACATGGCTGATGATTTAGCTGATTCAACCAAATCAGTGATTCATGTACCTGCTGACAATCTTTCATAGATTACAGAGCTTGCTTCTTTCATGCTGCTGTTGTAAGAGAGGTAAAATCATACTGTGCTCAGTTAGTGTTTACTTTCATTTGTCTGTGCTTCTCTAGGGGTGGGGAGGGGACAGAAGACTCTTTTTCAAAGACTCAAACCATCCATAAAATTCTAATCTAACTGGTCAACATCAAGCACTTAGGACAATTACCCCAGCACCCATATTTTATTAAATTTTAAGTTCCTCCCCCTCCCCCATGCCTTCAGTTCTAGAATAGCTGTAAGTAAAAGGAAATAGATGCACATGCAGTACAAAAAGATATTTATTATTGAGTTTGAGAGTTTTGTCATTTTCTTGGACGAATGAAATTTTTCTACAGAAATGTATAAAGATGTTTTAATGATTTTTTGTTCTTTGCAGAAAAAGTTTCTGAAGGAAGAGAGAATCAACAAGCTATTAATTGACAAAGTTCTTAGTAAGTTTGACCTTCTTAAGTGGTGCAGTTTGATCATCAGAAATTCAGTACCAAGTGCTCTGTAAAGAGAAGTTTCAGGTCCCTTTTATCATGAAGAGGTGTTTTGTTACATTTAAATGTTGTATACCTAAGCTTTTTTTGTTTTGCAGGTCTAAAGTAAGCAATAAAATAGATCATAAATACAAAAATATTGCTGTTATTAAAAAAAAAATTCATTCAGTTAATTTAGCATGTTGCTTGTGACCACATTTAATTACAAATTGCTCATTAACAAAACATGCATTGAATGACTATTACATGGAAAAGAATTTTTGAAAATTGTCTTGCAAAGTTATCAAAATTTTATGCTTTTAGAAATTTGTTAATTTAACTATAAGATAAATGGTAATAGCAAAGTTCGTTGCAATGAAAGATCATTATAAAGTAAGTTTACCCCATCATCAAAGATTGGGTTGTTTCTTTATTAATTGCCAAATCCAGTTTATCCATGTGTAAAGAAAAATGTAGAGATGTTTTTCTATGCTTAGATGCCAATAATGACATCTATTCATGCATTAGTCGAAGAGAAACAACTTTTGACAGTCCAAATAATGCCTCTAATATCTTCACCCTGTATAGGTAGTTCATGACATAAATGCACAGTCAATGAATGTAAAAAGTGGGTGTATTGTTGACTTAAGTTATGTTGTAGAAATGTGTGTTCTGATTGTTCTTGCTGTCCATTATATTATGGTAAAACAATTTGCACAATTTTTGAACTTGGGGGCCCTTACCTGCTCTACTCAGTCAGGTGTAATGGTACTGATCCAAAACCAAAAAAGTTAAATGTTATGCAAGGAATATAGTGAACACACTATACTGATATCTTAAGGAAATCGAACATACATTTACACTCCTGGATACATGAAATAATAGCTTTCTTCACAAACACTTCAGTTCAATCAAGAAAATCCTTTTATAATAGCAAATGTCCTTCTTTTTATGATATGTTCCTCTGCTGGCTTGGGGATGTAGGATAGGCCCAATGTACCCTGCATGTTGCTAGAAGTGACTACTGGAGGCAGCATGTTGGCTATAGGCTGCATCCCATGTCTATGGATGAGAGGATCCTGGTAGTTGAACAGAGGAGAAGCTGGGTTGTTGCCATTCCAGTGCAACACAATACTGCAGCTTCATCTTCAGGCCAGATTGGCAGAAGGGCCTGTACTGATCAATCAGCTAGTCATGCCAAACTTTAGAGACAATGTTAACAAGAGCTTTAGTTTCCATAGGTCTCCTGACACTTTGGAACTTTTCAAAGAACATGGCCTCTGAGGGTGGTGGCATGGTCAGATGAGTAAGGATTCTACTTTACCCATGTATATTATCATGTGCAGCCCTGACATGAGAAATGCAATAAATCAGTGTAAATTTCTGTCCCCTTGTTGGTTTTAAAGGTGGATGGGGAGCACAGGTGATAAAAAAATGTTATTTTGCTCTGGGAATATACAACAAACAAACAATCAATAGTAGCAAACCTGGTGTACAACAGATCAGGAACAATACCAGTGACTGAGATAAAGAAACTGTTCCTATTCAAAGCAATTGGCCATGCTTTCTCATCATAGAAGTGACTTATGAGAACCAACAAGTAACGAATTTCTCACCATTTATCATAGTAAAAGATCTTCATGATCAGGCTGGAAAGCCAAAGAGTGTAAAACAAATCTCAGCTCAGCCAATTACTTGTTGATTACAGCTGTAAAGCTCACTCTGATAATCTGCTTTGAACTTAGTGGTTTGTGGAAATACACATCAAAGTATCTCCGCATAAATCTCGGAACTCTTGTAGAGGTTTTCATGTGATATAGGGATAATGATTGCTACACTGAGTCTGAGATGCTTCATAATCTCAGTTCTCTGAATACATTCTCAAATTACATTAACATTAGGAAAATAAACTCCACTACCTTTTGAATCCAACCCTGTCAAATGGACAAAAAATTTGTCTTTTCTGTCTATATACCATAAAGACAAAGGGGATAAACTTATCAATTACCTCCCCTTGACCACCACTAGGTGCCGCAATTTTACACTTTCACATTGGTACTATCAACATAGTTCTGTAGACCTCCCAAAATCATTTGAGTATCTTTGTGATTTCAAGTCATCTCTCCAGAAAAGTCAGTATATTAGAGTGTAGTAAGGTTTTTACTACATGTGATAAACATTAGTTTTGACGTTTGCTTAATATTTATATGAATTATTTACACAGTGTAGACTTCGTTTATTCTGACCTTGCTCTCCAACATGGTATTGTTGGTATGTGTCTGTTGGTTGTAATTAGCATGCATTGCATATATATTTCTGCTCGTTTAAATAATGAGTGTTGTTATTGTGAATTTGTGAACAGTTTCGGGCTGTTGATTCCTATTGTTTTGTCATTCTTGTCATTTTAGTTAAACATGACAATGAATTGCAGTAAATGCAAGAAATATTAGGCTAGTGAGGACATGTGACATGCCTCACTTGTACAAAGTGTTTTTCATCCTCAACTTGCAGTGTGTGCATTTTATGGCAAGAAAATATCTGGTTGCTAAAAAGTATCAAAAGCAAAGAGAAATGTGTGAAGTCTCATTTGAAATAGTGTGACGTATTGAGCCTTCACGCAAAGATGGCATCGATTGAGATCATAGTGGGGAATGTCACCATGGGCCCCCCTCCATCCAAATTTAGGTGTAGAATGCTGACTGTGATGATTACATCAGTAGAATTGTTGGAACAATGGATTGCGGAATTGCCATCATCAGATTCAGACTCTGTTAGAGCTGCAGATGCATCGACTAATGTTGGAAACGATGATGCAGTTGCTAAGATCAGGACAGTTTGTGCCCGTATGTCAGTTGCAGACCTCCATAGATAATTTGGAGCTTATGAGGGAGTGTCCCTGATATCTTGGCAGCCCAGTGGGCTTAAGTCCCCTCACGTGTCTGAGCATGACTTTCGGGCCTGTAAGTCTTGGCACATGGGATTTTTTATTGGATCTTGATGATCCATTTCAACGTTCTTTAATGCCATTTGACACCATTCTGACTGCCAACCAGCCAGACCAGCCAGACATCTGGCCGTACCTTTTGTTTCGTGACCAGAGATCCATTACTTCAAAGATAAGAAACCAAATACTGCCCAGCAACAGCAACAGTTTTGACCCCAATTGAATTTTAGGAGACAACAGGCTCCTTAATTTAGGAGACAGTTTAATAAAGGAGATAAGAAACAAGGTTTCTCTTTCCCCAAGCCTCCTAACAACTGCCACTGACTCACTACCCCAACCTCCAGCTGACAGCCTACTAGTTGGCACCAGACTCCTAAATTTCCATCAGTGCTGGATCTACCTATTTTCGCAACATGAAAGGGCAATCCAAGTTGTTTTGAAGGGGCTTCAGATTTCATTTTTCCAGCCTCCCTCCCCTTTGTCTTCTCCTTTCATGATGGATGTTCTGTCAGATTTGAAGAAAGGTGAAATTATGCAGGCCGACCATCAACCTCAGCCAGCTCAACAAATACATTGCAGTGCTGAAGTTCAAGATGGAAACAGCTTGATCAATCAGACTTTCCATCAAAAGGGACAAATGTGCGATCAGTATAGACCTGAATGATGCATATTTCCACATCCCTATATGCAAATTCCTTCGATTTGCTTACCAAGGAAATATAGATTGGTTTTGTGAGCTCCTATTTGGTCTCAACATAAGTCCATGTGCATTCACCAAATTGTCAACTGCACCCTCACCCTGTCCATCTTGACTTTGTCAGCAGTGACTGTGGTGTATCTGGATGATATCCTCCAAAACACATGGTAGGTTCAATTCTTGTCAAGGTCAGGAATGATCCCCTGTCCCTTTTAGATTACCTAGACTTTTTAGTGGACTGGGAAAAGTCGGATCTTGATCCATCCCAGTATTTTGTCTATCTGGGCATGGAGTTTATCACCAATCTCAGCATGATCCATCTCCCTCACGTACATATGTTACGGATTATCAAACTAGCAGAGTCGATTTCCAACAGGGAGTGGTTTACAGCAAGAGAGTTCCTGCAACTCCTTGGCTTGCCCATTCTGGCAGTTAAGTTGATTCTGCTTGACTGCCTTTTATGTGCCCCATGCCAAACGACCCTGCTGGCCCAGCGTCGCCCCATTTCTTGGTTGACTCAAGCACAAAGTCAGGATAATGACCGAAGTAGTATTATTCCTGTGTTAGTGGCATAACAAATATTGGCTCACAGCAGGGATCCCTCTGGAAAAACCCCAGACAGAAATTATGGCTTGTATGGACCCCAGTTCATATACGGTTGGGGAGCCAACCTGTTGCCATGCTTAAACATGGCCAGTGGCAAGTGGGTTCCAGAGGAATTACCTCTTCACATCAAACTTCTAGAAATGAATGCTGTAAATAAGGCTTGTTATGTCTGGAAGGAGTGACTCTATGGGAAAGTAGTTCTTATCATGTGCTACAATTCGTTGTGGCCTACTGCCTAAAATGTTGGGTACCAAATCACTCGACCTATGCATTCTGGTTTAGAAGTTTCTATGCTGGTGCTAACAGCTAAATATTACCAATCAAAATCAGTCACATTCCCAGCAGGCTCAGTGTCCTGGCCAACTCTGTCAAGAAAGGACCAGATCCTTCATACAGAATGGTTCATTCATTAATTGATCTTTGATCAGATTTGCATGCTTTGGGGGTGTCTGATGATAGACCTTACTGCAACAAGGTAGAATCACAAACTGCTCACCTGTCTCCCTGGTCCTGGACCCAGAAGCCTGGGCCATGGATGCACTATCAATCATTTGAGAGGGGTTTTGGGCCTTCACCTACTCCCCCATCCCCAACCGGTCCTAGTACCGAAAATAATATAGAAATTGGGAGGACAGAACTGTAAAACTGATTCTGAAAGCCCCTTTCAGTTGGGACAAGTCCTGGGACAATGATCTACTTCAACTAGTGATAGACGTGTCCAGGAAAATCCCAGCAAAACTGAATCTACTAAAACAGCTGTGATCATCTACTCAAACAGCCACAGTCACAGGTATTTCATCCCAGTCTGGACCAGCTCCTCCATGCCTGGCTCTTGTTTGGAGAGCTGTGCAAAGAAAGAAATTTCAGCCTTCAGGGGCTGGTGCAAAGTCAACAACATTGGCTCTTTGAGTGCCTGAGTCCCATAACTGGCTGATTTATTTATCTGGTGGTTCAAGGAGAAAAGGCTACCGCTCCATGATTTCCAACACTTTCAGGCATCATGGCAGAGGGGGGGGGGGGGGGGTATTGGTCACGATAAAGATCTGTCAGACCTATTAGCCCATTTTTGACTTTAATAGACCAAAATCCCTCATCCTGTTTCCAAAATGGAATCTGTCATGGGTTTTGAGATGGCTCAATTCGAATCAATTTGAGTCTTTAGCCAGAACCTTGCTAAAGCTACCATCATACAAGACATGCTTTGTGATAGCCTTTGCTTCAGCATGCAGGGTGAGCAAGTTACATGCCCTTTCAATGGACCCAAACTATCTACAGTTCAGATCGGCAGTGTGTGAAACTTGCCATAAATTCCTGCAAGCCCACAGGACCAGTAACCTGAAAATGCTACTGGTCCTGTCCATAACCAACTGGTCCTACATTTCATCATACAAGAAGACAAAATGTAGTCAATGACTCAATGATAAATTCAGGTAGACATAAATATCAGCCCTTAGTAAGGTTATTTATATAATGAAAAATGGAACATAAAGAAAAACACAAAATAAGATATTTATATCATATATAAAATTTATTGAATTTTATTCAATTCAGCATAACATGGCCACTATTTACTGACCAGGACAATGATGCTTACTGTCCAGTTGATCTAGATCCATACATAACTCATCTAGAGGCTCGGCATCATAATCTAACCACTGATGACCCATCTGAATTATAGTCTGAATAAGAATCAGGATCCTCATCCATTGACTTGTCATTAATGACAGTATCAGAACTAGACCCAGCCTCCAAAGATGAGGCTGTGGTATAGAACATACAGCTGCTCATGAAATTAGTTCTGTGAAAAGATGAGTTCCAGCATTGGATTGCTGGAACTGGAACTGAATCAAATGCATCCACATCAGCAGAATGCAGCTGAACAGTTATAGTTCATCCAGCTCAGCATTGTGAATGATATCCGCATCTGTAGCTCAGTGAATTTTTACATGAGCGTCTAGAAATGTAGACAAAGTTACCTAATTCAAGCATCATCTGCATCATCTAGTTTTCTTTAAACTAATTAAAATTTTTACTTGATGTATGTTGGTGATATAATTTGTCCAATGAGTAGACCATGTTTGTTTACCTATGGCACCCGACTGCTCCCATAACAGCTTGGTCTTGTATCAAAAATGGACTTCCATAACTCCAGGGCCAACATGGCTGACTACACAGACGACTCTTTTTCAGGATATATTGAACAAGTCATGTTTCTATGTATGTTGATACAAATGGTGTTGAAATCATTCGTGTGCAAATCAAATTTGGTAGCTACATTTTGAGAGGCTCGCATGAAAATTCACTGAAATACAGTCTTGGATATCATTCGCGATGCTGAGCTGAAAAAACTATAACAGCATTGTCATGGTCTTAGCATGCATCCTGTTTCTATATTCCAAGCGAATTCTGTAACCCAACTATCATTTTCATTTGAGAGTATCATATTCCTTTTGAATAGTTCTTTTTTCCTTGATTGTGGGGGTTCTTTTTGCCTCTGGTGGTTTTCAGGCATCCAAACATGTTGATGTTGGGAATCAGAAGTAGTATGTATCATCAGACATCACATAGACACAGAAAAGTTTTTATTTGGAGTTACAAGCATCTAGAGAATGCAGATCTAACACAAGTTATTTATCTTCTCATCTCACCCAAATTCAGTGGTCATCAGAAACAATTCACTGTTATTTATTTTTCACTTAGTGTTCTAATATTTCTTTTAATATCATAAAAATGTATATAATTTGTAGATTAAATTTAGTTGATATATCTAAAAATCCAACTGGCCAGATGGACTGGCTGCTCAATTTTTGCCCCAGTCTGCTGAATCGAACCGGTAGGCTAGCATCAATTTTGCATGCTGCAGATTGGCTGGTACCACTGTCCTAATGACACAACTGGGCTTTGTAGCCAAGAATAGACTGCTGTCAGCGGGCAATCAGAGAGACGATATATGCTCCTTGCCTTCGATAGATACGTAGAGAGAAGCAACAATGCAAGACCCTGTCCATGCTATCAGGCAATGCTTACAGAGAAAAGTCGTGGAACAAGAAAGTGACTCTTTCTCCCAGTGAAGGCCAGGAAAGAGGATATAATCATGGTCGAAGTTGGTTATATGCTCAGCTTACTCTGAAGTCTCAAAAGAGTCACCTCCTAAAGATTTTAACTTGTGAAATTAGAGTGATCTCTGCGAGCTTTGCTTTCAAATGTAATGTTTTGATTTGAGACATAACTGAAGCTGTTGGCTGGCATGCACAGTCAACCTTCTCAAGTTTTTATCTCCAGGATTTAGTTTTTTTCTATTTGGCAACTTTAATGGTCACTATATACTTTGCGGCTGATAAGATATCGACAATCTTTTCCATTTTTAATGATAAGTCATATACCTACCTGCATCGTGCTAGAGGATCCTACTCATCCTTAGATCTGAATACCTGTGATCCATCACTTTCGCTTGACTTTTCTTGGTAAGTTGGTGACAACCTCTGTTGCAGAGACCACTTTCCAGTATACTTGAGAAGTAATACTACCAAACCTCAAGGGCTGAGCTAGAGATGAAATTTTTATTTGGCATATTGGGAAACATTTTAGTTTCTCTGCTAATCAAATTTAACAGCTGGTCATTTTGAAAACATACCATATATACTTGCATATAATCAGTGTCCAAATGGAAACAACATAGACCCTGATCTGCCATCACATAATGTGCTGGCAGATCAGGGTTTATGTTGTTTGTTCTACTGATTAGTCCTTACAAACTGCATAGACCCTGATCTGCCGGTGCATTATGCGATGGCAGATCTGGGTCTATGCAGTTTGCTGTTGGTATGGGCTTATACACGAGTATAGATGGTAGTAGATCCAATTGTCTTATTTACATACTCCAGCATGTTGCTGCGAATACAATACCAAAAACTTGTGCAATTCTGCAACATGTCAACAAACCATGGTGTGATGATGCTTGGAAGGATGCCTTCAAAGAATGGAACAAGGTCCTTAGGGATGCCAAGCCAGCAGATGAAAATGCACATAAATACCATGCATACCTAGCTAAAGCTTGTCATACCATTATAGAGGGCTAGAGGAAAACATTGAGATCCTACATTTCTAAGTTGAACTCTTGCTTCTCTGTTAAATCAGTATGAAATATGGTAAGAAAAATCATTGGCAAAATTATATAAAACCAGCTGTATAAAAACACTTCAAGAAATTTGATAAATTGGTCACTACTTTTCCTAAAGTTTCAAACAAATTGGCGGAGACATTCTCCAAAACATTTTCACCAGAGAACTATTCTGTAAACTTATGCTGATGTAGAAACCTAAAACAATTCCTTCTAAGTTTAAATCTGCTAACACTGACAATAACCCTTTCACTATCTAGAAAAATAAGACTCATGTGATCAAGCCGATGACACCTTAGCGGGGCCAGATGATATCCAATATCAGCTTCTGAAATACCTGGTATAACTCTCAATACACTTCTAAACATTTTCAATAAAATTTGGGAAACTGGCAGCTTCCTGCCATCATGGTTAGAAGCAAGTGATACCAGGACCCAAATCTGGAAAAGACCATACTGATGCTTTCAGCTGTCATATGAAACTGTTTTGGCAAAACCACTGAACAATGACAGAAACTACTGGTATCTTAAATCCATAAAACTACTGTCAAACCTTCAGTGTGGATTCAGACACCAGAGAAACACAATTGACTAGTCAGATGAGATACATTCATCAGGAGAGCTTCCATAAAGAAAGAACATACAGTAGCCATTATTTTTGGACTGGTAGAAAGCTTCTGACACTATATGGAAGAATGGCATAATGAATTACCTATTCTGCTTAGGTCTAAGGGGCTGCCTATCTATCTTTATATCAAATTTTTTAAGAATAAACATTTCCGAGTTAAGGTACCATATATACTCACGTATAACCCGATACCAACTGCAAACTGTATAGACCCAGATCTGTCATCGCATAATGCAATGGCAGATCTGGGTATGTGCAGTTTGTAAGGACTAATCAATAGAACAAACAACATAGACCTTGATATGCCGGCGCATTATGTACCGGCAGATCAGGGTCTGTGTTGTTTGCATTTGAATCAAGCTTATACGTGAGTATATATGGTAGGTGCCATATTTTTTTTAAAGCTAACCTCAGGATATGGGTCTACCTCAGGGCAGCATATTGCAAGTCATCCTTTTCAACATCAAAATTAACAATATAGTGAAATTACTTAATCCAGGAACTGACTGCTCATTATCAGTGATCTCCCCAGACATTTTCAATAGCATCGGGGTATGCGTGTTTGGGTCATAAAATGTTTTACAAAGCGCACGTTAACATCATAAAAGTGAAACAAATTAATATAAATGAAATAAAAAGAAGTGCATATATTTACATAGTATTTTTTATTTACCTAGGTTATAACAGTAACAGCAGTGCATATTTCATTTATTTCTTAATTTAAATCAATGATATTCGTCTTTTCTTCTTTTCACCATATAAACTGACTGCAACATCACAATTAAAGTCTTTAAGGGTTGTCCTTTAGTACTGATTGTCATCGGGCGGTTCAGTACCCTCTGTGACTACCTATTCCTTAAAACACTCTTAATTCGATTCATCGATGAGAATGACCTTTCACAATCTGAAAAAAATGGAACATAAAATTTATTAATGGATGTACAAAAAAGAGACAAATATACCTGAATCCTAATTAAGTTAATTACCAAGGAATCAAGACCGTGATGTGTTTTACAAATAATCATCACAGAATAAGATAATACATATTCCTTTCCATTAGGAACAATATATCAAAGTGTTTGCTATTTTTAAGCTAAAATATTGTTCAAATTTAATACTTTTATTTACCTGCTGTTGACACAGTTAGCTTATATGGATGAAACTATTTCAGTTATATTTATAAAGTAATACTTTTTATTTATATCTTTTCAAAAGAGGTAAAACTGGAAGATAAAAATTGTTCCGTTTATTACTTGGATAGACAGAAAAGAGAAATGAGAAATTAATAGGGCAGCACTCACTTAAGTTAGCAATATGGAAAACTTACCATCCGATCCAGCAATTTCTACCCAAGGGAATAACGTCTTCCATTCGTTATTAAAACCCGTCCTTCGTTTCTTGATATCATTCTTTTTGGAAATCATGATGCTGGCGCTTTTGGAATCAGAATCACTGCCACTATTCGTGACACCAATTTCTGATTGTCGTAACCAGGCCAACATGGGGCTAGCAGGTCGCTGGGTAATTTTTCATTTCTTGGAAGATGGTGTGTTCATTTTTCACAATAATTTTTAATTTAATCGGTGTAACTACTTTGGCTGTTAATGAAAACGACTGACATATATATAACACACTACCAGTAGACTCCATTGTTGCTGGCCAATCACGTGACTAGGTGCAGACGAAACCCTTACCAAAGGTCACGCTCTGGCGGTCACGCAAGCCAGGTACAAATGGTTAAGTGAGTGAGCAATTATCCTGGATTATCTTAAAAGCATAAAAGCGTAGCGGCACAAGAGCATAGCGTAGCGGCAGGTTCTAAAGCGTCGGGGTTATCAGAGTTTGAAACGATAGCGTAGTGGGCCCGCTACGGTAAAAGGCCCTCGGGAGAACACTGCATTATATGTTGACAATATTTAGGTTTGCTATAGATCAAGCACTATGCATACTATTGAATGTCAGCTGCAGATATGCATGAATCATATTCATTCTATCAGACCTATATTTTATAAAATTGTCCTCTAATACCTATACATGTATTTTAGATACTTTCAACCTTTCTTTTTCTTTGCTATTTTAACTTTCTGACAAATATTAAATGTCTAGAAATCTGTCAGTATAATTTATCTGTATAATAAAATGCACATTTTGTCATTCTGATTACAACTCATTTAAGCTAAATCAGATATATTTTCAATCACTTGAATGGAAGTTGTCTTGTATTCTTGAATTGGCTCTGTGGTGTATATTTTTTTTATACATTGCAAAAATGTTCAATTTGTACCCTATGAATTATCCTATATTTTATGAAAGAAAATCCTATAATTTCCCTACATTTCAAAGAAGAAATTCCTGTTTTTCGTATACATTTTGTAGCAGAAGTGAGTATGATCCATGGGTATGCATAAATAGAGTTCAGAAATGGGCAGAAGAAAACAGATTCAAAATTTTTAAATCAAAAACTGTTGGTATGAACATCTCAATCTGCTGATTACATAAAATTTATGATGACTCAAAACTCTATTTTGATGATTTGTTTTATCCCACTTTAGGAGGAGACCAGATTTTAAGGACTTATGTTTTTACCATAAACAAACTTTCCTTCTATATGTTGCATACCTCAGGAACAAATGTTAAATAAAGCCCAGGATTAAACATGAATCATTGCAAACACAGATTGGGGAGCAGACTGGAAGGTCTTTCTCCAATTATGCAGGACTTTAGTAAGATCTAAACTTTACTATGGCTTGATTGTCTACAGATCAGCTCACAAATCACACTTGCAGATGCATGATCTGGCAAATAATCAGGGACTTGGACTTTGCATTGGAGCATTTAGAACTTCCCTTCAGAGAGCCTGTATTTTAAGGTGAATGAGCCCATCACTTTATCTCTGACAAAAAATAAGCATTTGAGAACACTACCATACTCTCCCCTAATCCATCTAATGCCACATATGATGTCATCTTTAGGCCCAAATACCAAACCATGTACAATCAAAACCCAAATTTCATTCAACCTTTTAGGATATGAATTGTCCTGATATAGAAGCTTCAAAATCAATCTTACCAATACCACAAAATTCTCCATTCCCAAATTACCATCTTAGTTATTAAACCCCCCAAAATAATATTTGATCTTTGCCATTATAAACAATCCTTTACCAGTCCTCTCATTTTTCAAATTACATTCAATCAAATCATAGTCTACTATCATCATGGTCATAATGTTGCTGTATATACAGACAGTTCAGAAAATGGAGACAAGGTTGCAGCTGCTGTTTCAATACCTCACAGCACCATCTCAAACCATTTATCAGATAAAGACTCCATTTTTGCTGCAGAAAAATTACAGCCATACTAAAATCTGACAGTGGAGCACATTCTTGCTTGTCATGTGTATTGACTTCCACCCTGTGAGATAGAAGTTTTTGATGTCATCTCATTTAAGAAGTTTTTTGATGCACCATCAGAGATAATCTTGGACTTTTTAAAAGAATGTGGTTTAAATGCAAAAAATTTACCATATATTTTAGGGATTTTATTTTTTTTTCCTTTTGTTTCAGATAACTTTTAAAGAATTTGAAGATATTAACTTTTTATCTTTTATATCGGACTACATGTGTATGCTTATGTGGTAGGGTTTAACTTACTCAATTTTCTTTGCAATTTGCACCTCTACATTTTTAGCTCTACTGGTGATAGACCATAAGAGCTTATGGGATGGTTTTTCATCCGAGGATTGCCATGAAACTTTACACACACATTCATCCCATGGTCTATTTGGTCCTAAGTGCTGCTCGGACATCCAATATGGCCATGACAGTGGCCATCTTGAAAATCTTGTTATTAATAGTCCTCCTGAATGGATAATCATATCAACATGGGGTTTTCACTAAAAGACTTCTTATGATACCTAGTTGATCCTAAATGAAAATGGTGTCAATCTGACATCCAATATAACCACCATGGCAGCCATCTTGAAAATCTTGTTATCGCTACTCCTCCTGATTCAAATGTCATATCAGCATGGGGGTTTTGCTAAAAAAGTGTCATATAATGTTTTGTTGATTCTAAATTAAAAATGGTGCTGATCTGATGTCCAATATGTGGCCATCTTGAAAATCTTGTTTTCACTACACCTCTTAAATGGAAAGTAATTTTGACATGGCATTTCCATCAGAAGAGGTCTTCTGGTGTCTAGTTGGTCCTAAATGAAAATGACTGACCATCAATATGGCCACCATGATTGCTATTTTGAAAATATTGTTATCTCTACTCCTCTCATATGGATGGCTATATCAACGTGGGGTTTTCACCAGTAGACTTCTTATATAGCCTAGTTTGTCTAAATGAAAATAGTGCCAGTCATACATCCAATATGGCTGCCTTGATGGCTGTCTTGAAAATCTTGTTGTCACTACTTACTCTGAATGGATGATCATTATGACATGGGGTTTTCACCAACAGACTTCTAATGATGTCTGCTTTGTCCTAAATGAAAATGCTGCCAATTTGACATCCAATATGTAAACCACAGCAGTTAATTTGAAAATCTTGTTATCGCTGAAGAATATCAGAGATGGTTTCTACACTCAGCAGTTACAAGGAAGAAATGGTCTTATCTTGAATTCCTGCAAATTCTTTTCACCCAGTAGAGCATCAGTCCCTTTGAGGGACTTTTGTTAGAACTTTTAATCGGCACTATATTATCCAAGATTGTGCTGGCATGCCAATGAACCCTATTCATAATACTTATTTCTTATGATATAATTATCTGTGTCATTGGATTTATTCAATTTATCAGAGGAGGGTGGTCGTTTTAACATGGCTGTGTTTGAGCATTTGGACTCTGATGATAAAGAAGAGGAGAAACAAAAGAACCAAAAGAAGGAGACAGCCAAGAAAAGAAAACTTAAGAAAGATCCTGAGGATCAGAAGGAAGAAAAAGAACCAAAAACAAAAAAACAGCCTAAAAGTAAGTAATAGCTTAGAAAACATGGATGTACTTGAGGTTTAAAATAGGGATAAGAAGATTAAGTGGATAAACTTCATCTTAAGGGTGGGGGGGGGGGGATAATGATCGAGTTTTCCAGCTTGAACTTAACAATTTGAGGGGTGTCAGCATTGAAAAAAGGCCTAGGTTGATGATTTACATGGTAAATCATCATAAAAGATAACACAAAAATGCAGTTTAAAAGGTTACCAAAAGTTAGAGTAGTGTCATGCAAAATGGAGCACAATGAAAAAAATTAGGGGTGCTTGGAAATAATGGTAGGATGCTCTGTCCCTCGAAACATAGCTAGCTGGAACACAGTGATTACGATATCCTACTTTAGTGTAGGACAAAGTGTCATATGAGGACACCTGCATGTTCCCCACTGTAGTATTAAAATATTCAACTGTAATGGGAAAAAAATTAGAAAACACTGCATCCTTCAAGTCTTTGAATTAGGTTAGTATGTGATTCTACCAACCGGATCAAACCAGTAATTACTTAATCAGGTCAATGAAGAACCACATGAGTCCCATGAACTCAGATTCAGCAGGACCCTTTTCATATTTTTCATGAAGATGACCATTGATTCATAGACCTCTTACTGGAAAAGCTGGGTCCATTTACCATAATGATGGTAAGTCTTTGGACACTATAAGTCTTGGGACACCCTTAATTATTTTCAAAAGTAATTTTTTTATGACCTTTAAAAGTTGGGACACAAAGGTAAAGGAATTTTTTCATGTACTATAAGTCTTGGAACACCTAAAACATTTTTTTTTTCTTCTACTGATCAATCGGCGTATTTTATCGATCGTAACCTCAAGTAAAATAAACAAGACTTCATGGTGGTTAAGGGACTCTCATTATGAATTATTACATGGAAATGTTATAAATTATTATAATTTGTTTGAAGAGTCAATAAATATATTGAATGTTTCTCTGTTTTCTTATTATTTCTACCGAATTAAAATATGTATAATTTAATCAGATGATAACAAGAATTGAGCATTAGCGGTATGTTATACCCATTCAACAATAACTTCTCCCTTTTGTGCTCTAGTTTACTATTGTCAGTTTATGCATTATTGCGTTAAAATTGTCGAAAGTCACCTGTAATTATGGGGTTTTTTTCTCCCTGAAAATGGAAATACCTAATTCATTAAAATGTGATACCAGTATGAGAACAATGAAAATAGTGTTTATTTCAACTCTCGCATTTATTGAGCACATGTTTACATTATGGCGTCACCACATTGTACATTGAAGATTTACTTGTGATGAATGAAGTACATACATTGGATTTGAATCATAGGCACCACTGCACTAAACTTAAATAATATCTCTAAAATACGATAAAGAAGTTTTAAGAAATACTGCTTTTAAAATAAAAACTCTGTTGTAGTTTGCTTTGATGTAAGCGACCTTTAAATACATACCTGTTTACTCAGCTACGGTAAATGTGCTAGTATTACATAGTAGAAGCCAATCACAAATCAAAGTACCGGCATTGCCTCTGGACAAAATTTCCTCTTTACCAAAGCCAATTTCAGGGTTTAAACAATTAACTGGCTTGGAGTGCTGTCGAAAAACAAAAGAAAAATCCGCCAATTATAAACAAAGGAGACGACAAAACAACCAGCTTGCCCAAATCAAAAGTGGAATGAATAATGTGTGGAAAATTATGATTTTGTGAAGCCGAAACACAAAACTAAAATGGATCAATGATGCTCTTAATCGATCTATATTCAGAAGTTTAACATATATTATGATCGTTCTTTCATGAGTACATGACAGTTATGAGAAATTATGCTGGTTATTTGCTTTATATGATTAAACATGTGCCTTTTCATATAGATTACATCACTTGTAGAATCGCTTATACCACTGAAAAACAGTAACTGTTGAGTGCGTGAATCCAAATAAATACAACAGCAATGAACGTGTAGCAGAAATGTAATATGGAAGAATGCGATTTGGTAAAATTGATGAATAAAGCAAAATCTGCACAAAAATATTTTTGGGAATAAACAAGGATATAAGTGATGCCAAGCACGATTTGCACTGTGTACTGTACACTATAGTACAGGTCTCCCGTTAAAGATAAGCGGCCTATGAATTATGAAGACTTTATTTACCTTTATTTTAAATCATGTTGGAGAAATCAGAAAATATGCACATGCAAAATAATAACATAAAACAATCATAGTAGTTTATAACAATTTATTGACATGGTAATTGAACAAGCTGGTCACTGCTGTATGACATGGCGATCTTCCCAATTTTGTCCGTACATTTTTTTGTGTGTCTACAAGTTTTGCGACACCAATGATTTTATATATTTTACATGCATATATGTCTTGGGACACGAAAAAAAAAATTATTTTTTCGTGTCACAAAACTTAACGTCATTACGATAATCTCCAGATCAAGGAGAAAAAGGAAACTTTATACATAGTATAATGTCTGAATTTTCTATAAGATTCTAAATATTTTGAAAGTAGTCTTTGTTTGGAATGGATATTGATATCAACAGGGGTGGAATTAGCTGTGCATCTGCATCTCAAATGTTCATTTGCTCCATTAAGATGTATTATTTTGCCTACTAGATACCTTAAAGTTTTCATTTCTCCTTTAAATATGTTCCCTGATCACATTAACGTTAGGAATATAAGTTTACTACCTCCTGAATCAAGCTCTACTAAAAAGATCAAAATTCGTCTTTTCAGTCTACATCATACAGACAAAGGGCAATACCATATATACTCGATCTTAAGTCAACACTCACACACATAAACACACAGCCTTTTTAGGGCTGCAAAAAGCTAATTTGTCTTTGACTCTCCTATAAGTCGGGGTGTATTTTGCAAGTCAGATCCATCTGAAGGGGTGACTTGTCGTCAGCGAGTCAGAGTTGCACTTTGGAAAAATAAACAAGCCAAAATGGATAGATCAATAGATAGATAGGAAAAATAGAGCAAAACCAGTGTAAAATACAATTATATTATTGAGTGGAATATGTCACAAATAAATTGACAACTTACATTTTATTCATCTTTGTGTCATAAGATCCATAGAAATCCATAATGATTGACATTTTTAAATCCATTTATATGATAAATCCATGAATTCTATTGTAGGTCACATACCGGTATAAAAATAGTAGCCCAGAATGATCCAATTCACAATATCCGGTAATATGTTAATTCCAAACATCTTACAAATAAACAATCAAAAGTCAAGTCCACACTTTTGTGATTCACAATATTCTATAAATATCACTGTCTAATGTTATCAGGTACAAAGCCCAAGAACTTGTCTTCATCGTCTGAGTGACCAAATATAGGGCTGAAATCCTCCATCATTGTCTAGCCATCTTAAATATCATCCAACTCAGATTCCTCGTCTTTACTCTCATATGTGGGTACTTATGTGGAGACTGAGCTTGGGCTCTGTAAGTGACACTTTGATCATACAGTCTGTGAAATCTATTAAAGGATGCATCTGAACAGGTGTCAATTGTGCGGCAAGATCACAGGGACTTCAAATAATCACCCGCTGTTACTGAACAAGTATCAAATTCGCGGCTTGATCAAAGGATTGTCACGTGGGAAAACAAAGAGGGATTATGGTCAAACATGCACAGGGAATTATAGAACTCTACTTGGCAATTAACAAGTATCAAAAAGGATTGTCAACTTGAAAAAAAAGTCAGCGCTGCGTTTACAATCCAAGGGCTTATCGACCCATGTGTATCACTGTTCACGACTGTCCAGCCAACCGAGGTGACCGTCCAGCCAGTCCAGCCATCTCAGTCCGGGGATCTTACTGAAAGATCCGTCCATCTTGTCAGGCCTACAGCTTCATCTCTCTACAATTATGGAGATCTTAATGATGGATCTGTCCATCCTACTATGCATACCACTACATACAATATCAATTACAAGGATCTTAGTGATAGATCCGTCTGTCTTGTCAGGCCTACAGGTTCATCTCTCAACAATTATGGAGATCTTCATGATAGATCTGTCCTTCCTACCATGCCTACGGCTACATACAATATCAATTACGGGGATCTTAGTGATAGATCTGTCCATCTAGCCATGCATATGGCTCCATCTCCGTACAACAATAGGGATCTTGGTGATAGATCCATCCATCTCACCAGGCATACTGCTACACAAATATATTGTGACTGGGATTTTAGTGATAGATCCGTCCATCCAGCCATGCCCACGGCACAGTCGGTATTGGTGCAGACTGGACCATCTTCCGCACGGCCAGTAACCATGCAGACCATACTCCTGGCAAACCAGCCATCCATACTGGTACAACACATTTGTTTGGCAGAGTCGGCTTACCGTATGTTCATGGCTTACCCACAGGGAAGTTACCATGACTTATATAGAGATGACGGCATTGCGTCATCTCGGCTACCTGGGATGGTTTATCCAGATATGGAGACAGAACCAGAACAGGTCACTACACACAGTGAGTGTGAAAATACTCCTGAACAACAGCTTTACTCAGATCCAACCATGGAGCGGACTGAGTTCAGCTTTTGTCATCGAAGAGACATACCGGGTGCTGTCAGTTTCAGAATGCCCTCTACCACCACGCTTGACTATAAGGACAAGGCTTTGGTAGATATCAACAATGAGGAAGAGACTCCGTCCTGCAAAATTAATGACCATCTGTCTGAAGGAGTCTGTGATCCAGGGAATGCTAAGGCTTTCTTTCCGAAAGCCAAGTATCAGCGATGTTTGTGTTGGTACAAAACACCCTCTGATGCCTTCCATTCTGAACTCTCAGCTCTGGATAAGAATTTAGCAGCTGTCCACATGTCTGCCCCACTTTTTTATTAAGTGGACAAGAATGTGTTTCATCCCACATCAAAGCTGGTTCGAAATATTGTCACCACATCTTCGATGTCAGACATGGCCTCATTGGCTATTTTTTTACTTGTGCAAAAATCAGGCAATGGGCATGCCTGGGAGGCAACAGCCTGAATTGATCAGGTCATTAACAGGGCAGCTCACCGTTCCAATTGCAAATGCACTGACTGCCTCTGTGAAACTCGACCTGATATAATGTGACGCATGTTTGCGTTACATGTTGCTCAAGCCACATGACACTTTGGCATTATGGATGATGCAATTTGACTCACCATTACTCTTTGGGGTCAAAATTAAAGAAGTTCAGAGGCAGGCAGCTCAGGAACTGCCCCTCCAACTCACTGTGCACCCACCACAATCTTTTAAGACCAATCCACCCCTGCCACATTAGAGGGACAATGGGTGAGCAAAGGAAAAGGAATATTTTATGCCACAGGTTCAGTTCAGATACCCAGCCTAATGCAGGAGGCAAAAATGTAACCAGTTTAGGAGGCAACCTTATGTGGGGTGGGGGCAGGAAACCAAGTTTCTCCTCCTTCAAGCCTCCTAACTCTCAACGCTGACCTACCAACCCCACTGCTCAGAGACAGCCAACCGGTGGGTGCCAGACCCCTGCACTTCCAATCTTGTTGGATCAGCCTATTTTCTCAAAATAAATGGGTGATCCAAATCATATTAGAGGGACTTCAGATTTAATTTATCCATCTCCTTCCTCTGTCTTCCTCTCCCCTTCTAATGGATGTACCATCAGATCAGGTGAAGGACGATGTTCTACAACAGGAGATACCATCGTTCATCGACAAGAGGGTGGTAGAGATTGTGAGAAAACCATCATATCCGGGGTTTTATTCAAGGCTTTTCCTTATTCAAAAGGTCAACAGCAAGTTGAGGCTGATCATCGACCTGAGTTGCCTCAATCAATACATTCTTCCACCAGAATTCAAGATGGAGACAGTGAGATCGATATGACTCTCCATCAGAATGGACAAGTACGCCATTAGTCTCAATCTGACCAATGCATATTTTCACATCCCTATCCACCCGACGTCGCGAAAATTTCTTCATTTTGCTTATCGCAACAAGGTTTACCAGTTTTAAGTTCTTCCATTTGGTCTAAACATCAGCCCCTGAGTCTTTTCCAAAATCATGGATTGCTTCGTCAACCCATTCCAGCTGTCTTCATCTACAGCGATGGCAGCATACTTGGACGACATCCACCAGAAACATATGGTAAGTTCTATTCTTCTCAAGGGCAGGAACGATCTATCCCTTTTGAATCATCTCAGTTTTCTAGTGAACTGGGAAATGTCCAACTTTCATCCATCCCCGTGTTTTGTCCACCTGGGTATGGAGTTTATCACCAATCTCAATCTAGCATGACACCCTCATGTTCTCGTAGTATGCATCATCGAGTCAAGTCCGTTTCTAAGAGGACTTGGATTTCAGCGAGAGAGTTCTTGCAACTCCTCGGATTATTTAGTGCAGCAGCGGACTTGATCCTGCTGGACCATCTTTTTATGCGCCCCTTACAGATGACCTTGCTGGCTCAGTGGAGCCCATTTTGCATTCCACTTGATCCAAAGATCAGGATCACAAATGAGGTACAATCATTCTGGAGTCTGTGGCGCAACCCTGGTTGGCTCATGACAGGAATTCCTCTGGTGAAGCCTCAGTCAGAAGCGACAGTTTGTACAGATGCCAGTACGTATGATTGGGGAGCCCACCTGTTGCCAGTGGAACTGCCTCTCCATATCAACCTTCTCAAGATGAAGCTGGTCATCAACATCTTTCAGTTCAGGCAGGACCGACTCTCATGGAAAACAGTCCTGATTATATCGGACAACTCTGTAGTAGTGACCTACCTCAAACGGGGGCACCAAAATCACCCGACATGTGCGTTCTGGTTTGGCAGTTTCTACGTTGGTGCGACCAACTCCATATCAACATACAAATCAGGCACGTTCCTGGCAGACTCAATTGAATGGTCCATCAATCAATCAGTCTTTCATCGGATTTGTGCACATTGGGGCATCTGATGATCAATTTTTTTGTGACAAGGTGGAATCACAAGTTGCCCACCTGCGTCTCTCCCGTTCTGAACTCAGAAGCTTGGGACGTGGATGCACTGTCAATCAGTTGGGAGGGGTTGTGGGCATTTGCCTACCCACCCACAGTCTTGGTACCAAAAATAATACAGAAGTTGAGGGGTAAAACATGCAAGATGATTCTTATAGCGCCTTTCAGATTGGACAAGTCCTGGGTCAACGATCTACTTGATCTAGCGATAGATCTGCCCAGGAAGACTCTGGCCAAGCCAAATCTTCTCAAAGAACCATGGTCACGGGTGTTCCACCAATGCCAAGACCGTCTTCTCCTTCATGCCTGGCTCTTGTCAGGATAGCCTTGCAAAAAAGAGAATTTAGACCTTTGATTGTAGATAGAATCTCGCGAACAAGAAGGCCCTCCACTCTGAAGGCCCACTTTTGCATCACTAGATGCACTATCAATCAGCTGGGAGGGGTTGTGGGCCTCTGCCTACCCACCCACAGTATTGGTACCGAAAATAATACAGAAATTGAGGGGTCAGACATGCAAGATGATTCAGATAGCCCCTCTCAGATGGGACAAGTCCTGGGTCAAGACAGATTTTAGTCTTTTTGGTAGGGCTGGATTCGGGAAGTAGCAGGCTTATATCCCTAACATTATTCTGAGTGGGTAAGTATTCTCAGAGAAACAAAATTTACTTAAAAACTTTCTTTCAAGTGGGATGCACATGTTTTTTTAAAATGAATTCCACATTTTTTTTATTTAGACACCAGTTTAACTAT
This sequence comes from Margaritifera margaritifera, assembly GCA_029931535.1. Lineage (NCBI taxonomy): Eukaryota > Metazoa > Mollusca > Bivalvia > Unionida > Margaritiferidae > Margaritifera > Margaritifera margaritifera. The sequence continues at coordinate 37,181 of JAQPZY010000920.1, read as the reverse complement.
GTCTTTTCCTTTTGATCAAACTGGTTCACACTTGAATGCATTCCCTCTTTGTAGGTTCATGTAGAGAAATAAAAACCAGTGAATTTTCCTGAAGCTTGAAGAATGCAAGCATAAGCACTGTGTCCAGTCCCAGGAAAGGAAAGAAAACTTTATTTAGTGTTTTAGTGTACTGAAAGATAGACAGTAGTAGTGTTAATCTCCATTCAGGAGGCTATCATGTCTGACTCAGTTGAACCAGGATGTTGACTTCCGATGCTGAATGTAATGTGACTTCAGAAATGGACCCACCCATTTTCCATGAAATATTGTATATACTCGCGTATAAACTGATACCATCTGCAAACTGCATAGACCCAGATCTGCCATCGCATAATGCATCAGCAGATCTGGGTCTATGCAGTTTGTAAGGACTAATCAGTAGAACAAATAACATAGACCCTGATTGTTGGCGCAATATGTGACAGCAGATTAGGGTCTATGTTGTTTGCATTTGAACCAGGCTTATATGCGAGTATATACGGTAAATATTAAATGGGTCCAAACTTTTTCAGTGGACCTGTGTACAAAAAAATCCTTAATGCTACCCTGTTGATACATTTTTGTCATTCTTTCTTCCCTCTTCATACTTTGCAGGTTATGAGTCACTTCTTCTTCATAATTCTGTTGATATTATTCTGTTATTTCCTTCTCCCTTGGGAGTTTTTCTTCTGTAGTGTTGTCTGATGAATATAGTGATCAAGCTGAAGATGAGGGCACTATATCTCAGCAGACAACACTGTTGAGAACAGTTCACAAGGGAGAAGGCAGTAATACAGTTAGTATTTCAAATGATGTAATGTGACATCATAGGATGTTGGGATGTGGCAATGTTACCCTCTGGAACAGTTTCATGACAATAGCCAGGTAAAAATTCCTGTAGTAAGCCAATCAGAAGGGAGAATTTATCATTTTATGTACTAAAATACAGTGTAACATGTGTAATCCAACCATGAAAGGGATAAAAGAATTAGGCTGGATTGTGAGCCAGAATACTTGGTGTCAAATTTATTATAAATAGACCGAGAGGGACTTAATATTATGGCTGCATTGGGTAAAGATCCACAATATTCAAGGGCCAGACGATGGGCCAGATTAGGAAGGACCTACTGTACTCATTTTTGGTCCAGACATCTCCAAAGATGCACAGTAAATCTTTTAAACGTTTGATGTAAATATCTCCGGAAGATCTCAAAAACTAAAAAGTGTTTTTAAGCAGAACTGTACAAATTGAATTAGGGGATAAGAGGTTACTAATTTTCTTTCAACAGAAAACAAATCCAAGAATATCAACTACTTTGAAGATTCAGATTCAGAAATTGAGGAGGCCAGAACTGCAAGGAATCAGGCACAGTAAGTTCTCAACATACAGCTTTTTTTCTTTTGTCAGAGGTTTTGTATCTTGTGTATATTAGGTGTGTTGCTTGTTTTTAATTAATTTGACACTTGCTTTTTCTTTCCTCCTTTTTGTCACATTTTACAACTTTTTTAGATATTCAAAAATCAATCTGCTTTTTCTGTCATTACAATCTTTGACTTTTTGAAATGTGGAGGAGTAAGGTGTGCTGACTTTATTTTTAAGTACTCCTAGAGCATTTAATATTAAATCACCTTACTTTTGTTAACATTAATGTCTATTTAATTCATCACAGGTTTCCATTACTGAAAATATCCTAGAATCATCAGTTTTGGTGAACTTAAGCACTTTCACCTTTTCAGAAATATACTCCATTCATAATGATACCCGTCATTTCATTTGAAACATTAGTTATTTCAGTAAAGCATGCATATAAAATGTCATTGATATATTCCCTCATACACTTCTTGCCATGCTTACAACCAGATGACCTCTTGTTAGAAAGTTTGTGTATTATGTCACTTGTTTTGATGCACTTCACATAAATTTACTTCTGTCTGTTACACTGCTGTACATGTGATCTGCAACAAAAGTATATCACATAACAAAATCAATAGCACATAGAAAGTGCATGTTTATGCGAAAAATTGCATAAGGAAACTAAAATTTAGCATTCCTAAAGCTTTTTTTATTTTTATCAATAATTTTGGTTCTGGGAGAGATTTCTTCTCAAGATATTTCTTCTCAAGAGTGAAAACAATCAAATTTGGAAAATCATGATGGTATTATAAGAAAATTATTTACTTGTAAGCATAAAATATTAGACTTCGCTTATGAACTATTTTTTAAACATTAATCGACAGTTGGAAAAAAGAGAATTAGTGAGTTTTCTTCATGGTATATATCTTTGTGTCAATTCACAACTTGATAATAGGATTTTTAACAAATTTTTCTGTTCATATGAATCAGTGTTGACAAGTGTAAACAAATGTTGTGGTCATGATGTCATTGAGAGATACATTCTCTCGAGAAGTGGGAGTTTATGACACAGCATCAAAATAAAGTAGCATTAACACAGGAGTCTGGACAATACTAATACCTTGATTTTTACAGGGTTCTATTAATACAATGGAAGCAGCTTTAAATTCTTTTGCAGCACAACAAAAATAAACAAGTTACAAATATATTTTGTACTTTTTATGTAACAATTTTGACAAATATTTTATACTTTCTCTTGTTTTGAAGAATTAAATGATAATCTGCATTTGTGTATATTTTCTTTTTACATAAAAGCTTTCATTTTTGTGTTACTTGAATATGAATGTTTGCAATAATACCCTTTTCAGCAGCAGTCAACCTTGTATGTCTTTATTGAAATTTGTTTCATGTACATTTTGTATTGAAATGGATGTTTTAAAAAAAAAAAGATACTTGTTTCTGATGTTGATACTTACATAAAATAACATCAATTATATCTATCAAAATTCTTAACCTAATTTGTTTACTTCTAGAAAAAAAGCAACTAAAATTTCCAATGTTGATGGTGAACTGCTTGAGATTCTATTGAATATGAGGGAAGGACACCTTCATTCCTCAGACAACGGAACAAGAGTCAGTCCTCAGCCAAAAGTGATTGTAGAACCTAATCAAGGCCTATCAACAACATTTTTCACAAATTCCAGTCAAGTAAATATGCCTAGTCAGATCAATTCACAGCAGGGACAAAACGTTACTAATACTACTTATAATTCTAACTCTCAGAGTGGGAGTGATCAATTTAGGCTTGTGACAGTTTCACCCGAGAGTGGAGAACAAGTTACATTTGAACCGAAACCACAATTGCCTAATCGTGGAACAGATTTGGTGAATAGTGCTAATATAGTTGAAGGTGAGATGTCAACTGGAAATTTTGGACAAGAAATTGTTCAGCAAGAAACACCAGACAGTATTGTTACAACGTCACAAGGTCTACCTCAGATTGTCACAGCTTCTCTGCCAGGCAGTGGTGCAAATATTGAACTTCCATTAGATATGTTAAACATCCAGAGTGGAGAAGACCAATTTGTACTGGTGACAGTTTTGCCAGAAAATGGTGAACCTGGAGAAACTGTGATTCATGTGTATAGACTTCAAGGAGGTAATGTACCTCAAGTTCCAATTCAGAATTTATAAGATACAAGGCAAACATTGCACACTGTCTTTTCAAATCAGAGGCTCTTCCTAAATGAAAAATAGCAGCTCAGAATTCCTGGGATAATGTCACAGTGGTTATTGTAGGTTGTTGTCAAAGCTTATCTTCATCATGTCAAACTCTATTCAAGTAATGATTCAAGTCGGTATAATTCTTAGAAAGGAACAAACTTTTTGAATTCTGCTAATGTTTTAAACTTGGAGTTTGAATGACCAGTTTAAGCATGTAACAGTTACAGTACACATTTTGACCATGTTACACTTGTGTCAGTCTAGTTAAGTGACATGTTGATATAATGGTACTTTTTGTATTACTTTCAACAGGTGGGTCATGGGTTCAATTACACTCAACATCATAGGCACAAATTTGGGTCTTCATTCTGAATATTTTTATTATGCCATGTATTTGACTCTTTCCCCAACAAATGGCAACTAAACTGGTCATAAATTATCACATTCTAATACATTACAGCACAGTGTAACATGGGCATGATGGTATCTATAACACCTGGATATTACACAGTGTAATCGAGTGTTCATTTGTGGCAGCAACAAGTGGACAATTGTCAATCTGGTTTGAGTGTTCTGTAATTCAGCCTGAATCTGGAAACCTGGGGCCTAATTCTATTCAGTCTCAAATGCAGCAACAAAGTCAGTTTATATGTAGAAGATCTTAAGTGAATAGCTATTTTAAATTAAACTTGTTAAACAAGTTGAATTATTTCTGCAGAATGGTCAGCGTGTAAGTTCAAAGTAACATGGTACACCATGTGTCTATGATCATGGAGATTAATGCCCATAGAAAGTCCTCATTTTTGTACTTGTGAACACAATGTCTAATGATGAAAAAATTATGTTTAAACATCCTTATGACGGGTAGTAAACTAGGGTGTCAACTCCATGTTTGGAAGAGAGGAGAGATGAACTTTTACTAGATATGAACAATGTCGTAACATATAGTGTTGTATTAAGAAGGAAACAGTGTAATAGCAATATTGATTCCATTTATTGATATGATCAGTGTTATGAAATTATATAAAAAAGATTATCCAACAACTTAGGTTTCTGATATATCATGGCATTTTGATTAAAAGTAAAGAAATTACCAATTTATGATCTTGTTTTATTTTTATATGAAGTAAAAAAAATGTTTTCAAGGATCAAGCACAATACTGAGCTACATGAGAATAGAGAGAGACAGAGGGATATGTGCAGGATTGAAATGATATTAACCACTGAATAAAGGCAATACATATATATAAACCTTAATTTGAACAGAGGAACAAAGAAATATGATTATGTAGGGAGAGGAAGGAAGTAGAAGTTCCAATTTAATATGAATCTTGTAAAATCACAAAAGTGAATAACAAAATTGTCACAGAAAGAGATTAGCAGACAGACGACAAGATGCAGTGATAGCGAGCTTTACACTTGTATAAATAGCATGATGAGATGCAGTAATAGTGAGCTTTACACTTGTATAAATAGCATGAGGAGATGCACTGATAGAGTTTTACACTTGTATAAATAGCATGCCGAGATGCAGTGATAGAGAGCTTTACACTTGTATAAATAGCATGATGAGATACAATGATAAAGAGCTTCATACTTGTATAAATAGCATAACGAGATGCAGTGATAGAGAGCTTTACACTTGTAGAAATAGCATGACAAGATGCAGTAATATAGAGCTTTATACTTGTATAAATAGCATGATGAGATGCAGTGATAGAGTTTTACACTTGTATAAATAGCATGCCAAGATGCAGTGATAGAGAGCTTTACACTTGTATAAATAGCATGATGAGATACAATGATAGAGAGCTTTATACTTGTATAAATAGCATAACGAGATGCAGTGATGGAGAGCTTTGCACTTGTAGAAATCGCATGACAAGATGCAGTAATATAGAGCTTTATACTTGTATAAATAGCATGATGAGATGCAGTGATAGAGTTTTACACTTGTATAAATAGCATGCCGAGATGCAGTGATAGAGAGCTTTACACTTGTATAAATAGCATGATGAGATACAATGATAGAGAGCTTTATACTTGTATAAATAGCATAACGAGATGCAGTGATAGAAAGCTTTATACTTGTAGAAATAGCATGATGAGATGCAGTGATAGAGAGCTTTACACTTGTATAAATACCATGATGAGATACAATGATACAGAGTTTTACACTTGTATAAATAAATAGTATGACAAGATGCTGTAATAGAGAGTTTTACACTTGTATAAATAGCATGATGAGATGCAGTGATAGAGCTTTATACTTGTATAAATAGCATGATGAGATACAGTGATAGAGAACTTTACACTTGTATAAATAGCATGATGAGATGCAGTGATAGAGCTTTATACTTGTATAAATAGCATGATGAGATGCAGTGATAGAGAACTTTACACTTGTATAAATAGCATGATGAGATACAATGATAGAGTTTTACACTTGTATAAATAAATAGAATGACGATGCAGTGATAGAGAGCTTTACACTTGTATAAATAGCATGACGAGATGCAGTAATAGAGAGTTTTACACTTGTATAAATAGCATGACGAGATGCAGTAATTGAGAGTTTTACACTTGTATAAATAGCATGATGAGATACAATGATAGAGAGCTTTATACTTGTATAAATAAATAGTATGATGAGATACAGGGATAGAGAGCTTTACACTTGTATAAATAGCATAAAATTTACATAGTGAGCAAGAGAACTACAGACTGATGGATGTAGATATGTTGTGATATGGAAAGCTTTATACTTGTATAGTGTTAGTCAGAAAGAGAGAGAGCAGGGAATAAACACAGCATACAAACTGACAGAGACATAGTTTCTTTAATTTCAAATACTGAAGTGTCTGTATATTTATGAGAAACAAGACATTAAAATAATCCATTATCCTTTTTTATTAAGTCACGAAATGATAGAACTTGTACAGTTATATATAAATAGTTCAGGCCTTTAAAAATTCCTTCTGTTCAAGAATGATACTATTCTGAAATTTGTTGTTTCTTTGAGATAGCTGAAACTTGATTCCTTTGTCATGATAAGTATGTACCACAGTGATCTCTCCAAAAATATTTGATAGCATCAGGGCAAGCACGTATTAACGACAAAATGTTTTTAAAAATGTGCATTATCATAAAAGTGAAAAAATTAATATCAATGAAATATAGAAGAAGTATATATATATATTTACATAGTATTCTTTATTTCCTTAAGTTATAACATGATTTAATGCCAAACTCATTTGTCTTTGCGTTTAAATAAATGATATCTTTTGTTTCTTTACTTCCCCATATAGTTTGATTACCACATTAAAAATTAAAGTCTTTGAGGTAAAGTCCTTCTTTACTAATTGTCATTAAGTAATTCAGCAACCTCTGTAATAACTTGTTCCTTAACACACTCTTGATTATGTTCATCACAGAGAATGACCTTTCACTGTCTAAAAAAAATGGAACATAAAATTTAGTAATGGATGTATAAAAAGATACACAATTTTCGATGTCATAAATTTACTAAATAATGAGTGAACATATGGATGAAACTATCCAACATATATTTATTGCATATGTCAAGGTCATAATGTAGCAATTATCATGCGGCAATGATAATGTGGCAATCATCTGTGGCAATTATGAAGCTTGTAGAAAATAGCTCACTGTTTGAGGTGGTTTTGTTTTTATTGGCAGCTGTGACAAATAAAAAGATGACACATATTAATGCAGCAATATACTGAATAAAAAAATGTCACCACCTAATTTTTCATGTAATAAATAACAATTGCAAACTAGTTATTTATTGTTGGAGAAATATTTCGAATATAAATGAAGGCATAATCAAACACATGGTATTTACATGTTTTCATATAAGGTAAAATTGGAAGATAAAAACTGCTTCTTTTTGTTTACTGGGATAGAGAGAAAAATGAAATGAGAAATTATTAGGGCAGCACCCACTTAAGTTAAGGTTTACTGATGAAACTATTTTTCTCTTGCTCAGATAAGAATGACAACAATTGCAACTACTGCTACTACTATAAAACAAGAATATTATATTGTAATAGTGCCCAAGGAATTGCACCCCCTCCCCCAACTCACCTGTTAGTAACTAAGTAGATCTAAACAAAATTTAGCAGTGTAGAAAACTTACAATCCGATCCAGAAATTTCCACCTAAGGATATGAAGTCTTCCATTCAGTGTTGAACCTCATCCTTCATTTCTTAAGCTCTTTCTTTGGGTAAATCATGCTATCTAAATCGGAATCACCATTTGTGACACCAATCTCTGATCTCCTTAGCCAGGTCAACATGGGGCTAGCTGGGCCCTGGCTAATTTTATGTTGTTTTGAAGGTGGTGTGTCCATTTGCAGAAGAATTTGCTTAACTTAAAATGCAATATGTTTAACTGTTTTTAGCTGGTAGTGTTCGTTCGTTCATTTGAATTAAAGTCATGTATTGGGAGATAATGCCATGTACGACTACTTTAAAATGGGCGCTTTTGCGCACTTCTTAATTTGTTTTTGCACTTCTTAATTTGGCTATAGTGGTAAAGATGTTATTCTGCCTCCAAAGCAAGCTGCGGGTTGCAGGGTTCCCTGACTGCCTACTGCATCTTTTCTGACTGCCTGATCCTATCTTTCCAGCTGTCTGTCCGAGTCCTCCTGCCATACCAGCTGTCACCTTGCTACGTATTGTCAAAGCTATGCCCAGTTACTTAGTTTTATGGGGCGGTCCCTATCATAGTCCCAAAAATGTGATAGTCACATATCCGATTAGAATATTTGTGAGTTTTGAATTTTCCTACTGAGTAGTTTGTGCTTTTTGTGTACTGCGTGTAATTGTTTGTTTTCCGAAAAGGTGTACCAAAGAGGTTGGCTTGAGGTAGCCGATTGATTTTGGTGATCTTAATTTGGGTTTCACGCCGCCGTTTCTTAGTTCAATCAGCAGCATGCCAATCTGGGATTGTTTTTTTTCAGGGCCACATAGTTTTAGCCTGAAGAGGGCTTTCGTGGGACAGATTGAAAGTCCAATGTATATATGAATAATTAAGAGAGAAATATGTTTATGTATGTGGTGCTATACGTGTATGCTAAATGTGTTGAAAGGGTGGAGATTTTTTTTTTTTCTTTAATTTTTTGTTTTCCTTGTATGTATGCTATATTTGTGTGCTATGTATTGTTTATGCTCTATATATGCAATAGATGTATATATGTTGGTTTTTGTGCTAAGTGTATGCTATATGTGTATATATGTGGCTGCTATGTATGTATGTATGTATGTATGTATGTATGTATGTTTGATGTTTTGTTAGGGTCTTTTATAATTGTGTGTGTGAGGGGGCAACTTTCTTTCATTGTATTAGCCCTAAGAAGGACTTTTTTGTTCTTCTTTTCTGGTGTGTTCCCTCTGCTTCTTCCAGACGTCTTCTTCTTTTCCTGTATCTTCGCTTCCACAACTTCTTCGGCTTCTCCTTCTCCGTTGATGTAGTTGTTTGTCTCTCCCTCTGTTGTTATCTGCTGCATCATTTCATATATTTTCCTTTTAATCGTCTTCTTCCTCTCCCTTCCTTTTTCTTCTCCTCCTCTGTTTTCGTCTTCCTCTCTTCCTGTTTCTTCTCTTTCTGCGCTCTCCGTCTTTTATATTCTTTCCCTTCTTCAGCTTTCTCTCCTTGTCTTCGTCCTCTTTTCAGTATTTGTTTGCTTAATGTTCAGTAGCTGTACACGCTTCTTTCTCCTAGGTTAGTATTATTTATTGGGACCCTAAATGTCACTTATACTTTTGTTTATTTATTTGCCTATGATGATGGTTCTCAAGAACAAGCCCTCCGACAGAAGTTCCAGGCCCCTAAGCAGAGCAGTCATGGGCCCAAAAACTAGTTAAATTGTTTTGTATATAAAAACCTGTGCACAGTTTTGCATATAAAACCTGTTATAATTTACAATAACGTAGACTCTTGCAAGGAACAAATTTTAATAATTACTGCAAAAATTAATAACTTTTTTTATAATTGAGTTGACGGCGGGCCCCTAGAAATCACCGGGTTCCCCCTCCCCTCTGGGCAGGCCTGCCTGGGAAATGTATTTTATTTTTGAAGTCAGCTTGTCATCCCCCCTTAGGGGGTGGGGCTTTCTTAGCTTGTGATGGGGGGGGGGGGGGGGGCTGTAAACGCACAATCTCCCCTAGTGCAAGTGATATATCCACCATCCACCGTTTCAGTCTTATACTTGTATTTCTTCCCTTTCTTTTTTTTATAATAATGTATTCTTGTTCGCTGATACTAAGTCGTCTCTTCGACATGGCGAACAATACTTCTTGAGTGGAATAGTATTCTGGTTTTCATTAACTATCTTCGACATGGCGAACAATTCTTCTTGAGTGGAATAGTATTTTTGTTTTCATTAACTATCTTCGACATGGCGAACAGTACTTCTTGAGTGGAATAGTTTTCTGGTTTTTATTAACTATCTTCGACATGGCAAACAATACTTCTTGAGTGGAATAGTATTTTTGGTTTCATTAACTATCTTCGACATGGCGAACAATACTTCTTGAGTGGAATAGTATTCTGGTTTTCATTAACTATTTTCATTCCCACTTTTAACTGAGTAAATTAATTCCGAAGTAAACTTGTTGATTCGTAAAACAACTACCAACAGAATGTTAGGTTCGCTGAAACCAATTCGTATCTTCGACATGGCAAACAAAACGTATTGAGTGGAATAGTATTTTGGCTTTGATAGGCATTTTTCGTTCCTACTTTAAAGTAACTAATTAAATTTATAAATTGTGTCTCTCCTACATTACTTTAGTGTTTTGGTATCTAATTATTTATGTTGTTATTTACTAGTGCATTACTTTGTTTGAAGGGGGGTGTGTGTGTGGGGAGGGGGGGTCTTATTATTATACCTAAGGTGATTACGTTTAAGGCGGGCAACGCTGTCTCTATTTGGGAGTGGAAATTTCCTTAGCCTGTGGGGTGGAGATTGGCCCGAACCCTTCGAACCATATCCCCTAGTGGGACTGGTATAACCAGTCCCCTCCCCCAGCAGTGGCGCCGCGAGGGGGATCGGGAGAGAATAATTGCCCCCGTGCGCAGGTCGAGGTGAGGCGCCATCGGGAGCTTTTTTTTGCAGCTGTAACCGGAGCGTAGATGGGGAGGGGGTGGAGGTTGGCAATTGACATGAAAACTGTTCTCTGTGGCAAAGTCGGGGCCCCACTAAGGAACATTGACCCCGGGCGCCTCGGTAGGGTCGCCACTAAAGAACATTGCCCCCGGACGCCTCGAACACTCGCGCCGCCACTGTCTCCCAGTGGCTATGTTTTTTCCTCTCTCGTCCCAGACAGCCGAAGCTCCCCATGTTGTTATTTTATATTTGGCCTCTTTTTCCTATTTTGGCTATGAATGCCAGTAGATTGGTATAGGTAGTACCTAAGTTTTTGTTTTTGGCCTCGAGATATTCCGGATTTGTGTTTGGTGAACCAGTGTTATTTTGTTGTTCTTAAAACGCTTTCCTTTTTTCGTGATATTTGGGGCACATATTTAGCACATGCTCAAGTGATTCCGAAGTCGGGCAGTGTGGGCAGTTAATACTTGTTGCTGCTTTTAGGTATTTCCCTGTGTATCCTGCTAATGTTTAGCGCTGAGAGTACGCGAAAAATTCTACTGTGTAAATGGCGCACTCGTCCGGTAATCTCCTTGTGGAAATGACTGAAATATATATAAAACACACTACCAGTAGGCACATCATCGCTGACCGATCAAGTGACTATGTCAGAACAAAGACGAAGCCCTCATAAAAGGTCGCGCACCGGAAGTCCGGTAAGCCAGGTACAAAAGATAACGGCTAAGTGCACGAGTAACAATCCTGGATTATCTTAATTAAATACCAAAAATGAGGTAAGAACAGGTGTCATCTGAGCAATAGGGCTTTGAATCAGGTGGCGGTATGTTTATTTAACAGATTAATTTTATAAGGATAGCGGGAAACAAAGGCAAAGAGGCACAAGTGCATAGCGCGGCGGCGGGTTCAAAAGCGTCGCGGGCTGAAATGATGGCGTACAGGGACCGCTACGGTAAAAGGCCCTGGGGAGAACACTGCCAACGATGATAATCCATCGAGCCAACACGTTAGCACAAAAGAGGGCCAATAAGCACATTGACGTAGGCCGATCGTCATTTTAGCCAAGTTGGGCCGACGTTGGAGACGAGTTGCTATCCACTGGGTTAACGTTGGCCAAACAGCGCCAACGAGCAAACTGATGTTTGAAAATCATGAGTGATGTCACGTGACAGTTTAGACGAATCGATGTATGTAATGTTCTAAATAAAGATTCTATCTCGGCTGATTTAATCCTGAAAAGAAACAACAATTATTTTTTTTATTTTGTATTTTTTTTTAAACAAACAAATCTTGATTAAATCTAATTACAAAACTATTATATAAACGGTAAAATTTAACCATCCCGGCCATGCCATGCTTGAATAAAACCACTCTGTCTGGTTTCGACGAACATTTTTGTGATTTCTTTACTTGTTGTGGTGTAATATATAATATCTTCAACTAAAACTCACATCAACAGTGTGAATGAATATTGATTTTGGTCATTTGTAAAATTTGAAGCTAAAAAAAAAACAAGTTTAAAAGCTTACAATTTTTTTAAGCGAAATCACTCCACTGCAACGTCAGTAAACAAAAGAAAAGAAAAAAAAAGACAAAGTAACCCTTCCCACCCGTCAACAAAAACAGACACAATATTTAATACTTATTACATACTGATTATAGTAATATTACTCGACCCACACAACAAAACTGTATGATTTGAGAGGAACGTCATGTACGCAGACTATAGGACTATAAAACTTTGTAAAAGAAAACGAAAACAATTTTTAAATATCCTATTAGATACGGCCGTTTTATAATCAATGCCATGTTTTATCTGCAACTTATTTTCAGTTGCTAATGGGAATTACATTGTTATGTGTTAATGTGATTGATTGATTGTGCTTCGATTCGACTTTAATGTGACGTAAAACGTTTGGAAAGAGCTCAAGAGATCACTGGAGTTTTGAGCGTTTAGGACAAGGAAATTCGCCTGATCGTCAGTAATGATTTTTGTCGACAAAAAAGAGTAATGTCTTTGCTGTATAATGCACGTACAAGTCTTCTCTCTCTCTCTCTCTCTCTCTCTCTCTCTCTCTCTCTCTCTCTCTCTCTCTCTCTCTCTCTCTCTCTCTCAATATGTGCAAATTAAACGTTGAACCTAGGAGCGAATGTTTATGTTTACCATTCTCTGTGCATGTATTTCGTGGTAACTTCGTCTTTTTCAGGCCAGCTTCGCACAATATCGTTTTTTTTTTTTTAATAAAAATTATTATAAATTTTGTAAATAGTTTCATAACTATCTTTACACAAAGAAAACTAATAGGCTAAACTTACGAAGGATCCGTTATGTAGGCCAAACCTGAAGAATATATTGACTAGTAGCCTGTAATAAGCCTGAAGTTCGTAACTTCCTTTTAACAATTAATGACTTGTAGAATCTCTGCCGACTTTGACCTAATATAGTGACAAATTTCGGCATGTACACACACACACACACACACACACACACACAAGTTTCTTATAAAATGATTTAGATTGAAATCATAATGGTATATGTTCCCGTTTTTAAGATATCGCTCCAAAAATGTTGCCAAATTTGTTCACCATGATAACGTGAAATGTTACTTTACTTTTGTAATTTTTTCAAAAACTTGCACCCCTAAAAATTGTAGAACGATTTTTCTTCAATAGGTAACTTTCATGGATTATATAAAATATTGAGTTTAGTTGTGCTTGTGCATGTCAGATATCTTGGTTTTGTCTTATTTTGGCACTGCAATGTGTCACGAGAAACATTTCTAACATTAGATCTACCGTTTTCCAAAGGAAAAAAAAAAAAAAAGAAAAAAAGTTTCACAGTATAACTTGTCTTATTCTGCACTCTCATTCTAGAGCCAAAACATGAGTTAAATAAAAATGTAACAATGTATGCCCTATTTTTTCAGTCAGTCGATTTCAGATGGTCGAGAGAATAAAGCGTTTTTCTTACTGTTCTCGGCGTGTGCAGCGAAACATGACATATCTTAGTCATTCGACAAGAAATATAACACTACTTTTTTAAAACTGATAAATGAAAAAAAAAAAAAAATGCCAATGAACATTTCTATCAAAGAATTTACACTTGTCTTCAGAAACTTATAAAAAGGGTAACCTTCTCTCTGTTTGAGGCAAACGATAGGTTTTGGAAAAAATTACTGCGTTCATTTGACAATATTTCATTTTGTGCACTATGCTCATAGTAGCTAAAGATGCTATTCGCGTGGCTAGGTGAATCAGTACGAAACGGCGTGTATGCAGGGGAGTAAACGTTAGCCACTACTAGCTTTTAGGACGTAACTGGGTTGAAATTACTGTTTATCTTTATTATTGTGAAAGAATATTCAAGTTATGCTACTTTCGGTGCGCAATGCTAGCAGTAGAAGGTCAAAATAGTATCCTGGACTACCCTATTTTGACGCACTTAAGAACTTACTTTCACCTTTTCAGAAATATACTCCTTTCATAGTGATGCCTCTCATTAGTATAGAAACATTAGTTATTTTAGCAAAGCATGCATAAAAAATGACAATGATATATTCCCTAATACTCTTCCTTGCATGCTTTCAACCAGAGGACCCCTCGTCGGAAAGTTTGTGTATTACGTCACCCATTAATGACGCACTTCACAAAAGTCTATTCTAGTAGTGACACCATTGTACATATGCGCGGGGAAAAAAACTATATTACAGAGGAACATCAATAGGACAGAAAACTCAAGTTTATGGGAAAAATTACAGACAGAAATTTAACTTGGCATTCCTAAACTTTTCTTACATTTATCATTAATCTGGTTTTGGTACAGATTTTGTCTTGAAAGGAAAAATAATCAAATTTGGAAAAATCATGATGGTATTAATTTTAAAATTGTGTAGTTATAATTATAAAATAATTAGATTCAGCATGTGACCTTTTTCCCAATACTTAATTAGCATTGTGAACATGCAGAACCTCAATCTTTGTATGTACTGTTTTTGGAACATCTAAACTGTTTTGCATCCTTCACAACTTATTTATCCAGAATGCAAATAATCAAAGACAGAAGACATAAAATTACAGGAGAAGGTTTTGTTTTCATTATTTATCATTCGTGCCATTATCAAACAAATCTTAAAGAAATAAATTGGTCAAAACAAGTTAAAGATCAAGAATGTCTTAAAAGATTATTGAAAATTTACTGTTAAAGTAAAATTGCTTAATTATCAGATAAAAAATCCTAATAATTGATTTAAATATGCAAAAATGTAAAGGATACTAATTTAATTATTAAATATATCCTAAAAGTATATGTTTTTTGTACATTTCCACAAATTATAATAACAAATAACCACCTCTGAAAATCAGTTATGACACATCCACATGAAACTGTATAACATTGTACACCTTTCTAAACAGTGTTACTGATGCAGTTATCAGCTGTGAGTCACGTTGCTAACACATGTTGAGTAGGAGACTGGATGCCTATTATGGCGGGAACTTGATTTGCCCCGTCAGAATAGTTAGTAAGGATTTTTATGAGGATTTGCTGGTTAAAAAAAAGAGAATTAGTGAAATGGCGTTTTTTTCATGGTATGTGTCTTTGTTTCATTTCACAACCGATAAGGATAGGATTTTCTACAAATTTTTCTGTCTGTGTGACTCGATGTTGATCAGTGTACATTAATGTTGTGGTTGTGACGTCATTGAAAGATGTGTTCTCTCGAAAACTGGGAGTTTATGACACTGCGTCAAAAGAGGGTAGCGTCAAAATAGGTTGTGGGACGATACAGGAGACAGGATTAATGTCAATAGAAAAAATGGTTTTGTGATTAAACATGTCATATCACGTGATTAAACATGTCATTTCACGTGATTAAACATGTCATATCACGAAGTTAATGTTGGACTTAGCCTAAAGCAGCTTGCGAAAATAAAGAGCGCAGTAAGAAACGATTGCGGGGTCACACTGAAACTTTCGCAGGAAAAGTTAACTGGAATTATTCCCGTGTGGCTAACCCAGACACAACTTGGTCAGCTTAATTCGGCCAAACAAAAGAACACATCAGTGACATTAAAGTTATCCAAGTCAGAGGTGACACAAATGCAAAAGATCTGTGGAATATTTGCATTCCTCGCGGCCATCCAGCGTTGTTAGCGGCTGTGGCTTATGCGGTTGCAAAAGCGACTGGGTCAGGGGCCGTCGGAACTGCATCCGGGATGGTTCTAAAAAGGGCGGTTGGAGGCCGCATAGTGTCTCGTAAACAAATATAAAAAAGGCGTTGGACTACCCGGGACGACTCGCATAATTTCCTCAGGCAGAGGTCTTCGACTACCTGGAACGACTAGCAAAAGGCATCGCCGCTAACCAATCTTGACTTACTCGCTATGACAAAGTCAGTCAAGCATTTCCGACGTGTCTTTGTGAGGAATGAACTTGCGTCATGGATCCCCCGCATGCGGGAAATTGGCATCATCAACCTGGATTGGACAACAGGAGATAAGACTCATTGGTACGTGGTAACACTTCGACATCTTTTGTATTTTGACTCGTACGGGCTTGCACCGCCACTTCAAGTTGTTGATTATTTACACAGACGACAGAGTCATCTACCGGTGTTTTATTCAACGCTGCCGTTGCAAACTCGTCTGGATGGTCCCATATGTGGACATCTTATTCTTGAAGTACTGTGTGCACTCGAGCGTTCACCAACACCACAAGCACTTTTGATTTTACATTGTCACTTAGAAAGTACGCGTAATAGTACACAAAATGCATATTAACATTTACTGGAGTTACTCAATCAGACGCGGCGCTGATGTGGATCTGACCAGGTTTGCAGCAAAGCCGGATTGTTGTTGACGTCGACCCGTGCGAGCTTGTGTTTTTCCAAGATCAAACTGGAAAATTTAAAACGTTTAACGTTGACATTCAGGGTGTTGTTATAAAGCTGCGAGGCGCCGTCGCAAGAGAACCAGGGTATCAGAGACACTGGCATTGTCGGTGGCCTTTATCAAAGACTACATTGATGCTTTTGAGGTTGCGGCGAAACAACATGTGAATGCAAAGATTGCACAGATGCCCTTACTACTACGCGTAGTAAATTCATTGGGTAGATTCAGCGGAATATTAACCAAAGAAGGATCTGAAAAATATGGCAAATGGTCGATTTCTTTTCGTTACTGTTGGGGATGCTTTTGATACACCTAATCGTAATATCTTAAAGGTGCGTGAGTCTGGATCGTATTTATTTATTATAAACGGATATAGAGGTCTGTTGGGTGTAATGATAATAGTTATAAATAATTTCCTGCATCGTAAATTAATGACACGTATTACAGAAGACAATTTTAAAGAAAGTTTCATATATTCGGTATCATTATCATTATTCGCCGGAGATGAAATTCAGTTCCAAGGACTAAACATCTATCCGGAAGGGCACTTAACCGTCTTTGGCGTTTGTGTTTAAGATTTGTTATTACATGTACGCAATGGATTTTGAACGCGATGACGATGTTGTGGAATTTGCGGATGGGGTGTTGGACCAGCTGACAGAGGATGTTAAGATTGATAGCAATTTTGTTCCACTTGTTGATGAATATCTGCTTCAGAATGGTGTTACCAGACTCTCATATGCACTGAAATATAATCTACGCAAAGGTAAAATAGAAATTGATAGCTACTACCAACTCGAGGCCAGCTTGTAGTCATAGCATTAACACGCGGAAACACCAGACAAAAAAAGACATCACCATCAGGCGTGAAATCAGCCAAAAACTGTTTCTACAACGATGAAGTGAAATTCACCGCTGAATGCACCACGGTTACATTCCTCATCGATTATGTTAAACCAACATTAACTAAACAAAGAAGAAAAAAAATCTCGACTGTTATTTAACAAGGATGCACTTGTCGGCGTAAAAGTTCTTGGACGAAAACGATCGTTAGAGGCATAAAACAGAGCCGTAATCAGTGTGTTTCAAAATGAACGTGGTGCCAAACCCCAGGAACGCACAATCGCCAGAGACTTAAAAGATTACCTCGGAAGATATTTTCTACGATTGCATGACGGTTGAATAAGTGAAGAAAAGTGCTTGGTTGGAAGTACGTGCACGTATTGCAGCTGAACAAAGCCATCATGGCATGCAATTGGTTTCCACGATGACAATATAAATAGATGAACTGTGATAGCCCCTCAAATCTACCGACGCGAAAATATAATTGAAGCGGAACAACAACTGCGAGATGAAATAATCATGAGAACCGCGCTACTCATGAAAAACAAACGCGTGCGTATGATTGTAGTTGCTATTTGTGGACTCGCCGCGGCAACAAAAGTTGACCTTGGTGTTGCTGGGATTGTGACCACGGCAACCATCATAGGTACACCAATCGGAATTGTTGTCGGAGCTATATCAATAGCAACCGGTGTCTCTGGTGGTGCTGCCAAAATAATTTAGATACGATTACATTCACGAATACGTGTTGATTCAGAACTTCTCGCGGCAGCACAAAGTAGTCTCAATACAATATCATTTATGCTAGCAGATTTTCTTACGCAAAATCGTTCACGTTTCCGAAGGATATCCACAATGACACCGCAATTGGCAGCATATATAAAGACAAACTTGTCTGCACCTGTGGTTGCAGCGTTGTTGTCGCTGTAGCAGCGGTGTCGCCGCACACAGTCCCACCGCACCCGTAAATAATACACTCGCGTGTGATGTGAGGGGTAAAATTAGTAAAGTAATGGGGTATAAAAGGCTCTGACCTATATCAGAAACAGCAATCTAAAAGCCCCGTTGTAATACTACTGATTCACAACACCCACACCCACACACACTTGAACTTCCTATAGAATGATTTATATTCAAATCATAATGGTATTTGTTTCCATTTTAACACACTACTCGAAAATTTTCAGTAGCGAAATGTGTACTTGAAATAGCAATCTTAGTGATACTTGGGTATTTTATTTTTTTTTTACTGCATGGCTTGAGCCAAACGATATGTTTTGGATTTTTATTTTTACTGTATTATTCATTTGACAATATTTCATTGTGCAATATGCTCACAGTGGCTAAAGATGCTATTCATGTGGCTATGTCAATCAGTACAAAATGGCATGTTTTCGAGGCAGTAAACTTCAACCACTGCTCACTTTTAATACATAATGTAGCTAGGTCAGTCAGTGCGAAACAGCCTTTTTGCTTGTAATAAAAAACTTAGAGAGAATGGAAATCCGATAGGTATATGAGGATACAAAATTGATTTTAAAAAATAAATAAATAAAAAAAATACTTTTTCTGAAGAAAACCCATTTAAATGTTAAGCTTTTGATAGAATGTTTATACGGGGTAATGATTTAAAGCAACACATTTGCTCCCCTGCTCCCTTTATAACGTAACGTAGCTAGGTCAATCAGTGGGAAACGACCTGTGCAAGGGACGGTAAACTTTAGCCACTACTCGCTTTAGTACGTAATGAAGTTAGATCAATCAGTGCAGAACGGTTTGTTTAAAGGACCGTTAAAGCTATACTGTACTTTTGTTATACAGGGGAAAACACGATCATACACATATACGGGAATTTAAGAGAAGATATTCAAGTTTTGTGAACATTATGGTTATCTCTTTTCTTTAGCTCAGAAACGTAGTGTACATCCATGGCAAAATGATACTGTCTTAGACCATTGGAAATCTAGTTTGTCTTCACAACGATGTCAGCCTTGTAAATATGTTCTTGTTTAATCTTTTGTACATGAAAATGGAAGGGACAAGCCCTAGTCCTTCTTCTTCATTTTAAGTGAGCGGGACTTAATGGGGAAAATGTTGATTTTGAAACCTAGTGTTGACTTGTTTGTTTTGTGTGTCCCTTCCAAAAATTATTTCTCTCTCTCTCTCTCTCTCTCTCTCTCTCTCTCTCTCTCTCTCTCTCTCTCTCTCTCTCTCACACGCGCGCGCAGCACATACACCCACACCTCACCCACATGTTGACAGACATATTTCTCATGTTGAAAACAATGACGTCATACGACATTTATGTTCAAGTGCAGACCGTCGCCAATTGCTACATGGTTACAAACAGACACTCAGTCCATATGATAAACCTATGAAGTCATATGGTTTTTCCGTTCGAGTGCAGATCGTCGCCTATAGCTACACTATTACAATGTAGCTATGAACCAAGATGGCGCCTATGTTAAATTCCCGTTTTTCCCCATAAACTTTCGACTCTTTGTCACTCACAATTTATATGGACACATTTTCCCTTTTAGACCCCAATAAATGTTCGACCTTTTTTAATATGGGACTCCCGTAGACCCCTCGATCGCCATCCTCCACTACTTATGGGCATTTTTGTCCATGTTAAATTCCCATAGACCCCATATTCTTTTTACCCCTTTTAACACGTTTCCCTTAGACCCTCAAGTGGCACACTAGACTACTGTTATTCTTAGCTAAAAGGTATTCAAGTTGAACATAGACTGTTCTTTCTAAAAATTTGGACACAGTACTGGGTATACTAACAGGCCTGTAGTTGTTGAGAGCAGCCCTACTATCCTTTTTGTAAAGAGGACTAACTCTAGCTAATTTCAGTTCATCTGGCACTAGACCAACAAGTTGTTCTCCGCCATTTTTTTCCCTTTGACATGACTGGTCATCCACCGGTCATGTCAGAAAAAAAAGGAAAAAAAAAAAAAAAAAAAAAAGAAAACAACTTGTTGGTCTAATAATCAGACACAATACCTCTTGATACAGACAAGTAACACTGTATGTAACTGAAATCGTTAAAACACTGGGGGGTGGGTGGTGGGGTGGTGAGTGGGGCTGGGGAATCAGGAAGCCAAAATAAAAAAAAATCAACGGGACGAGCCTTCAAAGTGATGCGAATAGGGTCAAGGAGAGCGGCAAGATCCACCAGTCGGTTTCCAGTGGTTTAATATTTTGGAGGTTTGTTTAAATGTTATTGCAAGCTTGCAGATATATATATATATATATATATATATATATATATTTATTTATATATATATATATATATATATATATATATATATGGCGGATATTGTAAAGGCCTGTACATTTACATCGATTAAAGTTACTTAATTCTTTGTAAAAAAAAAAAAAAAAAAAAAAAAAAAGTTGGAGTGTGTTATTATGAAGATTTCTTACCCTGTAAAACTTTTTCAAAATTGTTGAAACTGTTGTAAATATTTGTGAAGGTTGTGGCAATTTCTCCAAGATAGTAGATACTACATTAATGAAGAAGGTATTAAAATGATTAGCATTATCATAGAGTCTATGACAGTTGCGATCCTCAATAGTGAGTATAATATTAGCATTATCGTTTGATTTAGAACTGTAACCGAGCGATTTCTACTTTTGCCATAGTTTCTTTGGGCTATTTTTATTCCCTTCAACATATTATATCCATTATATTAGTTGCAATAAAAAAATATCTTGCAGTGAAAAAAAAAAATATAAAAAAACCCCCAAAATCATGGGTCGAGAGAAAATCCCAGCCCACCATAATGAAAATTAATTTGTCAGTCCCGGTAGTTTTCCGTCGCATGTTGAAAGAAGGTCCGTGTTTTAGTGAGTAGTAATAAAACATTTCGCGCGCTAAATGATAGCCCTGCGCGCGCAGGGGGACTGTCTTTGAAGAAAGTCATTCTTAGTTAAGGCGTTGGGAGATTTTGTCACAGGTGAGTATCTTAAATGATTTATATGTTGATTTATAACTGTATGCTGCCATTTGAACGTATTGTCACGTCATTGCAAAGTTTTGATAATGAGAATCTTAAATTTAGGATAGCTAAAATTGCAAGATTTGACCGATGTTGCACGTGCATTTACAGTTTGAATAGAGAAAGCACAATTGCTCGCCTTGCACCATCATCCCCCTCTCCAAGAGTTAACTTTTGAAAATGAATATTGTACATTTATTGTTTCCTTCTGTTTTCTGTCGCTTATTATCTTCCAATTTACGCTATTTCTTTCTTTTTTTTTATTCATTCATTTTTTTTTTGCCGCCCACCCCCACCAAAAAAATTTCCCGCCCTAGGCTGCCGCATAGTTTGTCGAGCTGTTCAACTGGCCCTGAATAGAGATTTAAAAAATAAAAAGTTGTTTAGTTATATTTCCCATCCACTTAACACCGGATTAAGCTGGTAGAAGGCCAATGAGCAATTTAAAAGTACCCCCCCCCCCGAAATAAATGAACACCATAAATTTATAAATACTTGCATCGCGGGGGCCTTGGAGCAACTGCTGCATCTGCACCACTTTTAATCTGACCTTGCATTCATGTAAGTACATGTATGTGTAATGCAAGGGCGGATTTGAAAGGGAGTGAGGAAAAGTCGGTGCCCCTCCCCAATCCTCTAACAAAATGAGTGCCAGACGGAATGTTTCCTTGAGCAAGTTTTCTTTAAAGTTAAATGGTTAAAATTATGCTTTGGAAATGCTTAAGGGCTATTGGTAATGTGCAGTTAATTACTGGTGGGTGGGAGATGGTGCTCTGAAGAAATGGCTATATATTTTGGTAATAGTAGCAACAGGGGATTATTTTTTCGGAATTATAGAATATACAAAAATTGAATGTTTTCTGCATAATTTGAGTGTGCAGATTTCAAAAATGAACCCATCTTTATGATATCTTTTCAAATAAATTCACAGGAAAGTCGCAGCAATACAATTATGTAATTGTGGGCGTCCACTACACCACGTGGAACTTGCCCTTCAGCTCGGCTACAGTATATGGTACAGAATGCTCTTTTCAAGTTGTACACAATGCTGTTTAATATTCAAAGACTCGCCCACTAAAATGCATTCACATACATGTATTGCAAGAGATGAAGGATAAATTTCCAAGCAAAGAATCCTGAGACTATTTAGGTGCTTCACAAAATATGCAGTTTAATTGTAGTAATTTTAATAAGAGAGAGAGATTCTGCTTTTAAGCAAAAGAAAAAAGAAATCACACAAGTATTAGTGGGTTTCATTCTGTTATTAAAATAAATAAATGTGACAAACGCAGTGATTTATTTTGTCATTCACCCAGTCACTTTTAAATTGTTTGTTTAACAAGTGCCCACACAATGAAATATACACGGCACTATTTATGCAACACATTTTCTCAGGAACTAGACATGCGTTTACTCTTACCATAGACCTACTGTTTTTATGCAGACTCGATGAAGCACATGAAGCTGCATTCTATAACCAACAGCTTAACAAATATACCTAGGATTATTGGTTTGGTCTTCAAAGTTTAATATTACCAAATGGATGGGTGAAAGTGATGAAGTATAATTAAATATTTTCAGTAGGAGATAAACTTGTATGTATTAATTTCATTTAATGCAGATGCAGTTTATTTGGTACAGTACATTCTTTCAATCCACATAACAAGTACTGCAAACTACCTGAATGTCAAGTGAATATTGTAGTTAACACCCAAGTTCAACACCATTCTTCTGGAGTGCACAGAGCATTTCCATATCGGACCATGGTTTTCCAAAATGGGGTAGGGTGTAGGCTGTGATAAAAATAACCATTATTTTGTTTTTCAGTTCATTCACATTTAGTTTTAAAATGTACATTTCCTGTGGAGTGTCGGCAAATTCTAACTTTTAAGACTTTCTTCGTATGCTGGATAGTGTCAGTCATATACTGTGCTGACCGGCCTTGTGAGGTCCAGAGCTGTAATGAAACTTAATTGGTTCAGTTTCCATTG
The DNA here is from genome assembly GCA_029931535.1 of Margaritifera margaritifera. NCBI lineage: Eukaryota > Metazoa > Mollusca > Bivalvia > Unionida > Margaritiferidae > Margaritifera > Margaritifera margaritifera. The sequence goes on along the minus strand of JAQPZY010000920.1, from coordinate 13,723 downwards.
ACAAAAACTGGTTGAATTTAAACCTGTGCCAGTTTGGGATATTGTTTGTGATAACTGCAAACCATCTTTCCTTCCATTTCTGTCTCAGAAGTGTCATATTTAAGATGTTTTGCTGCCATGGAGACTAGCTTACGTCTCTTTGGAGAAATATTTACCTCCTATTTGGTGGCAGCTTTCATTTTATCCCGACACGTTCATGCAGATGTTCCTTCTCTGAATTTCCCCTAGAACCTTCCTTGCAAAAATGATTAAGTTAACACATAATAAAAATGATCTCACCCGTCAACTACTTCTAAAGTTGTTATAACATACATTTTGTGGTTTAAATATGAACACAGACAGCTCCTTAATTAGCATAATTGCTTTGCTTCAAATGGAATATCTCGTGTGGAAGCTGATCCTCTGTATAATCAATTAAAAATTAAAGAATCATTACTGTTATTTAATCAGTTCATAAAGGAAATCGACACTAATGTCAGTAAAATGGCTTTCATTAATTTAATTGCATTGAATCACTGGATTGAAATCAGAGGGTGATCCACTTGCGAGTATCTGGGTTGAGTAAACAAAATAAAAGCCATTTAAAACGTTGCTAATTAACCATAATTGAATTGTCTCATTTTAAGTATTTTGATTGGTTGATAATTCAGTCGCTTAGCTCAATATGCATTCAAGTAGTAATAGAACGTGCACACATGCGACAGTTTTCACTGGTTACTTGCTGTAATATCGCAGGATATGAATGAATAAAATGGAGAGAGGTTGATTCAAGCATTTAGTATGCCTGAAGAGTGACGGGGGTGGTGGGCATGAATGGCCAGATAAAGCATGAAAATTAACACTTGCCCGACTTGTTTTAAGTAGGAAATAAGCACTTGTCCTGGAATAGCGTCTTGCAAATTTTTACTTGTTCAACTTCACAAATGAATAATTTCGGGATGTGGGCCGATGGAATTTGATCAGTCCTGAGCTAGTTTTGAGATTTGAATAGATGTGTTACTTATAATTTCTGTTGGTAATGTGTTCCACTGTTGAATTGTGAAAGGCAGGAATAAATTTTGATACAAGGTAGTTTTATAGAAAGGGAGCTGAATGATTGAGTGCTGTAGGTCTCATTGTTGATAAGAAAAGGTTGAATTACATCTTTGTAAGTAGTTCGAAGCAAAACCATTGTCCGTATAAAACAACTAATCTGGTTTTGAGCTATCTCTCCTCATTACCAAATAATCTTTAGTTAGGTGATCTCAGACTGACATGAGGAATGGAAGACCACAGATAAATGCACAAATTTGATACTAGCTGTTTTGACTAGTTCACAAGTTCTTTCTATTGCCGATTTTTCTTTTATGAGAATCAAACAATGGAATAGCCTGTGGGTTATACAGTATGATTCAACAAAATGCTTATTCAATAAAAAAAAACTATTCACTTAACCCCAAGTACACCGTTTATTGTCAGCATAATGGCAAAGAAAACTAAATTCTAGAAGAGCTGCTGTTGTGCTTTTTAAGTTGTCAGTTCGCACATGAAATTAACACATAGGTGGGAAAGAAACAAACCATGATGATGGGTTCTGTTGTGTTTATTAGTTTGCACATGAGCATCTGTAATCAAAAAGTGTGCATGTATCTAGGATGACTTTTGCAACCATTTGTGATTTAAAAAAGAAAACACTACTTTTTGATAATTAATACATCTCTCTCTTTCTCTCTCTCTGACACGTATATCTGAGACTAACGTACATGTATGTAGTGCCCCTGCCTATGCACACAGATCTGTTATGAAGTGCATATTGAATGCATCTTCTTTTTTTCACAACATGTAGAAATTCAGTATGAGAATGAACTTCACTTTGTCATCATCTTTATATTTCTGGAACAGTACATAGTCACTTGGCTTTTAGCACATTTTTTTTTTTTGTATGTTGATGAAGCAACTGCCAGAACTATGCCTTCTCAAGTTGTAATTACTCCTCTATAATGCAGTAATTGGATATCAGAAGAAATCATACATTATGTTAAAGAGCACTCATGCATGGGGTAACCATCAAAACTTTTGCGGTTTTGTTTCACTTTAGTCCAGTATGAATGCGATTTTACAATCTCACTGATTTTCATTTGATCATAAAAAAAAGTATATTGTGCGAACTGCAACAGAAATAAAGACATGAATGAATCTTTATTCCAATAGCGTAGTATTAAAGGAAAAAAAAAATAGATTCATTGCGCAAAATGTAGTATTAATACAGTTTGTGAGGCAATGTCATTATGTTAATATTATCTAAAATTTGATCTGGCATTATGTATCAAATATTATCTTCGTTAGAACTAGTAAATGTTTATCATTAAATAAATGATCACATTTTTTTCAGTATAAAAAAGTAAGCAAACTGCACCTGAAAGAAATGACAATTTACATAAATCGGTGCTTGTCTTTCTCTGAACATCTTTAGATCATGCTTGCAGGTGTCATAAACAGTAAACCACTCATTTTATTGAGACCACGTCCACTCTGCGGTGGTCATCGATTGTGAGAAAGTGTGGTGTGCAGAGCCATTCTCCGCTATATACCATGACAACTCCCATCAGGGTGCATGGAGAGGTGTTTTTTTAATAAAAAAAATTCATAATCCTCTCCACTATCTCTACACCCCCACCGCGAAGAATGGGGAATTTAAAAAATTGAGCGAGTTGTGCTGTATTTCACAAATGTTGTGGAATTTTCTTCTCTATTAACAGTATCAACCACAACTGTACTTTCTACATGGAAACTTTGATAGCCACTGGGTTACCAAAGACTGTCAGAGGACTATTGACAGGAAAAACAATATGGCGGCCTTCATTACATACCGTATATACTCGCTTATAAGTCAACGTTTTTTTTACCTAAAATTCGATTCATGCAGAGTAGGGGTCATCTTATAAGCGTGACATTAAAAAAATTATAAATCTTGGGGTAATGTTGGAAACTCTAGATGTTTGCAGTACATAAAAATACTGTCAATTCATATATTTTTACGTTTTCATGCCATTATTCCTATGCAGTACTGCATATATGGTATGCACTGTTTATCCATTTCATGATGGTATTCATTAGATAATACATGTATCTACAGGTAATTGGCTTTTAATAAATTGAAAATGTTACCGGTAAATTAAATACTACCTATCGCAAAATGAAGTGTGCGTCAATGTTTACCGTGGGTGTTTACTAGTAAGTATATTGCCTCCATTTTCGTGCAAGTCCGAACAACCTGTATTTGTATTAATATTTGTGTTTTGCTGAATAAAGACTGTGCTTGATGCAATAAAAGTTTTGATTTAATTTGTATTTTCCTTTTCCACAAGTCAGATTTAATTCCCAACTGATATTTCCCAAGTTATCTGCTAGTGCACATGGGCCGATAAGCCTTTGGCTTGTAAAGGGACTCACTTTGTTTTCAAGTTGACAATCCTTTTGATCGAGCCGCGAATCTATACTTGTTCAGTGCCAAGTGGATGTTCCACAACTTCCTGTACATATACTTTAACCTTAATCCCTTTGCTTGTAAAGGCACCACATTGTTTTCACATGTGACAACCCTTTGATCAAGCCGCGAGTTTGATACTTGTTCAGTACCAAGTAACAGAGGGTGGTTATTTGAACTCCCTGTGATCTTGCCGCACAATTAACATGTGTTCAGTTGCAGCCTTTAATAGATTTCTGACTTTATGATCAAAGTGTTACTCACAGAGCCCAAGCTCAGTCTCTGCATAAGCACCTGCATATGACAGTAAAGCCGAGGAATCAGAGTCGGACGAGATTTACGATGACTAGACAACGATTTACAATGACTAGACGATGTAGAATTTCAGAACTTTATCAGACAATGAGGATTAATTCTTGGTCTTTGTACCAGATTACATTAGATAGTGACATTTATAGGATACCGTGAATCACACAAAAGTGGACTTAACTTTCATTGTTTATTTGTACGACGTGTGGAATTAACATATTACGGGATAATGTGAATCGGATTATTCTGAAGTTCTATTTTTATACAGGTATGTGACCTATAATTGAATTCGTGGATTTATCATATAAATGGATTTAAAATGTCAAGCATTATGGATTTCAATTGACTTTATTACACAGAGATGGATAAATTGTAAGTTGTCAATTTATTTGTTACATATTTCACTCAATAATATAATTGTATTTTACACTGGTTTTGTTTTTATTTTTCTTATCTATCCAGTTTGGCTTGTTTATATTTCCAAAGTTCATTTCTGACTCACTAAGAAGTCGCCCCTTCAGACGGATCTGACTTGCAAAATACACCCCGACTTGTAGGAGGGTCAAAGAGAAATTCACTTTTTGCAGCCCTAAAAGGGGGGGGGGGTCGACTTGTTGTCGAGTCGACTTATAATCGAGTATATACGGTAATTGCATCGGGTTATTTGCCACAGTGTACTTAAGGTCCCCATGTGTATGCAAAATGTAACCTCATTGCATCTTATTTGATCTTTTTGCAATATGATAATTACAACACAATAGCTCAATTATAACTGTGCTTATCTGTTGTGTATGCTATACAATATATTGCTTATTTTAGCTCTTATAAATACCTTTTACACAAAACAGGTTTTCAGAACAGTGTCCATTGCAGAGAAGATGTGCCCACTACTGAACAGGCTCCATCTACATATGTATTCCTGTCCAACACAAGTGATCCAATCAGAGGCATTCCACAGTAATGTCCATTGTGGAGAAGATGTGTGCACTACATAACAAGCCCAATCTACATGAATACGGCATCATGACCATGGAACGGAAGAAACAAAGAGATGACAGTGTTAGGGACCCTCTGCCAATAATAGGGTTAGAAATGATAAATTAATGAATGAATTGACTAGTTTTGTGCATTTTATTACATCCTACAGGCTTTTTGTATTTCAAATTGGAAGGTGGTACAAACTGCCAGGGGGGGTTCCCAATTTAAAAATATATATAAAAAATCAGATGCAGCCACTGGTCCCATGGGTTTTAGAACCTTAACAGTTAAGTAGTCTGAAAACATTTGCTAGTTCCAGGTGCACTTTGAGAGTGGCCAACTAACCACAGAATGTAGGTCTCAACAACCTAGTTTTGATATGTGACAGCTGATTTGTGTATTTTTGGTAGTAAATAGGTTAAAAGGTGTTATAATTTGAGCACAGACACCATACATACATGCCAACAATTACACTTTTGGTGTAATCATTATACTTTTTTTCACCTAATTATGTCTTATGCTTGCCTGTGTGTTGAATACGCTTTTTTGGTATATTAAAAGATAAAAAATAAAGCAATAATAAGTTGCATTTTTAATTTTATTATCACCTCTTTAATCAAATATATCATATAAATTTGAGAATATTCTAAAAGAAGACTGCTACTTAAGAATAGCACAAGAGTACATTTTGTCCATTGTAGACCTACGTGTACTTATTTTCTATTTATAGCAGCTGTATATGACACATTTCCAAGAAAACAGACCAGTTTCTTCAAATCAATAGTGCTTTACAAATTTAAAAAGAATACGAGTGATGTAATACAGCACTCGGGTTGAGCACATTGTCATGTTTATTGCAGAATTTGTGGACTTGACTTTACAATCATTCAGCGAAAGTTCAACATTTAGACTAGTTAAAGTGTTGAATATAAATAATTTTTCAATATGTTTTGTGTTTGTATTCTGGTACTAATTCACACAGATTTTGACCATTTGTGATAAGAATTTTAACCATACGCAGATCCAGGTTAGTAGGAAAACTAAATGTACATTTTTCGTACAGTTTATTGTAATAATGGCATGTAATATATAGATTACACTTTTTATGCTCAGATTATGCTTTTTCGTCACTTAGGTTACGCTTGTACCTCTGTAGGGGTTGGCAGGTATGATTCTGGCTGGAGAGGTAAATTAATCCAGATATTAGGGTCCAGCTTGGACCCTGATTTACTATGATTAAATGCACTTAAAAGCAATGCCAAGTGTTTGTATGATTAACATGACTTTTGGTAAGGAAAAAAGTAAAAGTATGGTTGTGGTCTAGCAACACATGTAACAGATATAAATGGAATAATGAAGGGAAAAGTTCAGGCAAGCAAGATTGACTAACTTTCAAAAATGTGAAAATTTTGATCTATGATCTTAACCATGATGAAAAACCATTAAAAATAATGACACATTCAGGAGTTGTACCTTCAATGGCTTTAGTGTTAGTCCTAGTGCAACAAGTAATTAAGCTTTGCATGTGACTTTGATCTTGCTGATTGGACCATGCTGTTGATACACATGATTGGTACAAGATGCACCCCAAGCTATGATCTGATCGGGTGAAACATTTCTTTCCATTATCTGTAATAACTTGATTGCTTCTGGGTGACGGTTTGCACACACAAAAAATGATAATGATTTGAGACCTGGCCGTAAAGATGCCATAAAAGTGCCAAGTGACATCAAGTCCTGAGATGTAGCTATACCAAGCTTTAGGTTTATTACTTTATTTAAAAGTTTGTGAGTTACATCTCCAAACAAATATAGTAATGTCCACCTTTCACTGAAATGAAAACCATGAAAGTGGTAAATTTGACACTCTTTGTCTTACATATATGTAAAGTTGACCAATTTTCCTCCCACTAATTCTAACCTTTTCAGATTTGAAAACCGTACACTAAAAGTAAATGTAACCTTCATCTGTGAACTTTACCTTCAAGAAAGGTGGCAACACATGTACTAGTTCCGATGTGTAAATTTACAAATATCATCCAATTGGCTGGTTTCATTAAACCCTTCCAAGTGGAATAATATTGGAAGATTTTGTACAAAATTATACAAGTATCTACTGGTATACAGACTGATTCCACGTTTTCTTCAAGAGCATATGAGCAGTGTTATTTGTACAGTTTTCACACTGGATGATGTTATGTATGATGTTTATATAAAAATTAAAAACGTTTCTTGACTTTAATATTTGCTTAAACCGTAATGTTAAATATACTGTTGACATGTTAGTTATTGTCCTTGAGTTAGGTTGTTCACTTAGTATTTGATTTCAAGGACGGTTTTGGTAAATAAGTTGTTTATTCAGTTTGAGGTCCGGGTTGAGTTTGTTTACAGATAAAACCAGAATTTCCCTCTAGAGTTGTATTAAGAGTCACATACACCATAATATTCTAGAACATTCTGTCATGTGACCTATCTTTATATATACCATGTTTAGTGGACAGTTTTTCAATTTTCTTTAAAGTGCCATTACAGTTGTGAACAATCATTCCAAATTCAGAGAGAATTTTTTAAACAATATTCATTCGATTATAAAAGTGCTCATAGTCTTTTGAATTGACAATTTTGGAATTTATGTAAACTTATTCAAAGATATTCTGGAGTACTTCATTTTGGATAGTTGTTCATTTGGAACATTCTATATTTAGAACTTATGGTTAGGACACTTAGGATTATTGGATTATTTGGATTTTAATTCACATTACTGTAAGTGTCTTTTGAATTTTCACTTTAATTGTCCAGAAATAAATTGCTTCTTGATTTTTACTTGATTTGTTGGTTTCACTTTGTTTTTCTAAGACCATAGAGTCGTAACAATGATTTTTTTGGGTAAACATAAAATTCAGTGTAATCCAAAAAGAGATATAGAAAGAAAAAAAAACTAGAATTAGGTAAATAACATGGCATTGCATATCACCATGCTTAGAATCTATGCCACTAGGGATAGGGCCTGATCCAGGCGCAAATGTTTCAATGCTGTAAATGTGTATTTCTCTTTTCATATCCAGTTAGTGTATATATGGTTATATGGTGCAAATCTTGATAGTTTCCAAGTTGTGAGCCAAGGACAAGTCCCTAATACTCCAGGGACATGACCCAGGATGTGTTGGATGTGCAAGTGCATATATAGTTGTAGGGTGGGGACTTGAACAGTTTCCAATTTGTGAGCCAGAGTAGAGTTCCAACTCAAGGGACACAACCCAGGGTCTGTGCTGGATATATGTCCAATTTTATCTCCTCTTGCCCTTTGAACCTATATATAGTTATAGGCTGGGGATCTCCGCAGTTTCAAAGTTATGCCCCAGTGAATGTCCCCTTCCCCAGGGTCTGTACTGGAAATGTGCATGATTTCATCTTGTGTCCTTCAACCAATATATGGTTAGTAGGTGGGATCTCCACTGTTTTCAAGGCATGACCCAGGGGAAAGTCCCCAACCTTAGAGGCATGATATACCAGTATGTTTGAATTCATCTCGTGTCCTTTAGTCCTATATATGATTGATGGGTGGGGATCTCAAGAGTTTCCAAAATGTGACATAGGGGCAGTATTCCCACAGGCTAACCTTTGGGCAAGACCAGGATGTGTAACTCAAAAACGTATGTTATAGCCCTGGCCTTGATGATGACACAGACCAACTTTCAGATCGCCACCTGTAACTTGAAATACTAAAATACAGCCCTTGGTCCCACTCCAGGGATCATATTAAAATTCCAACATCTCCATTTCTTGTCACCTGTTTTATTCAGCAGCAGATATCCCCTTGATAAACTTGTTTTGGACATGGTTTGTTTGGTCTTTCTGCCTAGAGTATCATCAGAAGCAATGGTGTTCTGTACTTAAATTCCTGAACCAGTCTAAGTGATTTGGCTCAGTTACATTTAAGGCAATCATTGCTATATTTGGAATTGTAGTGTTGTGATCACTTCAAGCATTTTTCAAATGGAAAATATGAATTATGTTTAAAATATTCAGAGGTTAGATAATATGAATATATGTGTATCATTTTGGTGATACATTCTGTTGTCAAAGACAATCCTTATATTGTGGACAATAGCAATATTAGAACTGGCTCCAATCAGCAGTGTGCATGCATTATTATAATCTGGGTCATGCTCATAGACAAATTTCTAGTCATGATTGAGACTTGATGCACTTGAATCAATTGATTTTGTTAATACTTGACTAAACACATTAAGTAACATGATATCTGTCATGGTTTGTGGACTTTCCCACCGTTTGCAGACATTAAAATATCGTAATTATATAATTAGGGCCAGTTCTCACTTGTCTGAAATGGCAGTACATGTACATGATGCCCAGAGTTTACGGACATAAAAATATGGTAATTACATCATTAGGGCCAGTTCTCACTTGTCAGAGATGGCAGTTCATGTATGCGATGAACATAGTTTATAAACAAACCTAAAAACACCAAAAATGCAAGCAGAATTCTTTATTTGTAAAAGAAAACACTAAAACATTATAATGTAAGGGTTCCTTATTTGTAAGAGAAAACACTAAAACATTATCATGGAAGTGTTCTTTATTGGTAAGCAAGGGTATAATGCAATGTAGTTTACCTAGGTCATTTCCAATGAGCATTGAATTTCCAGTATTAACAATAAAGAGGCTAATTTACTATACAAAATGTTTGGGAAAATTATAATTTTAATTGTATTACTGGCTGCAGAAATTTTCTGTGAAGATGAAACTTCTTTAAATCACTTAACTCGGAATAACATCAGCAATGAATCCTAAAAATCGTTCTTAACTCTGCCCTCATTGCCAGTTGTCCAATAGAGTGCAATTGTACTTTCACATTGGCAAGGTTAGCGACACTAAATACACATTGGCAATGTCAGCGACACTAAATACAGATGGGAGGTATGAGAGAGTACAGATGAACACTAAAGCAGTAATTCACCCAGAAGATAAAATGTAAACAACTTTCAAGAATGGAAAATGATTAACCTTAATCCTAACATCACCCTTGTAATAACTAATTAAAAGGAATAATAATAATCATAATACTTTCTTTATTTAAAGAAGAAGCTCATCTGGTCAACAGACCAATCTTCAATGAGGCCTTCTACAATTACGTGTACATGTTGGGGTAAATACATTTAGAGAGAGAGAGAGTAGCAGATGGATTAAATAACCAAAGACTGGTGAGGAAATCGATGAATTCGGTATTTTTTCATGATAACTTTTTATTAAAAAATGAATTACCAAACATGCATTCAGGTCTCCTAAAATGAATACATAAATTGTTTAATTTGTGAACAAAACGAAGCCACATTTCAGTTGCATTTATAATATGTTTAAATTAAGAACTAAAGATTAGGAAGAAAACTACAAGAAGTGTGAATAACTGAAAAAAATCAGTGGTACTTGTGCATACAATGAGTCCAGTGTGAGAAATATCTGACAAAGAAATGCTTAAAATTGTCGACAAATGAAATAAACCTTCTAAATTCTCTGAAACAAACATAAATTCCAAATCTTTTTTTTATACTTTTGATCAATAAAAGTTCAAATCTTTGTTTCAACAAATCCAAAACAGAAATCAGTTAAAACAATGTACAGTTGTAGGAAGTTGAACCCAAACTGCTCTGATCCTTGAAGGCTTTACACATGTAATCATTGTTGCACAAATTCACTCCAGTGTCCTTCAATTTAATGAATTTGTAGGAAAGAGGGTGGTGGTGGAAGTGGTGGTCCAAAACAGTAGACGTGCATTGCATTACAGTTGGCGATGCACATTTATAGCTCGAACAGTTTATTAGAGTGAAGGCCAGTCCTCCTTGACTGATGAAGAACCCAGGTTTTCAAAACATCAAGTCAAAGATTGAAATCTAATTCAGCCAGTGGGAAATCTTCTGAGACAAAGTTGTTCCCAGCTTGTGACAAGTCGATGTTGGTCAAAAAAAAAAATACAAAGTAAAGGGTTTTTTTTCTGCTATTTGTGATGGCTGACATCTTCATTGCATGCACTTTCAGTTGTCAAAGACACGATACCAACTGACAATGTTTGAAAAAGTCCTTCAGTACATGGTGCAACTTTTGCACTAAAAACAAACTGATGGATGACACAGGGGAAAGCCATGTGCAAACTAGCTGGCACAGATAACATAAAAAGGAAACTGATGGTGTTTGAATATGACTGATGCCCAGGTTAAAAACCATTAATTGACATATTAGAAGGGTATGGTGGGAGGTGTCTGGAAATATATTGGCCAATAATACAAATGTTATAGAGAACAAACACTCAAATTGTCTTATATAACCTAGCTTGGGGCTATGTCCCTTGCAAGGTTAAATAAAAACCCATTAAACCTTTGGACATTTGGGACCGACCAGGGTGTTAATTTGAAGGAAAATGTAAGGACATAAAAATTGGGGTACAGGTAATGTTCTGGGAGGCAAGGGGTGTGGGTTATGAATGGGTAGGGGGATACAGTACCCATTAAACATTGGGCATTTGGGACTGCCCGGGGTGTTAATTTTAAGGTTAATGTAGGTACATACAAATTGGGGATTTGGGGTAAAATGGGGATAAAGGTTGCTCCTGGGTGGAGGCAATGTTCTGGGGTTATAGGTGGGTACTAGGGGATTGCAGTACCCATTAAACACTTGGCATTTGGGACTGTCTGGGGTGTTAATTTTAAGGTTAATTTAGGTACATGCAAATTGGGGATTTGGGGTAAAGGTTACTCCTGGGTGGAGGTAATGTTCTGGGAGGCAGGGTGGTGTTGGAGATTGGTAGGGGGATTGCAGTACCAATTAAACATTTGGGACTGCCCAGGGTGTTAATTTAAAGGTTAATGTAGGTTTATACAAACTGGGGATTTGGGGTAAAATGGTGGTAAGGGTTTCTCCTGGGTGGAGGCAATGTTCTGTGGGGGTGGTTATAGGTGGGTACTAGGGGATTGCAGTACCCATTAAACATTTGGCATTTGGGACTGCCCGGGGTGTTAATTTTAAGGTTAATGTAGGGACATACAAATTGGGGATTTGGGGTAAAATGAGGGTAAAGATTGCTCCTGGGTGGAGGGAATTTCTGGGGGGGGCAGGGTGTGTGGTTATAGTTGGGTACTAGGGGATTGCAGTACCCATTAAACATTTGTCATTTGGGACTGCCCGGGGTGTTAGTTTTAAGGTTAATGTAGGGACATACAAATTGGGGATTTGGGGTAAAATGGGGCAAGGGTTACTCGTGAATGGAGGAAATGTTCTGGGAGTCGGTGGGTGTGGTTATTGGTGGGTACTAGGGGATTGCAGTACCCATTAAATGTTTGGCATTTGGGACTGCCCGGGGTGTTAGTTTTAAGGTTAATGTAGGGACATACAAATTGGGGATTTGGGGTAAAATGGGTTAAGGCTTACTCGTGAATGGAGGAAATGTTCTGGGAGTCAGTGTTTTTGGATATTGGTGGGTACTAGGAGATTGCAGTACCCATTAAACATTTTGTATTTGGGACTGCCTGGGGTGTTAATTTAAAGGTTAATGTAGGTATATACAAACTGGGGATTTGGGGTAAAATGGGGGTAAAGGCTTCTCCTGGGCGGAGGGAATGTTCTGGGGGGGGGTGTTGTTATTGGTGGGTACTAGGGGATTGCAGTACCCATTAAACATTTGGCATTTGGGACTGCCCGGGCATTAATTTTAAGGTTAATATAGGGACATACAAATTGGGGATTTGGGGTAAAATGGGGGTAAAGGCTTCTCCTGGGCGGAGGGAATGTTCTGGGGGGGGGGTTGTTTTTGGTGGGTACTAGGGGATTGCAGTATCCATTAAACATTTGGCATTTGCGACTGCCCGGGGTGTTAATTTTAAGGTTAATGTAGTGACATACAAATTGGGGATTTGGGGTAAAATGAGGGTAAAGGTTGCTCCTGGGTGGAGGGAATGTTCTGGGGGGAGGGGTTGTGGTTATAGTTGGGTACTAGGGGATTGCAGTACCCATTAAACGTTTGGCAGTTGGGACCGCCCGGTGTGTTAGTTTTAAGGTTAATGTAGGGACATACAAATTGGGGATTTGGGGTAAAATGGGGGTAAGGGTAACGTGGAGGAAATGTTCTGGGAGAATGAGTGGTGTTAAAGATGGGTAGGACGATTGCAGTACCAATTAAACATTGGCATTTGGGACTGCCCGGGGTGTTAATTTGAAGGCAAATGTAGATAACAGAAATTGGTGATTTTGGTTGAAATGGGGTTAAAGGTTACTCCTGGCTTGAGGTAATGTTCTGGGAGATAGAGGATGGTGTTCGAGATTGGTAGGGCGATTGCAGTACCAATTAAACATTTGGCATTTGGGACTGCCTGGGGTGTTAATTTGAAGGTAAACATAGATACAGAAATTGGGGATTTGGGGTAAAATGGTGGTAAGGGTTAGTCGTGTGTGGTGGTTATGTTCTGGGAGTCAGTGGGTGTGGTTATAGGTGGGTACTAAGGGATTGCAGTACCCATTAAACATTTGGCATTTGGGACTGCCCAGAGTGTTAGTTTTAAGGTTAATGTAGGGACATACAAATTGGGGATTTGGGGTAAATGGGGATAAGGGATACTCGTGAGTGGAGGAAATGTTCTGGGAGTCGGTGGGTGTGGTTATAGGTGGGTATTAGGGGATTGAAGTACCCATTAAACATTTGGCATTTGGGACTTGCCCGGGGTGTTAATTTTAAGGTGAATGTAGGTATATACAAATTGGGAATTTTGGGTAAAATGGGGATTAAAGGTTCCTCCTGGGCGGAGGGCATGTTCTGGCGGTGGGGTTATAGTTGGGTACTAGGGGATTGCAGTACCCATTAAACATTTGGCATTTGGGACTGCTTGGGGTGTTATTTTTAAGGTTAATGTAGGGACATACAAATTGGGGATTTGGGGTAAAATGGGGCAAGGGTTACTCGTG